>OU744277.1:65236402-65846402 GCA_916610125.1 Cheilosia vulpina
GGCTGTGAACAACGGTCAACGGTGGGCGTTACAGAGCCATGGTAACAGGCGTGTTTTTTTTTTTTACTGAAATTGAAGACATAGATATAGACGACCTCTGGTTCATGCAGGATGGCGCGCCTTGCCACACAGCCCATGCCACAATCGATCTTTTGCGCGCCAATTCCCAAATCTTGTTATCAGCCATCTTGGCGATGTCAATTGGTCGCCTCGGAGCTGTGTTTTGACCCCTTTGGACTGTTTTTTGTGGGTAAGACCGATTTATGCCAACAATCCGGAAACGATTTAAGCACTTAAGGCCAATATCATCCAAGCAATTCGTAAGCTACACGCCGAAACCATCAACAAGGTCTTGGAAAATTGGAGTGACAGAAAGCGCTACTGCGAAGCCAGCCGAGGCAGTCACTTGAACGACGTAGTATTCCATAATTAATATGAATGGGAAAAATTTAATTTTGTTCATTTTATTGCATTTTTAAAGAGGCACTTGTATTTAGCCCACCCTGGCATACGACTCACAAAGAATTCCGAGTAAAGGAAAAAGCCCCTGTAAGTCTCCAGTGCGATGTCATAAAGCAAAGAAAAATTCGGAATGGAATGGATTTATGGACAAATTTTGTTATTAAACTGAAGATATGAAACAAAAAACAAACAATGAGTGCCAAGCATATCTTGGAAAACACGCCAAGCTTCCGTTTTCAATGACTAATATTTATTTTATAAAATGGTTGCATGAAAAAGCGGAATAACTTACCGTTTGCTAAAAGAAATACAGAAAACAAAATTAGTACGGATAACAAAGATTTTAAAATGTGTATGAAATATCCACTTGACAGACAACCACTCTCTTAAGTTAAACTAAACAGCTCCATTTAATCCCACTAATAATAATTTATTAAGAATTATTTTCCAGTTGAAAATGTAAAGTCCCCTTGTTTCTAGTTCGACCCCATTGGTCTATATGGAGTTGTCAACGTCATAGCTAAGGTTGCGTGTATCCAAGTAAATCCTTTTACGTGATTTGGACCTCAACTTTATTACGTTGGTTTCGATGGAGTTTGTGTCGTGTTTTTTTTCTGTGTTCCCAATGCCACACAAGCACCCACAGTGGCAGTAGAGTGGCTTTTGAATTTTCTATCAAAAGGGTTAAGATAGATATACGTATCTACTTTAGTGTGTTGTCTTATCCCTTCGAGATACATGTATCGTACAACTTTCCCTAACACAAGGGGGAGCGAATGAGAGCAAGAAAAACTTATCAAAACTTACTGGTTGGCAGTGGTCCGCACTTTGCCTCATCCTTGAATGTACAAAATTTGTTTGAGTCATCAAAGTATAATCCTGACGGGCATCGGTTCATGTAGGGGAAGCCATCCACACACTGTAAAGTGAAGAACACAAAAAGTAAAGTGAGGTTAGGAATAAGCAAATCTATTAGGCAAATTAAATGCATCCCCACCCACTGTGCAGAAGGGAGGTACACTCTGTGGGTGAGTATACATACCTGATAAAATCGGCGGCATGTCACAGGGTCTGCAAAGTTGCCATTACCAATTGACGAGGGACATTTGAATTCTTCCTTTTCCTTTGCTTGTCCTGAAAAAGAAAAAAATTATGTAGAGAGAACCATAGTTAGTGAACAAGTTTAATAATTTGGAGTACGAGCCGCAGCCAGTACGTCATTCCGATGTTTGGCTTTAGGGCAACAAACTAACTAACGAACGTTAAGAATGGAGATACGCATTTCAATAAAAATCGAGAACAAATTACAAATTGAGCTTCAGAAAACAATGGAAACACACAGCCAGACATTTGGATGCATACAGTTGGGATTTCGAGCAGATTGGTCGATTTAAATAAAGTCAGTAAGCAATCAACTCGCTGGACAGGTTCAAATCGAAAGGATGAACCACTGGCTCAGTGTGGATATTGAAAACGAGGGAAACTAACTACAGAAATAAAATACGTCTGTTAAATTGTTAATATTATAAATTAACGTATATGATTTGCATGGCTGAGAGGATTTTGTGCTCCAACTTGCTTTATGGAGTTAACCAGTCCAATGTGTTTTGACCTGGTAGATATATTACTCAGGAGTGAGCAGTGAGTTAGACGATATGTGGTTCCAGCAGGATGGGACTATGTGCCACAGCAGACGTCACGATGGACAAGGGTTCGAACAAAGTTTATTTTCGAACCGTGAGACTTTTTCTTGTGGGGATTCCAGAATTCGCAGGTCTATGCCAATTATCCGCAATCGGGCGACGCCCTTAAAGACAACAAAACCAATGTCATCGCTTAAATTCAGCTGGATCTATGCAGAGTCATTAAAAATTGGACCAATCTTAGCCGTGCCACCATAAGAAGCCGCGAGGGACATTTCATATATACGGACCTTTAAAATAAAAATAAAAGTTAATACCCCACACACAGTTTGCTACATTCGACTTTCACATCGCGACCCGTCCTTATTGAAAAATTCTTTATGAGTAAAGGATGCAACACTATAACCGATGACTTTGTGAAGAGCACTAAAAATGGTGCCACGAAAATATTTTTATGATTTGAAAGCATCGGAAAAATGTTCGCTTGTTCCAATAACACCACTACTTTCACTCACTTTAGTAATCAACACACATGTAAATAGGTAATAAGTGAACGCTTTTTTTTATAAAATTAACTCCCACATTCGGCTTCGAAAAAAGTGGTTTTATCCACCCAAATATTGTTCTGCAATTAATGCCACATTACTGTTAATGTAGTTCCAGTCTCTTCAGTATAGTAGGGAGTACACATACGCTGTGGTGTGGGGGAAAGCAACAACTACATCGAAATAATAAGTGCGAACGACAATAGCGCTCCGAAAAAATATCATGAATACACTGATGCCAATTACATTTTCCAAATGCATCAAATTAATCCAGTGCTCAGCGAAAAAAAGCTAACAACAATAATAATTAAAACTGAATTTGTTATCAATCGAGAGCAGCGACCGCATGCTAAATCCTCAAACAATCGCGTTGCAGTCGACCGCTTTACAAATACACCAAATTAACCGATGTTAGTCAGTGAATTAACATTTTGTTTGATGCTCATATATTCGTATAGTTGCGAACAATTGTTGTTATTATCATTTTTCCGCAAATGTAGCATTGTTTGTCGAACAAAAAACTTTTTTATATAGGTACACATAACGAACGCTGTTCTTTGTTATTTTGCATGTCATGCTCAAGTAGTCGATATATTGACATGTTGGCGGTTACAACATCCGCACGTATTTGAGTCCATTGTTAATATTTTTTACAGTTTTTGGTGGGTGGCGGAAAGTATCCATAATTTATTTACATTTCGTTTAGTGTTCGCTGGTCGACAAAGAGGCAACATGAACTTCATCTGAGCTGCGAGGAAACTTTAACAAAATCAAAGTTGAGAAAGTAGTAGAAACAAAGTAGCGTTATGAATGAGAAGGAACAAAGTGTTGGTCTTAGGTCTTTAACTGTAGGTTTGGACTTGTGAAACAAAGCAAACACAAAACAGCAGGAAACAGCGAAACTGCTGGCAACTTTTTTAATGCTTGATGTACGTACACCATAGCGGTACATACTCGTACCTACTCTGATCGAAGAATAGGAATAGCTGGTAGCAAAAATCCTTACACACTTTTACGAGGAACCACAACATTTTTGTAGAAAACTTCTTCCTTGTGCACCTGAATGCGAGCGACTGGAGATATACACATACACCAGCAATCATAGACTAACCAAACTAGACGGGATAAGATTTTTTAGGTATTCGTGCCTGTACAAGTCAAAGGAGCGCCATTGCTGCCGCACGAATACTTAGAAAATCCTATGTCCATCGGGCGACCATTTTCTGGTGGGATTTCAAGTGGCGGCGACTGTGTTCGGCATATTTTGTGCCCATTTGTTACACGGCGTTCACATCACAGCTGAGTTTATGAGTTTTTAAAGTTTATGAAGTTGTTGGTATCAAATGGAATTACTGTTATAATTTCGTTAGAATGCCAAATACGATAATATAATAAACATTTGTCAATATCCAGCAGAAATCCATCTCATAATCAGTGATAGTACATGTAGGGAAAAATCTCTAGGCATTTTCGATCTAAAAATTAAACCGTAGGAAAAAAAGGCAGATTTGTATAACGTAGGTATTTTTATAAAAAAAAAACAGTTCATAAGTTATAACCCTTCTTCATTGTACATATAATTTATAATTAATGAACGAAAAAATAAAAAAAAAATATTTCTATTCTTTGAGTAGGTATACCATCGTTTGATTCATATTAACAACTCCACAGGTTTCTTGATATTTCATTTTAAAATTTTTAATTTTGGACGAAACATTTTCATCTTATTTGTAAGAAAATTAATTTACTCGGTCAAAAAATATTTATTATTTTTGTTTACCTATTTTATTTTGCTCTTACATTCGTCGATATTCACAGATGACATAGTTTGAAGAACAAAAGGAAATAAAATCATTTGTGGTTGAGATTGCGTACCTATGTGAAGTTTCATTCGATTTTATTGTAGAGATTGTATTTATGTAGAGATATTGTATTTATGTAGAGAGATTGTAGTGAAAGTTATTCGACTGTGTAGGAAAAAAGTAGGGATTTTCTACGTTTTTGGGATTTTTCTACCCTCCACAGGAAGGTATATTCATTTTGTCATAACATTTGTGACGCCAAGAAGGAGTCACCGGAGATCTCATTAAGTATATAATACTCTGAATCAGGATCATATTCTCAATCGATTTAGCCTTATCCGTCTGTCTGTCTGTCTCTATGTCTGTCTATCTGTCTGTTGAAAGCACGATAGCGCCCAAAGGAATTGACATTTTGTGAGTGGACTTCTTTTTATTTTCGTCAAGTTGTTACTAAAAATGGGCTATGTCGGTCAAGTAGTTTTGCATGACTTGTATGCAGTGGACGGTTTCAAAGCCTTGTTTTCTTTTAGTTTTATTTGCTATCACTGCTCATAAATAAACTAATTCACTAATTAACTAATTCGGTTTTTTGGACTTTTGTTAAAAAAAATTTTCTAACTTAGCTTTTTTGGTATATTTAAGAGAAATTACACTTTTTTCTTTCGTTGATTTTAATGCTTTTCATTTCGAAGTCATATTGAAACAAAATATTTTAACACAGTTTAGGGAAAAGGTTTTTTTTATGTCGTCTAGCATTATTTATAATCTGTAATTTATACGTAAAATTAATTTTTGCACAATAATATTGTATATATGCATTTTTTTGTTAAATTAAAAAAAAAAAACAAAATAATTCGATTGTTTTATTGTTTATACTACTGCAGTCAAATTTATACGCGCTTGACTTTTTCTGGTAAAGGCCATAAGATAAAAATCTTCGTAGGTCGCCCTTTATTTATGTAAAGTACTCGGAACTAGCGTTGCCGTTAACTTTTCGAAAAATGTATGGATTTTTTTTTTAAAAATATTTCAAAAGCAGCTAAATTTGACCTTCTAAAATCTACCTAATGTTTCGTATGAAGATATAATATATAAATAAATTTATTAAAAACGAAAGGAACAAAAATACAAATACAAAAAAAAAAAAAAACAAATCCTTAAAACAAACATCACATTTCACATCACCTGATAATCAGTCAATTCATTTGGTACAGAAATAAATTCTTAAGAACAAAACTTAAAAAAAGTAAAAGTAGTAAAGATAATTAATGCAGAGGCTTAGAGGAATTTGAATTAAATAACTCACACACTCTCATAAATTGGGAGAAATAATTTTCGAAAGCAGATTGGCTCGAGTCATACATGTACAGTACAGTATCAGTATAAATGGGAACATCAGTTCAGAATGAACAATAGTTACCATAGATAGTTATAAAAATAAGAAAACAAATTAATATTGCCAGATTTAAAAATTTACTTGAAAAAAAAAATTAAAAATATGTAAAAAAGGGAAATTGTGCAGAATTTGAATTGAAAATTGAAAAATGAATCTAATTGAACCAAAATCAAAAATTAAAGTATTTAAGTATCAAATTTTTGCACGGAAGCAAAAATGTAGCTTAATTCATACAATTGTGTCTTTGTGGCAACGCTGCTCGGAACAGTAAAAAATTTGTTTTGATCGCTCTTTGTAGTCGAAAAACCGAAGAGTGCACGAGCTTTTGTTAATTAACTAATTTGAGACGATTATAAGAAAATCAGTGAACATTTCAAAATATATACATTGTTATAATATTTGTAAAAGAATACAGGAATTGAATGTGTATAGAAAACGATGTATAGCATGCGAATACCAACAATTTACAAAAAAATTTGGTTTCTACGTTCGATTGAATACGCGAAATCTGAAATCGGAAATCAAATAGCAGAATCCACTGAAATACCACATTATTATTGCCTTTTTTGTAGGAGATTTATCACAATTTTTACGAATTTGCTTTCCGATATCTAGAAGTTTTACTGTTCCTTCTGCTTCTTCTTAAGGTGGAGCTACAGTCCGCGGTGGACCTGGGCCTCAACCAACAAGCGTCTCCAGCCAGCGCGATCTTTAGCTAGCTGTCTCCAGTTTCGCACGCTTAGTTGGTTAAGGTCCCCTTCCACTTGCGTGCGCCACCTGAGTCGCGGTCTTCCTCTACTGCGCCTTCCATCGGGTGTGGATGTTTTACTGTTCCTAAATAACATTATTCAACACTGTTCAGTGTTATTAAACTACAGAATTTCCAATCATATTTTGATATTTCACAAATGTGGTGTTAAATAAACGAAATTGAAAATATCCACCAAGCTCAATAAAAATTTAATAAAAATGAATATTCTCTAAAATTCACTTATGTATGCCCGAGTGGGAGCTTGGGTTTAACTTGCATGTTGGTTACTCATTTTTGGAACAATTCCCACGGATTTCGTTTATGCAGCTGCATGAATTTTTCTGTCAAAAAAAGAATTCATATAAACAAAATTTAAAAAAAACTGAAATATGAATCGATGAACAGTTTTGGTGCCGAAGATGGATAGAGAACAGGTTATGCTACCTAAAAAACCATACTCAACATTTACTTCTTTTTAATTTATTGTTATAAATTCATTTACAAATTGTTTGTTATTGAAATAGATCCACCCGGCGGGTATTTAATACACGTACAGGAAAAAAAAATAGAGTATGCAAGAGAGAATTTTCGTAGAAAATTTGAGGGAAAATCGGGTAGGCACACGGAACCTGAATCTGACCGTCTAGTTTGGATAGTTTATACCAGTAATGTTGAGCCAGTACTAAGAATCGGTTTCCTCAAATTGATAAATTTTTTATTTGGTTTTTGTCCTGTTGATTATTGAACAATATTTTGCAAGTGCGTATTTGTATAACTCGTCGGGTTCCTGCGACTGAAACTAATAGCAGTTGGTGTGGTAATGTCAACAAATGGACATGGACATGTTACAGAAATGTCAACGTGACTTTAAACTTTGGAGGAGGTTCATGGTTTTTTTCCTCATAAGAAATTCCAAAAACATCTCAGAGATTTTGCTTGTCTCCGACTTTAGAAATTTTGGCATTCATGTTGGAAGAACATGCTCTCTTGACTCGAAACAATGGCAACATTGAACAGCCGACTTATTAAAGCGAAACAGATGGGGTGATTGTGTAAAAATATTACCTTAAAGTAGCACCATCATTTTTCTTTAAAAAGAAATGTTATATTTTCAAAAATACAAGATGCATCAAAGTCCCGTAACATATACAATCTGCGTTCAAAGGAAACACAGTCAACATCAACGACTAACGATACTAATCGTCGATTAACTCAAGAGCGACACAGATCTTGACACAATTACCCCCACCCTAAGCGACAGATACTCGTGCAAGTATCCACTCCACTTGTGTATCGGAGTCTTGAAAAAAGTCTCGAGCTGCAGTCAGTCATCGTCAAACAGCAAAAATCTGCACACACACACCGGAACGCTTTTGAATAATTCAATCGCGCCAAAGGCACCGATCTAGTACATCGCAGACAACGTGTGTACACGAGTACGGGTTCTGTATATTCGCTCGGTAAACTATTCGCACTTATCTCTGAATGTTGAATGTTTTCGATGACACTTGAGAGTGTGTCAAGAGATTTGTATTCCATCACCACCCTTTCCACATTCAACTGCACACGAGATAGGGACCAGCACCATTCACACATTTGCACCGCATCAGTCTGGGCGACAATTAAGTAGCCGCTGCGCTACACTCGTATCTCGTATGATGTGAAATTCTCTCGCACCTAGCCCCAGAGACAGAGAGATGGATGCGAAAACAATTTAAATTCAGAGTAGGAGACGAAAACAAAAAAATAAAACAATAACAGAGCAGGTGTCAGATGTCGAGGAAAGAAAGTCCTACCAGGGGGAACAGTGTCCGGTCGCCGGCGTCGAGTTGTCCTTCTAATAAAGTGGAAAAGCTGCTGCATTTGTAGCTGGCCGGCACTTATATTTCACTTCACCGCCATATGGTCGGCGGTGGCACTGGTCGTAGGTGTGAGGCTACATCTGACCATTTGTAGATATTTTTTCCTCCGGTCATAGGAGTTCACCGGCATTCAAGCATGCTGGCTGCTGCTGCTGCACTAGTGTTGGCACAAAAATGATAAATTAGATGTTGAGACGTTTTCATACTCTTGCCGGTATACAGAGCTCATATCAAACACCTGAGGAGGAGTTTGCTGCTTCGGTTCCCTTAAGTGGGTGTGTGTTGATGACAAAAAAAAAAAAAACTATTCCCAAACTGGGTCACATCTGATTCATTTGACAATTTCTCTTAAATGCTAAAGTTTTTTTATGAACCATGTGTGTGTATTTAATTTTAATTTAAAACTGCATACGAAATGAGGACGAATCATTGTGAGGGAATTAACATCCAAATTGAGAATTCTATGTTTGGTCGGGTGGTTTTAACCGAATTGAGCTGAGTTATTTGTGCCAGCATTTGATATTCTTTAAAGAAGAGAAGTCCATCTTAGCTCGGTGGACAACAGAGCTTCAAGTGTTCGAGTCCTCTGTTTTCACAAAATCAAAGATTAGATAAAGCTGTTATGGAACGACTTATTGGCAGACGCGGCTTGGTATTACGTATAGAGAACGTCCCATTTGCTTGTCGAACATTGAAAGGCTCATTGGATTTAAATGGGTAGAACGCTGTACACAGACGGCCTTACTAATAATCAAGCACTAATGTCGACCATTAGCTGGTTGCCAGCTAATTTAGTAAAAATGTACAGCATTAGTGAAACGGTATCAATAAACAAATAGACCTCCACATTTGCTAGTGCGACAACTTTCTTAGAGTCTATTACATTTTTTGTCATCGCAGAATTCAAATTTCATAATTTGTTTTCGTGAAAAACGAGGATTTTATTTTAATAAAAGGAATATATAAATTGCAAATTAATTTGCCCAACAGATATTTTTCAAAGGTCTTTTGGAGCTTATTATAAGCAAAAGACAAAACACAAAATAGGAAATGCACAAAATATCAGCTGATCTGTCAAATATCATATGCAAATCAGTAATGCCCTCTCCTTTGATCGGACACAATTTTCGCTACTTTTTATGGTACACTTGCCCTTTTTTTTTTCTAATACTTCACGATTGATTTATAAGTGAATTTGTATCGGAACGCAGTTTGTTAGGCTGATTATGAAAATTGAAGCTTATTGATCTAAAGATTGTATGGTTAGCAAGTAAATGTTTTTGAAAAAAGAAATGATAGCCGGGTATTTTGTTAAATTAAAAACTCACATAGGACGTCAAAAGCGTTTTAAGGACCTATCGCTTCCGTTTTTGGATTTCAATCTGTCAAGCAACGAAACAGTGCTTGTAAAATCTTGTAATAATCTTTTAAAAATTGTATATCTGATATTACTTAATTCGAGAAACTTGCTTAATTACAAAGCGACAAAATGTTAAATTCATTCAGAAAAATATAAACCCGCGGACTATGAATTCACACAAAATAAAACAGAATTCTGTTTATCTTGAATTCTTGAAAATATACTGCCTGTTATTCCTCTAAAAGTTCCTAAATTTATTATTTCGCGGGGATTTTGCTGAATGCTGACAATTCTTATATCTATATTTTCCGCGAAGTCAACCTTTTCTCATTTTCTGGGAACAAACTCCATTTCCATAGAGGGTTTGGTTGCAGAAAAATATCTACCTGAGCCGACTAAGGTACTGAGAGTTGTAGAAAAATGTAGGTATTCAGGTATAAGCTGTCCAATCTTAAGCGAACCGGTATTTTATTCTCTTCTCGACGACTCTCAGAAAGTCTTGGAAACGTCCTAAACTTATGTCAAATTTATTTTTTATTACGTATGCTTTCGTAACTTGCAAACTATTAAAAAAGGAAAACCACTCAAAAAGCAAGCGCTAACTGTTAAAAACTACACCAAACATTCAATTTAATGAAAATATTCGAAATATATATTTCAAGTATTTAAAAATAAAACAAAATTTCAATTTTGTGCGTACATTTGTAAAAATTTGTCTTTGCTAAACTTAAAAACAACTTGCATTGTTGTATTCCAACGAATAAAGTCCGAAAACATTTACAATTTATTAAAATTAGTTAATAATTGTAAACGTTCAGGCTGAACAAAAGTGTATTTAAACTCGCTCCTATTACGAAATTCCATACCACCATTTTTGGGGGTTGGGCAACACTCCTCTTGAAAATGACATTTACGGCCATATTATTCACTCCGGGTGTAACTCAGGTTTAAGTTTATTTTACACCCGATCATTAATCCGCAATTTTTAAACCCGATAATTTAAACCTATGTCCATATTATTCACTGAAAAACACGCATTAAACCCGCTGGATTAAAAATGGATTTAAATGCGGATTTAAAACACTTTAAACCGTTTTTAATCCAATTTAAACCCACGTATTGTCAAATTTCACAAATAATGTCATTTTTTTGTTGGTCACTTGGAAATAGATTTGATTTGTTTTGGGTGTATTAATTAATCGACGCAAGCCCGCTTGTGCAACCTTTAACCCGGATTAAAGGGAGTGAATAATATGGCCGTTAGGGAGGATTTATTTAGCTGATGACTGAGATAAACATGGGTTTCTGAACATTAACCCTACAGTTAGCGATATTCTGGCAACTATATTTGTTTATTGGTAAAGGGATTTTGGAAAGTGTGGAGTCCTTGCGCAAACTGCCAGGCTAAAGCTGATTATTGGTAAGGCCGAGAGCCTATAAAAACTTCACCTGAGCATCTACTGATTGAAGTCAAAATTGTGCATTTTGTGGTGCAACAGTAATGGCGGATAGCCCTCAATCGCAATCACTCAAAACGCGCGGAAGTGGCGATCACTTGTTACTTCTAAATCTGCGAACTGCTACTACCTACATAGCTATGCTGAGAGGTTATGATCAAATTCAATATGAATACACCTAATGACCACGAAATGCCTTGCAATTCCACCATATGTCTGAAGAACATTATCACCAGTCCTAAATATCATTGGAAAAGATCGATCTAATGATGCGATGTGGGAGCTGGCTCTGTGATAGTCCCAAGGCACATGGTAGCAAATAGGGCACATCAGATCGACAAGTTTAAAGTAAACATCGAAAAAAACCAACAGCTGTGTGTGAAACGCGACAAGAGGACAAGATGGGGAGTCTTGCGGAAAGCCTGGCCAACTATGTAAGACGAGTATATATCAGAAAACTGTAGCTAATATCCAAAGGAGTTGTCGACCATAAAAGGTGTACCGACCAGTGAGTATTAGTGGGACCCATCTGTAGCAATATCTGAATTTATTGACAACATACCTGATAGCGATACGAACAGGGCTTGAGCCAATCTCAAGCCAAGCCCTGTAGTTTAAGCCTGTGCAATCAATATTACACTTACGCCATATCTTCAACTGGATTGGCCACATATGTGGAGAAGGAGATACCCCGATGGAACAAGCTTTTCGTACGAGTAGAAACTACTCAGGGCAAGTCTTATCTCTTATTATGTAAGGTAAGGTTGGATATAAATTATAAATTTAGGCGGAGAGTATACTCCTCCGTATAAAAGGATGCTTTCATGAACAAGCTTCTAAAAGTAATCCCGTACTTGAAGATATGCTTCTTATTCACAACCTACTATATCGAACTGATAGCAAAAGCATAAGATCAGGAAACTAAACTTTGTTATTACAATTCAACAAAGTAATTTTATAATTTTCAATTTATAATTCTCAATAATTTCTTAATTCTAATGGGTGCGGCTGAACTGGTCCTCTGGTGCGGTTCACGGCTCGGTTCTTTATTGCGGTTCTGATGGACGTGAAATAGCCCCGGCGGTGTACGGAGTTGTCTTGCGACAGTCTCTGCACTCTACAGGTCCATCTTGCGACAGTCCCGGCAATCTACAGGTCCATCTTTAGATAGTCCCGGCATTCTATATGAATGAGAGCGTATGTGAAAGATTGTAATACAACAGCACTTGATACTGAACTATTGGGACTAAACAGGATGAAAAGCCTGTCTATTTTGCATTCAATACGAGGTCATCTATTAGACAGAAGGGACAGTATTCATTGATCAACAAACCTCTCATCCATTTGGCTCTAGTCTTTTAGGAATTCGTTGGATAACTATTGATATAGGATTCCAATGAATCATAGAAGGTGTGTGCAGGCTAGCTGTTGGAGTGAATCACTGTCTAAAATTTCATGCCACTTCGGAGCCTAATTGCAATTTAATACATTCTCGCAGAGTGTACCAAGTAGTCCTGGATGTAACCCATCTATCCATCAATCGAAGATTCCCTTAACGTTGAGATATTTTCTTAACTCACCATTCCATGATCCTCTATGAGGACCACTGTTCCCAGACTTTGAAGACTGTTTTCCCATATTTTTATCTCAGCAAAAGCATTAGTTTCCCTAAGTTGGGTAAAAAAAATTCATGTTTTTTTACCTAAGTGGAATATGCACTCATTTTCATATGAGCACGATTCAAAATTGTAACCGTTCTTAGTAACAATCTTAAAATAAGCATAAAACATAAAAATATATATATTATGCCATAATTTTCTTTTCTATTAGACACAAAAATTCTAACGTAGACATTCGATGGGCTGATTTCATCAATCTTCATGACCAATTCATTGTTGAAGCTTTTCGTTTTTCAATTTTATTTATAAAAAAATTCGCGCTTAATAGAGATTTTTGATTTGCCCCCTCATTTTTATGTTCGTCCCTCATTTTCCCCCAAATAGACGCCTTTCCCATCAAACTAAGATCACTGATGAGGACTTCTCCCAATCTCAGCAAATTTTCTTCTTTATCCAAACCTCCTCATCGGATCACTTACAAAAAAGGCACACTTCCCAATTTTATTACATGTTGTCAGGTGCAAATCAATCAGAGGAATAAACAACTTAAAAGCTGCCAGACCTCATCCCATCCTCAATAGCAAAGCCAATTTATTCCCCAAAATGTCACTTGAGCCACGATAATATGTTCATTTTGCAAATTGATCCCACTTCACATCATCAACTGTGTTCATAAAAAAAGTGCCTTCCCCGCTTAAAAAACAACGCCTTCAATTCCTCCAAATTTAATCCTCCAATGACATTTCCCTATGCGGCGCACAACAGCCCCCCTTCAAATAGCAGTAAAAATATCGCATCCTCACACACAAACCTAAGGAAACGAAAAGAATAAGCTCCTCTGCTGTATTTGTGTTATATGGCCGCTGTTATACTATTTGTTATCCTCATCTGATCATATTCATATAAATTTTGCTTCGAAACAACATCATTAAGGCTTAAAAACGCATAAAAATGTGTCCTACGATTTGTTTTCCCCCATCGAAATTTCATCCTTTCTGTCATTGAATTGAGTTACGGCTGCTGCCGTTCCCTAGTGCACACGAGTCGAGAGTACATTCAGTATATTTTCATTGTCCTAACCTCTGCTGTCTATTGTCTTCCTCCTGCGATGGGGCGCACGAAACCAATACGCAACGCAAAAAATTGATTCATAAATGTTTCATGAGCCTTACGATTTCCCTCCCCCCCCCTGCCCCCATTGGCTGTTGTTATTCTTTCTTATTTTTTTATGGAACCATAAAAATCCATCCAATAAAATGAGGAAAAAAAACGCTCATCTAGGAAGATTGGAAGATGTACCGACGAGGTTAAGTCGGTTATGTTCGTGTGTCGCATATCCCTGCAGAGATTTATGAGTTCTGTGATTTTACGATCACATTATGCTATCGAGTAGCAGCCCGCATCGAATGTCTCTATCTCAGGTTTGCCTTAATCTACTTTATCGCTTAAGCTTTTAGTTAAATCGAAGAGGAAGATCATCATCAGCAGTTTGCGTATGCCAGTCGTTATCTGTATCGCTCCTCTGTAAAGGGTTGGTCCTTAATTCAGCGAGTACGAGTATTTTCAAACGAATTAAAACAGAAAAAAACAGAGCACTTTCCCAAAAAACTTTTCACTATACATGGCCTATCGACGTGTTTTGACAAGTGTGGATAAAATATCGATGAAAACAAAAACTCCCAACGTCCGCATAAATAAATTGCAATCTAAAAATAAATTGTACGTCTGCATGGGTGCAGTAGGGTATTTCAATCGAACAGGGAAAAATATCCATATCCGCCCGAGTTATACGGATAAAACTGGCAAATTAAATTCAATATTATCCACCCAATGGAAAATATTTTTTTTCTTTTCAATCATATTTTTCATAACCCCCACAAACAAAAAAAAAAAAAAAAACAGAAACCCATTTTCTGCGACTTTTTCGGCCGCGGAATATCAAAAGGTTTTGTGCTCCGCTCTACGTTTACAATTGTTTTTGGTTAAAATTTTAAATATTGCCCTGCGGGGGAAAATAATACGTTCGGCTGCGTTGCATGAATAATGACGGTATGGTGGTTTTTGCAAAATAAAAACCGACGCACAAAAGGAACAGCAAAACCGAGGCGTTGTTACAAGGATACTGTTCGATAAAGCGATGCGGCGATGATATCACAAGCTCAGTTAATTTTAATTAAGCCCATTTTTATAGTTCACAATATTAACAGCAATTTTCGATAATTATTGTTGGTTAATTGAAAAATATTACCGTACGCCGTACGATACCTTTGCGAGTCTGGCAGCGGTGGTGGCGGTGGTGCTGTTGTTCGCGGTAGAAATGGGGGATGTGAGATTTTTTTTTGGAGATACTTTTTCTGCTATTTATTCTTTATTTATGTTCATTGATGCTGTTGGTGGTGTCTCTTTTTTTTTTGTACTGTTAATAAACGACTTCATTTTTCGGGGCTACGTTGGTCAATTTTCTGGCGAACGAAAATTTATCTTTTACCAACAGAATACAAAAGTGAAGCGGATTATGTTTTTTTTTTTTTTGTTTGGTTTACGCCTTGGAAATTTATGTTGCGTTAAAAATAATAAATTGTCTGATATATGTGTGGCATAAACGTATTTTTCTTTGCGTTTTTGTTTCGTTTTAATTTTCATTTGTAGGGAGGGGGTGGGTGGTAATACGAAACTGGTATCAAGGTATTAAATTTGTAAAGAGTTTTAATGGGAAATTGAAGCAAAGTGGTGTTTTACTTTGTAATAATATAAGGATCAAGGATTAAGTTAATGGAGAGGTGTTTTAAGTGTTTGTGGGTGAAGTAATATCGGTATTTAGGTCAGTGGGGAAGGATGTATTATATCCTGCTGGTTGTAATTTTATTTAAAAGTATCGGTTTATAATTCAAAATTTCCAAGTATATGTAGAAAAAGCAAGGGTGTAAGGCCTCACTACAAGCTACACATTATAGACCTCCAGCTGAGTTCTAAGACGAGAACTGACTGTCTACAGGCTGCTATTTGGGAAAGTATGCATGGGTGTCATGTTACATTAAATGAGTACACCAACTTCGAGAGCATTTTTATGCTAAATACAAATAGAAAAATTAGGAGCGGATTTTGTTTCCAAATTTCGGATAGGTGTGTGGAAGCTGGGGGTCTATTTAATGAATTGTGTGGTCCTCACTGGGATTAATAGAAAGTCAGTTCTTTACATGGTGTTAAGTATTTTGTCTTCATTGAAATATGGACGTAAGGGCACACAAATTTACAAAATATTCCAAAATTAAGTCTCAAGGAACGTAGTCAACGCTCCTTGATACAAAAGTCAAATCTAATCTCTTATCTATCTATATGAAGCTAAAAAAGCGATTTAAATGCACAGAGGTAGGCTTCTCATGTACATTAGCTTGGAAATAACCGAATTATTAAGTATAGACAATGAAATCAGGAGATGAAGACGGATAAAACCTCGTGATCTATAAAAATTTGCTAAGGCAACAAAACAAGGTTATATTTTGCAACAAAAAAGTTCAGAAATGTCCGATTTGTGAACCGGCGGGTTTTTATTTTAAATTTTTCAAATAATTAAAATTAGTCGACTAGGTGCAGTCCCATTCGGGATGACGAAAGTCAGTTCCCCAGGCAGTGTTTTTTTAGATGTATTAAAGTCCCTCTCTTTTTGAAGAAGTATCCCTCGAGTTCTGCAATGTCTTTTGATGATTTTCCCTTCTAGCGAACCCCCAAATACAAAAAAAAAAAAAAAAAAACATTACGTAAGCAGCACATTCGGATTCAACGGTGCTTTTGTTGTACGGCCCCTGTCCACACTAGCTATAAAAGGCACAGTTTGAAAACGACCAGCTTAATGAGTCTCAAAAGTCTACAATAAGTCCAGTTGCAGAAGATGAAAAGCTGCTTCGAAGGAGACCCACGGTACCGGTACCCAATTAAAAATCTTCTGTCACAATTTCCCAAGTTTTACTCACAAAAATCGTAGGTCAGAGTTAAGAACGCCATAAGTCTGGAAGACTGAGAGACGCTGGCTCACGTGTGACCGACCACCAGCGAAAGGTTCTTTAGTACGCATTTAATCGACTTGTACTAAATCTAGAGAGACGAGAAAGAAATGAATGCCTACGCGAAACACCTTAAAAACTAGAAGGTACGGCACAGATCCATTTTTCCAAAGACCATACTTCTTTGAATATTCCCTAATCAAATATGAGCACAAGCTTTTAATGTTAATTCTCCGGCGGTTGAGCTCGGGCTCTTTGTTTCGACGCTTTCCGCAATATATTTGAGAGCTGGCTTTAAAATTTGGCAGCTTTTTTAGCTAACCTAAACCGATCTATGGGTAGATAGGTATACTCCAACATTTTATTGCAAAACTTGACAGCACGAAAATTCACTCAGCAAAATCGGCACAGAGCATGAAATATAGATACCAATTGAGGATAATTTATCAGGCTTTCTGAGAATTAGCTACAAATATCTTCATCCTTAACGAAACTTGACCTGAAATCCAAGCCCCGGTTAACTACAGAGCGATTGTGATGCAACTCATAAAAGAGAATGCACACTTGTGCGGCGCTTAAATTCAGTTCAAACCCAATATAATTAAGTTGTTAGCCCAATAGCTCTCATTGAAAGAATCCACGCGCCAGTTATACTCCAGATCCACTTCTGGCAACAATATCCCCTGAAGCGGACCGCGTGCCTCCGTATATGCCTTGCGTGTCTCACCAAAATTACACATGAGCCAATTTTGATCTGCCAAGTGTTTGAAAGTGAAACTTTGCTCATTAAGCACAAATAAGCCTCCGAATTGCAACACGGGTCAATGAATGCAAACGACCACCGATTTGTTTCAATTTGACAAC
This sequence comes from Cheilosia vulpina, assembly GCA_916610125.1. Taxonomy (NCBI): domain Eukaryota; kingdom Metazoa; phylum Arthropoda; class Insecta; order Diptera; family Syrphidae; genus Cheilosia; species Cheilosia vulpina. The sequence goes on from OU744277.1 coordinate 65,254,165, forward strand.
ACATCGCAGGCCATCACCCAACGACCGGTTCGTTTTGATTGCGCGACTACAACCCCAGCTAGCCTCAAACTAAAAATCGGTTAGCGGCTTCCTTTATTTGGTTAACAGATTTGTGTCTTTATTGTTAACGAAGACAATTATTATCAGCAGAAGATGATTGCCATAAAAATGCAAAAATATGCCCAACATTTTAGTCCACAAGACTGCCCCGGCCGGGGCACACATTGCGAAATTGTATCCCCCACCAGACACGCTCGGAATAGGTGCAGTCGTAGATAATCAATTTTTAATTTTTTTGTTTATGCAACACAACCGCGCACATATATTCATATTCATGCAGATACAGATTATGTGTGAATGGGCAGGTTTGGGGGGATAAAACTTTCTTTTTTCCTTTACGCGTGTGCGGGCAAAAAACACTCACTCACGAGATAAACTTCGAAGCATCCCATCCGGTATTATAGTCTTTTTGTTGCATAATTCGACGGAAAGTGGTAACAAATAAATAAATAAAAAAATCATCATCTCAAACTGAATGAGTTTCCCTTTCGTCGGATAGATGCATTTACGTCATGCAGAAACATTGACATTCTTTGAATTTCACTTGTGTTGAAAGAAGAAAAATAAAAAAAAAAAACTCATAATGAAAGTCCGAAAACTTACCATTTACAGAGACGGCGCAGAATATATTTAACGCTACGAAAGCTAATCCAATGGATAAACGCACCATTTTGCACGCACAAAAATAACTCTTGTATCTCAATCGATACGTTTCTCAAGTGTCACACTGGAATGTATCTATAACTCGCGATCGATTGCACACGACACGTATTCAACTTTGGTATGCTTATTGGGATCTCCGTCGATTCCGATCGTACCGATACGAAATCTCACCGTCAACTGAAGTCCAATTTGGCCAACAAAACTGCAAGAAGGTAAAGAGGCAAAAAAATGAATGAGCCGAGTCGCCTATCTACCACCTCGGCTAGAGGTACAAGCCAGGGGACAGGTTTAAACAGGTTGGCTATGGGGGTCTGCTTCCACCCCACCAGGCCCCTCGCGATTCAATTTGTCGCTGGACAGTGTTCGGTGTTGGTGAATGATTCGATTCGAATATACCAGCTGCCAGGTCTTACCTTCAGTTCATGATCATGCTGGTGGTAAGCTCATGTTTGAGTGTACGGCTGCATGGACATACCACGTACGTCATCGAGTCGGGTTTCTTGAAACAGAACTCGACCGAAAATGGTATGTTTTACGGGTGACACGACACGACACTGCGAAAGCAGGCTGGTGGGGGCAATTAGCACGGCGCGGTGGCTTATGGTGCTCCGTGCTGGTGCTGGTGGTGGTTGCTTGTAAATCCAACGAAGCGGGCAATTATGAAGTTACACCACGATCTGGAGAGGCGACAGATTCGTGGTGGGTAGAGCTGTGTGGATTGTTCTTTTAGTTTCTGTTAAAGTCGACTGCAATGGCACAGAGACACCCAGCTAATCCCCTTTATTTTTTTTTCGAGGAATTTACCTCATTTGTATGCAGTGCATTAAGCTTGCTGTCGATCGGGGTTACTTGAGGACGTTTGGTCACAATTTGTTATGAAAACAAGTGAGTTTTGTTCGAGTTCTAATGTGATTTTTCTGATAAAGTCAAACAACAAAACCTTGTTTTTGTAAAAAGGGACAAAAAGGTTTTGGTTTAGAGCGGCCTCCTTCCCATTTAGTTTGTAAAGAAAAATTGTCAAATGCTGATGGTCATGTTTACCCTCGGCACTCATTCCGTAACTTTTCAGACGATTATCGACAGACCTCAAAAATTAGCAACGCGTTTGAGAGTTGTTCATTTTCCAAAAGTATAATGGAAGCTGACGTTTGTCAAAATCATTCGAGCAGAATATGACTAATTTTGGTGATCAAAGTTTCAAAAACGATATCGTTTAGAGGATCGCTGATTTACGGAATCCAACGGCGTTTTACGAACTTCTTAGTTTTATAGTGCATACGATCGTCTAATAGATCGCGCAGTTTGTTGTTTACTCAATTAACTGTCATCTATCCGTTCAACTAAATTGAAATAAGTTTCTTAAGAATATATCGATGCTATAAAGATGAGTTATCGTTTTGTCAAAATAGCGTTTTGTCGTTTCATTCTTTGACTGACAAAGCTAACAAACGTTACACGACTGCAACAAAACATGCTATGGAATACAGTCTGCAAAATTATGAAAAGGGCTGCTGACTGAAATGTTATTTCACGAAAAGAGAGAAAATTACATACCAGTTTCGAGTGGTAACTACAGTGTGATTTAAAGAGCTTCTCTGATCATTTTTTAAAACCTTCCTACCCATTATTCCCATGGTAGCAAAAGCCTAAAGCTTCGGCACCGAAAACCTCAATGAACACTTTTATAACTCTGATGTCAGGTGGACTAAACAGAAGCGAAATAAATATGTATCTAGCCAGAAGAAGGTGTCAGCTTCTTCATCAACAGAACCTTATCCAGCGCAATAAACCCATATTCTTGAAGGCCTGGGGGCAGTGTGACCGTTGCAAAATTCTGAAAAGACTCATGAATAGGGGCCAACGAGAAAAAAAAGTCCCATTTCTGAAGCAGAATAGCTTATTTAGAATTTTTAAACGATATATAACAAGTATTGGTTCGCTAAAGTGATGTGATTTGGAAATAACAGCATTTGGAATACTTTTGATGCGCCTTCTCCAATTAAAAAACGGACAAAATAGAAAAAAAATTATGGCAGGCCCTGAAAAAAGTGCCAAATTGCAACTTTAGTCGCACACAGGTCATGCTGCCTGCGGGTAGATCACATATGACGATGATCATCTGAAAGATATGGTTTTTGAAATTTCGATGACCAAAATAAGTTATTTTCTAGCCGAATTTTTGTAATTGTAGTCAGTTTGAAAATGAACTGCAAGTCGTAATTTTGGCTAGTTTTGGACGTACAACTTTTCGACGAGATTCGCCTGAAAAGTTACGTGATTAGGACCCTGATCTTTTCCAATCAAAAACAGCTATAAAGGAACATACAAAGTTCTTCCGTATGGTTACCGTCTCGAGCTCAACTGAGAGCCTAAGAACGGTTAGGTTTGAAGATGTTAGTCAGACCTGAGACAGTGGGACTTCTTTTGTCTTAGCGCAACCACGGAGCCACGAAGGCCACATTTTACTTTGAACTATCCGAGTGAAGAACATATAGGCTCGGAGAACTATAATTGCCAGGCACTAGATAAAAGAAGTATCAATCCGGAGAACGTCGAGAGTAGATGTGCATGTGACACTATACAAAATATGTAAACCCTCCAATGCGTGAAATGTCACCTTTTACTGACTTTTCACAACCATTCGTTTGATGCGAGTTTGTATTCTTCGGATAAATGGAAAGGGACCTTCAGATTTGAGCCGAATTCGAAGGCTGGAAAGATAAGCCCTTAAATGCCGGTTATACTCGCACATGCTTGACAGACGTTCCCGAAAGGTGGGGCAGTTTAAAAAAAAAACTTTAAGATTCACTTTTTGTTTTTCCGCGAATCGAACTAAGGCCCCTCGCTTAACAGGTTAGCACTAGACCACTACCCCACAATAATCGCAGTCAATATTCTAGTTTAATGCTTCAAGTTTTTCATTTAACGGTCACTTATAAGCGAATCAAACTAAATAGTAACAAGTCAGATAGTCAAATAATTCACCGATCTCGCCTGTTGCAACAAATTTTGTTGAAAAACTTTATAAGACTGTTAATGGCAGACATACGTTGTCGTTGTCCTCGTTTTTAACACTAATTGTCGGCGTGTGATGGTACCATACCAACCCACTTTGGATCAAAATTTGGGGAATCAGGCCAGCCCTGCTTTCGGCGCCACACGCTACACAATCTATTTTAGGGGCGCAAAATGTAAAAACCGCGTAGATTTTTACATAAACATCAGCAACCTAATTCAATGTAAAGCCTACTTCCATACTAATGCCAATGCAAACTATAAAAAATTCGCATATTTACTGACATAGGCGGCACAGCTGTGTTGAAGCCCGATGTCGTAAGGCTAACAGGTTAGCTTAAGGCGGATTTCCGTGATTTATCCCCGCAAGCAGGCAGATCAACTTAATATTTATTAAATTCATACAGAATAATATTGAAGCGGTCCCCCATAATAATATTGAAAATTACCCCCATAACCGATTACCTAATTTCGTCAACGAAAGCGAAAGTGTCATTCCCTAATACAAAAATGTATACAAATCAATACTAACCGATATTTTTCGGCTTTAACATCATCCGTGACATTTAATATGCTAATTGCAATCGCTGACATAAATTAGACAGATACGAGTTTCAGAAAGAGATAATTTTTTTTCGAGTAGAGAAGCACGCGCTCATTTGTGGCTCAACTCAATAACCGGCAATGCAGGAAAATCCGCCATTTGTTATTCACCACACTCGTGTGGTCAAAATTAAAATGTGTTTTCTTCCGTCAATTCGGTATGGAATGTAAATTGAGCTAGAAATACATCCACACCGCTAAAGAAACTTCCTCCCGAAACGGAATTCGTAATGATAACGCGTGTTGTTCGATCAATTAATTACCAGCAGCACTCACACTGCGGCTCGATTAAGCCGGAATGTATACGACACATTTGTAGCATTCAGGTTTCGGTGGATGCAAACCAGAAGACCGATCGAACTGAGAATACCGGTTACCGAAAATTTTGAGAAACTTTTACTTTTTTTTTTGTCGGTATATGTTTTGTTATTTTCTGTTATTAACTGGACCTATAGAGTTACGGGATACGTCATTCATTAAATTCCAAAACAGTTGGGCAAAGAATTCGCGATTTAAAACCGGTGGGTCAAGGGGACTTTGGGAATATGTATTATTTTGGTAATAAAATTTCGAAATAGATTCGAAAATGTCAGGCTAATTTAAAATGCAGTTGGAATTCGATCCAATACATTCAACACCATTTACCTGTGTACCTAGTCAGGTTCTTGAAACGGGAAGTCACATCTCACAAAGCGACTGCCTGACATTTTTGCTAAAACAGTGAATGCAGTTTGCCGTATGGTTATATCGGGCGACTTGACTTTTTCCTTTGTTTGTGTGCAGTTTGTGGCAGTAGGTAGGTATATTGCTACACTAGTTGTACGCATATGCAGCTTTCCTAGTGACAGGTTGAAGGTTGAATGTTTCACTAATACTGGAGCTTTTAAATAAGAGGTTAAAATGGATAGCCATAATTATTTCTTATGCAAAAAGATGGGCTGCTTTGCAGCCTATGTTTAAGCTTGCCCGGTTTAGAGTGCGTTTTTATAGTCATATTTGGTAATTTTTAAAAATTTCAGTGGCCACAAGGCAAAACCGCTTAAGTCTGTTTTACTCATTGTTCAGGAGAGCAGTTTAATGTTTTTTTTACTCTAGTGACTTAAGTAGTTGTTTTTTTTTTTTTTTAATTGTGGCCACTTTTTTAAAGATATAAAGCTGAAAAAAATTTACAAAATAGAATTGGGTACGCTGAATCTACTGGCATCAAAATCTCAATTTTGTCTTGAGTCGACTTAGGCGGTTATGGTTTCTGGGCACTGATTTGGTGCCAAGTCGTGATTTTACATATTGTGCAGAAATACGTGTACGAATCACGAAATGGCCTGAAAAACAGTACGTTCTCATATCCTCGTAGTTATTACTTGCAATGATGGAGATAGTTTTGTGTGACACCATTCGTGCAAATTATTCGTCCTACTGGGCTCAATAAAGAATTTTAAATACGGTGCAGACCACGAGCAAATATTTTCCGAATTCGCCTAAGATATGACTTAATTTTTGGTTTTAGAAAAGGCAACGCAGTAACGCACTATCACGTAACTTATTTTAAATCAATTTTAAAGCAATTTCAAGAAACCCAAAAGCCAACATATGAAATATGTACGTTAGTCAATGCTTAAGTAGCTATATGCTGTAATAAAATTTAAGTTAAATTGTAATTTATATTAGCTAAAAGTAAATAATATTGAGTAGGAAGACCTATAGTCCCCAAAACTGTGTAAAAAAATATAATAAACGTCATGAATTTGCCACCATAAGTTGGACCTACGTAGCATCCATGTCCATTAAGGATGTTCGGAATTACACCAATCCGTATCCGAGTTTACTCCAAATTTTACAGCCGCTCAAGTTTTTATAAGTTTAAGCCCCCACTAACAGGCAATTTTCACAAGTTCTTGTTAGAGACAAATCATAGTGAGGCCCCCAACTCGCAATCCTCTTGCCCCTGGCCCTCTCAATTTATTTTCAAATTCGCTATTTTGTTTTCCTATCGCTGTTATGTAAATTAAGAATCCCTGTGACATGGAAAAACATACAAAAAATACAAAAATCAATGCTGCCAACTGCTGATATGTTCTAGAGTTCGGGAATACCACATTTTTACATTCCTGAATGCCATTGGTTAGTAATTATATATTGTTAAAAGGCGAATAATTCGATTTTGTTAGTTAAGAAAACTATCTACAGGAGATGTTTTATATATAAGAAACATATTAGGACAAACACGGTTATGAATTTACCTCTTTTCGATATCATTAAGTCCGATTTGATGTGTACATTTTTCTTAAATAACTGATAAAAGTTTGGTCAAAAGGTTTTTTCACAGTTTTTCATAAATATTTTAAGCCAATGTAGATACACTTATTCCTAAAAAATAAATACTATCCACACCAAACGAATAATTTCAAATTTAACGGATAAAATTCTATGAACACTGCCAGCAGCTTTGCCCACAGCGAAAGTGGCTCATATTTTTTGCGAGTGTGTTGGTGACTCTGAATTTTTGAAGTTACGCGACATTAGTCAATAGGTACGAATTTCTATGTAACAATACAAGCGCACCAAATCGTGACCACTTCGTAAAAATATAGCTTGTAGGCTAAGTAACGGGATATCGGCCGGAGTTGGTGGTCTCAGTATTGTCTCCGACTATAAGCATGTAATCAGCTCTTATACTTTTCAAGATTTTTGAGTACAAGGAACCACGTAGCAGCAGTTTCGGTTTTCTGACAATTCCAATCATAGACACCTGGTTTATGTTTGGAATTGGAAGTAGGGTTCGCGATAGACTGACATCTTTACTTAGAAATATTATGTAGGAATTCAGGAATTTGTTCTTCAATTTGCTTGCACTACCAATTATAAACTGAATATGCCGATGGACGTAAGGTGGGAGTTTCTGATAGTGTAAGCAGTGTTGTTATGGATATTGTTTGAGAATCGTATATTTTCTCGGTTCAAAATCGTATCTGTCGTATTTTCTAATTTTACGAGGACGAAAAACGCGTTTAAGAGCGTAGAGGTCTTATGTACTTAATTTGAGTGTTATTTTATAAAGCCGGACAGTTGTTGTTCACTCCGGGTGTAAATCAGGTTTAAGTTAATTTTACACCCGACCATTGAATCCGAGTTTTTAAATCCTGACAATTTAAACCCATATATATCCATAAGATTCACTCGAAAAATTCATTAAATATGGATTTTAAACGGAAACTTAAAACAGTTTAAACCGATTGTAAACCGCTTTAATGCCAAATGTTACATTTTGTTTGTGACTTGGAAATGCATTTCATTTGTTTTGAAAGGTTATGCCGAAATGTTTGTCGAATTATGTCCAAAATGCTTCTTTTTTGGAGGAATCATTTCCGAAAATTACCACATCGTTATAGTCGACGCATACCCGCTTGTGCATTTGATATATTCGACTACAAGGACGACGTTGATTCACCATGTTGTTTCATCAGTTCTTCGATAAAATATCGTATATTTCACAAATGAAGTCCTTTTTTTTAGTTTCTTGCATTTTTTTTCTATTCCCCTTTTTTAGTTTTCTACTCCTCTTATTTCTTGGGCCCTGCGATCGAAAAGATGTCAACATTATGAAATTGAGATTTATGTGGTTTTCGATTGGGCTTCTTCAGATTTGCTCTCAGATTTCACATTTTGTGTGTCTAATCGAACATAAAATCGTCAATTGCTCTTTTTTGTGTTAATATTCGTGCGGTTCGAAACAGGTTAAATTTTATATTAAAACATTCGAAGTTTGCGCCCAAATTGATTTCTAAACATTTGCACATAAATAATTAACAAAAATAGATCCTCCCGATGCAATGCATTTCTTTGCAGTTGAAAATTTTCGAGAAAATGTAAACAAACTCCACTAGTTGTCAAACTCAAACGTACTTGTATTGGTAAATCTGAAGCAAATCTGAGAAAAAATCCAGATTCGCAAAAGTGCTCTGATATCTGAAAAATATTGTTTTTTTTTTGTACCAAACGAACATAAAAATTGCTCTGAGAACAAAAAAAAATGCTCTGAGAGCGCCCAATCGAATACCACATTAAACTGTTACTGCCGGCTAATTACAAAGGGTTGTGTTGGTAAGGTAAAGTCATATTAAATATAGTTCTAATTTTTTGTGGGCTCTTCTTTATGGAATTGTGTTTTATTTATCGAGTCGTGTTTCAGTTTTCCCCGAAAAATAAATATGTGGTTGAAAAGAAAAGCATTGGGAAAAATTTGATTAAAATAAGTTTTTCGTAGTTGTAATTGCATTTTTATTGGCAGTACGGTATTGAGTTTGACAAATACGTATAAACACAGATCGTGATATTTTTGAGAAATAATAAAATAACGGATTTGTTCGAATTTTTTGAGAAAAACTAAGTACGGGATCTTATTTAGAATACTAATATTATATTAAATACGTGTTTTGATCAAAATCGCTAGATCGGTTTTTGTAAAATTATGCAAACAAAACAGTAAAAGTTTTTGCTTAGTTTGAGGAATACTATGCTTGAGTTTGGTTTGGTTTTTAAAGTTTTATCTAAATCGAAAATAGGGTTTTCGAGGCAGGAGCAGTTTCTTAAATTTTCGGTGATTCGAATTGAAAATTAATTGAAAAAATGGTGTGCATTGTCCAAACAGAGCATTAACATTGGCGGGACACCAAAACAGAGGGTGGCACCTTCAACACAACGAAGTTATTTAAAATACTTTATCGTGACAGCTTGAAATTTAAATGAAATTGATGTTGCATGTTGGAATCTTTTAACATAATGTGGGTGGGATTAAGCAAATGGGCGTGGCACCACCATATTCGTTACTTTTATTTTATGTAGATATAGTTGACTAATTTAATCAATAGCAAAACATTTATTGCTCGTATGAATAAAAACAAGAAATAATGCAGGGAACAGAGACAAGATATAACCAAACCCCCGGCATGCAATTCTTAGGTAAGCCGCTGGTCCCTAACTTTTTTTTTGTTGCCAAAATCTGCCATTTTGCTTTCTTTTAATGTCGTTTTCCATTGGGCAAAAAGAAGCGCCCGGGAGAGTCCGTTCCATTTGCACAAAAAATACTCTTCTGGTGATTCTGAGAAGAGAATTTCGCTTCTCGATTTGAAGTCAGAATCCACTCAAGAAGCACTCACACAAATGTTATTTATGTATTTTATACAAGTCAGCTGACAGCCGCCGTAGATTATGTTTTGGCATTTCACCAATACTATTGTGGATTCTTTCAGAAGCTGTTTTGTTGTTCCATTGGATTTCTGAATGAGTGGATCCCCGAGTGAAACCAATGGAAAACGCCATAAATTTCCTTTAGAACACATGTGAGGTACACAAAAGAAAAAATAACAAATCAATTGTTGTCGACTATGGTTTACTTTTTAAAATAACAGAATACACTATTACATAGTTACGACCTCCTTAGAGGCGACTAACTTAACTTATTTAACTAAGGACCAGACCTTTGTGATACTTGTCAGAAACTCCCTTCACTACAGCAACGGTAAACCCTCTCAGTTATGTCAGAACTACATTTAATTGCAACCAAACGACCAAAACATTTCCATTGGGCGAAGATACCATCGGGGAACCATCGTGGCGCCAAACCACACGCAGCAACCAACAAAAACTTCACTTCTTTCGGATAATGAAAAACAAATTTATTGAAATATTGTTATATCCACTATGGTTGGTACTTTGTTCCGGTACCGGCACTTTGGAACCGGTCAAACCACAGCACGCTGCTCCCACCATCGTTCGATTCCATAATCAATAAATATTTTCAACACGATTTAACACCCGATAGCTTTTGAGTACTGCCGTCCTGCATACCAATAAAACGGACTTAACGCCCTAGAGGTTAATAAAAACACAGAAAAGGGACGACTTCAAGTGGAAACATTTTTGGTCGCACAGCAATGTGAGGAGAACGACGGGGCATGAACGACAAAACACTGTAAAAGCGTAAAGCCTCACTTCATCTGTATGCGACTTCTTATTTCTTCGACAACGTCGACGATGAGCATGAGATACCAGATCCAGAGGAGACTATATACGATTTAATGCTTGTGACTTTGTGATGGTATTCAATTGTTATGGCGGTGGCCGTGAGCCCGTGACTATGACTGAACAACACAATTTCGGTGTATGGTTATGAAGCGGAATGACCGCTGCACAAGCGATACTTTGGTTCATCCTGTTGGGTGTTTTGGCTTTGATCTCTCGACTCGACTCGTTTTGGTATGCACGCGCACAGTATGTGTACGGGAGAGAGCAGTGAAATGGCTGCGGTTACCTTGAAGGCTGCTGAGCAAATGCCATGAAGCAGATTATTGGAATTGTCATTGCTGCGAGTGAAGATGTGAATGATTTCGAAAGAATAGCCGAGTAAATTTGATTCTGCTGAAGCAGGTCCTGTGGCTCTTAATTAATTAGGTTTGACGAAGAAGAATGAGATGCCGACGCCGAGTGCTATTCCAAGAGCAGAGCATACTCATATACCGCTAGCTGCTCGAGCGGTTATAATTGAGTTGGGAAATTGTATTCAATGAATTTAGGTCTGGTCTGGATGTGGCAATCAATCACGTCCCAAAATAACTTCTATGCAGAGATATGCTGAAGTGTTATACAATTTTCTCATGCCAACGCCTAGATGCCAATTAATTCATTTTAACTATCATTGTCCGCATATACCGTGGAATCACTTCACAGAAGTCTGTTACGGAGTGTTATTTTTGATGGGAGTAAATTGGGAAAGAGAGCTAAGTGCCTTGTTGGTTCAAGCATCTGGTATACTGAGAACTAAAGATATGTTGCACCTCGCTATTTGCCTCACGTACTTTGGGGGAAGTGCCGAATAAGACTCACTCTCTCGGATAAATAAGCAATATGAACAACTGGGACATTCACATTGGAGACACTAATGCCGCAAGTAGAAGCAGCTACCATGTGCCAATACAAGGGACCTTTTGACACAAGTTTTGAGGTTACGACGGGTCTGCATTTCAGGCTGATGTCTCATGCATGAGGCAAATATGCACATATGCCGGGGTAGGGTTTTATTCCTCCAGAAGCTCTAAAGAATACTATAGGGAGCTCTTAAAGACGATCCATGATCAGTGCCTTGAGTGTAACACTAACGTATTCAATGGAAATAGTCGAAAGGACAGGCAACAGTGCAAGTGTAACCTAGACAACCTCACCCCGAAATGGACTACGGCCAATAGCTTTCTCGAAGATGAGTTGGACTATACTGGTAGTAAGCACGGCTCTTCTAAATCTCTTCCATAACCAGATTGGTCAAAGTAAGATCCATGGAAGTCATACTTCCGCAAGTGCCTGTAGAGTGGCAGTTGAATATCTCAAGTTATATTGTGTGCAATAGACTGACAGTTTCCGTTTTTTCTGAACATCTTAAAATTCAGTTGCCACTAGACCTTAGTCCAGGAGACCAAAAGCTTCAACAAGTGCCGCCTCTACTTAGGCAGGTATAACAAGGTAAAAACCAAACGGAAACTCCTGTACCATGGAATGGATTTGCAGCAATTCTAGAGAACTGGGTATGAAACGGAATTCTTGCAGCCTCATAGCCACAATAAACTTCATCACTCCTTTCATGACTTTAACGCAAAAAGTCGCAAACTCTTGCCAACCGAAGAAAGCAGTAGACTAAGCGGCCTTCCAATTGCAGTATACACCGATGGATTCGAAATGGCTTCCCGTGCATGAGAAGGAATCTACGCAGAGACAAAGCCGATCGAGAAGTCCTCGAGCCCACCATAATCCCGCAGCGTTTTTTAGCGAAATGTCCATGGACTGTAGTGAAGCTTTCGTAGATAGTCAAGCCGCACCTTAGTCAATTATACCAAACATTTCAAAAAATTGCAATGATGTGTTTGAAGCTAAGAAAAAAACATAAAAAACCACGATGTCAAGCTATGCTTGCTTCCAATTGAAAAAGCGATCAAACATATGGTCCTCAAGAAGACTGCTTGAATGGTTAGAACTAAACGAGCCTTCTGACCACAGATAGGAGATAAGTTTCATATGTACGGTGAAATAACGAATAACCATAGGTCACGTCACTGTCAGAACCATACTCCGCATATGAAATCTGGAAACCAACAATCTACGCAGAAGCTGTTAAGACGAGGAACACACCGATAAGATTCAGACTTCCTTTAGATCGTTCATCGTCCCAGGAACAACGACTCCATTCTTCTTGTTTTTGTCAACGTTTTTCGAAACCGTGTCAGAACTGTCTGAAATTTGCAAGTTCAAGTGACTGAATTGGGAAGCTTTTTAAGGACAGTAGGTAATAATCTCGGACGTTCCCCACTGGAAACAAATTTTAAAATATTTGTGGCTTTCAAAAAATCAAATCTTACAACCCTCGCTCAGTAGTTTATCACACTAACCACTGAGCCACATCTAAGAAGATGACTGCATTTCAAAAACTCTTCAAAAACCGTTGTAAACATGAAAAACCCTTTATCTGTTTTTAAACGCTGCTGGTTCTCGCTTCAAGCACCATTGCACGAATTTATTAATTTTCGAGCTGCTAGTGATGGCGGCACAAATGCCATCAAATTTTCCACTATGCAAAACTGTTGGATTTATTTCATTGATTTTTAATTATTTTCAATTGACCAATGATTGAAATTAAAAGGGAAATGAATTGGAATGAGACCATCAATCCACGCCGATATATTCACCACCACCACATAAAATAGCACATCGATTTACGTTTGAAGGCACACCCTTAATTTTATTAAATTTTGTAGGCAGCAAGCCCTTGTAGTATAGAGTGTGGTTTAATTAAATAAAAATTTCATATGGTTTTTAAGTTTTATTATAAAATTTCCATTTTAGCTTAAGGGCTTTAAAAATCCTTTGCCAATTATAGAGCTACCTACATATGTGATAAATGAATTTTTGAAAAGTTTATATGGCGCCCAACGGGAGGCATAGACATGCAATCAACTTCGGTGCTCTGCACAAATGCCATAGCGACAAGGACTCATATTGATGTCAACAATTTATAATAAGTAACATAAAATTCGAGCAAGTGGCTAATTGAATAAAATATGCTGTCAGGCTTTTAACACACATGCAGCGCCGGACAATACAATTTAAGTAAATAAAACAATGCGGTTCGAGAGCGTAACGCAATCATCAGCAGCACTGACCGATCGGTTGCCATTTGTCAACCATATACCCGCACACACGACACACCATGTGGGGATGTGGTGCTTTATTTGGTCTCGTCCTTGTTTGATATCAACGCTGAAGTGGTTTTTACTTTAATCGAATATTTGCTATATTTCGCTGTGGAGTTGATATGCATCAAATAAAAAAATTGCTGTCAGAATTAAATTTTCGTGGTTGTCAATACGACAACTGGAAGTGATGGTTAAACTGTCAACTGTCATAAGGCAATCAAATGAATGCGAAGTACGTACTACGGGCAACTTTTTTTTTATGTCTATGATAATTTGCATGTGCGGTGATCGTTTTTGATGGGGTGAGGTCGATGTGTGGGGTGGTTTGAATTTAAAGTCGAGGTAGGTGCTTTAAATTTGTTTGCAACAGAATGGTGCTAAAATTTACTGTAAAGGCATTTGTTTGACTAAAAGTGATACATAACTGTATCTTTTTTAATGTAGTTGGTAGTTTGATTTAATGCAGCGATTGAACTTCAATGACTCTTAATAACTGAATTGGAGGTTATATCGAGGGAAAGAAATTGCGGGTTTTTTAATTTGTTATGCCCGCCAGTCAGACTAAGGGCGTATGTGGCAGCAGGCTTTTGAGTCAAGTTTACCGAAATACCATACAAAGGGTGCACAAAAAGAGTGTTGCCAGTTCACATCCGGTAAGATTCGCTTTATATAGGGTAGAGTTGCTAGTGGCCGGCCCCTTAAGGATTTTACGTCATAAAATATATCACAGTAATTAATATTTTCGAATAAAGCTTAAAATAAATTATTCTTTATTAAATTCTTCGTCTGTAAAATGAAGAAAAACTGAATTATTCTTATCAGAAAATTCTTTATTTAGATTTTAGTAAAACAAGTGTTTTTTCCACCCAGTAAAGAAAGGGCTTAAATTGTTTTATATTTGTTAGGTATTTAAATATTTTATAACAGAAAAGTAAAGAAAACAAATTATTTATATTATTAAAAATAAATAAAAAAAATTAAATTAAAAAACAACATTTGAAAACAATTACCCACAAAATTTTCACAAAAAAAACACTAATTCCGACAGCAAATTTACTAACGATTTGACAGTAAATTCACACAAAAATCTTCCCCAACAGAGCACAAGTCAAATGAGTTGATTTCTCGAGAGCGACTGAGCACTCGCAACAAGAATTTTGACACATTGAGGGTGAAGTTTAAGAAAACAATTTAACTACGTAAAACTTCGAAAGAAAACTATTAAAAATCACTTAATTACAACGACTTTTCTGAGAGGTGGCCGGCCACTGGGGAGGGCCGCAATTAGGCCACTCTACCCTAGCTGTTTTGGAAATGGTTTAATACGTCTATACATCAAGTCCGCCTTTACACTCAGGGAAAAAACGAGATAAAATCAAGATAATCAGTGTCAGATCAAGCCTTTTCTTTGACGAAAGTCTGTTAAGTGCAAAAATCTTACTTTGATTTTTTTTTTGATTAACCTTAAATTCTTATTTGAAGACTGTTCTATAACAGTATTAAGAACGCTTAAATTAGGCCAAAAGTCGTTTCATTCGAAGAATGATACAACTTGATTTTGGATCAATCTTCAGTTTAAAATAACCTTATTTATTCCTAACATAACGCAATAAAGAATGTCTGAGCTTAAATTAAGCTCATAAACACCTTATTTTGCACCTATTTATCAGCAGTAAAAAAAATGCTAACTAAAGCCCAAAATAATTGTTCTTGAAATAAACTTTCAAAAATTTAAATAACAACAAGTTATCCTTAAATTTTTTGGAATGCTTCAAGAATGTCATATCATGATTTAAGATTGCACAGTTTTATTTGTCAAATTTATTTTCAACTCCGTCACTTTCCTGTGAAAATAAATAAAATAAATTATAATTTTTTTAAAAGAAAAACGCTTAAATCGACTTAAATCTAAAATATATCTTTCCATTATTTAATAATTAAGATTCTTTAGTTGTTTTTCGTCATCATCTTCCCCAAGGGCAACTTGTTGCAATGGATTATAATTGCTAGAAACGAGAATTAAATTGTCTACCGCACTGTCCAGCAATTACTCACAAGTCAAATCACTATCCATTTATACTATCACTTGCACTTTTTCCAATTTTTCACTCTTATTTTTTTAAACACTTAATTACGAAAACACGTGATCAATCGGAATGAATAAAATTTCTTTATCCATCATGCAAATTTTACATTGTGCGGCTTGATTGGAGAATACAATTCTTGTATCGGTAATGTTTCGACCTAAGTTTGACATTGGTTGCGTTGCATTCGAGAATATAAGTTCGTATATCATGATCGTTTAGATCTTAATTGGTATGCACATTAATCCATCATGTAAGTTTAAGACTATTTCGGATTGATTGGAGAGTATGATTCTTGTGCAAAAAATCATGCGGATTATATGACTAAGATTTTAAGATTATTTCGGCTTAATTCGAGAGTATCATTCTTATTCGATCCTCTTTATTTGTATTTGTGTGCAAAGAACATAATTCAGGGGATTTGGGTAAGATTTTAATATTGCATAGGCTTGATTTAAAATTAAAAAGCTTGATTTTTGTTATTGTTTTAAGAATTATTCGACCTATATTGAGATTAAGCACGTACGAATGAAGAGCATTAAGAATAAGCTTGATTTGACTAGAATTTAGCTGGCGATATTTTTATGAGTGGTGTGTGTTGGACTACTACCCAGGTTCAAAACAAATTCCAACTTAAGGTTTATCTCGTGAACGTCTGTCAAACATCCGAGAGTATAATTGCCATGAAAGAGCTTTTCAATTGGCCGTTTGGGCTCGGCATAAATATCCCTTCCATTCGATCCAAAAATGAAAAACTCATACAAGACGAATGGTTGTGAGAAGCTGGGCCTAGGGTCCTTACGGGCCTGTTGTGCCAACTATTTTTTTTTTGTAATGCGATCGAAATTTGTAATGAAAATAGTTTACACAGGAGTTTCACGACTAGTGTCTCACAGCTGATTGAAACTTCAAACGTCGGTTTTGTTGGGAGACCAGCAAGACATGCTACCAAAAAAAACTTTATTTAGATATACACAGAAAAGCCACAAGTTCTACAACAAATTGGTCTCCTAACCCATGAAAACGCACTCGGATCAGGTCGTTTGTTTATCATTTACTATCTGCTGCTATATCATTTTGGCTTTGCCTGTGTTTATTCATTGGATTACGTAACACGTTCTTGTCTATCACCATCTAAAGAATTAACCTTTCTTACTTTTCATATAAATTTCCTTTTTTCGAAGCAATACCGCATCACAGGCTGTATGGCTACAAAACTGTGGTTGAAGATCGCTCCTCATGGTATATTATTCCGTAAGAAAGTAACGCGCTCGGGATTGACCGAAATTCAGGGCGCAATTTAAGTGGCTTGCTAGCTTCAAATTGTAAAAGCGTGTACTCGGAATACCCCGCATCACTATTGCTTTTGGTATAAGTTCTCCGACTGCCGTGTTCGAATTCAAGCAAATTTCGTTCATTAAACCCACGAACTCAGCGTGTATCCTCATCTGTGGTCATACATCCGTTCACCTGCATTTCCAGATTACAACCCCATAAGGATCCCCTCTTGACAACAACCTAATTAGTCTTTATAGCCACATTCACCGCACCATCACCGTCAGCAATGGTAACAGTTTAGTAGCGCCACCGTCTCGCACAGCTTGTTAACTCGTTAAATCCATTTAGACAAGCAAAATAATTATCCTTCCTTTTGACCTCAGCCAGTTACACTGCTACTGCTGTTCGCTCTGCCTTTGGTACACCTAACAGCATGCATTGTTGGAAAGACCCCCCCCCCCCAAAAAAAAAAAAGCAAGCCATTCCCACGAGAGGTTATTTCTACACTGCGTCCATAAAACAATTACTAGACCCCAAGTCCGACCAGTGCCAGTGCCCCAGTTAAACTGTGCGACTTTGAGAGTACCACGACCACGAGTGCCCTCCACCCCGTTGTTTTCGAAGGCGACTTTTGTCATCTGCCCCTTGCCCCCCTGTGGCAATGTCGAAGCACAGAAGACGAACGAATTGTTTGGTTTTTGGTTAATTCCACTTAACAAGCGAAATGAAAAAGCGCACCAAAATCTCCATTACACCTGGGGATGAAACGCGAGGGACTCCGGTATCGGGAAGATGACCCACGGCTCCGCACTTATGCTGCGAAGAAATCGTCCTTCCCTCAGATTTCCCACGTGCATTGTTATGCATATATTGACCCGGTAAATACCAATCCCTGAAACCTTTCTTTGGGGCGTAGTGCAGTCCTCTCCCGAAACGAATGCAGAACTGAATACCAGAATAGCAGATCTCCAATGCATTTATTGAAAGAGTGGAGCGGTCTCCATTATTGTCCGGGTGCACCTCAAAATACCTTGAGTGCTGGAAATTCGATTCATAATTTCCTTGCCGTGTAGAATGGCTGTGCGCAGCTTGGACGGGAATGTCTATGCGTCAGTTTATCGTTCGATCCACATGGCTGGGTTCCGATTCCGATGATGGATTCGGATTCATCTTTCTCGCAGATGTACATATGTGCAGTATGTACTGTGTAGTAGAGAAGCACTCGGAAATTGAAATTTTACTTAGCATTAGTTGAAGAAGAGATGCGTGATGGTTAGTTTTACTTCAGAGGTTTGTGCTCTCTGTCAGGCTCCCCGGATGCATGCAGAAGGACCAGTCGGTACAATGTACCAAATATGAATGGTCAAATGACTAAAGAAATTCTCAATGCATTTCGAGTTGTAGGCAATGGCCTTGTGTTCGAGGAAGAGAACTGTGGGTCTATGATGCTGTCATCGATTTCGAGTATTTCTCCGGTCAAGTTGAACTTTTGCTTCGCATAATCCGTCTACTGAAAATGTTTGCGCCGACTGTTGGCACTCAAAAAGGTTCCTCAGCCAGCGATATTTATACGCACCCATATACATCCAACGCAACTTGAATAAAAAAAAAAATAAATAAAAACAACAACAAAAACCTTACCTGTCATCTGTGAAATCGGTTCGCCATCTTATTCATTATGTCTCCAAATGAATTTTCTCTTGTCCTATAAATAATTTCGAAACCATTTGATACTTCCAAGCATTGACTCATTATATATGGACTGCTAATGAAATGTCACTTCCATAAAACCTCTGCCCAGAAAATGACGCCAACATAACTAGCGCTCGTGGTTCTATGCGAAAAATAAGTGAAATAAAATGACAACCATCTTGGATTTCTCCATAAAATGCTAGAGCCACCTATTGGGCGTGAGTAGATTTGCCAAGTGAAACGGTTGAAATTCAAATTGTTGCGGCATTGTTTACAATAGATGTCGTCTCGAAATTGTGCTAGTTTATATAATTAATAATATAGATGGAACCGACAAAATTTAAATAAAAAATCATTTTTTATTGTCCCATAAATTGCACAATTTTCGTATATTTATTGCAAATTAGTTTTTTTATGTTGGTTTTAATTATTAATTTTAGAAATATGATGTAATATGACTTTAGCGTATATTTCAATCATATTTCTGATCAATAAATACTTATGATTTTCGAGAATAGCACATTCAAGTACATGAGAATTTAATTCATCATATCAGAGAAACTTGAATCATATTGTAAATTGCAACCAATTATACAACACTTCATTTTTGTAATTTTAAATCTTTATTCAATTAATCGAAACAACACAAATGGAAACGTCAGATGTGAGTTTCCAATTTATTCCGCTCCGAACCACGAGAGCTAGCGCTTATGTTGGAACCAACGCGAAGTTATCTACTAGCAGTCCATATTTATAATAAGTCAATGCTTCCAAGTACTTTTCTTTGCACACCTATGTACAAAATCGAACCCCTATTGTCATCGGCTTCGGCTGTATAAAGTTCTGTGTCTGAAAATTTTATATTCATAATTTACAATGCCCTTGTTTTGTTACTGCATTTATGATGCGCACTTATTGTTGAGTACTTCTCTTTTATTTATATCTAGCCCCAGGTGTGCACCACAGGTCGCAAAGCAAATATAAGGTTTGAGTTGATCTCGCGGGCATCGCAGCACAACTTCGGGGCTGATACTATGTAAGCATTGTGTTGAAAAATAGGTCGCACTGCCGCCGGCCGTAAAATGGTCGCACATAAACAAATGATTTCCCACACAAAATCAAAGCTTAATCGGATTTTTATTCAACGCCTGATTGTATGACAGGGAACAAGGACGCGAACGATGGAGTAATGTGTTGCACAAAAGAGCTTCCGTATAGCTTTAGGCAGATTTTGTAGTCTGTGTGGGATATACATATTTCGGCTTACAAAGCGGACCTTTTTATTAAGAGAAACATCCTTCAAGAGTTTTTATGTTTTTTTAAGTGCATT
This sequence comes from Cheilosia vulpina, assembly GCA_916610125.1. Lineage (NCBI taxonomy): Eukaryota > Metazoa > Arthropoda > Insecta > Diptera > Syrphidae > Cheilosia > Cheilosia vulpina. The sequence goes on from OU744277.1 coordinate 65,274,126, forward strand.
TCCATTTGCATTACTTTGGCCAGTTTGGTTCCCAAACTTCCTAGACACACTATATCCCATACAGCAGCTGCGATCCAACACTGATTTCCCATCTCATTGTGGAGCACGAGGTCGGAAAGCGCTTAAAAGTATGCAACGGAGCCAATAATTATCACCGTATATGACCGTGTTCATGTGGTTCGCCGACAAAACTAAATTACTCGCGGCTATACACGCGACGGGTTGTGCTGACAACCATACCTCTGCACCTGCTCCGATTGTATGCATATATAGTTTTCCCTCGTTTACAACGACTCATTAAAATGTTTTTCCAATCTGAGTTCGGCCGGATTTCCTTTTATTTCGATTTTTTGCGCATATTTGCATGTACACTATGTTCAGTTTATCTCGTCCTTTTTGCGCGAGTTTTATTGGCTGGTGGATGTATCACAGACAGGATGCACAGGTAAAACGCGAAGCTGCAGGCGATTTTCATTCGATTTAATTTGATCGTATCATACGATATCGATAAATTTCTGTCGCATAATGAAGCATAACTTTGCGGATTGGAGGCACAGTGATATGAAATAAAAAAAAAAATACACGACACAGCGACTGCTGAAAAGGATTCTGCGGTGCCAAAAAAATATACTGTCGTAGATAGTAAAACATGAACGGGACTAGTTTACCTGCGTGTGTGATATACAGAAACAGAGTAGGGCGAGGGTGTTGACAACTTAGCTCGAGCTTGAAAAGAAATGTATTTTTGGCGCAACAAGTCCTTAGGCACCCTAGGCCTAGCTTTTCAAAACCATTCGTCACAGTATGCAATTTTGAATGGAATATTTCGCCATTGTGAGTTCGAACAAATTAGCCTGGACATTAAAAATGATTTTTAGTATTGTGGATTGCCAACAAACTACCACACTCTAGTTCCACTTATGTTCAACTTTTAGATTCAGGACGTGCCAGAACGAAATTAGAAAAAAGTATAGTTTTTTCTTTAGAACTTCCAAATATCGCAGAGCCAAAACATAAAGCTATCTTTTGATCTTGATGCAGTTGGATTTATTTTTTCAGCATAGAATTAACGCCTAATACTGTCAGTCACTGTGTACTAGGAAGACAATCCGCGAGGTTATTAGAGTTAGAGCAAATGGGGAGAAGGAAAAACCTTAACCCTGACCCGGTTCTGTTTTCGATTAGAAAGCAAGCTCTAGGAGATTACTTCTTTCAGGTACGAATATCAGCAAAAGACGGAAATTCATCCAAAATATCTCCACAAATCTATAAACAGGATTTAAGGCCTTTTAGGGCCTATCCCTTTGGAACGTCTGATAATCTTAAAACACGCTTTACAACTTGGATCCAAGGCTATACCTTCGGCAAAATATATTCATCAGCTTTATTTGATGCTCTCATCTGGCTTAATGGCATTTCATATATAAACCAGCTTACCTGGTGAACTTTGTTTCGGTATAAGTCAGGTAACTGTTTCTACCAATGGGCGAACTTGGAGCTTGCTCGATCGAAGTTGTAAGCAAGACTTTAAGTGTTACCTAATTTATTTATGAGCGAAAAGTGTTTATTTAAAATCACATTACTGACTTATTTTTCACCGTTCTAAAGTGATTTATTTTTTGTCATTTTTCCCCGGTTCATTAATTGTTGTTTTTTTTAGACAGTTGTGATTCATTTCATAAGAAATTTATTTTTACCTCTATAAAGGCTCCATATGTAAGTTAGGAGGAGGTACGAGAAAGTGCTTCTGTAGAGTTTCCAAAATTGGCCAGTTCATTCAGATGATATACGATATTCAATTTTTTTAAGAATGGTAGCCTCCCAAGACACTTACCTATAGGTACTTTATCATCATATCAGCGCCGTAAAATGTTAAGCAGTGATGATCCCAGCCAAGGCAGCTGCATGTTACATCTGCGTCACTCATAATAAGAAAAGAAACAAAGACAAGTAGACTTTTTGCAACCTTTAAGATATATTTACGGTGTCAAAAAATCTATCTCAAAGGTATTTTTTAACTCTGGTGTGGGCGAATCATACCTAAAATCAGTTTCGGTTTTTAAATGCATTCGTGGCACAGCAACCGCCTGTCTTATCTGACAAGATCTCATCATCAAACCACTCACTAACTAACACCAATACGATGATCCCTTGCCCAGTCAAAACCATCTTACTCTCACTAAAATCCCAGTGAATCTGCTGAAGGTTTCATTTAACTAGCTGTCATCAGATCCGACACCCAGCCATCCACCACCGCGCCACGTGACCGCCAATCCAGTCTTACACTAGCCGGTTAAGTGTAAGTGGAAGCAGGTCATTCATAAACGATGTCAGCGTGGCTCCGCTGCATCTTGGACATTTGCATCTCTGCATGCGGGCGAAATTGCAAATTGATTTCCTGTTGTTTTCATTACTGGGGTGGGATGCGGTACTGCCGTTGCCGACCATTCAGCATTCACTTTCAATCGTGAATGCTTCTGGCACCACCGCAACCCGCACGTTCAATGACCCACACTTTGTGACACGAGCCCTTAATCATGGCAATATGTATATACCGAAATGATTTTCAGTTTGTACTGCAGTCACTTGCTGCCTCTCAATCTTTACTCGAACTCCAAACGAACCGATGCGATGTCCAGCCCAACTCATGCCCGCTCTGTATGACATTTGCCGTAAATTGATTTCCGGCTGTTCAAAGTGCACACGATGACATTGTTATTGTTAGGTTGCCAGTTACCACTTGCCACTTGCCACTTGCCACTTGCCACTTGCCACTTACCACTTACCACTCTTGGGCCATGCCGGGGAGTTATCGAACATTTTTGCTGATGATGGCATCAGAGAGGAAATGCATATTCAAGTAGTTGCACAGCTATACTTAGCCGTACCACAGGATGTAGGTGCGGCGGAAGAGTGCAACCGCCTTAACGCCTCTAAATCTCGGCGCTGAATGCATAAATTAAGGTCAGGCTATACACCGACTACCGAACCGAGCACAGCGGCAAAGAAAAATTGGCAAATTCTCTGATTTGCATTTTTCTCGAGTGGGTGGCTTAAATATTTAAATACTTTGGCCAAAACTAAATTTTCTTTTCGGATAAACAAAGCTTAGGGCTGCCTTGTGGCGTAGAGAACAAGGGGGCGCGCGCAGTCAAAAACTGAGACTGGATTTGCGTTTGAGTGCCGTCGGTATGGGATATCTTCAAAGACGTCGCATCATCATCTCTGCACCAGCAAGTGAGTAAGGAGTTTATTGTTCTTTGGGTGAAAGTTTTAATTGAATTGAAGTTTCGTTCGGGGATTTTACGACTGAATTAGGCACAGGTGGTGCTTCTGCCGCAGCATGGCATTCGATTTGTTTATACCAGGTGCGGAATATGACTTCAATTTGAATATTTGTACAAGTTTTTTTTTTTTCTCATCCCCCCTTCTCCTTGGCCGGGATGAGGGAAATAAGTTGAACGGATGGAGGATTTGGTTTATGTTTGTGGTTAGAAGGTATAGCTTAATGGAAGGCGAGCCAATTAATTGTGATTTGAATGGTAATCGTTTGGGTTTGGCCTTATGTGATCTCAGGGTGCTTGATATTTTGATACCCGAGTCAGACGACTTGGAGAAAGTGATGTGATGATTTCGGCCGTAACTTTGGTAGATATCTGAAAACGGATGTGCATATGGTGCTAGCAAATTTAGAACTGTTGGTACTGCCAAAATTTAGAGCCTGGTTGGAGTGCTCACAGATCAGGCACACTTCGAAGTCAGTTTGTTAAAACAAGTTTCTGGGTCACAAAGTGAAGTGTTTTCCATGTCGGAACCATCATTCCTTTATATTTCACTATATCATGATCCAAAGACCTGATAGTTCCCACATTATTATCATCCCTTGAAGGGGCGATAATATGAGTATCCAATGGTTGACGGATTTAACAAATACTTGGGTAAAGCCACATTGAATGATTTTGTTTTGCGAATTACTTAACAGAATTCAATTTATAATTTGTCCTTTTTTGGGCTAATTTCTCACCAGCAACTAGATGCATTTTGTACTGTGTGTTTTATATTCAAGACACCGCAGTCTTCTATCCTTTTGTCACTGAAAGCACTTCAGATCTCAGGCATCTATTGATAAATTCATCGTACAGAAAGTGTACGCTAATTCGGATTCTTTTGAAACTTGCAACAGCTGAATTGAAATGCAGTGGTACCAAAATCCTTAAGATTAAATTTCTTTGAAAATGCATTCTCCATAAGCAGTAAGCACATCGGAAATTTAAGGAAGTTCAGTCTGCCAATGGTAATCGAAATACAAGACTCTGCGGACCCCAACCCAACCGATTGCTCACTTTCACAATTTAACGTCTGCCATCGAACGCACATGTCACACAACACAAACATGTCTAACCACCACCGCCAAACATTTTCTTACTTTCCTTTGGTAGATCCTGCCAATGCCCTAAAACGTATTTAAACGATTTTCAAGTTCTCTGCAGCTTTCACTTCATCCCTCGTAAAAAGTGCTACCTCGCTGTTTACATGCAGGCTGCAGGTAATCTCAGGTTAATTCAGAAAGAATCTTTGATTTCCCGCACTGCTTTTGGTATTATCCTTGAGAGTTTTTGTTGTTTTTGTGTGGAAATCACTTTGCGAAAATCTTAATTTGAAAATAAAACCCACACATCACAGTGGATCGAGTGTTCACTTTTTGGGGTTAAAATAGTTGCTAGCGTCTGGTTTAAATTTTGGTTATATTTACGAAAAGAAGTTGCAATTAAAGTTTGGCCTAGCTTAAGAGAGCTTTCCATCTTTGGCAATTTAGGTATATATTCCGTCTTTCATTAGGAACCTAGAGGCTTAACAATTCTAAAGCCTTTTAGTTTGCAAACGGTTTCAATTTTGCGGACTTGACGGGCAATGCAGGTAAATTGTTTAGCCAGACCATTTTTTTTGAGCAGCGTAGCAGATGTTTCAAAAGACGCCTGTAAATCCGTCAGAAGAGCATTTGCTCAGTGAATTTTCAGTTCAGTTCGATTTCGAGTTCAGTGAAATACAGCTTCCAAGACTTATTTACATGTGAACTTGACTTGTGGTCTTGAAGTCGTAAGCTGGGTTTTAAAGCATTCAAAAGGCCGTGGACGTTTATAACGATCGTCTTGCAAACTATCCACTGAGTGTACTTACAGATCTCATGCGAGCAGTGCTTCCCAAAAGACGCCTCCATCAGATCATCGACAAAAGGACATTGAAGCCAGGCCATCAATTTATTTTTTTATGAAAGCATCTGACTACAGTTTAGGTCCACACATAAAAAGTGTGATTGGTTATAGGAAGAAAAATGAATAGACTTATAGATGTGACAAATCAGAGTTTTAATTAAGAGCGAATTAGTCGATAGACTGGAAAAATATAGTCCAAATCAAGAGTAATAACTTTTATGGTCTCATATATAATGCAGCGGAAACATATGAAAGCTGGAGTAGCTCACGGTAATTTGCTAGGACATATTTTTTTCCAATGGCCTATTAAAAGGGAAAAAACGAAGCTACTATTGACACGACACAACTATACCTACTGTAAGAGAAACGGTGCAGAGAGTAACCCTCATAACACAAGCAAAATAGTTCTTTTTCGATATCAGGTCGGATGGAATATCCCAGATTGACCGTTAAAATATCCCTTTTCGATGGATTTTATCTATATATATATTTAAATGGATCGTGCATCCGAACATGCTTAAAACTTGAAAAGGACTGGACCAAATCGGATACTTCCTTCTGCGGGTTTGTTCGTAATTACAAAGAAAAGTCGGAAAATTCTCAATAGGCGGCGATTTAGACGCACTTTTTTCAGTTCAATTCAATTATTTTCTATAATAGAAATATGTACATCATTCCTTCGTTATAATAACAAGGAGTTTCAGTGATCCTCGACGTCCACGGAATTCTCCATTAAATCAGTGAGTTGTTTTTCGACTTCCAGCAGTTGAAATTTTTTAAATGAAAGGGATCTATCGTAGATGGGATAGATATCCCTCTTTAGCGCTCAAATATCACAAATATTTGCCACTGTGGAGCACAGTAAAGTATACCCCAAAGGCTAACTGTTTATCGAATGCAAAAGCAGAGAGTGCTGCAATCCGTTCCGTATACGACCTACCAGACGCCAGAGCCAGACGAACAAAGAAACAGAGTGAACGAGTGAAGTTTGTTTGCCAAACAGGTGGTGATGATTGGTCTCGGATTGAAATTGATACCAACGCGCCGTGAAAAACACGTTTCGCGAAAATGGTTTATCCCACACCCCTAATCACGGCGATACTAAGTGGGCTTCGAGTGGAAAATTTCGTTTTTACAACCGAGAATCGAAATCATATAACCATTGTTAGCGAACCTGACTATGTATAGGTACTTAGATATTATATAAGTATTCATATGTAGCATTTATTTTTCGGTTATCAATTTGTATATATTTGTTGGAATGTTTTTTTTTTTTCTTTAAATTTGAATTGAAAGTGAAAGTTTTTTTTTTTGTTTTTTTTTTTAAGGAAAACAATACTGCGCGTGTATCCTTGAATGAGATAATCCCGATTTGATTATTTCAGTTATTGTTATACGAGTAGGATCTGTTATTTGTAAATATTGAGTGGTATTTTGAATTATTTTCGGTAATCCTTTTTGTATTTAAGTAGATGGAAAAGCAGATGAATTCAATCGAAATCCTTTAATTGATTTTGAATTGAATGAAATTAAGACTGCTTTGAATGGACATTTTTCCTAGCACACTTTGGTTAACGCTTTAAAGAATCAGACGGAGTATTTTTTTTCTCAAGTAGAACGGAATGGAAAGAAAATGAAATCCTATCTCTAGGTAATGTTTAGTTTATATTGTAAAATTCATGACGCTGTTAGTGGGGAACGGTAAACTACATTTTTGGCCATTAGCTTGATGGGCTGTAGACCACCCCCTCTCCCACCCAAAATGTAAACAAAAAACTAAAAACTAAGACTTTCTTTGTGAAACAAGATTCGTTGAACGGCATGACAGTATGTAGAGCTCTTCAAATGCATCTCAATAAGTCTTGACAAAATAATAAGCAGAAAGTGGGTGATGTCTTCGAAAGCATCAACACTTTTGGCAGCGATCCAAAAAAGTGATTTCCTAGTAAGCCTCATGGTATGCGAAAAACTATTCAGTTTAACGCTGTCCTTATCAGGTTTCCTACAGTACAAAGCCTTACATTTCGTTTTTGCAATCGAGCGCACAAAAGAAGTTCTGAATTCTCTTAAGAACATCAGAGAAAATGCTGACGATTTTTTCACAGAGGCTTTTCAATCCGCATCCAAACATTCCGGCGTCTTATTTGAAGTTCAATTAAGAGCTCCAAGAACTGCTTTGAAACAAACAACGCTTTCAAGTGCTTCGTTTTGAAATTGCTTGATATAAGTGACAAGACTTACTTTAGGGGTAAATATTTCTTTCTTACGGTTGTGGCCACTCTTCCAGTGACCACAGCCAGTGTTGAAAGAACCTTTTCAAATATGAAAACGATTAAAATAGTGTCCCGAAGCATTATGGGGAATGCGGGACTAAGCTCATTTGCTTATCTGTTCATTCGGATATTAATGTAGATCCATTTAAGGTGTTTGTTCTCATGCCAAAAAAAAAAAACAATGGCACTCCGGGAGTGCCGACAGAAGTGAAAATTTGAACAATTACGTGTGTATTTTTTTAATCGTCAGGAAATATTTTAATATGCAGGAAATTCTTTTAATTGAAGTGTTTTCTCATTCATTATTAAAAACTACTGTGTTAAACTACAATTTTCATTTTCCTTCAATGCGCTATTGTACATGAAAAATAATGCATACTAGTTCGTACCCGCGATTTCGTCTGCGTAGAATAAGTACTCCGAGGAACTCATTAAAATATTTATATCAATCGGGTCAAAAACTACTATATCTTTCAAACCAACCAATTAGGCCTACACATTTAAATTCATTGGTAAAATACGCAGCAAATGCATTTATTTCTCACTAAATATAAATACCTATGATGAATTTTATTATCCCTAACTTGAGAAACAATTGGTTCGTCATTTAAACATGAGTCCCCTACTTCACCCACTTCAATTTTTGTTTTCACAACAAAAAGTAACATAGTATGTCATAAAAATTGGTTTTGCGGTCGCTAAAAGGTAACAATCTTACTTTTGCAATTATAATTTTAGGATTATATCACGGTTACCTCGAATTTTCTGTGCAAAAATGACAACTACTGACAACAAAACTATGTTTTGAAATAACATAACAGGGCTCCTAATCCTACCCGATTCCCCCGCAAATTTAGAAAATTCTCTCTCTACATTTCCTATGACTGCAAGTGTAACTCTCTTCGGCCGTCGACTCTCTTTCGTGGCGTCGTTTGTACATTGTAGATTGTATGGGCTACGGGGCTATAGGCGGCAAGATGAATGAAAGAAATCATAGTTTGTACACAACTGTGTAGTTGAAATTTAATGTAGTAAAATTCAACTTTATCAATTGTTAATATTTTAAAAAAAGTAAAAATGCAAAAATAAGCCCCCTGAAAATAACTTTTTTTTTGACACTTCATTTGTTAAGATTGGTTGAGTGTGTGAACCGCAAGAGCAAGGGCGGATCCTTCTGTGTCTGTGTTGTTGTGATAATGGAATGAGAAAGTAGTAATAATGCAGTGCTCTCTGGGGGGAGGGGGGCACAGGGGCACTTCGCCTATGTGCGAAAATAAAAGTCACTTTTCTAACAAACGATGGAAATCAAGACGAAAAATTACCCAAATCTATGTCTGCATACGCTAGAACCTAAAATTATATGTGAATTTTGGGGCGCGTGCATGAAGTTTCTAGCCTTAAGCGCAAAGTCGTATAGACCAAATTTTTAATCGTACAATTTTTGTGTTTCCGACGGCCGTAAAAGAAAAGAGTTACAAATTTGGCAACAGATGAAAAAAAATATTCCTAAGTCACCAGCAGGAGCTTATATGAAAGCAACAGCTCTGCCAAACATAAGAACCCTTTGTCAATTATTGAGCACTTTTCCTGTGACAACCAGCACTTCCGAACGACCTTTCTCCACCTTACTCCGGATAAAGACATATCTTGCCAGCAATATCAGGGAAGATCGCCTGAATGGACTAGCCCTAATGCATATCCATCAAGAAAATGCTTCAAAGATGAACCCTGAAGAAGTACTAGATATCTTCAGCAGAAAACATAAAAGAAAACTGTCATTATTAATCATATAATTTTTCATTATTACACCTTTATAAAAAGTATTTTTTATTCTTTGTTATTCTTCAATGTCATTGATAAAGAATGAATCCCAAAAACAAATTGCAATGCAATACTATGGGGTACACTCTTCACATATCTGGCCTTTGTGCCCCTCCCAGAAATAAATCCTGTATCCGCCCTTGCGCAAGAGGTTAATATACTACTACAGAAACTACGGAAATATCATAGAGTAGACTAATGGAAGGATGCATTATTTGACATACAAAAACTGCAATCTATTACTAAAAACGTAAAAATACAAATGCATGAAATATGAAGCTCAATTATTTGGTATTCTTTGAACTGAATACCAATGTAACTTATGAAACCATTAGCTCCGTCGCACCAACCCGATTGTCACATTGAAAATAAAATTCTCTCTTAAATTACTTACCTTCTCAAATTCGCTCGAATTTTTTACTTTTATTTTTTCAAATTCTCTGAAGCTAAAAGTCAATTTATTTTCTCAAGAAACTTATTGTTTGAACTTTAGAGAATAAAAAAACAAATTCCGCAAAGATATTCATCCATTCATGTGTGTAAGTATTCATAAGTGAATATAACCTGCGTTTGTAGCTCCTACTCTAATTTCACAAAATGGTTCCCAAAACAATAACACAAAATGTCTTGTCATATATGGTAGCACTCATTTCCCACATTAAATACCATAGATTACAACCCAAACGATATAGTGAGAAGGTAAGTTTCCGGTGACACCATTAATGGCGTCTGTTGTTCTCTTTGAGGTATGATAGGGCTGTTATCTGCTAGGTGTTGCTGTTTCATTAGCTGCTAGTTGGTACATCTATCTACTCTATCATTGTATATAAATATTTGTCTATACAATGACTCTAATACCCTCTCAACTTCCGTTCCAATTTCACGAACACTGGTGTCGCAATATTGGTAACGCAACATTGGTGTCGCGAGTTCAGTGATTTTATCGCATATCAAAAATGCCCAACGCGCCTAAAGAAGTTATCACTTCAAAAAAATTAAGACGTCTACTGCTTTGAAAAACTGTGTGTAAAAAAATAGTTTAAGTATGTTCGTTTAAGTACATACGAGTTAAAAACTAATAAAAATCAATGAATTGGAATATATTTATTGTTTTTTGTTTAAAGGCTTCCTCGCAAAATTTGAAAGCAATACCCTCCGGAAAGAAAATCCTGGCTACGGTACTGATCCCATCTTAAGGTTATTTCTCCACTGCGATACTTCTCGAGAAGATCTGACAAACGTCCCAAATTATCATTAAAGAGCTTCCCAATCGGCCGTTTGGACTTGGACTCATAAAATTCTAGATCCCTTCCATTCACAACTCACACAAGACGAATGGTTGTGAGAAGTTAAGCCTACGTTCCCTACGGACCTCTTGCGCCAACTATTTATTTATTTAATTATCAGTGAAATACAATAAACCACAGTTAATACATGGGTATTTTGGTCCTAGCCCTAGTAAGTAGAAATGAATTCAGCGTGACTTGAACTAGGAAGGCTTTTGGTGAAATATCTCATCATTCAATCCGTTTTAAAATTATTTGCCTTTTATCTTTTAACAGATTTTCTTTTAATTTATTACTTTCTGTTCTACTAATGTAGTGCTCGCTAATTAATTTCTGGTATTCCACAAGACAGCCATTTAGGCCCGCTTCTCTTCATTATAACTATAAGCCTTTACAGGGCTCCTATACTCTCCGACCTCTCTCTGTTCGCTGACGTTGCTCACATTCTTCCACCACAAGGGTTCCTGCTACTCCAAAAAATTTAAGCTAGAGGTTTCAACTGTGATCCAGAGAAAAGCACAAAATTTCATCTGTCAGGAAAGTCTAACAAATATACGAGGATTTAACTTTCGGGCTTTCGGACTGGGCATGCAAATTGAAGGTCTCTTTTAATTATATTTAAAATTAATTTAAATGGTGGTGGATAAGCTGGGCCTAGGGTTTATGGTACTACACGGACTTACTTCTTTTTTTGGTCAACCTTTATCTCATGTTTTTAATCTTTGTTTGTGTGGGGGTCCCCAGCGTTATTAGCAAATACATATGCATTTAATGGTTTATGCCAAATGGCCTGAATTGAGTGCCAGAAACATCAGTTTTGTAGTAGACTACAGCCAAAGATACTTAACTTTGAGGAAAAATGATAGTTCGATGTCTGCAAACAACAAATAATAGCAAAGACAACATCGTTCAAGAATGCGAGGACCTACCATCGGCAAGAGTGATGGAGATGGAAAGTGCAACAAATCGTGCCCGAATGGTCATCAATTCTGACGGCGGCCACGGAGTCAATATCATCTTCTCACTTAATAGAACAAAATGTAAGACATCAAATAAACACAATCCAAAAGCAGAACCAATGTTTTCCATTCATATAAAAAATCACAGGCTGACTACTTTTGCGCCACCTTGTATTAGCATTCTCGCACTTTATGTCTGGTTCTATGCTAACTGAAAACATTCAGCTGCTAAAATTGTCATAAAATAATAACGACACCAGGTCAAGCTATTTCGCTTTGCAAACATGAGTCCATGGAGCTCCATTGAGTTAGGCGCTATATTACACATAAACGACTTTCATCTCGCAGACCCATTGCGATGGTTAATTTCCTCCATAAATCAAATAAACTTCTGCAGTCTTCTCTCTGGCCACCTGAGGCCAAATTCGAAAATTACATTTCGATTTGAAGAGGCTCACATTAAATCACTTACCAAATCAGATACAGTATCATTGCCAAAACTCTCGCACTCACTAGTGATTATTATTTTCTGTTCCTTCCGTAGGTCACCCCCACCCCACCCTGACCCATGGCGTTATTTTACTTTTCCAAGTTCATTTCGACGGTGAGAATTGGATATAGATCCCATCTCTCTCTCTCTCTTTCTTTGTCAGGCAATTCGTGAATCTACAACTTCGGTCCGAAATAGAGCAATAATCGTATTTAAGGATTCATTCCGAATTCAATTGAGTAAAAGGTGCGCTCAGGTTGTTTTTGTAGGCGAAATGTTATGAAAAATAAAATTGAATTATTAGCGCGTTTTATTGTTTTTGTTTTTTTTTCGGGGGTTTAATTTGTATGAATTGGCCACTTAGAAAACGAAATTAAATTTTTGTTTTGTATTCTGTTTGTTTTTACTTTTGTTATGGACGGAGGGAAAATGTTTTTAAGACTTGGACCCAAAGTTGTATGAGAAAACTTTCATGGTCACCTGAGTGCGGTTTCTATTTGGATTTGGCTTCGAAAATTGAAAGCAAAACGGAAATGAAAATACAAATTTGAAATTTCCATATTCACTTTCGTGTTGGGTGTGGTCTGAATAAATTCCATTCAGGGAGTTTAGTGGGTTTAGGTTGTACGCCCTCTGGCACTCTATTTCCATTCAGGGGTTGATCAGTTCTTCTACCTGTTGGGTGACTTTGATTACGAAACAGCTAAAAAATGCGAGTAGGTTTAATGCGATATTTTGTGCTCAGTATCATAGAAAAGGTAAGATACACACTGAGAACTGAAGCACCTTCTGCCGCAGGCTCCCTCAATTTTTGAAGCAAACATTTTGCTATATTGAAAAAGTGTACAACTACGTTCTATGTGGGCGTATATTTACTGGAGTCCCAGAGCGAGGCTAACGGCAGAGCCCCACGTGAGTGACCTGAAGCTAAAGAAGTTATCATCAGAGGTCGGATAAGCAATTCGTATTTACCAATGGAAGCAGCAGAAATGAAAACAATGGCAGCTGGTTTCAAGCAATTTGCTGATGTATCAGCCAAGATGTAGGGTATACAAAGCAAAAAGAGCAAAAATTATCAACATGCTTTGGTTCACCTTCACATGCCAGCCATAAGCTTATAAAATAATTTTAGTTTAACCGCCTTTCGATTTTCAATTTTGCAGGTCCTCACATAAGCAACATCTCAAAATTCGATAGTTAGAAATCCTCCAAATAGAACGAGAGTGATTTGTGGGCTGATATAATATTTTTGGTTTGGGCCCAAGCACATACGAGTGTCTTCGATTTTATGTATTAGTGTGGCCCATGCAATAAACTAACTATTAAATAGACAGACAGCTTCAGCCAAAAAAGAGAAATTGCCTACAAGCTGAATTTGACCTTGGATGTAGCCCAGTTTGAATTCATGTATTTGTGCCTATGTTAATCGAAGGGGACTCACTCATACTTGAAAAAAAAAAAACAGCCTACACTCTTCCGGTTCCGGTTTAAACCACCATGTCGGTAGCCTTAGGTGGATTCTCATTTCAATATCAAGGGCTGTGTTGTAAACCATAGTTTTTCTTAGTTCCAGGTTGACATTTGTCGCTACTTTTTTATATAAATAGTTGTTCGATTTTTTTTTTATAATTGAATAGAAATTAATGTTCAAATTACAGGATATAAAGAAAAGGAATATTTTTTTAAACCATTTTATAATGAATTTTGGATAGATAGACATTATATTTTTATGATATCGATATAAAAAAATTGTTCGCATGTTCGCCATAGAATTTCCTTTAAGTTTCGCAACCAATTTCTCCTTTCACATGCCCATTTATTTTTAATGATCGATTTGGTGAAACTATGTACAACAGTATTAAATGAAACTGACAACGGTACTGTTACATAAAAAAGTGTAAGAAAAATTACAAACAAAAAATCAATTAAAAAAAATTGTCAGTTTCCTTGAAAACAAATTGTGAAAAAGCAATTATAGATATGCAGTCATTATTTTGCAATTTTATTTTACTTTTCACATAAATAATGACATTATTTTCATTCATAAAATGTCTACCGACAACATTTCACTTTGGTTTTTTTTTTTTTTAATTAAAAACTAGCACTATTCATGTTCTTGGTTGAAGCAGTTGTTTTCAAATGGAATTTAATTATTTATCTCAATTATTTAAAATGTTCTTATAAATTTTAATTGTTAATTTGTTGTTTTCCGCTATTAAATGGAATCTTCACGAAAAGATTTAACTCAAAAATCAGGGCAGTCTCGTTAAAATAAGCTTCGTGAGTGGGCGTGTAAAGATGTAGTTGATTTATAAATAAAAAGAATTACTTGAGTTTGACATTGAAACTTCATTTGATTATTTTGGTGTGTTTCCTAATTTTGAGTATTTCACTAACATATTTTTTTCCCAAAAACAACAAACGAAAACAGAAACATTAATTGTAGGAACAAAAATATCTTCTTTTATTTCAACGAATGAATTTTTCACACTTTTATCCTTTAATTATTTATGTTGATTACATTCGCTATTTTAAATTTTGTAGAATAGAAAACAAATGTTATCGTGGTGCAATTAAACAATGAATTTAAACTCTCAGAACGCATCAGCTGACAGCAACTCACGAAATACACTAAATCTGAGTCAGTGTTCTTAGCCCTCTCTATTTATTTTTCCCACGAAGCGTGTTCATTTTTCCCTTTTCACTAAACTCAAATTATGTATATAATGCTTTTAGAAGTATGCTTTTAAAAGTAAAATTTGTATTGTTCGGAAAGAAAATAACATTAAATGAATCTTCAGTATAAAAATCGCAGTTTGCTAACATTATAATCATTATTTTTGGTACTGGAAATTGTTGCTAAAGGCAAATCTCCTTTTTATGTATATTCAATGCGTTTCTTGTCAGCTTGTTGATATTCCCACAATTTTGATGTTTTTCCTTTTACGGACGGCAATTTTACCGAAAATTGAAATTCTCAAAACTCCCACCATTTAGATTTGTATTTTTTTTTTTTGCTGCTTCACACGTATTCACAGACAGTAAAATAGCGACCGGTGGGAGGTGCTTATATTGAAAAAATCTGCGGGGTAAATCGGGGAGACGTAGGAAAGCTGTCAGTCTATTCAGTAGTTAGTTTATGCCCATGCTTAAACGTGTTCCACCTTTCAAGGCCATTCCTTTGAGAATTTTGTTTAGTGTCGACAAATGCCCCCGATTCGCAGGTTATTTTCAGTTAGACTAATGCAACCGTTGAATAATTTAAGTCCGTTTGTCCTTCACCAATTTTCTGAACTCTTTGCTTAAGATGTGTGCTCCAGCATGATTGTTCCGGCCCTATGAAGAATAACACTCATCCTTATCTTGTCAGATAGCCCTGATGCTGATTACTTATTCCGCGATAGCAATAATAACTTTTAGTGTCCAGCCTAAATTTTTCGAACTCACAATGGCGAAATTTTCCATACAAAATTGCATATTGTGAACTGCAAAATATTTAGTGTGGAGGTTAAAAATGATTATTAGTAAGGCCCATGGTGTACGTATGGTGAAGTTTCCAGCAGGCGGTTGTCATTTTAAGAACAATTATAGGTATATCTAAGTTTTTAATGGTCTCGTTGGTGATTTGTCAGTCGCTCCTTTCCGCCGGCCGATATTCGGTTACATTTCAACAGATTAAAGTTGTTATTAACTCCCTTGAAGGTATATCGCTCAAGTTCAAGCATATTTGTGTGCCTAATTTCGAAGCATGATCTTATTTACATGACATTTGA
Organism: Cheilosia vulpina; assembly: GCA_916610125.1. Lineage (NCBI taxonomy): Eukaryota > Metazoa > Arthropoda > Insecta > Diptera > Syrphidae > Cheilosia > Cheilosia vulpina. The sequence continues at coordinate 65,289,941 of OU744277.1, forward strand.
TTTTGATATTCAGTGTTTGTATATTACGTTTGAATATAGGGATTTTAAGGTAATCGACTATGCCGCATTGGAACTAATGTTCGATAAGTCGATTGGGACTACGTTTATTACTTACCTTCAACAAATGATCAAATCGACTTCATACACTGTGAAGTATAATCAGTTATCACCACGTCCCTCTAATTACAAAAAAACGCGTAAATATGAACAACGGCCATGGTTTACATCTGAACTTCATCAACTCATGACGCAACGAAATTGAGCTTTCGAATATTGGAAATCTTGAAGACTAGATGAATATAGACGAAACTATCGAAGCCTACGTAACCTAGTCACTATAAAAATACGATCAGCAATAAAACAATTTTATTCTAACCGTTCAAGCCTATCTTTTAGCGGTCGGCAATTGTAGAACAATCTACGTGCGATAGGAGTCACAAATACAAAGGGCTTAGGTACTGATGATATAGATGGCAATGATGTTAATCAAAAATTTGTTACCATACCTTTTCCTGTGCTTTGTAAAGAGTCTTCCGTCGAATAAATGGGGATTCTGACTTACAAAGTGAACGGTTCAATACTTTTTGCTTCTCTAGAGTATAGACGTTGTGGAGAGTTTTTTAACCATACAGTCAAAAGTTGTGGGATTAGATGGCATACACCCAAAGTTCATCATGGCCATTCTGCCTAATTTGCTGCCTTATACAACGCACACTTTTAACACAATTCTGACAACAGGTGTCTTTCCTGATCAGTGGAAAACAGCAAAGGTAATACCTGTGGCTAAAAGTCCAAGTAGTAATGACTTCAGGCCCATTACAATACTACCATATTTATCAAAGGTATTTGAAAAAATTGTTCAAAGGCAGATCAATTGTTTTCTTCAAAGGACAAATTTTTTATCACCGAAGCAATCCGGTTTCAGGAAACAACACAGTTGTTCCCACAGCACTTATAAATGTTATTGAAGACATAACACAGTTGTTCCACAGCACTTATAAATGTTATTGAAGACATAAGATGCGCCTTAGATGATGGAAAAGTAACATTTTTGGTAATGTTGGATTTTCCCAAAGCTTTTGTAACAGTTGACCATGAAAATCTTTGTAAAAACAGTCAATGCTGTTCAACTTTTCGAATCCCGCCACAAATCTGATTAATTCAGACCTAATTGGCAGAAACCAAGCTGTTATGGTTAATGGTACTCTTTCGGATTTCCTTCCTACCTCTAGAGGCGTTCCACAGGGCTCAATTCTTGGCACGCTTTTATTTGCCCTATACGTAAATGAGCTTCCTCAAACGTTAAATGAAACCTCTATTCAAATGTATGTAGATGATGTCCAAATGTACGAAAGTTGCCCCCTTAGAGTAATTGAAGATTGTGCCTATAATATCTGTGGCAACAAGGAAAAACATCATAAGTCATTTTTAGTCATTTTTCAGGAGCCCAGTTTAAAGGTTTGACTTTCAATGTGGTAAATGACTTATGCGTTTTATCATGATCGATAACACAGCAATTTGATTGAAAAAAAAAAATTGAAAATAGAACAGGGTTTGTGCATCCTATCGTAACATTAACTGAATTTTGACAAAAGTCGACTTATGCTGTTTTTCCTTGTTGCCACAGATATAAATGAGGACTTAGGTACAATGTTATTTTATATCTGCAAAGAACTTATGAATGGTGTTTAACAGGAATCTTTCTTGGAGCACTCACATTAATTCAGTCGTGGGCAAAGTTTATGGAGTGGTCCGTACTCCACAGAAAACCAGACTAATGCTTGCTAAAACACTCGCCATTCCTATATTGACACATGGATGTGAAATATATGGCAACTGCGACTTTAATATCAGGAGAAAACTTAATAATATTGCTAGATATATATACGGTCTGAAAAGATATGACAGGATATCGACTTTCATTTGACAATCTTCTCCGATATGGGACTTTGATCTTATTGTTCAGGATAATCACAACAACCCTGCGATCTTTACAACAGATTGCAACTGTGCTCATCAAATAGATCACAACAACTTACGCAATATCGATTCTCTTGCTTAACCTCTGAACGTCAGTTTTTTGTAAATGCCACTCAGTTATGGACCTCTCTACCGCGTAAAATTAGTCAAATTGCGGATATCGTGTGTTTTAAAAAAGAACTTGCGACACATTTATCGTTTCATTAATTAATGGGGTTTTGTTTAGTTTTTCTTGTCTTATACGTTGTGTTAACCAAAGCTGAATATTTATTTACATAGATTAATATGGAGTGAAAATATGTATACACATTTTTGCGTTCTTTGCTTCTTTTAATTCTTTACACATAATTGTAATGTTAATTAAGAATAATTTTTCTTTTAAATTATTTGTTAAGCTTAATAAAACGTATTTAATTTGTTTCCTTTTTTAAGTAGCTTAAAATCGTTGTAAAACTGAAGCTTGTATTAGTTTATAAGATTGTATCTTAAAATCCAAGCCTGCAAATATAAAAATAAAAATAGACCGACGAAATAAGTATGCTCTTTTAAATTTGGGGCCGTTTGCTGATACGACTCATAGCGAATTAAGTGCCACATAAACTCTTATGTGACAGTTTATGGCCTACAAAAAGTTGCCCATAAGTACAAGGAGGGCCCAAAGAAATCACCTCATTGGAAGATGCTCTTATTTTTGCAAATGGCCGCCAATGTCAAATCTGCTTTGACATTTGTGAACTAGACAGATGTAGAATTCAAGTAAACAAGCCATGGAGCGATACACTACCTAAGAACGCGGAATAATCGTGTCTATTATTTTGCGTAACAACTTGTCTGTAGTGTTGGCGCAGGGTGAATTCCGTCTCGCCGATTCCACAGCCGTCCGATACTGACTGCGTAAACACTGCACCGTTTGGCCACCGAACTTGAAGAGTATGGGACCACACGAGACGTTGCCAAGAGTGGCCGGCCCCGGAGCGCCCGTTGTGCCGAGAATATCGCCGCTGTTGCCGAGGCCATTTTTTTTTCGAGAGCGCCGCTGGTCAAAAGACAACAGTGGACGGTACGCGCTATATTGCCATGTTAACCGAGTTTTTCTGCCGCAATTAGACGAATTAGGACTGGAGGACATGTGGTTCCAACAGGACGGAGCTACGTCACACTGCACGAGCCACAATCGATATTCTGAAGGCGGCGTTCCCGGGTCGCCCCATCTCTCGTTTTGGCGAATTGCACTGGCCCGCAAGATCGCCCGATTTAACCGTTCCAGACTTTTTTTTGTGAGGTTTTTTGAAGCCGCGTGTTAACGTGAACAAGCCCGAGACCCTAGAAGCCTCAAGGACAACACTCGACACGAGTGCGAGAATCTGTCGCCCAAAGTTCTCTCCAAAGGGATGAAAAATGCCATAAAACGAGCCCGAATGGCAATCACTTATGACGGCGCCCATATCATCTTCTCGACTTGACCAATAAAGTTCTAAAGATTCAAATAAACATAATCAAAAAACAGAATCGAAGTTTTTCATTTAAAAAAAAAATGATAGCCAAACAACATCGGATGACTTCTTTTGGCCCACCTTGTATTTAAGTAGAACTTAAATCGTTGAGAGTCGTATGAGCAAACGGCCCTTAGTGTAGAATTTTACTGGTGGACGCAGAATATCTATCTTATTTTTAAGACTTGGGACTTTCTGATCTACTTCTGGATGCCTCTAGTAATTCAAGCGTCCAGCTACACTTGATGGATCTTTCCAAAATTATTTAAAATGAAAATGTGTCATTTGACAATTTATTTAGCTGCTGCATCTTTCCCTTTGGTTTTAGTTGAAAACCTTACCCTTTGTTTAAAATGTTTCTGTAGGCAGCTTGCCGGGTAGTATGCCACAGTACCCACGCATTAATCCCAGGTAATGTTTTTACTTCAAATCGCTTGCATAGGTATCATACGAAATAAAACTCTTTCGACACCACTGCTAGTGTTAATTTTTACCTCCTCGGGCACACCTTTGGCACGATGTATTTATATGGACTTAGCTAACCCCAGTTTGAACTACATTCACATGCCAACAGTTGTGTGTTTAATCAAACGGAATTATTGTCTTATCAACAAAATGCCTGCAGAGGCAGACCTCACAAGCCGCAATTGACCCTTTCCGGCCGCCCGATTTTGCGGTAAAAGGATCAACTCATATTTCATTATTTGGACAGCACATGCAAAGCAAATTTTCATTTGTTGCTCTATAGTCCCACACCGCCCTTTAAATGACCAACGTTACCGCAAATATTCCAGCAAATATATGTGCAAGAGTCAACCAAACCGCAGCCACTGACCGCAAACATCTTCTCTCGTGTGCAGACCACAAAGGACTTTTGCCAGTCGCGATAGTTTCTTTTTCAAATCGATACGCAATTAATCACACAACTTAGACACCCCACTGCAGGGCAAGGATTTTCCTTTTAAGTATCCTCGAAATGGTAATCAAAGAAATGGAAAAAAGAAATAGCGACTATAAGAACAACCTCAGACATTTGTAAAAATAAAAAAAACATAAATTAAGCCAAAGGAGCAGCGTACAGTGTACGTGAAAGACTTGAAATGCGTAAAAAAATGTTTAAGAACAAAGGACGAAGATGGATAATAAGAAGACGAGAATACAATTCATTGCCCCAAAGGAGTTTTCTCTTGCGTCTAGCATGTGCGACTCTATGTCACGCTGAACGCTGTGCTATGCTCCATGGCAGTCTCGTCGCCGTCCTTCATGGTGTACGCAATGAACCCCTCCTTGGTTAAGGTCAGTCAAAGCAGCACACACAATGTGTAACACGATGACGACGACACCAGCTATTCAATTTCAGTGCGGCTAAGGACTCCCACACATAAATTGGGTTGAATCTTGAATGCCGTTCGCTGTTTGCTGCTCCCCGTGCTCTTTTTCTACGTTCACTGTCATGGACATGGACCATGGACGCATAATTGTCATCAGAGAGAGAGAGAGAGAGAGTCAGAAAACCCGATAATACTGTTTAGAGCTTGCGTGGAGAGTGAAGAGACTTTATAGAGAGGCAGGCAGGACCACTCGCGTGCTGAATCTGTAAAGGAGCAGCTGGAGCTTTTTGTGAAATTCCGTAAAGCCACATGTTGGGAGATCCAATGCGATTCGAGGATACAAAACATATGGGTGGTGCCTCAAAAATCAGGATACAGGACAGTTAATTCAAATCTGAACAGCATTTTGTATTCAATATAGATATGCTTCTTCGATAACAAAAATCCATTAAAACACTGGTGGCAGTGGGTCACTGGTATGGATGCTTCACGATGGAAAGGTGATTCTCCGGTTCAACCCCCGAAAAAAAAATTACACCTCACAATGCCACGTTTTGCAAACATCTAACGAACATCCCAAGACCAAATTTGTATACAAATATAATTCGTTAAAAAAATTGTATTTGCTGAATTTAAGACTTTAAGTTTGGCAAAACTGGGGCTAGGTCTTAAAACAACAGCAAACTGAGTAAAGATACATTTTCGTATATCTGTGTATGTAATTGTCTGACACTGGATAGTTGAAAAACAGTAAAACTCTTACCGGCTGCCAATGAATTCTACCTCCACCCAGGAGGATAGGTCGTCTGGATTTCATCAAAGTCTTGACCCTTGAATAACTATCATTTTACAAATCACACACTTATGCTGATTTAAGGATAAGCTTATGGAAGATTTATAGACAGGCCGTAGTAGCCATGCCTCTTTTGGCTCAACAAACCCTATTATGGTATCCTGATTAATGTCGTTGTTATCCTGGTTATATTCGAGTGAGCTGTCGATTACACTTTCTCTTAATTCATCTAGCAAACGAAATCAGAAAATATTTAGTATTAACTTCAAAACCGTGTTCGACTTGCTCCGAATAAAGTAACCCAAGCTTTTAAATAAAGACACTTTTTTTATTTATTCGGAATTAAAATGCGAGACTCAACCTAAAGATCATGGAAGAAAGTGTTAAAGACGAAATAAGATTTCGTCAACATTGACTCGCATATATAGAGAGAGTGTGACCGTTGCAGAGTTCTGAAAAGTCATAAGAAAAACGGCTAATGAAAAAAAATGGTGCCATTTCTGAACGATAAGTTTTGAACAATATTCAACAAGTGTTGGTCCGCTAAACGCTATAATAGTGTGGTGACATGCAACCGCGTTATGTTGAACAGGTTTTTATTTGGAAATAACAGTATTTGAACAAATTTTGCCACGCATCTCCAACTAAAAATAGGGCTTAAATAGCAAAAAAATGTGGATCTCGAAAAAAGTGCCAAATTGCTACTTTAGTCGCAAAACGCCCACGCTGACTAGAAAACGTTAGGCGGTTATGCATTCAATTCAAACTTCATGGCTAGCAGTTATCTTCTTCTATCCCTTAAGGGGTATTGCCTACTTCAAACAAACCATTGGCCCAATTTAATAAAAGAGGTGAGAGAGCGCTTAGCGCTAGTAAAAGAAATGATGAGAGTGGAATCAATCAAGTTGGCGGTCTAACCAATGCAATAAAATTGATTCAGTAAAAGTAATAAAAGAGGTACTTTTGAAAAATAGCGAAGCACACGCGGAATGATTTTTGCTTCTCTGCCAAACGTCTTTTTTAGATATATGACAAGTCCTCTAAAAAGGGTTAAGGTCATTATTTACTCATAAGGGAAATTTAAAAAATTATAACAAACCTTCAATAAATTAGAGTTGTATGTCTGTATATAAATAATACGATTAACCTATCCATAATCTCAATATAGTTATAAACAGAAATAGAAACTTTTTCAAACTTCACCATCTGTCAAAAGAATAAAGTGAGTGCACTCTGTAATTTTTTGAATAGCGAATAAAACAGTTTTATATGGATGGTGATGAAGCATATGCAAATAATGCAATGCGTTCACTCAGAAGCAGTAAGGTAGCATTTAAATGAGGTGATATCGAGTTCGCATTCTTGGTACATCCAATTTACCATAACCAGATAAAAATTACCAAAACTCAAAAGCAACCTTGCAATAGGTGAGCACTGTGTCTTAGATTTACGAAACGTAACTGGCTATGAGAGAAAGAAAAGAAGCTGTGTGCTCGCATCTCTCTCTGTTGCTTCTACAGCGGGATACAGGCAATATTCCTACACTGCAGTGATACCAGACTTTAGAGGCAGGTTATCCCATGGTTATACTCAAAATATCCCTTTTTTGTTTAAAAATAAATAAATTCATTATTTTAAAAAATACTCGTGATTCATTCACAGATATAATGGCATGAAACAGTTTAGGGAAATTAAAAAAAACGAAAATGAAAGCATTTAAATATTTTGAATGACTTTTTCTAAACATGAAAACATTTAATTTGATCGTAGGTTGAATAATTTATTCTTAATGAAATGAGTAATTACGAACAACATTTGACCAAAAAGTAAAATCCCTTTCTTTTTGTACTATGAGGTCTGAAAAATCCCTTTGTCCATTTTAGCTTATTATTAGTGAGAAAATCCCGCAAAAAGTGATAAGTCCCCCGATCTGGTATCACTGCTGCACTGTATGCTCTGTCTTAGATAATGAAACGTAACTGGCTGAGAGAAAGAGAGAACGAAAATATGTGCTCGTATCTATCTCTCTTGCCTCTACAGTAATATACGAAACGAAACGTAACTGTCTCTCTTTTTATCTCACCAACTTATATCTCCCTCTCAACTTCCGCTCGCAATTTCCGTAACACTTTCGTGACGCATTCACCAGCTTATCCCCCAAGTCAAGTATTACTTCAAAAAAAAGTTGCATTCTAGAGTACTATTATTAAATACTATCAAACTAATGTGACTACAAAATATTTTGCCTAATACAAATGTTTATATCCTCAAAGGTAAAAGGGGCTAATGGGAGAAAACCAAAAATGAAATACGTGCTTCAAACTTTTCTATTCCCAATTTCTGACTATGTTAAATTTCCAACGTTTAAATTTCCACAATTTTACCTCACAAAACTGGGTGGAGGGGTCACTTTAAAAAATGGGTATAGTATATACTATACACATCCAATAGTTTTTTTTTTCTATGCAAAGTTTTAAATTAATATAATATGGTTAGTGAGTTATAATCTCTTAAAAAAAATTTAAAATAACCCCTCATAGGAACAAGCGGACATATTCAAAACTCGACTAATGGAGTAAGCCCACAAAATTGCTTGACTGAATTATTTGGCGGCTGGGGCTGTGCATTGATGAGTCTGTCTGCCAAGACAGATTTTTTTTATATTTATTTATTTATTTATTTGTCAACAAAGTACTAGGTCTATTTTAGGCATGAACAATTTGAATTTGAAATTAGTGGCATGGCAAATGAAATAAGAGCCAATAGTCTACGCAGCTAGGCTCTTTAGCTCTATTGCCTTGTAATTTGTAATTACCTTATAATAAATAAATAAAATTGAGGAAAAATTTTGTAAATAAAGATAATAGGTACAGATAAAAAAGTGCAAGTACAAAACTAAATAAAATTTCAACATATTATTGCCAATTAAAGACGCACAATCATTATACAATAACATTAAACCATTTTAAGAGGAGGATCTACCGTAATTAGAACGAGAACGGGGAATAAAAGAACCTGTTAATACGCAAATTTAGTGATGGAACATTAAGACCAACAAGACTTAAAATATCAGGGCAGTGAACCTCCCCAATAAGTATTGGAGAACAAAAATTCTCGACACCTTTCTCCTTACCTCAAGTAACTCGGGCCCAATAAGTTGTAATCGGGCTGAATAAGAAAGCTTTTTTGAATTGATTCGATTCTTACAACATGAATATTTTAGTATGGACACCAAACAATGGACGCATATTCCAACAGCGATCGAACAAACGTCAAATATAAAATTTTTAGAACACACCCCTACCCGGTGAACACTCTAGCAAAACGTTAAAGCATTCCCCATGCTCGATTGGCTTTATTTGTGATATATTCATAGTGCTAATGTAGGATAGATTGCTATCTAACAAAACATTACTGTCGAAGAAATAAGCGTGATTGAAGGGCGAGGTACGACGGGAAAAAGTAATGACCGAACATTTACTAACATTAAGGGACAAGTAGTTTTTAGTGCACCACAAAACGAAGTTTTGGAGATGTGCTTGTGCATTCAATCTATCAAAACTATTCGGATCAATGCATCAAGAGTGTATTTTAAAATCATCGGCTAACATCAGGATATTGCGATGGGGACAAATTTGACAACATCATTAACGAATTAAATAAATAAGAGTGGGCCTATGTGACTTCCTTGAGGGACACCGGGAGACACCATGATTTTGTTGGATAAGTGTCCTCGAAACTTTAGAAATTGGTATCTGTTTCCTAAACAGGATGATAGCCATCTAAGAAACACTGTAGGGAACCCTAAACGTCTAAGTTTTTAAAGAAGAAACTGTTGTCAACTCGGTCAATCGCTTTACTGAAATCAGTGTAAATCGCATCTACCTGATTACCCTTAGATATCTCACTAAACAAAAATTGTAAAAAGGAGAGGATTACTAACAGTGGATCTGTTTTTAACAAAACCATGTTGGTTATTGCAAATTAAATTTTTAAAGAAAAAAATTTAACTCATCAGTCACCAACTCAACAGTTTGGGGATGGACGATTGTTTCCAGATCCCTCTATAGTTTTCAATGTTATTTTTCCTACCGGATTTAAATATTGGGACAGTAAAAGAATTTTTCTATAGGGAAGGATGGATACCAGTCTTCAGCGATACATTGAATATGTGGCAAAGTATGGAATGTAAAGGAAGGGCACACATTTAAAAAAAAAACCTACTGGAATACCATCGGGCACAGGATTGAAATTTAGAGCCAAATTTAGAAGTTTACTCAGTATCATATCTTCGGGAAAAGCAAGCGACTAAAAATAGAGGAATGTGGTGCACTTAAATAAGAAAAAAAGTGTTCATCTATAACTGAATCGGGATTTGAATACACTGATTAAAAAAAATGACGCAAAACTATTCCAGATATTGCTGGGATCATACGCTGATCATGATAGGTGAAAGAAGCCGGAAAACCATCACTATTGTAAAATAACAAAATTCCAAAATAAATAAGGCGATGATTTGATTCGACATCATTGGTATAAGCTGAGTAGGCATGGTGAATAGAAGTTTTAAACTGGGCTCTGAGCTGACGATATAAAGTACAATGCAATCATCATTCGAGCGTCACTTATAGGCTCTATTTTTAAGAATTTTAAGTCTACCGGTTACATCATTATCCCAAGGACAAGTACCTACGATTTATAAAATGTTTAATTTGAACAACTGGGACGAAATCAAAAATTAAGTTCTTTAAGACGCGATAAAATATCGAACAGAGTTCTTCTCCATTTAAAATTGTAAAGGTCATTATAGAAATGTTCCTATAGTTAGCGTTTTTAAAATTAACTTTATAAGATGACGAAATATTTAAAATATAAAACTTTATACAGCAAAACAAATATAATGAGGGATGATAGGTGTCTTCAGGAACCAGCGGAGTTAGACTTCTAGTAACATAACTATCATCAATTGGAGAATATTAGGTCCAACTAGCGATTCAGATGGTTTTCAATTGGGCTTAGTTGAAAAAGTCAATGCGATTGAAAGCAGTCGATGATTTCGATCTCAATGGATGATAAGGTATTGGCATGGGTAAGATACGTGCAATAAATATCTCCGGCAGTCCATGTTATGGATGTAAGCTATTGCATGAAATTATTCGTTTATTTATCACTTAATTACAACGTCTGTTCCAAAAAATGCTTAATGGGCTTAGTGGTTAGTATGTTGGGAAAGGTCCGAGGTTCGATTTCCGAAAAGAATCAAATTTCGTCTTAAGGTTTTTTCGACTCGCTACTGTCATAACAGAGCTGCTCAACTGGCCGTTTGGACTCGGCATGAAATTGTAGATCCCTTCAATTCGTCCCAATGATGAAAAAAACTCACACAAAGCGAATGGTTGTGAGAAGCTAGGTGTAGGGTCCTTACGGACCTGTTGGGCCAACTATTGATTTATTTACTTTAGTCAGTTATTTGTGTATAAAACTTACAATGTACGTTGAATGAAATTGACGATTTGTGTAACTTCCAGAAATATCTCGCCGACGTAGAAAAATTTCTAGAACACAAGACCTTCCAAGTACAAGTCTTTCTCGAGCTCTAAAAACCTAAACTCCATTAACAAAACAAATGCCTATACCATGAGAAAAGTGAGCTGCCAGTTGTGGTGATTTTGAAATCACGATTGATATTCTTGTTGGTTCAGGGGAAATCTTTGCATTGAAGATGAAAAGGTCTGCCACTTGATCTATATTGACACCCATCCTCTTTACAAAAATCAGTCTTTTGCAATTCAGGAACCATCCTCTTGAAATCATTGTCAACATCTTGTTGCCCTATTGTGCAAGTGTCCGCAGCTATTATGAGTCCTTCTCTATGATGTGGGTGGATTTTCTAAATACCTTATGTCCCTTACCGCACTTACCTCATCACCAGGAAAATTGACTCTTAATGCCTCAGCAAAATTTCAAAATTAAATTCATCTTAGAAAAGGAAATTGTAAACGCAGTTGCTGGACGCTAATATCTCTCGAAAAAAAATAAATAAACACTGAACCTTGACTATCGTCAACAGAGTTTATTTGGGGTCCTCGTTTCGATTCAAAATGAACCCAGTGACGCTATGAACAATTGCACCACCGATTATTCTTGTGTGTAGTGAAATTGATTGATTTTTGGGGTACTTTTCTGACTGATCAGAGGATTGAAGACTTCAGTTGAAATCAGTTTGTTGGGGTAATAGCAATCGCAACGAAGAAGCGGACGAAGCAGCTGTTCGGCTGATAGCTATTAACTACTTTGCATGTGCATGTGTACGGAGATAAGGCGACTTGTTGTTGCATATGGATAGTAGATCTGATTACATGCAATTACCTCAACCGGGTAATATTTAAATCGTTCCGTGATTTTATATGAGTGAAGCGTTATAACTCTTTAATTGAAATGAGTCCTTTCAACTTCCTTATTCTTCGACTTGATTAGTAGGAAACATCAAGTTCTTAAGTGGCCCGATTCTGTCATAATGCACGCTTCCTCCTCTCTGATCCCGAAAAGTGCATCGCTCCACTTGACTCACATTCAAATGAAATGTCTCCCCCTTCCAAAATTGGCCGATCTGGTAAACCCATCCCCAGACATGACAAACAACTTCAGTTGAGATAAAAAGCGGCGATCTCCTTATGTCGAATTCTGAGTAATTTAGCAGGCGATTAACTTAATTAACTTAATCAAATGCTGGCAGTTTCTTAACCATATTTGCATATTGAGCACCTCCGGGAAGACCCGATCTTCCAACTAGTCGAACTTATGTGAGCCTCTACACCACCAATCGATTGTATAGACAGTAGGGCTAAATAGTCAAAAATGAAATGTCCTGCCCTTTACAAGCACAAGTTACAAGGTTCTCCCAAATAAATCGATTCAGAAGTGCTCCTGCTCCCCCCATCATTTAAAGAACTCATCATTGAAACAAGTACACTGCCTGCAAGTATACAAGGTCGAACGATGTTCGCCCACATGCATATGCTGATCCTCTAATTATTTAATTTGCTTCTTAGACACTCATTCGCCATGCCAGAGGCTACCCCTTGATGCAAATTTGTTGCGAACATCAACCCAGCATCACTCTCCGACGCTCTATACTGTTGGAGAACGAGAGCACGTGTCAGTACCAAAACAAACCGCTCTCTGCATCTCCAGCATCCACCATCCAACCGTAGGATACGTTCCACAAAATAGCTCCATTTAGAGAAAGCATCTCCAATCGGAGAGAGAAAATTTCCCCCAAAATGAAATTTCCCTTGCCGCAATATACCACCGAATGGAGAACACACTGAGCATCTCTGCTGCCTCCCTCTAGTCGATGGCACGAGATTGAAACGATTCTGGAATTCAGTCTTCGTGTGAATTTTACGAATCGTGGTTCATCCTAAATGCGGGAGTAGCGTGTACCCTGTCGTCGGCGGTGTCTAGTAAACCTCGTCTTTATCGTGTTGTGGAAAAATAAATAAAAACGGATTCTGTGTGTATCCTTGCGGTATGGAATAAAACCCCAGTAATGATGTGGAAATTGTCGTGAAATTGGTAATGAAATAAAATCCCTTAAAGCCGCCTTCATATCAATCTCCTGGATTAAGTCTTGTGTTAATTTGCCCCTCTCGCATGAGTCCTTTGGGGATTACATTTATTTGTGGAGGCTCCCCCTGCCACATATCTACGAACATGTAAATATGTAGATCCCAAGTTGGCTATCTCCTGCCAATTGGCCTACCCTAGCTTCATACGATTGCGTTATGTCATTTCGGAGAAGGAGGCGGAGGCATGTCACCCGTTCCTTGACAAAACACTCCCATTATTCACCCTTTGCGCGTCTCATTGTCACCACAATCATCTTCTGTTCCAACTGCGGTGGTAATATTGAATCCAACTCCAAATTCGCCCCAATAAAGGCTCCCAAATAAAAGGATTACATAATAACGAAGACGATATACATTGTTCATATTAGCGAGCAAATGAATAGAAGGGATATTCTAGGATAAGTATGTTGTTGTCAATGCTCTGTGTTTGTTTGGGTCTTTTTGTGTCTAAAAATGTTCAGCCCCCCCAATGTATCCTTCCGACAATCGGCTTATTGTGGCTGTTGTTGCGGGTCCCTGTCACGCCGCCAAGTGTATCGCTCGTGTGTCCTTTTCGGTGTTTTCTTTTTGTGCCTCAGTGATGCGTGATGAATAAAATAAATATATCGTTGAACCGAATCCATGAATAAATTTGACCCTTATCCGAGTGTGAAAATTAAAATCTACTCAAAACAAAAATCAAATGTGCAAAAATTTGTGCAAAAATGTGAAAAAAGATCGAGAGAAGTTAGATAGCACTGTGCGGTGCGGTGCTTATCCTTTTTCGTGTGTTTGCTATGCGCTGCAGAGAAGTGAATTTATAATTAGAAGAAATGTGATTCGCATTGTGTAAACGAGTCTTGGAATTATTTCAAGAAGCCCACCATCGGCCGCCACTAAAATGAGTGAGATGTTGATGATGAATTTCCTTTTTTTTTTGCGGTGTCTCCCCTTTAGTCCTGTCTCGCTGTTTTATGTTCATTATTAATATTTGCATTTTCGTTTTCCTTTCTCTTGGATTTTCTTTTGTGGTTTAGGGAAAAGTGTGTAAACAAGAGCGAAGTACGTGTACATTGCGGTGATGGAGAAGCTTTCTATCTTGAGGGTCTTATTTTTTTCATCTGCCATTAGGTCCGTAGGAGGCAAAGAGGAAAATATTTACTTAATTAATTGAAGACCAGCAAGATACAAATTTACTAGGATTATATTATTAATTTCGATTTTTTTCTTGTTCGTCAGGTTACATAGACATGGAGAGGTTGTTGGCGAGTTCCCCCAGAGAGATGGAGCTGAATGTGATATTTGATATGAAGAAACGTGCCGCGGTTATTTTGTATATTCCATTGAAACCTAAGGATTCTGCTTTTTTTTATGTTCTCATTTTCTTTGTGTTTTCGGCTTCATGTTGATGGCCTGTTCGCAAATGGGAGGAGTAGGAATCACAATGTTGAAGGCTAATTAAGTGGACCGATGATTAGGATGATAGCATTGAGGAAGAGCACTTTCAGTGGGATGGTTGGGTGGGATTTATTTTCATTAGGGCCACTGAAAATCGGTGGTTGTTGTTGACACCAAGCCAACCGGTGGGAGTTGAGTGATACGAATTTTGTTGAGGCATTGTAGCTGCCAGCATCTTTTACAAGAAGGGTGGTAGGAATTTAAGAACGTAACTCTTTTAAAGGGAGTACGGTACATACTATTTTTGGGAGTTTTTGTGTGGTCCTCTAGTTAGTGTTTGCTTGGCGAATAATTTTGTTGGGCGTTGACAATGGCTTCTTGTGTGCTTTAGCATCAAAGCTATAAATTCCTTAATAGATCCGTAAAGGTGTAGGCACTTCAAATGGACTTCCTATGTTTAATTATAAATGTACAATCCTAGAAACCACTAAAACATTAAACACATGCTTTCCAAGAGTAGTTGCGAAAATGTTATGTCTGCATGATTCACAGCTCTCATTTTGGAAGAAGCATTTACATTTGTTTTGTGCCCTTGAAGGGTGTCCTTATATTTGTGAGGCCTTTACCTATACTGCTTTTGAAAATGCAATTATAGTGGTATTTGTAATATTTATCAACCAGCGATGTAAACCTTAAATAAATAGCAGAAGTTCCTCTGTTGTGAGTCTGCTAGAATACTAAGCGAGGCAAGGATCTTAGGGTTTCAGGGTTCCAGGTTCAACCCTCATATGCACAAACTAGGCTTACAAACTTGAATAATTGACGGAGTCTGACTGACTTAAGATAGCTTCTCAACTTCGGATACTTCTTGTTGTTAGAGGCTATTTGCAGTCAATTACAAAACAGTCGTCACTGCAATCCGAATTCGACTTAAATTGAGCTGCTGATTATTCATACCTTTAGCAGCCACGTGCGTGGTAAGATAACGATAAGGATTTGCCAACCACCCCCAATGGGTTCAAATAAAACGACAAACATTATGCATAAACACAGCAGCATCAATGGCAACTTTGACAGGAACAACAACTTCCGCAGCAGAAGTCGTTTCTAACAGATTTAAAAGGTCGACAACAACTTTATAGAGGGTAGAAAGAAAGTGATATCAGTCGAAAGCAGCAAAAAGTTAGATTATTGTTTATTTTTTTATCTGCAAAACGGAAAAGGAGCGAAAAATATATTCAAGAAGCCTTGTTAAGGGTTGAAATAATAACAAGCTTAAAAACTCGTTAAGAAGGTACTTTATTCATATGTACTTTACCACGCATATTTAACGTAGTTATAAAGTCTGGTTTCTAAATCACAGCAATATTTAAATGTATGATGTAACTCTGCCTGTCTATTACCTTTACACGACTGAACCTCTGAACTAATAGCAATGTTATTTGACAAAGAGATAGTCTGGGACTTGGAAAAATCATTGTTTGGTCAAATCAGAGTTACACCTTCCATACCCAAAAAAAAAAATACATTCAAAACCAAAATATCTCGAAAACCAGCGAGCCGAATGAGTTTAAATTAAGAAGAATGCCGAATCTAAGGGGCTAAATTAAGAAACTTTCTCTACCCAATTATAATCTGGGATATTGTTTGTCAGACGTTCGTAAGAGGTGACGCAGTAAAAAAATACCCTTTTTTCCGGGGTTGAAACTGAGACCGATTGGTTAGTATTTAACTGAGCCAATGAACAGTATAAGTCAACTTAACAATGCACTCAGATCGCATTTCTGATAATTCAATTCAATATAATTTCAATTTCAATTTCAATTTCAATTTCAATTTCAATTTCAATTTCAATTTCAATTTCAATATTAATTTCAATTTCAATTTCAATTTCAATTTGAATTTCAATTTCAATTTCAATTTCAATTTCAATTTCAATATCAATTTCAATTCAATTCAATGTAATGCAAAAATGGCTTCCAAGTGCCATTAAAACGATGAGTGATTCAATTCTTAGCGCTTGCAATTTCTGATACTCTAATATCAGACCAGAGATATTTTTCAAAAAACAAAAAAAAACGATCAAAACAGATCGTGATGTTGTGTTCCATTATTTTCTGCAAATACTTTGCTCATCGGTAATAGGCACGTTAACGTTCACGAGCGGAGTCGTGGGCCTAGTATCAGCTAGTAATTCTAAAACTTATAAAATTAATAAAAAATAAAGTGCACGACTGGGTCGAACGAAACTTTCACGTTCATCAAAAGTTTGGTTGTTTTCTTATTTTAAGTAGGTAGGTAGATGTAGATAAAAAACTGAAAAGCAATGCTAGATAAAAGAAACAGTGCATAGATAGAATACAGGAAAGGAATAAAATTCACTTTTGGGTAGTTCATCTCATATAGCTGTACATATCAAATAACAATGTTAGAGAGCTATAAGTGCCACTGTACTATTTTATAAGCTCTTACACTTTAAAAGATTTTTGAGTACGAGGACAAGTGTTGAGGAGGGTCTGTTTTCTGATCTGTTAGATCATGTTTTGATTTTGATTAGTAACGCTGGTATAAGGTGTCTATGATGGTAGCAGGCTGCGTGATAGATTTATATCTTTACATAGATGTATATTGTAAGAATTCGGAGATTTGTTTTTGAATATGCTTTAGCAGTTATTAACTGAATATCCCAATTGACTTGGGTGGTGTGAAAATGAAGTGGGAGTTTCTGATTGCGGTTGGTATTATTTTAAGGTGCATACTTAATATGGTTAAAAAAAAGAGGTGGGTTATATTTGTTAAAAATACGTTTTGCTTGGCTGTTATTACATTTTTATTAGAAGTGGAAAATTAAGATTATTACAAAAATATACCGTAGATATATGAATACAAATCGGGATTTGTGAAGTAAATTTTGAGAAACAATCATTAATCTGATTTGCTCTAATTTTTTGAGAAAAACTAAGTACGGGATCTTAGTTATAATACTTTTATTATCCCTAATAAGCATGTTAATCAAAATTGTTAGAGCGGTTTCTTTTTAAATTTGGGAGACAAAACAGTACCAAAGATTGCAATTTGAAAAATATTATTGCTTAACTATTTAAATGAAATCCGAGTACAAGTTATTGTTCGAGTTATTGTTTTTAAAGTTTTTTTTTTGAAATCGACAAAGGGATTTTCGAGATATGAGTAGTTTTTAAAATCAGAGTTTTCGGTGAATGGAATTGAAAATTAAGAACGCAATCATTTTGAAAACATCAATTTGACTCTAAGTTTGCATTTTGGTTGAAATCGATGTTGCCGTTTTCAAGTAAACTCAAGAAAACAAAATTTAAAAAAAATGCTTTTTTAAAAAATCCATTTTACGATAATACAGAGAAAAACTGAGTTTGCCATAAAGTTGGAAATGACCATATTACCTTAGGAATGAATTTTTGTTACAATTGTATGGACCGTTTTCGAGATATGTCCAAATTTCAAATTTCAAAAGTACCGTTATTCGATTTTTTAGCGGAAAACTGAGTATGAAGTCGTGGTAATCTCACCTACTTAAGCTTATCAATATAAATTTTGGTTGAAACAAGGCGCTCAAGTTTTGTCTTTTTTTTACTAATCTTTGTATATTTAAATTGTTATATTGTTGAGAAAGTGTTGTTCGTTAAATATAATTTCTAATTTTAAGTTGTTCCTATTTGTGGCTAATTTTCTGGTGATAATTTGATCTTCTTCAAAACTGATATAAATTTAGCAGTCTTATAAAAGGAAAAGTTTTGCCTTATAACCTAGTTTAAGATTTAATTTAATAGGGCATTATATGAATGCATTGTGTGAGCTGTATATAAATTATGGGTATTTAAGGCCATTGCCACTTTTACGAATTCTGTTTTATAGTTTCTATGAGAAATTTTAAAAATAAAATTGCCACTGAAGTCTATTTTAATAATCCAAACACAATATTTATGTATTTTATACGTGACTTCCATAACTTGCTGAAAAAACGACCCTTTTCTATTTCTTTCAAAGGGTTCGGATAGTTTTATTGTCAAGAACTATTAGCAGCACATTAAAAGCAACAGCCTACTTAAATAGTTTAATAGGTTGGTTGTTGTATGTAAAACGAACTACTAAAGTAAATTCGGTTCTTTCACTTTTGTTCACATTTGTAGCTTTTGCAACACGGCAAATGGTTTTGTTTATTTAATTTTAACAGAAAAACAGGACACAGGAAGTGGACTTTAATTTGGTTTACACTTGACAGAAAATCAGCAGTTGACATAAAATTTATGCTAAAGTGAATAGTCGTCGTCATATCACACAAGAAAATTGGCACAAAAAATTATAACTTCAATAGGACTGGACTGTTTCCAGAAGATCCTAAGTATTTAACACTCTCAAGTGCGGAAACATTTTTGTCATGGTCTTATTTGTTTCAGCGAAATATAACATTAATGAATAAAAGCACACAATTAATAAAAACATTAAAAGAGCGAATTAACAAACCGTAATGAGTTTGTTCTACAACTATACAAATCCCATATATGACACACACGGTTTGTTACAGCTTCCAAATTTTTGAATCACATTAACGCTGGTGTTAGAATATCACTTTATATTCTACCTATTTTTTAATTCAAAGTATTCTCAACTGAAATTTAATAAAATGAGAGCAGATGCCCTTTGTCGTCGGAAAAATATTGTTAACGACATAAACTCAAAAACTACTACTAATTAACTGACAAAAACAAGGCAAACTTCAAACCGTAAATGAAAGTATAAGCAAATAGTTTGTGGTATAAAATAAAGTTGAACTAAGTAAACAAAGTGTCAGGCAAAATTTGGCAACAGCTATAGTAGTGCTACAGCATACGGAAGGCTATTTGGCGTCGCGTCGCCTCCATTCCCAAAGGAGGGAGCGCATCGCACACAAAGCATTCGCCATACCCCAGAGCACACGTTGCTTACCCTGTTCCGTCGTTGCCGTCTCATTTCTAGGAAGTGCATTACCATTTTTCTGCACCAGTGAACTCATAATTGCATTTGGTTGGAAATTAAAAGAGGAATTTCGTGTGTCCCGTAGTCGTTGTGTTGTGTAGTTTGACATTGGACACAGTGTGTGGTGAAAGTAGTTTTCAAAAATAAATAATTTGTTGCAGTTTAAATATCATTTAGATCAGACAAAAGTGCATACAATGAGACTAATTAAATACGTTTAACTGAAGTTCCAAACGCTACCGCTTTCAACTTAGATTGTAGCCCCATCTCTCGTTGAAAAACTGCAATTAAACTCTAGGAGCCTTTTTTAAAAACCCAGCGTAGAGTCTATTTAACTCTTACGAAGGGAAATGCGATTTATTAAGATTTTTCGAACTTAAGCAACGTTACTTTAGGGTTGCATAATTTAAACGCAAACATCTGCGTTTATAGCCTGCGTAGATGTTACGTAAATATGATTTTGGTCGTGGTCGAATTGTGAACAAAACCAAAAAGTGGAACTAATTATTGTTTGTGTATTCATTTCGAATGTTGTGTAAATTTGTGCCAAACAAATTTCATTGCAATTACAAAATAAAAGAGATACCGATTTTAGAGCAAAAAGTAATAGACACCAAAATCACTGAAGGTTTTGTAATAGTTTATCCAAATCCTTACCTTTTTAGACACAAAACTCGTTTAGCAAAGTTACAGCGGAAGAATGTTTTTAAATAACAATATCAGGAAAGTCAGACTCTTCGTGAATTTCCTAAAATTGTTATTTTTGACAATTTTGTTATTTTTAACAATTTTTATGATGTTTAACAAAATAAACATTATAAAGGAAATCTAATAAACACGGCTGTAGGTATATAATTGCTGAAGTCTTACTTTTATTTACTAAGCCGATACCAGTGAAGCATTAAATAGTCACAAATGTGATAGTAAAATCTCTTAAGAGAAAACAACAACAACAGTAGGAGCACACTCTATAAAGCCACCCATTAAATTTTAATTACAATTTATTTCCCTTAACTCGGTTATATATATATTTCATTTCATTTCATTTCATTTATTTCATAAAATGGTTTGTACATTAAGATATAATCTTTTTTAGACCAACAAATATTTCATTGCCCTCAAAATATCAGATAAACAACAACTTACTTTGGGAACTGACTCTTAACTACCACTGTTTTGCTTGCGCTGGAGGTGTTCACTCAATGTAACTAAACCAAAATGGCAGGCATAACTAACTGTATACACGCGTTTGTCAGAAATGGTACACTAGCACCTACATAGTTGTCGAGTTTATCAACATTTTCTAAATTCGTCCAGCGGGATGAAAGAAGCGTATTACAGTACTGGATGTTCATTTCCAACTCTAAAGTGTTGTAGGTAGCGGAAATTCAGTGGCAAGTGGATAGTTTAAAAATAAAATTGTCGGATGCAGTCTTTAGGGATATCCGAGTTTTATTACATTTGCCAATTCAACAGAACAAGCTGAGTGCAGATAATTTTTTATGAGCACCGTTGCACAGTGTAATTTTCATAGTTTAAGTACGAGTATATTGGTGTTGTAAGAAATACGAGGACAGAGCATGAAAGAAAGATACCTTTAAAGCAGACCGCCTGGTGATGGATTATTATGTTTCACACAAATTTATACTGAACTGTTTACATTGGACTTCATGTAGACTTGCTGAGAAAAGTTGACTAAATGTGGATAAACGCGGTTACTGTGTGCATCTCTTTTGTATGTGCTACCTCAATCAATTTGAAAGCGTATTACTAAAATGTCAGATGAAGGTTACATTATTGTAAATGCGTTTCTAGCCAGAGGCGAAGTTTGGTGTTTTCCGTTTTTAAAAAGACCATGGCTAACCTGAGGTTTGGTCATATCAAATATGACGTTAATAGTTGCACTACCTATTCAAAGCTTGAACTTTGACAAACTTTTGTTTGTCAAGGCAGTCAACTATTCTACTTTTACAGGTCTGTTGCGCATTTCGCATCTTGAAGAGCAATTTTGCGAATGTAAGGCTCTTATAGTCAATATGCTATTTATCAGAAAAGAGGCAGTAAGTTTTGGACGTCTGTACATTGTTTCCCGAGCGAGTACTCGTCCTTGCGAATCTTTATCACTGAAACCACTTCAACGAATTCCCAGATGGTTGGTATACAAGTTATTTTTTGTGAGTTGAAAGGTTTTATTGCCTACCTAGTCTAAGCGTGGGATGTATCTTTGGGCATTTGTAGCTAACAGAACATGTAAAGCATATTTAATGAGTCGCTGTGTCCTTGATGCGATATATAAGTCAAGTATAGCTTTGTTTACTGTAGGGAGGTGCAGATTTCGTCTAAAATATTAAGCAGTTGGTGTTCCAATAATTTGTTTGCAATGAGCTACATACAGGGCTTGACGGGTTTGCGCTTTGGAAACGTTCAACAAGTGCTTTTAAGTGAGTCAGGTTTGATTGGATGAACCCTTTACAAGACGTCCATGGAAGAATTAGATCTTTCTGTAGGATTTTCCCTTAGGGTCCCTTTTCACTATAGTCGCTTCTGCTTATAGCCCCTTCGCATTGTCGCCTCTATGGATTCCACTCTCCCTTCAAATTTGTCTTAGGAGACCTACTTTCAGATTTTCTGGCGACGAGGTACGACTAAAGAATCGTCTTGCACTAAACTCCGATCGGCTTAGTAGTGAACCAAGATGACTGGTGATGTTCCAGCAAAAACTTCAAGGACTTTAATATGATCACGGGCACAAATTGTGTCCGTACCCTACAACGAGTTAATGAATAAATGCACAACCACAACTAACCAAAGCATCACTTACATTTGTATGCAGCTTGAGAAAAAAAACCCATCCCATCATAAATACGTCAAAAAGCGAATTCATATAACATCCCGCAGCACTTGACACGGCTGATGGTCCCCTGACATTTTCAAGTTATTGCATTTAATTTTATTTGATTTTTTCCTCCCCCGCGGGTATCACATGAAAGCCACCTCAATTAAAAATTCACTCATTGCAATGAACCACCGGACATCCATCAACAATTATGTCAAAACAGATTGCTTCTTTCTGATTGTATCGATTACTCAATGAATCGAAACCCTCTTAAATTAATTAATATGCGCAGGGATAATAAATTGAGGCGGCAAAGGCCGAAACTGATATTTCACAAGCGAGTTCTTTTTTTGTGCAGCTCGCTAATGGAAATATTCCGTCGAAGGCCTCAATTATATAGTTTTGTGGCTTAAATTTTTTTTGTTGTTAAATGTCTGCCACAATTTCAATAATTTTCTCGGCTGTCGTTTTTTTTTTTTTTTTTTTAAATAAATCGCACAAATTAATCACTAGAGCATCGGCCCCAGTGGCTGCCCCGCTGGGCTATCAGTTGCAGTCGCATAATAAATTATACTCAACCAATGCAATAAAAATTATCTCACTTATTGTTTTGCAGAGGACTTGGATTTGTTTGGATTTTTTTTTATGAATGTATGCAAAAGTTTCACATACATTTATTAATAAACGAATGAGGCGTAATTTACAAATTGTATCCTTAAAAAAAAAAAAACATACACTGCTGTGTGCAGCTCGCCACAATGACCTCAGCTAATGAACTGCCGTGACGGCAATTGTTGGGTGCAACAGCAACCGACATTTTGTGTGTTTTTTTTTTGTGTGCATCTCGCCCATCCTGTCAGCCATCTAATATCAGCAGTTGAACCAAAAGTCCTCATTACGGTGGTTAATTCGAGTCAGTAAGTGAGATAAGGTCCTTATCGCAGTGTCACACTCCAATTAGTTTTCACTCTGCAGTCAGACACAATGCAATGTTTGCTTATCTAACGAGAGCGACTAAATCCCTCGAACAATATGGTTTGCTTATGCACTGAGGGTGGCTAACTGCCACCGGAACCTCAGAGCAGAATATAATATTTTCCAAAAACCATAGTTACCTCTAACATGTTGCTCATAATGATTATTAGGTTTTGCGCAGGGATATTTGTGTGTGTGCGGTAGGATTTATGTACTAGCTATATTGCCACCGCCAGATGGGGCTAATTGATATCATGGACAATCGCTACAATTTTGGGGGTGCAGTGGGCGGGTGAATAGCTCGCAGGGTCGGGCTGCGCACATTTTACAACGATCGGGATTTAGTTGGATTAATTTAATTTTACTATAAAAGAGGGCGGAATGAGATTTAATTTTCGAAAATAATTAGAAAATGGAGTGAGCAGCGGAAGCCAATGGTGCGGTGGGTATTGAATCGAACAGATTTGGTTTATAGTTTATGGAGTTTAATTTGCGCTATTTATTGCTTACATATAGATGCAATTGGCTGTGGGGGAATAAAATTGCTGTTTGATTTTAACAGGGTTATAAGTCGCTGAGGAGAGAGAGGTGTGGACTTTTGGGAGAACAAAACAGAACCAAAAAGACATCATTGTATTAGTAATAGGTCCATCAAAATGCAGTAGCGAAATCCTTGCTTGTTTTCTCTTGCAAGTTGGCACTGCCCTCATCATTTCGTCAAAGTGGTAGTTCTTCGATAATGAAAATGAATTCAAACATTATGCCACCAAGCAAATGTTGCATAATTTCAATCTAAAATGACTCAAGGCTTGACCGAAATACTTGTAAAAGCCTTCGAAAATGAATGTTTTAACTAGAATTTTTTATTTTGATAGCTTACCAAACTTGTTCAAAGCTCAAAGACAAAATGATGATTGAGAAGGAGCTCGTTTTTTACTTAGCCTGTGCTATAAGACAGTTAGCTATATTTTTAATTTTAGTTGTTGAATGGTGAAACTCATGAAAGGCTTTAGATTCAGCATCGTGCAAGTCATACTCATTCCGTAACTTTTCAGAGGATTATCGTCGAAAAGATAGACCTCTAAAACTAGCAACCAAGTGTTAAAATTACAATTTTGAGAGCTTAATTCAGTTAATTTTCCAAAAATATAATGAAAGCTGACGTTTGTCAAAAAACTTCGAGCAGAATATAACTTATTTTGGTGATCAAAGTTTCAAAAACGTTAGCGTTTAGACGATCGTTAATATCGCTAGGTATACGGTATATCAATAGTCGAACTTTTTATTCTTATTCAGCAATAAAATGAACTTCAACTCAGCTTTCGAAATACCAGGGCTAACTTTACATGCTTGAATATGGGTATAAACTTCTGTCTCTGAATAGTTCATTAGGCATTGAACTGCCTAGAAAGGTGCTATTCCCTGACCTTAGTAAACGAAAACATGCACTTTGGACAACTCCGCCATTGTCTTTCACGACTATTGAGCTGTACACGACTGATAGGAACTTGATGCCTTCACTCGTCTGTAGTCAAGCACTACTCTAAAATATTTGCCATTCCCAATCTTTGGCTAAGCGACTCATGCTTGTTCCGCCATATTTTTTTATTGGTTTTTTATTGGACCCCGACCTTTGCCGGATCCCATTTCCATTCTTTGACCAAGCGACTTAAAAATTGTTTATGACGAATTTTAACCTAAAAATTTGTGTTGAGCCTCAATGATGTTGTATCTCTTCGTCGGCTTTAAATCTGGAATACTACATAAGAAATTCATACTTAGCTTATTTTTATATAACTTATTGTATTGTTTTTCGAAATCTATTATAAATCGTAGATTGAATAAATGAAAAGAAAATGAGAATGAAAATGAAAAGAGCTTCAGGGCATTCAGACATTTAGGTTCGTCCAGTTTCTTAGGTGGGTTGAATGACTCTTCCGATGGTTATCAATGCAGCACTGCTGCCCACTTTTGTTTGATTGCCTTGGTAATGCATATAAATAAAAGGCCCAAAGGTACCTCTCGGTTTTTGTCGCTGAAAAGTTTTTAAAGTCTTGAGCCTGTAATAAGCATATGTGGAAGAGTTTTAGTCTTCTTTTAGTAGTTTCAGAGCGTTCCCATATGATGTGCTCCACAGTTTGTTGCTCTTTCAGGCAAAGAATGCACATATCAGTGGAACTTTTGCCTGTCTGAAAATATGCTTGACCTCCTGAGTGCTAAGCATGCCCTGACACAGAGGCCTAGATTCCAATTACATGAACTTATGTTATTCAAAAGCGAGGGGTACCAACGATACTCGGTAAGCGGGTTCTTCCCCTGATAAATTCTGTTGAAAACTTATTGTCTATCACTTGAAAAAACCGTTGTTGTATGTCCAAATGAAACTGATATTTTGCAGAGAGGTCCATTGACCCTTCCCACGACACGCACCCAGATTGGGGTGGATTTTTCGAACCTGTGAACTTCTGTTACGACGGAAGCATTTACTTTACTCGAGAGGTTACCTCGTTTGAACTTTTGCAAAAGTTGAAATTTTGTAGCGCAAGCTATTGCTGTAAGACCGTATTTTTAATGAAGGAAAATTGAGAAGTTCTTCTAAAGCTATAAAGATGCGAACGCACGCCAGCCCTTGTACAATTTGAAGGGCTTTTTGAATTGAGATTGGATAGAGCATCTTCCGCCGTACCTTCTAAAATGAAATCATTTTTGTCAATCAGCCCATAAGGCAGCTATTGACTTTTAACTAGTTTTAAAGTTAGTTAGTTAGTAAGTTAGTTTTTAAAAGTATATTTCATTAAAGAAAGGAATTTTTATGTTGTTTGTGTAGGTAAAGATATATTTTTCATTGAAATGAGATTATCACTATTTCTGACCTGTACTGAGTCTTTCTCAATTCGATACTTTGCCTAAGGCATTTTGCATGAGACTCGTTAAGGGTTACTTCATAACTGCCTCTAATGATGATCTTTATTAAAGAATATTACTTGTTTTGCCATGTTCTTGAGCATCGATGTTGGTTAGATTCCTTATGATATTTTCCACATTTTTTTAGCCAAATCTTGGGGAGCTTTGTCCTATTGACATTTTATACTGTCTGTAACTTTTATACTTACTTTTTGAGCGGGCTGCTTATGAGTAAGTAGTTTTTAAATGTTGCGCTCCTAGAATCAGAGGGGTACCAGACTTCCCTCTAATCTGTCAAAAATTAACCAATCACTATGAACAATCAAATGCCAAATATTTGGAAACAATTTGCTTCGTCAGAGTTCTTGAAAAACCTCTCCATTAAAACTGTACGCACTCTGTCCAACCTCTGTTAGTCATAAAAAAATCCGCACATCACCTGAAAACGTCCTAATCCATGAAACATACCTACACACCTATCGGCCAACTTTGGCGTATACATAACCCTTCGCAACAATTTTCATAACAACAGTGTCGTCTTCAAAAATCGCACCCGCGCTTGCAGTTAGAAAAATAAACGCTCCTCTGACCTCTGAGTACCGCCAATTTACACCCACATTGCGGAAGGATATACCCGCCCAGATTAGAAGAGAGCACCTATATAAAAAAGTGCGGGATGAAAATTTGGTATACATGCAAAATCAGTGGGTGCTTCATCATGTCGCGTGTTTTGGTGAGTCACTTGTCATCGCAAAGTGATTTTAATCGCCAATGATTTTGGCAGGATGAAAGTCCAACTTTCATACAGACAGGATTATTTACCCTGTCTGGCATCTGCCTCACTTCTCAAAGATGGATCCTTTGAGTTGATTTTCGGCTATTAATAGAAAGACAATGGAACCACCCTAATGCTGATGCGTCAAAATTTTCCTTCAAGTAAAACAAAAAAACCGTTGTAACATATCCTCAACGAGGGAGAGTGTACTCTATTTTTTTTTTCTTGGTATTCCCTACTAAACAAAGGAAAATCACAAAAAATAAGCAGCAGAAAGGATCATTAAGAAATCATTTTCCACTCACCGAGTGCGTGTCTGCAGCAAAAAAAAGGAACACCATCCTTCACTGACAGAGGCTGCCGAACCACACCCTCTCACTTTTGTTAAATTTGCTTCATCATTTTCGATTTTATGAATTCTCTCGCATATAAGGACCTTCCTTGATACTTAAACCGATTTGCCTCTTTCGCACACATTGAAACATAGGTTCGAGTGGGGCTCCCTCTTAAGGCAAACAACAAAGAACAGAAAAGGAGATGCTGGATCCAACAGAATGCTCAATGGAACGAGAGCTTTCACCTTTTCATCCAGACTTGTGGGTATACTGATGGATTCTATTATACGATACAGTAGTTACGTATAGTATGCAAAGAGGCACAAGAATATCCTTGGCACTTCCTCTTTAGAAACAAAGAGAGAGGGAAAGAGAAAAAAAAAAGAAACTAACGCACAGCACACGTCTAACCTAAAATGCATTTAGGAAACGTTTTCTCGATTTTTCTCCGTCCCATTGTTGTTGCACGTTTTTCCTTTTAACTTCCTTTTAACATCTCGACGTGTCTTGTTATATCAAATTCTTTACTTTTCGAAAAAAAATAGTTGCTGCATCGGCAGAGTGTTGGTGGCATGGTAGATCCGAGTACAGGTGGTGGAGGTTGTAAATTGTGGTAACACTAAAGCTATGGTCTTCTAATGCTAGGATTCTTGTTGGATGTGATGTTGGTTTTGATCCTTGTGTCCGTGATGGTGTAGTGATGATGTTTGCATGCCTGCAAAACAGTTTTCGTTATTTTTGCTGGCTTTTCTGTCGATATGGGCCATTCAGGCGGCACTTAGTTATTTGAAAGTTTTTTCAAGATACGATTGAGGTTTCCACACTTTGAAAAGTTTCATAAACTCGTTAGCCAGAGGTTCAGAATACGGTGTTGTGACTTTTAACTTAGTTGAGAGTTTAGTTTTAAAACAACAAATTTGGTTATAATCACTGGTAGCCATGTTCATCATTACCGGGTGCAGGCATTTAGAGAGTTCAAATTGAAATTGGAAAGTTTTCAAATTTCCGGATGCGGAAAGATGTTTTGTTGAAATTGAAAAGCAAAGCTCTTGGATCATGTGAATCGTTGGTGCTGCATTTTCGAAGAAGTCTTTTGTTTTAAGAAGTCGGATTTCAGGTTCGAGTTGGAAAACTGAGTTTAAATGTTTAAAGACCTGCAGCTCTCACTGTGTGGGTATACTCGTGATTGTTTCATCAAAAAGAAGCAGTAAGGAGCAGGATTTATTTTTGTTTATTTTATTGAGCTAGCTATTGTCTTATCAGTTCTAGTGCAGGTGGGCAATAAATTGGGAGGGAGCAAGTTAGTGAACTGGCATAAAAAAATATTTTCGGTAAATCCAGTTCGAAGTTTAGTATATAAAGCATTTTACTTGAAATTGAATCATCGCATATCACTTCAGTGGCACTTGGAAGCCATTTTCGTAAAGCAATTCTATAGTTTAAATAAGAAGTATCCAAGTTTTATAATAAAATCATCAGATACAATGTCCAAATTCAGAAAAGTGTGCCTTGACGAGCCTACCAAATTAAAGGTTTATTATTGACTGTATCTGCTGTCAATTGATTTATACGTCGCTGGTTTAGACAGCTTTAATCTCACTATTTTGGGGCTACTGTAACTGATGTCTCACATATATTCAGGCGTTGAAAAGCCTTAATAAAACCGCTTCACCGGACAGCAAGAATCTGTGATAGAGGTAGGATATTTGACCAAATTTTTCTTTGACTTTCCACAACTTTAAAAGTTTTCCATTGTTTCAAAACCCGTAAAATAAACAAGTCACATAGTTCAATGAAATACTGGACCCCAGTGAAGTCCCAATTGATGAACGAAAGCGTATCCTTACCAACCAATCCACCAATATATTGGAAATTATTTGTAGCAACTCTAAGGCAGAAATGCTCAGCAATTGTTTTCTTAAAGCTTTGTAAGCTAAAAAGGCAATCGTTCCAAAGAAAAATTTGCACAATTGAAGAACTGTGCCAAGGCTCTTAGAATTAATTTATTCACATTTTTAGGGTCTCTCCAATAAGACTAATGAAGTATTGTACTGTTTTAAAATTTCCTGGAATATTAAGTACATGAGAAATGTTTTTCCAGTTGTATTCGCTTGCTTCATGAACTATGAACAATGCCACGTTTCATTTTTTATTCCTTCCACATTCCTTGATCGGTCTGGTATTTAGTATACTTTCACGCCCACATTTTGCTAAACTCTTTTGAAAGCCAATACACATCCAGTTACCAAATTATAAAGCTAAAGCTGTGTGAAAATTTTGTGTGTTTAAATAGGTTTTTCTTGAAACAGGAAGTGCCACACCCCCTTTTTGCAATCCCGTTCACATTTTCAAAAGTGTTTAACTTAGGCAATTGTCAGAAAAGTCAGAAATTTTAAGACTTTAGCTTTTATGTCGAGAAATAATATTTGAACTATTTGTTTCATATGGTAGCTGTTACGCCCCATTTCTTAATACTACATATATTCTGCAAACGACCTTGCATATTCAATATACATTCTTGAACTAGTTCTTGTAACTATAGTTACAGGTTTATCTTTCTCTTTTATAAATATGAAATGTGCCACGCCCCCCTTAATGCGTAATCATTCTTTTAATGCTGAGAACCCTCTCAGAAGAGATTCATTTATGTTCGACGGTTCTTGAATAAAGATTCTGGAAACGTATAAAAGGCAAATAGGCGGACAAATGTGCATTTGCTAATCAACAGATTGCAGATGTTTCGGCTTCCGAAGAGTGGATAAGCCCCATTAAAAGATGTAAGAAGCTCTGCAGCTGGAGCTGGCAAACACAACTGACAATATTTGAATTTAATGAACGAGGTCTCTATTTCCACACACAAAATGAGGGTGAACATTAAATTTTATGTTATATTTACAACCATTTCGAGAAAAATAGATATTTGTATAAAAAAAACAAACTAAGGAAGGTGGGTAATTTGATTGGTGACAAATGTCGTGAATAATTTATTTCCTTCAGTTGTATATTTCGCGTATTTTGCCCAAACAAATATTTTTTTAAATTAAATTTGGGCTTTAACGGAAAATTTGGTGCCAATTTCTACCTAACCATTGTGAGGTGAATTGTGAGTTTTGCTGTGAAGATTTTCGTATCATTCGGAAAAGGTATGTACACAGTGGAAAAATGCGGAACTACTTCTTTCATACCTGACAGTGCCATGTTTTCTGTTCAACTCAGCATCGGCAACACCATTGGCAATGTCAATGTTGCCATAAAGGTGAACCTCGTATGCCTTCATGGTAAAGACGCAACTGGTAGATTACTTGAGTCAGTTTAAAATATTTTTAATTTTTTTCTCAAATTGTAATGGCATAAAATGTTGGATATAGATTTTTGTATATAGAACTACCAACTCTAGCTACATACGAAACAGGCAATAGGTCTCGAAAAGGTTGTTCCAAGTATGAACCTTTATGGACGTAGATTCTTCGAATGCATTTCAGTAATAAAATTATGATTCCTTATAAAGCCATTTAATTGGCTTGACGCTTGAAAGTAATTTAAATATTATCAGTGCAATAGCCAGTATAGCGAAATCCAATTTTCAAATTGGTTTAATAAAAACTGAGGCTGATTTTAAACTTGTTCTTTTGATTGTAAGGACCTAATTATTTTGTTATTTATTCTACTGTGCTCGTATTTCCAATCCAGTTTTTCTAAATGACACTTTTCCCCTTCATCTAACCAGTGAGAGGTAGATTTTTTCGCTTTTCAAAGCTTTTACTCGGCTAAAATCCAAATACTTCCCTGCTTTCGAATACGCAATATTCGCAAAAATCTTTTGACATTAATACTATATTTCTTACCTTAAATAAATATGTAACTGTTTAATTTACGCAGCACCCTAAAGCCACATGTCTTTGCCTAAAGCCGAAAGGGTTTTGCTGACAATTGCTTGGCATCCAGGTCATAGCTCAATTACAGTCAATAAGAGACAACCTGCTACTTAAATATAAAACACCAACTTCTACCCAACTTGTGTAAATTTTGACATGCCGAAGCCTCAACTGAGCATGGTTCTCAGTTTCATTGGTCAATTGGGTATTGCCCCCGAAAACAAATTACTCCTTGAACCAGAGCAACGACATTCAACACGGACATTTTATCCAGAACTCCATCATTGATGGTCGATTAATCATAGACCTCGTCCTCAACCACAGTGGTATATATACAGAAATTACTGAATACCCAGAGCCAATTCATTTCCCAGCACAATCCATCTGAGATGGGTTTACGGAGATTTCCTCAAGAGCAGAGCACCATCTTGGATCTCACTATGGGAATACTCGAGACAGTCGGAAATGAAAATTAATTCCTTGCTTTCCTCAAAGTCACAAAACACTCATACAGCAGTAGCTCTGGAATGGGGAGGGGGACTGACTGTAAACGCACACACACACACACGGTATATGTGCTGCGTTTGCTCTTTTCCATGTGCTATAACTTTGAAGACGACGGACGACCAAGACAATGATCATCGTTCTGGAGTAATGAATTAATTTAATTGATGGCATCATTTATACCGGAAACAGATGACATTATCTAATTAGGCTTTCAAAAATGATTTATTGTCTATATGACTGTTTGTGTGTCCGTCAGAGAGATGACAAATTTCAAGTTAAAACGGCTCCTCGAGTTTGTCTGCTGAAGGGTGGGCTCTAGCTAAATGTATTTCTAAAGACTTGCGTCTCTTGCTAATTGGGCCTGATGGTGGATGGTGAATGGTGAATGGTGGCGGGCGATGCAAAGATGCAGGGAGCACAATAAAAGAGGTAAATCGGATGCGACTTTCTTCTGGCTGGCACTTTGCATAAGATGCTTATTGAGGGTGCGTTTTGTGTACCAGTGCGGGTGTAGGACAACAGGAAGTCGACCATCAACTATGAGTAGGGGATTTGCATAAAATCAGTCAGGCTGATATAATTAAAAAGTACAATGCGATTTATTATAATTGCATTGTGAGTCGTTGATGGTAATTCTGTTAGCACTTGTGGGAAGATTGGATGCTTCTTCATGTGGAATGATTTTCGCATATCAATCTGGGTAAAGTAAATAAATCACTGAGACAATAGACAAATAAGGACGGTGGCTATGCATCGAGAGACATTTTTGGATTAGATACCTCAAAAAGGAAGTATTGTGTAGGCAGAGATAGATATACTGACCCAAACAAACTGCGGGTAGTTTCTCTTTCATTATTTCCATGACCAATTAGCGTTGCCAGACGGGCAAAATATTTCCGCGAAAATAATTCCGAAAAACCTATTGATTTGGTTAGTTTTTCCAACCCCAAATATTTGTCATAATATTTCTCACATTCTATACGTACGGCTTAAAAATAGGATTTTCGAATTCGAAACGCGAACTCGTAAGGTCGCTCATCAAAAGTGTGTGGCAAATAAATACACCCGATGGAAATGTGAACGCGCGTTGCATTTTGAAACCGTCTTGAAGGCATTTACACAGCCCTTACGCAAATTGATTAAATTATTGTTTATAAAATTTACATTTGTGATTAAATGTGGAAAAAAATATTTAACGAACTATTACAACTGAAAGTTTTCTTTTGAAAGACTTGTTTTGTAAAAGAAAATCTTTTTCACTGGCAATATAGGTTGAGAGAATCGATCGATTATTTTACAGCTTTTTATATTGTCACGTTCAAATTTGAATCACTTGGTGGTGGACAGACTAGAATGACGAATCCCTACGCTAACTCATTCTCAAGTTTTGTTATTCAGCGATCAAGGTTTCCTACGTTCCGAGAATGCAGAATCACGAAAATAAAATACCTAGGATTTCAAAAAAAAAAAAATCAGATTTCCCCCCGTCTACCAAAAATACTCCTCAATCTGGGGGCATAACCCCCAAACTGGCAACTGTGAGCAATATAGTACTAAACTGCTCAGAAGTTGTATTGCTTAAATACGTTCCTATCCATCAGTTCGATGTTGATAGGAGGAGGTAGGGACTTATCTTCCTCTTAGTATTAGTTTCCTTTCTTCGAAGTAATAATTGTTCCATGTTTCATGTCTTACAAATTGTGACTCTCGCCCTCTTTCGGACAATTTTGAATTCGTATATCTCTTAAATGAGTTGACCAATTGAAGTGAAATAAATTGTAGGTATATCCTGCTCCATTAAGCCTTTTACTGTGTCTGAAAAATTCATGTGGATTGTATGAGTTGATTTGCCATTAATTTTGGTTTGGCTTGGTTGAAAAAATTAACTAAAATTAACAGAACCGCTGATGGCAACACTCTCATGTCGTCTATTATTAACAGTGAGTCTGTGAGTGCAACTGTATCAAATAGGCATCTTGGGTATTGAAACTTTGCCTTAATTCGATACGCAGAAGACACCTTGTGTTTTTGAAGGAAAACCAGTGTTTCACAAATTGAAATAGACGACGAATCCATTTATCCCAAGCAATGCATGCAACTTTTTGAAGTCGCATTTAATACATAGGAGGATCTATTCCTTTTTCTGGATTACACCACATCTCGAATATTGCCTCCATATTTGGTGTTCCTCAGCTACAAATCATTTACCTACTTGCCAGCATCCAGAGGTGAGCTACTCGACTAATAACAGATCCAAGATCTAATTTTCAGCCCTTGGTGGTTAGAGGACTAGTCATTGAGCTTTGCCCACCATGCCAGATGATCTAAGGAACCTAACTAAATTACGTCTTCAAATGCGACACATAGACCATATAAGACAACAACATTACCTATTACGAGGCTTGACAGTTGCAACTCATTTGGCGAATGATTAAGAGATTAGCGAAGTTTAAAATTGGTGAACTCATCGGATGTGTTGACTAGGTATTTCTGTTTTAATATGTTTTACATTACAAAGGATAGACGGTGCTTTTACAAAAGTTTACACTTAAGCTTAGTACGCAGCCCGAACTAAATATAATCAAACTTACTTCATGTGTCTGTCAACATTTTGCGTGCCCAATTAATGTGTCGGCACATTTTCTCAAACTAAATTGTGACAGATCGTTGTGTATTTGTTGTTCTGTTGCGGAAAAGTATGCAAGGATGAGCTTTTTTAATTTTTACATGGACGAGAAGCACCTAGGATCAGAAATAGTTGAAATAAGAAAGAATTACATTTTCAAATGAAGTTTTTTCAAAGAACAGCTGTTTTCAGTGACACTTATCCACGGAGAGTACGCCGTCGAAATTAAGCTAGGACTGATGTTGAAGTTGGAGAGCAGATAAAATTTAGTTTAGCTCAAACAGCGTACTACGCTCAATGAAGCACTCTATTAGGTCAAGAGTCAAGTTAGCTTTATGGGATGGGGGAATGAGTTCCCTTTGCCACACTCAAGTCATTATGTATGCAGCATAAGTTTAAATGGGACAGAAAATCGTAAGCCTCATGCTACATTGGTGGCATAAATTAAACTCTTCTGCTAGCCCAATTGGAACGATTCAAACTCATTTGGCGTTCTTACTAAAAAAAATAGCACACTGGCAATGAGTTCTGTATTGTCAAACCCACTTCATAGGTAGATGCTTAGGTGCTTAGTCAAGTAATGCCTGTTCGATCTTTCCATTTCCGCTGACATGCCCGAAAACATACCTACATATTCCCGGCCTTAAACTTTCCAAGCTCTTGATAATCTGTTGCAACAGCTGTTTGAGTCTTAATCAAACGCAAATATCTCCATCCCTTTGTTGCGCATTTAATTGCCTCAGTTAATGAAGTGCCACTTCAACCTCGCCACAATAACTTACGAGCTATCGGTCCAATCTATATCCATCACCCACTCTCCGACAAGCAGAATACAACTCAATAGCGAATTTCCAACCGCCACCACCACCCCCCACCCAACAAATGCCTCCTATAATTCATAACAAAATGTAATTAATTATACGGAAACATCAATAACTACTTGTCGGCATGTCCTTTTCAACGCAGGCATCCCTCTTCGTTCCATTTCGGTGAGATTGCCGTCACATTCATTTCACTTCACATCAAACAAGCCAAATCGAATAAACCAACAAAAGAATTTAATCCAAATCAAATGACCCATTCAGGATTAAATTCATTGAAATACATGTGACGATTGTCCTCATTCTCCGTCTCAGATGTATATACGCTGCACAACTTGGACACGAACAGGACACACATTCAGAGACCTTTTCCTCAAATGGAGTGACATTGATTAAAATAGAAAAAAAAAAAAAAAAAAACAATCCGACGAACGAACAAGAATGAGAACGACAAGTGTATTTATCCAAATTAAAAAAAAGGACGTATTCTCGGCCAAATGCCTCTATCATTCAATTCAAGCGGAAAAATAGAACGACTCTTGGTCGTTTCTTGTCGTGGGTTTTTCGCCTTTTTTTGTGCGCAGTATTCAAACTTGACTAAATGAAATAGAATGTGTTTTTCCTTATTGAAAATAGTTTCCTTTTCATTGGATGGAGATACAATAATAAAAGCAGACTGAGCGAACTGTGTGACTGCTTGGATGTTCATTCTAGTATCATGCCTCTGTCACATTGCAAGTATATTGCTGGGCTTGTATTAAGTTGATTAAAAGTTATATCGTGCCGGTAAAAGCGTTCTTGTTACGAGTTTTAAATTAAAAATGTGATGTTAAGGGCGCCCTTTAGTGCATTGATTGCAAAATTTGTTTACACTTTTACAGTGTGCTCGGCAAAAATGAACAGAGAAGTAGAAATTGTTTTAAAGCAATTGATTTGATCCACTCTGTAAATTTGTTATATTGGAATATGTGTATGAGGCTTCTGAACTGCTGTACAACTTTTGACGACTCACTTACATAGTTTTCCACATATTTTCAAAGTCCTCTTTTTGCTTGTTTAAGTGTCAAAAAATTGACGAGGATGTTGGGGCTCACTCATTTTATCCATCTCCCAATTAAATTGCTCAATTT
Organism: Cheilosia vulpina; assembly: GCA_916610125.1. Classification (NCBI taxonomy): domain Eukaryota; kingdom Metazoa; phylum Arthropoda; class Insecta; order Diptera; family Syrphidae; genus Cheilosia; species Cheilosia vulpina. The sequence goes on from OU744277.1 coordinate 65,326,322, forward strand.
CTATTTTTCTGCTCCCAATTGTACCACCTGTCACTGTCAGCTCACCTATCTATACCTAACGTGTGACCTGAGCTTGGCGGGCCACTTAACAGGGCTTGCTGATAAATACTTAAGTTAACTTTAAAATGCCTGCCTGCCTGTAACTATATTAAATCGAATTTGGACCTTGTCAATAAAAGCAAGCAAAATGTTGGAACGCTACTGGTGCTATACTTCGAAATGAGGAACGCGTTAGTCGCTACTCTTAAAAATATAAGGTCTGAATTATTGGAATACAACCTGAGCAACTGAAAAATTGCATAACTAATTATAGTATTTGCATTTCGGGGGGCTGTCGGTCGTGCTTTGGAGTGGTACTAGTATGACAAGTGACACTAAGGGAGGGGACATTGCCACGATGTACAATTCATGGCAAATGGTTTGCACTACAGAGCGCATTACCAATCCGAAGTTCTTAATACAGGTTCATTCATTTCATGGTTTCAAGTTGGTAGCGTTGGCATTTGACTGGTGTCAAACTTAGCTGACATTTGAAGTATCATAATATTAGTTGAATGTTTGCCATTGACGATAATGGATCGCTACAACGCGTTAAAATTATTAAAACTTACTACAAGGCAGAGCAACATGCCACACAACACAACAGTTTCCTTCACGTTTTGGCAACGTCATTTGGCCACCAAGATCATGCGATTTGACAGCGTTAGATTTTTTTCTGCAAGGCAACCTGCACGCATCCAGATTGCGCGAATAATCCCCGAACTCTAGACGCATTACAAACCAACATTACTCAGGTTATGGCCGAGATACCGCCCGAAATATGCAAAAAACTTTAAAAACTACCTCAAAAGAATCGCATGCTGCGAATCTTCCCGAGACGGCCATTTGAATGATATTAAAATTCACATGTAATGGCAAAGTCCAAAATTTCTGTGTTTCGCTGTGTGTGCTTTATTTAGCTTTACTTTCGAAACCGAAAAATTAATGACCGTTTATAAAACTCGTCATCAATGATGAGGACATCCGGACGGTATAAATTCATTTATATTGTATCCTTTGAAAATAAAATAAATAAAATAAACGATGAGGACACTGCTAGTTTTAAACAACAGGGCTTGCACTGTGGGCAAATATTTCTATTAAAAGCGGCTTCAGTTTCAATCAGTTACGGAGAGAATAAAACTTCCGACATTTCGTCCTCAAAGGCCTATCCCTACTACGTATCGAAGCTCGCCTTATTTCTATAAATTTCTCCTTTTTTGCCTTTGCGTCTTTGAATTCAAACGATTTTGTGACTCCCACTACCTCTACCTTATTTAACAGTGTTCTCTGTAGACGGTTCTCCATAATTCAAATTTTGCGATTTCTTCCACTTGACTTAAAGGATTCGTAGAATTGTAAATAACTACAATTCGGTGTCCACTTAGTGTCGCTGGTACCCGTCATTTTAGAGAACGTCATTAAAAGGATAACCTGCCATGACGCATTCCGGACTAAACTATCGTCTCTAATATTGCTTCGTTTCTTTGGCGAAGGTGTCTTACATCAAAGAAACTGAGGGCAAAACAATTGGATCTTCGATCAAAAATTCGCTCCAAATTTTCGAGTGGCGACCAATTACCACTGTCAAATCAGTAATGACGAATATAAAGGAAAGCCCTTTGCATGAACCCATATCTCTTGACCAGTTAAGCTTACACTCCTGCCCCCCAAAACCAATTAAAGTATATGGCTTAATAAATAGGTTAATGCGCATACTACCCTGACACTCCATTGGACCTACGCTACCTACAAGTCTTCTCTCCCGTGGAGAACTGCTCCCTTATAAAGTGACGTTTCATCTATCTATCACTCCTTCCAGTAGTATATAAAAAAAACAACAAATTCACCCCACCTCCGCAAAGGGTTTGCCCAAATCTATTATTTACAAGCAACAAGACTGCCATTAAACTCAATTTCAGGCAAAACTATATGTGCGCCCCTCGCACAGATAAAGAGCAATAAATGATCCTAATTCGTTTCCAAAAAAAAAAAAACGGAACCCACGTCCCCTCATCAAAAGTGGCCACTATATAGCACCAATTTATAATTAAATAGAAAACTTTAAATTAGATTTTACCATCTGGACGGGTCGTCTGTCGACCATCTTACTCGGATCCATCAAAATTCATATGAGATGTGAGCCATTTGAAAAGCACAGAAAGACATGTCGTGTGTGTTGATCCTGCCCTAATTGGGACGTACTGCCAGAGTCAGCATCGGCATTCTCATTCAACAAACCATAAAGAGCAAACACCTTCAGGAGGGATATATAACACACAACAACTGGTGCTCCGCTTTAACACCGGGGACGCTCTGGCTTCTGAATGAGAACCTGCACGCATCGAACATGGAAAAGTTTATCGTAAACATTTTCTATAGAAGGTTGACAACCCCTATTTACCATTCACGCATACATGCATGGACGAAGGGTTTGATCTTAAGGGCCAAACTGCTATGTTGAGGCATGTGATGTGAGTGTGTTGGCATTTATTATGCTGAGCAGGACGAAATGATTTAAAATTAATCATGTAACAAGGGTAATGATGTTGACCGCAATTTCGACGAAATAGAGACGATACTTTTGATCCTTGTTGTATAATGTTGGCTTTGAAATTGTCGGGGTTTGGCAAAATGTCCTCTCAACGAGAAGTTTAGAAGGTAAAAAACTGCCTCAGGTACTGGGTACTGCCTTGGTTGCTGAGAAACATGAGAAGAGGGATATGGAAACAAGATGAATCACATGGACTTGGGTTTTTGCAACGATGTGTACTATTTGAGGATATGCCTGTGCCACCGACTTTAAAATGTTAAAACACAAATCGTTAGCAGGATGCCATCTGTGATGGAAGCAGATTTAGTTATTTAATAAATGCGCAACTTCGGTCAGTTAGAATTCGACCTCACACTTCAAAGGGGAGTTCTAGTTGCGTGGTTTCGATCCAAAGAGAATCTTTGTGCTGTCAGTTCTTGCCAACTTTACGTGTGATATTTCATTTAATGTCAGATTAATTGCTGACTGAAATGCACTGTAAGGCGCGCGTCCTTTCGAGCTAAGGACCATATATCTCCCACACATTCATATAATCGAAAGTAGATTCATGGATTATTGGCGACGGAGATACATTCAGTATATTTTTGGACTTAAATTTGGTTCTGGGAGCTAGACAGGCCTTTTCAAATTGTTCTGAAACTTAGGGCGAACCAGAGCCTAGAGGCTCTTAGTTAATGTGAATGTTATTTGTGAAATAGTAAAATTAAAGACCGCCAGTTTTGTGAGAAACTCCGAACTTAGCACCTTAAAAAAGAAAGCTGCTAAGGCGTGTTTTCGAATCAGCTAGCAGGAAGGCTTTCGAATCTTGTCAGATAGATCGAAGAGCTGCAAAGTGTAATCTTCTCTGGAAGCTCAATTGATCTACGAAATACATTCGATTCAGTGAGCCTCGTCCGTTAGTTCTATGGAAGAGCCCATACTCTAATATCAGTAGCTTTCGAGTTGAATTTAATTTGTTCTGCCACGATGTCCATCACTGAAAATAAAACCCTGGTATATGTGACAAAAATGAGGCTTCATTTAACAATTTTTTCGTCAATACGAGTACATATGCGTCCAACAAAATGTTTCTATCAAATTGACAAAGTTTTAATAAGTTTTATCTTGTCTTAAAGCTTTTGTTGTGATAACAATAAAATTGTTATGGTAACAAAAATTGTTTATTTGTGCGTATGAAATTTTTTTTGTTAAATTTACCAAAATGCTACTGATTTTGCGGAGAAATTGATAATCCCATATCCTTTTGTTAATACCATCGAAATTGTTTGTCATTTTGTAATTCAACAGCAAATATTGTTGATATTACAGAGATAATCTGTGAGTAATACAGTTGACTTTCGTTGAATATATAAGAATATTGCTGGTTATATAGAATTATTATCTCAGTTTCATAATTTTAATTTATTGATTTAACAAATAAAATGTTATATGGATAACATTAGGTAATGATAAATGATACGCAAAACAAATAAGTTCAGAAATTAGATTTAAAAAAAAACGGAACTAGGTATAGAAATTATATTACATTATTATACTGCGCAACATAGAAAATATCAAAATATGTATATATAAAATAAAATAATTAAAAAAGGCAATTGCTTTTAAGACATAATGATGCCTTTATCTTAATAGTAAATAAAAAGATCCGCTATACCTTAAACGCCGGCAACTATTTAGATGTAGTCATCTCCTTTACTATTTAAAGTTACGTATTTTATTCTCAGTTAAAAAATCCGGGAACATAGCGTTGAAATCAAAATTCAGCTATTTAATTTAAAATAATAATATGCACATTAAAAAAATCTGTATTACCAAATTGCAATTCTATCTGTCCCCACCCGTAAACGGATTTATTTATTTTTAAAATGTAGAACTCACTTTTTTAAAGAATTTGTATGCACCTAAGCTTAGTATCCTACTCGCGCTAAATTTGATCTCCCATTCAATAATGTCTACGAAAATAAAATTTAGCGAAGCAATTTAATAAATTTAAATTCATATAGATGGGCCAACGAAAAGTCTCCACTCATTTAGTTCGCGAAATAAATGTCCGGTACATTCAATCGAAGATAAATTTTGACATACAAATCGGAGGAAATAGTTGGTGTTGTGTTTACTTTGGATTTTTTTTTGGAGGAAGCCGAAGGAAACATTTGCGTGATAAATAAAAGAAAACGTAAAACCAAAAAATTTCTTTTCATGCGATGAAAAAACAATGAAAATCTTGTGGGGCTTGTAGAGGAACTATCAGAAATATTTAGACTGCAGAAAAATTCCAATGCAAAGAGGGTTTTACCCGACACGAAGGAACAAAGGAACGTCGTCTTCTACTTCTACTACAGAACTTATTTAAGCTGCTGCAGCAATAATAATATAAAATAGTATCGCCTGTGGTCGACACTCGACCATTCCTTTTATAAGGATGTAAAATGTAATACTAAAAAGCGTACCACAATTATTTTCGTTATTTATGTTTTTTTTTTATTAACGAAGAGAGCGACATCTAGATATCGAAAAAATACGTAAATGAGCTGCTCCATTGGAAACAGGTTCAAATCTAAGATGATTTTAGTTCATATTAACTCAGTTTTTGAACTGAGTTTAAATGGAGCTTCAACTGCATTTGCAGATGATATAGCCTTTACATACCAGTTTGATACGGGATACGAATGTATTACAAAGATCTCGGAAGATCTAGAAACCTTAAGACTATGGTTTACGGAACATAAACTGATAATTAGCGAGAAAACAAAACTCATGTCCTTCAAAATATCAAATAACGTTTTGAACGATTTTAATCTATGCTTTCATGCTCATGATTGTAAAAAATTTTGTTTCCCTGTTCATAGTTGTGGAAAATCTAATTTTAATGGTAGTTCTCCGTGTTCAAAAAATTGTTTTAAAATTGAATCAGTTCAAGACTATAAATACCTCGGAGTATTAATTGACCATAACTTGAATTTGAAAGAGCATATTCAAAGCATTAAATCGCACATGTTGCTAGTAACGCGAAAAATGTATCTCATCAAACAACATTGTTCCAGAAAAGTTTTAACGACAATTTATTACGGTCTTGCTCACTCTAAGTTGCAGTATGGTATATCAAGTTGGTGTGGTTCTTATATTAGCTCTTTCAGACCATTGTTAATAGCTCAAAAACATTTAATAAGGATCATTTGTAACAAAAATCGTTTTAATCAGAGCTGGCCCTTATTTAGAGACCTGCATATTTTACCAATGAGGTACGTTTTTAAAGTACTAAAAGAATTTTATAAGCAAAGCGGTAATATTCCTAGTAGAAGTACACAGTTATATAGTCTTCGTATAAATACATTGCATCTTGTCAATGTTCCAATTGTTTACAAAACCCATTTTTCGCATTTTTACACTGTTATGGCCCCTTCAATGTTCAATAAGTTACCATTCTCTGTTCGAACATCCATACATTCAAATTCGTTTTTAAAAAAGGTTAAAGATTGGTTATTCACCTTAAATTATGAAGTTCAAGTTCAAGTTCAAGTTTATTATCTTTACTAATACATTTTGTGTTCATACATTTAAACAAATAATAAACCTACAAATTTACAAAATGAATTAATAAAGAAACTGAAATCTATAGTTCATAAGGAACTAGAGGCGAGAGCAGCTGGAATAACATTAAAATAACAATACAACATTAATTTAAAAGTAGTGAGGTGGGGTTACGACAAGAATTGTACTATATTTGTTACAAATTTAGAGATATTTATATTATTACAAAGAAATGGTGAAAAGAATTTTTTTTCCGCAAAAATAAAGATAAACAAAAAAACAAGTATCTAATTAAATGGTTACCAATAGTAATTCATTTACATTTTTATAATTTAAACCCAAGAGCCAACATTTTACTTTTTTGAGAAAAGTGGATTCATTTCTAATAATTCTAATGCTGCTAGGTAGATTATTAAAAAGTCTTGGAGTAACTGACGTATAAAAATTTGAAAAAAATTGCAAATTGTGATGTGGTACTAAAGCGAGATGTTGATTGTTTACTCTAAGATTATAGCTAGAAGAGCAACGGTTCAATAAATAGCCAGATCTTTAGAAAAAAATCTTTAATACCTTATAAAAATACAAATGCTTTAGAGGTAGGACTTTGATGCTTTTGAAAAGTATTAAACTATCGTGTCGACGACTTTTATTACAAACAAGACGAATAATATGTTTTTGGTAAACTAGAAGTCCTTGAATCGTTACTTTGAAGTGATCTGCTATAAAAAACATCAACACAAGTAATATCTTAATTAAATGCAGTTTATTAGTAAATTATTAATTTAACTTTGTTAGCTATCGATTGTATTATTATCATTTTCGATTTCTCGTTCTTGTTTTCCTTGAATTTGTTCTTCTTTTATGAACCCAACTTTTTAAATCCAAGAACTATAATATTGTAAAACCGATGTTTTCCCCCCAATCAACATTATTTTGTAATACTAATTAAATAGATGTGTCACTCTACACTAACTTTTAAGTTACGGATTGATTACTATTATTTTCGTTATACATATTCTGCAGATATAAACATTGTATTTTAGCTGTAAGTTATAAGAAAATAAATAATAATAATAATAAATAATAAATAATTTATGTTTGAAAACGTCACTATGGTAATATGTCGGCGACAAATTTAATGTCGCCAAAATCCTTTCAATTACCTGTTTTGTATGGGGAATTCAAAACTTAATTTTACCAGCCTTAAGGGCGACATATACCCACGGTTTGTGGTTTGTGCACATCTATGGAACAGTACCTTTCGAATGATATAAGTTTTATTCTCCTCATTTCAAAACAAATACTTAAAAAGTGTACCGAAACTTTTGATGTTCACGTATTAATATAATGATCTTCTTCAACTTTTCATGTAATCATTTTTTTGGAGATATTCAAATATTGCGATGGATTTGGAGTTTGAAATTCGAAATTATAATTTAAAATTACGTTTACTGCCACGAACATATCGCACATTGAAAATAAATGTGACACTATACAAAATCTTACATTTTTGAGTTTGAGCGACATCTAGTTACCGATATAACAAACCATCTTCTGTAGACATCAGAGATGAATGAATAAAAGAGATGGATATCTTTCGTACGTCTATCCCCCCAAACCCATTTGTTTACATTGTTGTTTTTGTAATTTCAACCCCCGTCTGTGAATACGTGTGAGCTACAAAAAAGCATGTTGCTAATGGCCGGCCAACATTCCTTTTGTTTTTATGGGCGTCGCGCTGTACAATTCTTTTGTGTTTGGTGTTGAACTTGTTTGGTTTTTGTTAAGGCTTTGATTAAAATAAAAACAAATAGTGAAATACACTTTTCGGAATAGCGAATTCTTGCATTAAAGTCCAATTCATGAACTCACATATACTAGAAAAGAAATGAGCATATGTGCGTGACTTCATGAATTTTACGGGAAAACAGCTTGTAGGCAGCCGCCTTTCCACTGGAAAGTTATATATCTCTGTATTCCATTATCTTTGGTAGAGATACTCTTCCTGATACTTTGTCTAATCTCCACAAGAGGTCACTAGTCACTGCATACTTTGACACTTTTAAGATAATGTCGATATAAATTGCTCATAAATGTCATGTTTCTTTTAGTTCCAGTTTTCTAAACAAAAAATGAGTGAATTGATGTTCAGCGTAATTAAATAATAATGAATAATGAATGTATAATTTTATATTTTATGGTTTTTGTCACATCTATATCATGTTTCATGATTTATCTTTGGTATAAAGAAACGAAGTTGGGAATTGAGACGCTAAAATTTAGTGCGAGCAGGTTACTGAGCTTAACAAACTACTTTACCTTGCGTTTTAAATTATAAATGACGCCAGCAAAACCACTGCATTAACAGGAGTACCCTGTTTAAATTATTGTATTTTTTTCAATTCAACACTTGTGATATTAACTCAACAAAATGTATGTCAAATCTGCAAACAAAAATGTTCATTTCAGCTGAATGTTTATAGTATTTACAATCTGTATTTTTTTTGGCTAACAATTGATACAATATCGATTTATTAAACTGAAAATTGTGTTTTGTTAATCTGGCAAAGCACTTTTGTAGTGAATGTTTTATCCGTTTGACAAAAAATCGTTCAAATTGATAAAACCTAAGTTGTATTGATAAATTTCATTTATCATTCCTAAAATTTTTATTCAGTTCAACAAAACTATTTTTGTTGAAATTTTACAATCGATTTTTGTCAATATTACCTGCGGCCAGATTCCGTATATCACCGATCGTCTAAACGATATAGTTTTCGAAACTTTGAACACGAAAATAAGTCAAATTCTGCTCGAATTATTTTGACAAACGTGGGCTTTTATTATATTTTTTGGAAAATTAACTAATTTTAGCACTTGGTTGCTAGTTTTGGAGATCTATTATTTCAACGATAATCGTCTGAAAAGTTGCAGAATAAGTGCCCTGGTATTCTATTTTCAGTGATTGTCGGCACTGCAAAGAAGTTGGACCAAAATTTGCACAACTTTTGAGCAAAATTTAGAAAAAAAAAACCTTCATAAGTACACTTCGTTCGGTTTTAACTAACCTTTGGTGCACAGAAAGAGCAAATCTCTCCATACCCCATCAAAAACTTATCTTCCAAAAGCCCAACACAACTTCCTAGAACCCAAACGGATACTTTTGACATGCAACAGCAACAACATCCAACATTCATTTGTCTCACTTGAAAAATCCCACATTTCGTCAATGGACAATGGTCATATCAGTGAATTCCGTGCCATTCCGCGCAGTTTGCTCACCACATTGTCATCCGCAGCGCCAGCATCATTAAGCTCTGTCATTTGCCTGACATTCGAAACAGTGTCTGCGTGAAATTAGTGAAGTTTACGGCGACAGAAGGGTCATGATGACTGAATACAAATATATATGTATTTTTTAAAGGCCCGTGCCCCCGACGCCACCCATAAGATTAATCACAATCCCCGTCAATTTGACAGTCAGCCAGTGTATGTGAGTTTGTTGGCATATACCCGTTTGTAGACATGACACAGGGCATGTGTGCGGCAATAAAAATTACGCGCAGAAAGGACCAACCCAACGCTCCGTGAGTACAGAACCCGAGCACTAGCAGAGTATCCATCCATCTGCATAGCCGTAGCCATCCGCAGGACGACTAAATGTCTACGCTCGTGGTGTCTGTCAGTTCGCGTGTTCGTGTACATGTCTGCTCATTTCGAGTTTGAGTTAACACGCCGAATATCGCCGGCGTTAGCCTTTTTGGTTTTTGGCTAATGTTTCAGTGATATGGGGGGAGCGATGAAGTCAAATGGAATGTTGATGTTGGGCGGAAGGGGGGCTTGGGAGGCCCTGGGAAGTCAATGCATTGTACGGCGATGGCATGTTTCATGTTTCATGTTCGCCGAATGGCGGTTTTTGATGAGGGAAAACTGTCATGGGGCTGCCGTCGTTGTTGTTGTTTTTCGTTCATTCGTTCATTAATGGCTGCATGTGGGTGAATTCACGAATTACGATTATCTGTTAATCGCCGGGGAGTTTATGTAATTAAATTTGCTGTTAGGAATGAGAAATGGCTCAATTGAGTTGGCGTAATGATGGCTGCGACTGTGCGCTGTAGAAAGGTGTAAAATATCCTGCTGTGGATACATGTGGTGGAACAGAAGCTAATTAACCGGTGCGTCTTCCATACAGCTCGATGTGGAAAGTGTCATGGATTTTGTACGAGCTTTTAATATAGTGACAGGCGAATTTTGTATTCTATTGCAAATATGTGTGTTTGATTTATGAAGTTACTGCTGCTGGCGGATGGTGTATTTGGAGTCGCCAAGCCGTCAGCGGCTAGAGTCGCGAGATGGGAGTTGGATCTGTTCCAATGCAAGGCTGGAAACATATCTACCTATAGTAATTATGCCAATTTTTGTGCGGAGACGGGTGGCTTTCAGTCATCCTAAGCTATTTTTGGGGTGTATACATAGAGCTCTTAGCTAGTGGAACTTCTTAACAGTAATCTAAAAATATCCTAATCAGACTATGCATTAACAAAAAAAAGAAGGAAACCGTAATTTTGGCAGGCGAAAGATACATGCCACCCGATGTGGAAAAAAGGGACACGTTGTTTTGTAGATCCTTTTATAAATGACGGATGAAGAATACAGATGTCGGACTAAACAACTCCAGAAACCTGCCGTTAGGCAACACTCGTCCCCAGTGAGTCGGCAAAACAATAAATTAGTGTTTAAGCCGAAAAAAACGACCGCCTGATGTACCTCCAACTGACTCAAATCTTGATTGTTCTTTGATGATGCTGAGTTTATGTATACCACCTCGGAAGATTTTTTTAAATAAGATGATGGACTTGTAACAGAACGCGACAAGTTATTGTAGGACAAGTGAATTTCGACAACTTGTCACAGATTGTGTAACACAAAACGACAAGTCCGCGAGCACTGCGACAATTGTCGCGATAAAAGATGACAAGTGGGAAATTATATAATTTCCTTTTTTCTGTAACAGAACACGACAAGTGTCAAGACGCACTTGTCGAACTGTGGTTCAATGAGAACAAGTGATCTGAATATTGTCAAAAACTGACAAGTGTAAACAAGTAATACCTAAGCAGAAAACAAATAGTAAAACACAATAGTATTTAGTTAAAAATTTACTTTTTTGATTCCGACTTTGATAGTGATGGAAATATCGAGAACAGTGAACCTCGACACAGGTAGAAAGTTTTTAGGTCAAGAATTAGTTAGTTAGTACCTACAACTGTGCGTTTCTTAACAGTTTGCCAAAATACGTCTCTTACATACGTCCTATTCTTATTTAGCGCAACAACATTTAGACTTTTTGCCAGGCTGTCTATTTCCTTCCACTTTGTACATTTTTTATTTTCTTTTAGGACACCAAATAGGATATATTTTTCTTCTTGTAGGACAAATGAATTTCGACAACTAGTCAAAGATTGTCTAACACAAAACGACAAGTCCAAAAGCACTGCGAGGCTGTCTATTTTTGCCAGGTTGTCTATTTCCTTCCGCTTTCTACACCACTGAAAGCACCAAATAGGATATCTTTTTCTTATCTTAATTTTGTTAAAATAACACTTTTTTAGTCTTCCGTGATTTTTGCTACCTTCACATATAAAACACTTGTCGAAAAATGCCGACAAGTCAAGGGAATTTAATTCTTTTGACAACTTCAACGGTTTACGTTCTGTTGCAGAATTAATTTGTACTTGTCGGGCAAGCATATGTGGACAAGTGAATTAAGACTTGTCGACATGTCGCGTTGTGTTACAGGCCCCTGGCCTCTGGAATAGTTGCTCTGAATCGTGATTGAAGAAATCGAGCAATGAAAATGGTTGAATTGGAAACAATCAAGCTACCTACTGAAAATGCTGCTCCAACCCACCTAACACTCACTGTAATTTGGCTCGTGTGTATCCCACGTTCCGCTTTTAAGGCTACCAAATTGTTTGCTAGACTTTCTTATATTTCCCAGCTCAAGCAGAAGGACCTCTTTCGGAAACATCTTCGCATTCGTTTTTCACGTTGAAAAATCATCATATATTCTCTGACACCTTTTTGTAGTGTACCACCGTTTTGTCTGAGGTGTTGGTAACCTAAGGTGGTTTCGGTTATATCATTATTGGCATTGTACTCAGAAAACTGGTCGTTGACCCCTGAGGGAGGCGAATGCCCAGCTGATAGTTTCATATTCAGACGTTCCATGTAGGATTTCAGACGTTCCCTAGGATTCCAAGCCGCCTTATGTCAAATTGATTTTGTTATAATGCCTACCTCTGGTCTAAATCAAGCGGCAACGTACGTCTCTGTGCTGGTGGAGTAGGTATGTTAGCCGCATTCCAACCTACGCGTTCGGTTGGACGATACGACGAGAGAGGGCGCCAGGTTACTATGTGCATCGTTTGCCTTTAAAATCTGTTTACAATTCGGTGGTCCGTGGCCGTTATCTGCTATCGTTTTGTAGATTGCTAACTTGTAATCTAACCTTGCTTTCCTTTCTGGCTTAAGCATTTAAATTCTCGTCTATATCCATTGTAATATCCTGGTCAGCGACACCGCCTGAGGATAGGGTCAAGTTGTTGCAGTACCTGTAATGAGGTGGTCCATCCATCATTATCCCTTTGTTTAGCTAACATTCCATTGCTGTTTGTTCTTACTTTAGTCGACTCCGGATAGACAAGACCAGTACCCTGTGGCTGCCATGGACAATTAACACCGTCGCATTGATTGTTCATTTATAGTCATAAGCCTAAGCATCGCTAGACTGATGCCTCTCATTGCCTCATCCGAACAAAAGCAAATGGCTGATACACGAATCTTCCTTTTGTGAAAAGCGAAAGACATCTCCACTGAACTGAAGAGACAGACTTTGAAATAAATGTAGTTGATGGCGAATGCCCCCTAGTCAGATCGCAACTTTCTCTCTCGCTTCAAAATCTGTTCGTTAGTTTGCTTATAATGCCACCAATGCCCCAAAGCCTTTTGTGACAGAAAGGTCAATGGGCAAATGTTCAAGCCGACGACAATTCACCGACAAAAAAGAAAAAAACCAAACTAATCAAATGAGTCAGCCAAAATGCAGCGCAAATTGAAAATAAATGATCCCCCAAAGTATCAATCCAACCCTCTCAACTATTTACCAATTCAAATCATTTCCATCGAAATGTTATGATTGTTCCCGTATCCGCATCGACAACCATTCAACTTCGTTCCTACGTTTGACTTTTTGCCGTCGCTACAGCCTTCTCCCCAACAGCAACAAGCAACAATGCAAATTTTGTTTTATTTTTTTTTGCGCTGCCAATTTCGCCAAACATGAAAGGACGAGAGTTAACCCTTATGAAATTGGGAAGCGTACAAAGAAAGAAAAAAGAAACTTCGTCCAGCCATTCGTAAAGAAATTTAAATTTGCTTTCGTTGTTGTAAGGAATTTAAATTTAATAGGAAAAATAATGAAATCCTCTACTGCCGCAGCTCTTCGATTTCTTAATCACGACCCAATTGGGACTACGCACTATCCCCGGTCAATCTAATTTCCGGCTTCGGCCCTTACTCAGTGTTATGCGAGTTGGCCATTGGCCGTCCTTCGTCTTTATCTTTTAATTTACTAAACGAAAATTGGAATGAATGGACTCGATGACAGTGCGAGTTCTTCTACCCCTCTCCAATTGATGCTGCTGTCATCATATTACTCACACAAAAAGGAAAAGGAAGACTAACTCAATCGATACTGCCTATGGAACACAGAGTCTCACAGTTCGTGTCGAGTCCTTAATGGGCCAGCCAAAGATAGTATGTAGCTTACAAATGGGAGTTATTTATGCTGAGAGGTATATAATATCAACAACCGCATTTAGTGTGCGTCCGTCCTTCAAAGGACAATTCTCCAAAAATTCATGAACGCCACAATTTCTGGGGGTAATATCGATTTTCGTGTCACAACACAATCCAAATCATGCTGCCTTTGTGAGGATCCATCACCAATGAGTCGGCTGAACAGGACGAATTGGCAATCGACTTTAGGAGGAGAAAAATAGCAACAGCTGCTCCACCCACTGTGATAAACGAAATTCAAAGGATTTCGCGGAGGAACTTAATTTCCATGAATGCCAAATTTTTCGTCTCCTTCCGTTCGTCAAACGGGACAAAAACTTTACAGGATTCTGTGGAATTTTCTTCGAAAATTATCGTAATTATTTTATTTCTTTCCTTTTTTTTGCTATTGTCTGTTTACATATACTTTTTGTGTTGCTCCTGCTATGCAAATGAACAACCAAGTTGTAGTAGTTGGAGTTCTCTCTCAAACGCAGGTATAGTGATTGTAAACAGCCAATTGAAACCGTAGAATATTGCTTTTGAGTTGGAACGGTAGAAAAATTAATGAAGACATTACACGATGTTGTATTAGAGGTATTTTCATTTTTCTTTTTTTTTTTTTTCAAAAATAATGAAATTACATGATAACGTTGCTGAAGGGTCCATTAGAGTAATTTTGTAAAGCCGATGTCTTGTAAATGTAAATACCACTTGGAGTTGCTGTATGAATTTTCGCCAGTATAGTCCTTCGGCAGTAGGCACTTCTTGCCAGTTAATTTAATTGGCCCTGTGTAGGAAGCTGCACTCATAGAAAAAAATCCTATAAAAAATCAAAACTACGCCTATTGATTTTATAGTACGTAAAATAACAGGTTTTTCCCATTAACATAATAGTTTCTGTATGATTTTATACTATTGTTAAGAACCAAAAGTGGTACTATTAAATTAAACAGATATACATTTAATACAATAGTAAATTTACTTTAATATTAAAGGTATTACCTTATTAACGGCAATAGTATAATACAATAAGTTTTCAATATTGTCAATCTTATTGAAATTAATCTACGATCATATAGCTCGAATGGTAAATTATATAGATTTTCAACTTAACTGAGACTAACTGTATGCGAACTATTGAGTCAATAGTAGTACCCATTGTTGTATGAAATAAAATGCGTTTTCTCCTTTTAATGTAATAGTTTGATATAATATACTTTTGCACATGTGCAATATTATTAAATGTTTGATAATAAATCAGTATCATCGTATTCGTACATACTATTGTTTTTTCATGTGATTTACTATTGAATCCATGTTCTACTGTTTCCTAACATTTGTTGAACGGATTGCGTTCTCTCAGTATACGTTTAAGTGTGTGGACTGTGGATATATAGATTAAAAGTGTTATTTACAGTTTAAGTTAAATTTCGAAATAGTAAGTGTAAACGGCAAGTTTTTGTTAATTATTACTATGTTTTGTGTTATAATTGCAATTTTTGGTAAAATCTATATTTTAAAATATTTTTTTTTTGCGTGTAGCTAGGTGAAAATCGTTGAAAGACATCGCATGCGAGCTTTGCGATAGTGTGGGACTGGAAACACCCACTAAAAACACCCAGGGAAGGCATGGTGTTACCATTCGTCAGACTAATCAACAATTTTGTTCTAATATGTACTAATGTACTTACGTACAGTTTTAAGGAACTAACTTTGGTTTGTTGCCTTTTGTTTTTTAATTCATTATCACTCTGTTAGTGTGATTATGTTGTTACATATTTCTTTTCTTTTTACCTAGTTAACTAGTTCAAAAGGTTTTACTCTACGTAATCTTCTAACTAAATTAGTATTATTAAGAAGTTGGACTACTTCTAAATTAGCATGGTTGCGAAGCCTAACTTCATGTCTTCCAGCGACCTTCCGAACCTCGTCCTCTACCATTTCAATTTTTAGATCCCTATGTAGATCAGCGTTACGTACGTACCACGGCGCATTAACAATATTGCGTAATACTTTGTTTTGGAAGCATTGTATGCTTTGAAGGTTGGACTTACTTGTGCACCCCCATAATTGGAGGCCATATGTCCAAATTGGTTTTAATATTTGCTTGTAGAGAAGCAGTTTATTGTGAATTGAGAGGCATGAATACCACCCTATGAGCCAATATATTTTAATGTATCGTAAATTTAGTTCATCACGTTTTTTCTTGACATGAGTTTTCCAGCGCAACTTTGCGTCCAAAGTCAAGCCTAAGTACTTAGCTGAGTTCGAATGCTGAACCACTTTATTATTTATATACACAGGTATGTGTTGTACGTGTTTATTTGTAAAGTTAACATTCAGTTCATTTAATTTTATTTGCCATTTGTTGGTCCAATTAGATATATCATTTACTGTCCTTTGTAGTTTTTCGGTAACTTCCTGCACGGTTTTTCCTATTGCAAGTACAGCAGTATCGTCTGCAAAAGTGGCAACAGTAGTTTCTTCATTTTGTGGTAGGTCGTTCGTGTATAGCAGAAATAGTACAGGTCCCAACACACTTCCTTGCGGTACTCCAGCTTTAATGTGTTTCAATGCTGAGTATTCATCTTCTTGTTTAATTCTAAATAATCGTTGCATTATATAGGACTCCAGTATTTCAGAGTACTGTTTTGGAAGATATTTTTGTAGCTTACGGACTAATCCTTTGTGCCATACTTTATCAAAAGCCTGTGTTACATCAAGGAAGATGGTAGAGCATATTTGTTTTTCTTCTAAAGCCTTTTCTATTATATTAGTTATTCTGTGGACTTGATCTATAGTTGAATATTTATTTCTAAATCCAAACTGATGGTTTGGGATCAGTGTTTTTTCTTCTAGAATCGGATGGAGTCGTTTTAGAAGAATTTTTTCGAATAGCTTAGAAAGGATTGGCAGCAATGATATCGGCCGATATGACGTTACTTCACTGGGCAATTTGCCCGGCTTAGGTACCATAATAACTTCCGCGACCTTCCACATACGTGGAACATACCTTAGTCTGAACGCTGCATTTATTATCTGTGCCATTTTTTTCATACCTTTTTTAGGTAGTTTTTTCAGAATTTCACCCGGTATTAGATCAAATCCCGGAGCTTTTTTCGGGTTGATCTTTTCTTTTATTTCTTTGGCTATTTCCCTAGAGGTTACTGCTGGAATCGATCTCTCGTCTTCACACATTTCTTCCATTTGTTGGGAATTATCATTATCGTCATATGGCTGGAAGACATTTTCAAGGTGTTCCGCGAATAGATCCGCCTTTTGTTTGTTTGTTTTAGCCCAGTTACCACTGCTGTTTTTCACTGGCGGAATGTATGCCGTTGGTCTTTTCATTTTTTTTGTAGCCTTCCACAGTGAGTATTGTGTACTATCATCGTTTGTCAGATTTGTAAGGTATCTTTCCATCGATGCATTTTTAAATTCTGCTATCTTTTTTCTGAGTTTATTGTTTAAACTATTAAGTCTATTTTTATTACTCGGAGCTCTTGTCAGTTGCCATCGTTTGCGAGCTCTTCTCTTTTCTGATATAATGTCGCAGACTTCTTTGGGATACACGTTTCTTTTTACTTTGCTATTTAGTTCGGGCGTTGCAGCCCATGCAGCCTTTTGTATAGCTAAGGTGAAGGACTGTACTTCGCTTTCTAATTGCTCTATTGTATTAATTGTTGTGGATAGTTCGATGCATTCATCTATTAGGTATCTGAAATATATCCAGTCAGTTAGTTTGTTTACTAGACGTGGGTTGTGATCCTTCATTATAATTTTATTACCAAGTGTAAGCAGCACAGATGAGTGATCTGAGTCAAGATCTGGCCCTTCCTTAACTTGGGTAGTATTTGAAGAAATATTCTTAGTTATGAAGAAGTCGACAACATCCGGGATTTTGTTCCTATCTGTGGGCCAGTAAGTAGGATTTCCCGTTGAATGGTAGTTAGCATTGGTTTTTTTAATAGATTCAAGGAGTTCTCTTCCTCTTGTATTTGTTAATCTTGATCCCCAAGATTTGTTCTTAGCGTTGAAATCTTCACCTATTATGAATTTATTTGCGAATTTGCGTAAGAGGCATTCAAAATTGTTTTGTTTCAGTCTGTAGCTAGGAGAACAATATGCCGCTGCTACCGTTATCTGCCCGGTGCTTGTTTTTATGTTTACGGATTTGGCTTGTATTTCACACGACTGGTATTCTTCATCTTCATCGTGTTTAACACCTTCCTTAATTATAACTGCGGCCCCTCCTCTTGCTACATTGTGAGGATGTGGGGTATGGTATGTCTTGTATCCGCGAAGCTTGTATTTTGTTCCAATTTTAAAATGTGTCTCGGAGACTAGACATATGTCAATTTTGTTTATATCGAGAGTCGCTTGTAATTCATCTTTGGGATTCTCGAGGCCATTGGCATTCCATAACAAGATTTGTATGTTTTTAGCCATTATGATCTTTTAGGTACAGTTCTTTTATTACTGTTTTGTTTTTCAAGGAAAGATATTCTTTCCAGAATTTTCTTATTATTCTTTTCTATATCTTCCATTCTGTTAAGAATTCTTTGCATTATATCCTCCATAACATTGCTGGGAGGCTTGGGGGTTCCGACTGGTTTTGCAACGTTTGTCGAAGCAACATGTGCATATGTTTTCTTTGGACCGGCTATGGGGCTTAATTTGTCATTTTTGCTTAAGGGTAGATTTCCTTTATCTCTATCCAATTTTTTATTAATTTTGGGCCTAGATTTCGGTCTCGAGTCTTTTTTGTTTTGTTTTTCTCTGTCTTTAATTGCGTCTATTTGAACAGGCTTTTGCATTTTTTTTGCTTGTTGTCTTTTACCTGCTGTAGCTCTTTTGCTACTATACACCCTCTGTAGTTGGCTGGGTGTCTTTCGCTACAATTGGCGCATTTAGGGACAGCCTTTTTTTCCTTTATGCAGTCTTTTGTTTGGTGGTCTCCTGCACATTTAACGCATTTCGGGTTAGAGCTGCAGTATTTGTGAGTGTGACCATACTTTTGGCAGTTCTTACATTGAGGAACTAGCTTTGATTTCCGCAAAGGATGAATTTGTACTTTCATTCCTAAGATATCTTTAATTTCATAAATTTTCTTGATGTCTTCATCTTGCTCAAAAGTAAGCATGAACATTCGTAGCGGTGCTTTACTCTTGTGCTTAAGCATGTTGACGACTTCAAGTATTTTGAAGTTTTTCTTCTTAAGGTCTTTCGCAATGCGTTCAGGTGTACATGAGTAGTGCAGTTTCTTTGCAACAACCTTTATTGGTCTTGTTTGTTTATTTTCAAACGAATACCATTGCACCTTTTTCTGGTTTAGTAATTTTGTCAAGTTTCTGTAGGATTCTTCGTTATCCACATTTATTTTAACATCTTACTATTTAGAAGAGCTGTATTAGCTTTTATTTTATTTTCTTCTAGAATATTCAATAAGCCTTCGTACTTCGTAATACAGAGCACTATAATTGGGGGAGGCTTTATTGGCTTGAGTGGTTTAGTTTCTCTATCTTTCACCTTTTCAGGGCTTTTCTGGTTCTCCTTTGGTAGTGAAAGCTCTGGAGACATGCTGATTTTTCTTTTCTTGTTCCGTTTTGTCCTTCTAAAGGATGGTTCTGTCTCTTTGCGCAGTTCTTCTTCATCCGTAGAGTACACTACAGTTTTAGGTATCTGTTCATTTTGATTGTTATTATTGACCTGGTCTTTAAGCAGCTGCAGCTCAACCTTTAATTTATCAATTTCACTTGCCAGTTTTTCACTGAGTTGCTTAAAATTATCTCTTTCTTCACAGGCTTTTTTGTAATTAGCTTCCAACATTGGATTTTCTCTGGTTGGTTGAGATGGTGGTGTCCTTACCAATTTACGACTCTTTATAAAAGGGTCATCTTTCAGCAACAAATGGTTCCCCCCAGAATCCATGGAACCGGCCTCCGAAGAGGGTGGATTTACCAGTTTACCTGGCGTACCACCTGGGGTAGTTATATTATTAGTTTTGTTCATTGCATATTTTTCGTTTTTGGTTAACTATTTTTCAAAATGTTTAAAAATTTGGACTTTAGTCGCCTCTTACGACAGGCATGCCTACCTCGGGTATATTCTTTCCCCTACCGGAAGGGGGAAAGCAGGATATGCTAGTTTTGTCAAAGGTACAAATGCAATCAAAGCAGTTTTTCCCTCAGAATGTAGTGTAAGCTTTTTGTGTTGCCTCATTTATTTGTTAAAGTTTTTCATTGATTTGTTTCGTTTTTGATATGTTTTTGTATATTTTATTACTCCAATTTTAATAACAGGATTATTATTTAAAGAAAAGTCGTCATGGACTCAATTCTATTGGTAAACTTCATGAGAAAGCGGCAAATGCACGCGTCAAAATCAAGAAATTAGAATTAAACTCTAAATCAACTCATTTTCATTAGCCCCACAAGCTGAAAAATTGAAATTGAACCTCATTTTTCGACAAAGGAAGAAGACACAATTATTTGGCTACCTCACAACAATGAGCCATGAACGGAAGTTAAAGAAAAATGGGCGGCGGTGATAAACATCCGAAGAAAAGAAATTTTGACTGACAGTGGAAACATATTAAAAAGATGGCCACTTTTCAAGGGCATTTGTTGGTAGTTCCAAGAAATTTAAAAAAAAATATTAATAGGGAAAACATTTTTTACAGGTTGAGATTGATTACAAACAACATTATGATTTTTATGGAGAAAGAAAACACATTAAGTATACCAAAACTAAGTTTTTATCATTTACTGTAAGAAAATGTGTTTACAATAAAAGCTTAAAGCTAAAAACGAAAAAAAAAGGTTTTTGCTTATTCATTTTTAAATTTAATTTTATTTTCAGCTAGATATTGGTCCCAATATTTTTTAAATGCAAGTATCGACTTGGGAATTTGATTCAATTATATGAACTATTACTTTTATAACAAAAACCATTTAAAGCTGTAGTACGTACAGAATTGATTTAATAATAGTACTTCTCCTTTAAAATTAATGTGGAAAGTAATAGTTTTAGTAGTGTATAAACAAAAGGGGAACAAATTAAAATAATACGACATATTATTTCTTTTTAATTGTATGCACCATTGGTTTAATGTTATAAAATAATTAAAATAATTATATAAAGAAACTATAGCTTTAATAGTTTTTGAACTATACTAATAATAGGAAAAATTACATTGACTAATTTTAATAGTAAAAACATATTAAAATAAAAGGAATTCGTATTAAAATTATAGTATTTTTCTCTGAGTGTGGTATTGGAAGCCAAATGACCTTTTCGCTGGGACGGTTATTTCGATGTCTTTCATATTATGGTGGGAACGTTTACTTCAATCCTCCTGTGATTAATGAAGACAACGACTTCGACTTTACCAAGTCGAAATAAAACGCCCATTGCCAGTTTCATAATTTTTTCGTTCTCAAGGCTTACCAAGAAATGTTTTACTGAGCACTGACAGTACTGACCGAATGCATTCTCTGCAATGTTGCCTTGAAGTTCCGGTGAGATGCATTTTCTGTTCAGTTCTGAATACTGCAACATCGTGTGGCAAAATGTTTACTCCCTTTCAACAAAATCTACTTTTTTCTAAGAGCTGGCTAAAAAAAAACGTTCTAAACGGGAAAGCCGCAGTTTACAGTGAAGAGCTATGATTTCCTCGTGAGCTTCTCACAAAAAAATCTGGAACTTTCTTCTGTTGAAGTAGATCAGCACGAGGGAGATTTTTTGCAGAGGATCAACTACGCTAGGAACCTCTTAAAACTGTTCGAAAGCTTTCCTAAGAGCCTTCATTCCAGGCTTAAAGTAGCTAGTTGACCTTCTTATAAATCATGCGGGCAGGTACGTTGTTTTCATTGAAGTTATCTTCGATCTAGTTGAGCTGAATGCCTGCGGGTTTATTAGTTTCTCAAAGAGCATCATAGATTCACAATTTTCCTATACTTCAACACTCGCGCTTAAAAGTTAAAAAAGTCCATTGCAGAGTGCTACGACGAGTACCGGCTACCTACCAAAGGGACACCCTGTGTATTTGAGACTGACCAGGTCGATGTCAATAAGAGTAGACACTTCTTTTAGATAAAAAGTCTTGGAAGCCTATTGCATACCAAAAAATAACAAATAGGAAAGAAAGCAATTTAACAGCGTTCCAAGTGTAAAAGGGGTCTAAAGCTTGGAACTCCTTTTGACAGTAAAAGAAGCTCTCCTTCGTTGCCCTCTTCACAAAAAAAAAAAAAAAACTGCGACAGTCCTAAATAAGCAAAAGAAAAACAAAACTAAGTCCCACTTCGTTTTTAAGGATCAACCAAAGTTTCGCATTTCCCTTTATATTTTGCTTGCTCAATGCTGAATCGTATTAATGCACAATAATTTCCACGGACTATACCACTCCAAGCAGAATTTATAGTTGTCCCCCCAGCAGTTTACAATAAAATTGAAACGAAATTGAGAACAAAACAAAACAACACCTCGCGCCTTCATTCGCAAAAGAAATCCCATCAGCCGCAGGATGAACAAGAAGAGCCAACTCCAATTAAATCATCCGAGTAGTTAATTTGCACATCACACTAAAACATTTTTTATTGCCCAGAAATTATGTATACTATCCCCCCAAAATGGTATATTTATGCAAAAGGACATACATATAAAAGTTGAACAATAAAAAAAGAGAACACAGAGAGAATCCAAACAACATCAAACAGAAATGTAACGATACAGAAAAGTGGACAGTCATTGGGCTACCACTACCATTTATACAACAACCACCATACCGCCATCATCGACATTCAAGGAAACAACAAATTAAAAGGACATCTATCTTACTTAGTGAACTCAAGCGATTACCATTCACGTTTCTTTCATCTTTCATGGAGGGGGAAACAGAACAAGAAAAAAAAAAGGATTTCTCGACCATGAGCCATTTAATGGGGCGCCATCACACACAAACACACACAGGACACAGCTGTGGGAGAACAAATAGGCACTCAGTTCAATCCCCAAAATCGGTATCCTTTTTGCGGGGAAAACAAAACAAAACGAAGTAGCAAAACAAAAAATTACAAAGAAGAACCTGATGTTCGTCCTTTTCATGTTCTTATTTGTGTATTATATGGCTCTTACCCATATGTCCTTCATTTCAAATTCAGATCATTTTCATAAATAATAAAAACACATTTTCAGTAGCTGGCCAGGATGAGGCGACTGGCAAAGGATCAAAACAGGAAATTGAATTACATTCGAATTATTATCCTTGAGGGATTTTTTTTTCTTCTGCCATATCTTATGAGAAACATTAGTTCTTTGCCTTGCTCCTTATCGTCCTTTTTGATTGAATGAAATTTAATTTCCTTCGAAGAATTTTCCTATCCACACACAGACATACCTGCTCCTTTAAGCTGAAGAATTCCACTTGCTGCATTGCACACGCACTTGTGATTTTTTTTTTGCACGCTTTGGTGAAAGTTCCTTCTGTCCTTCGGAGATAGTGGATTCCAAATGCTGCATCCGGGCGGACGAATAGGTGATGTCTGCCTCGAGAATCAAACGCCGTAATGTCGAGGAGCAAAACCACTAAGCCCCCTCATGTGTGTTGCATGGGAGCCGGGAAAGATGCCTGCGCATGAATAATGCCAAGAATTTCATTAGGATGCATTCGATGTCAAGAATTTAAGGGTTCTTTGTGAGTTTTTTACCAACTCTCCATCGGCTTACATTATATAAAGTTTTAACTTTGCTTATGTCGCATATGTTGTGTTGTTTGTACGTAAATTAACAAAGATTGTGCGAGTATGAAATGTCATGGCCTTTATTATCATTGAAAAGCCATTTTAGAAATTTGCATCAAGATCGTTGTTGGCTCTTCTGGAACTGACGACAAATTTCAATCGGTCAGTAAATCCCAAAGGTAGGAACTGGAGCTGGAGTGTCCTCGTGAGATGCTCTCTGTTCAGATATGAGCTCAGACCTTCGCTTCCAGTGCATGAAAATGATTTCCATGACCGAAATCAATTTTGTGCAGTGGCATTTTGACTATTCCTAACAATCCTCGTAGAGTCGGCAAAAGCTATGGTTTAAATAGAGTAACCATAAGAATGGTATGGGAATTTGCCCCTGACCGATCCCCGTTTCCATTACTCTTATCATCGTGCCCTTCCACAGAAAAAGCCATCTACAATATTTTAAAAATATTGCATTTGGTGGTAAAGTTTGTCCGCTACATAACAATGCAAATCATTGCTAGGCATGGTGGACACCCAAAAGACCTGACCAGTACACTCTAAAAAAATTTACAATAGTACTAGTCGTACGATTGTATGCCCATGTACACGCTGTGATATTCCCCTGCCGCTGAAAAACTCAAGTTGTAGACCTGAATGGACCCACATGGGTATGAATTTGAATTCGACACATAGAAGTCACACTGTACTCTTGCAACGGTTTACGAAAGAGGCAACCTCAACGTGTGCATAGGTACGGTTTATAACATAAAACAAATATTAATAGGTGCTCCGCAAGTAAATTTAATATTTTTGGGGTTGTATATAAGTCAACACCGAGAAAATATTAAAATTTCAAATTAGACAACTAATAAAATATTTATTGATTTTAAATATAGTCTGCTATTACAAACTATGTCTGAAATATTACATTTTCATATAGATATATAGATGGAGATGGGTTTCAATGCAAAAGTATTTAAATTCGACCCTTATTTATGTTGAAAAATTAAATAAATTTAATACATTCGTATTCGAATTAAATAAACTGCAGATTAAAATATAATACTTTCACTTCAAATTCAATACTTCTTTTGCGTTTTATAAACCCATGGAATATTAAATTAAAATACAATCTTATTATATATTAATACTTCTTTGGATTTGATTTAAATATCTATGGGATATATTTCAACACCGAAAACATTTTATTTAAATATTAATTTTTATTGGTGTTAAAAATTACAATACGTATAGAAAATTGTCAAGTGTAAGCAAATTCACGTGGTCTTTTATCCCCTTTGAAATTAATCATATAGAGTGCCGCTGTGCTTCCTTTAGTAGGTATAGTTTTCTAGAAATTTAAATGAAGGATAACTCATGTATGCCCGAATTATCTTACAATTTATTCAGTCAATTACTTACTTTTTGGAATGTAATAGCTATATTTCTGAGGCAATGAACTCGAGTCTATCGACAGCCCTTATCTTAAATAGCAAATCCACTTCACATCTTAAGAAAAAAAAGCAAATATTATGTACAAGAATACTTCGACTAAAGTTACTTACTTGTAATAAGAATATTCTCATTGGATATTCATGTAACCCCGTTTTCATTACGACTTTCACTTGTTTGTATTTTTAAAACGTTTTTCTTTTAAATAAACTTTACCCAAATCATCCACTCCATCGAAGTGGACGCTCAAACAACCGTAAATTCTCAACCAAGCGACAAAATAATATTTATTTGGGTTCAAAAGCAATACCGATACATTTGAATCTAATCACTGTGGTTCAAATCTTATATTAAAACCAAATGCAAATGTATTGAAGTTGATGGCCTTAAAAAGTAAAATGTAATGTAAAATATAACTTAATTTTAATAAGTTCTTGATTGAAATATTATTTTAATATAGATTGGGTTATATTGTAAATAGAACAAAAATACTAGATTTAAATATTTAGAGACTAAAGTTCAGAAAATTCGTATTAAAGTGAGAATTTTAATGAAAGAATTATTAAATTTGAATAAAAATATATTACAGAAAAAGTTTAATAAATTGGAAATATTCAAAACCAAATTTTCTTGTATTGCATATTGTAATACTGCGGATGTATTAAAAAACACCCCCATATTTTTAACAGTGTTTTTAGGCCTAGCTCGTCACAACCATTCGTTTTGTGTGAATTTTTTTTTATTTAGGACGAACGCAAGTGATGCGGAGTTGTCTGAATTGAGAAGATCTTTCATAAAATTGATTATACTCTCGAATGACTCTCAGTCGTTTCCGGAGGTTGGCGATGTATAAAAAAAAGGGAAAAATGTAATTTACGTTCTTTTATACGGATCGTACCTGAGAGCTGAGAGCCTTTCACTCAGTAGTCCAGCACAGAAACCAACGACCTGCTAAATTTGTGGTAGACGCTGCTTTCGTTAAATGCTGGGGTTAACATTTCACCAGTCATCCTTCCAGTCATACTCAATGTGAGTTCGATTACTTAGGTACCGCTTAAGAGCATCCGTTCCAATACATTGTACAAAGTGGAGTATTAATTTATCACTTTTGTCCCAAATGTGGCTTCTGTGGCTTCCCAATGTGGCTTCTGACATTTCACCAGCACTCCATCAACACTAGTTTTATAGCCGAAAATTTTTGAACACCACCTGCAGTAGATGCGGTCAGTCGTCAGTGGTTTTCCGACACGACTACGGCTTTTCTGTACCTTATGGGTGTCCAAGTTTTACCAGCACAACAGCAGATATTGTGGTCTCATGTAGCTTATCTGATTTTTCTGAAGGTAGCAATAAGTCGTTATCAGAATTTCCTCTCATATACCCTTTCAAGAGATACGATATTTATTAAAATAAATTAAGCAAGTTTCGCAGTCATTAAAGGCCTAAGGTTTGAAATTTGTTTGAAAGCTACCTTGGAACCGACTCAACTCAACTAAAAAGCACCTTCACCTCAACAGAAGGCTGGTAAATGTTTTGTGAATTTCCAAAATATTTAAACTTGGTACATTTCTGTATTTTAACAACAGTCAGCTCCAAGACTTAATTAAGGTTACATTTTTTCACAAAGATTCTACTTCATCTCTGTGAAGAAGTTCCATAAAAATTCATATTGCGCCGCACTGATAATTAATTTAGGGCTAAACTAAAAATTTACGGAAGCTCACAATTTGGAAATTTGTAAGGAAAAAATGGCGGCTGTGAACTACTAAAATTTAAAATATGTATAGGTATTCAGAGCGACAACTAAATAGACAGTTGAGAGGCGATTTGCGTTTATTTAGGTTTGAACGTGAGTAGGCTTTTAGATACGATACATTAACACGGTTAGTTGACAATTTAACTTGCAAATCGCACTATAATTGAACAACCTAAATGGTAATTATTTGTTGTCATAAATGCGGAAAAAGCTTTTTTTTTTAAATCAACCAACTTTCGGTAATAAAAACTACCAAGTTATACTGTTAGTTCAGCCCCGACAGAGCAAGTGAATCCCAAATAACCGAGTCAACTTGTTTAAGGAATTTAATTAATTTATTAATTTCCCCGGAACTTGTGGAACAAATAATCATTGAACATAGCCCTTTACATACCGTGCGCCATTTATGACAGTTAAATTTTGACGCTTAATTTTTGAAAAGAAAAATCGCCCTGACAATGCCACCAGCCCATAAACCGTTCCAGGAGGTGTGGTCTTTGGATTTTCTTCGCTGCAAATGCGGCAGTTTTGCTTAATTGCAAGGCCATCGAGACACAGGCAGCGTTGCCAACCAATTTTTACGAAAAAAATGCCTATGCCTATTTTTAATTTGAAAATAATTCTTTTAGGTAAATAGGAACAATAAATCAAAAATTAAACACAAATTATAAAAATATAAAAAATAACAATCTTTATTTCAAAAAAAAAAAAAAATTTTAAATCACAGAAGAAATTCTTAATAGGAACAAAATTCGTGACATTTTAGTTTCATAATTAGGTACAAAGTATTAAACAAAACAAACATAGTTTTAGTCCAATTAGAAAAATATTTGAAATAAAAGACAAAACAATAATGCCTAAAAGAAATAAAAAAGTCTTTGTTGGCATCACTGGATACAAATGACACTAAACGCATTTCGATGGTAATAACGCGGATCTACGTCCAACTGTTTCTGTTGTCTTTTGAACCGTTTTCTTTGGCGTACCACAACTGCGTTATTTTAAAACCGATTTTAATAAATATACGTGACCAAATCAAGATTGATTTCCGTAGGTGAATTCCCGCATGCTTTGTTTTGAAACTACTTTTCCTTAGAATGCGTCATCATGGGTTTTCCAAGTACTAAATAAACGAAGAGTCCAACACTAGATAAATCTATATGTAAGCAAGCTCTAGGTCCTGGGTTATAGAGGTCGCGTTCTTATTTCTATACTAGACAAATTTTACGACAGTTTTAAGCTCAACTGGGGTACAATTCTTCAATTCCACGGGTCCCTTTCCTCTGTCATATTCTCTTTAAAGTAGGTTCCTTTAAACTTGAGGTCAGAAAAGGCGTTTCAATTCACTCATAAATAATCCCACCAATACAGTCCGCACATTTATGTAAAACATTAATTTTTACCTATATGCATGTGAACGTTACCCAGGTGCAAATGAATACCGTTGCGTAGGTATGAACCTCGACATTTCTACTAGAGTTCAAAATTTCCAACAGCCGGGCATTTGTTGCTCTGGCGTAACCCCTCTCAAAGATCCGAAACATCCTGATGAAGAGAAATTGCTTTTAAGGATCTTTTTCTACAGCTGACTGTTATGTGGGGGAGGAGGAGCCAAGGCATCCGCCTCAGGCGCCACTGGTAATTGTGTACAATTTATAATGGAATATATAAAATTTCCAAAGCTCTCAGCCAAGAGCGGGTCGTAGCGTAGCGTGCGTTCTTACCGCAACAACTGTGGTTCGCTTTTTGTTTGTTTGTGTGATTTTGTTTCCCTCTGTTCTCAGCTAAGGTGCTAAGAGGACATGCCATGTTGGGATGAGTAGGGCTGAGCATGACGCACCAGCAACACAACCCAAACGAACACCAGCAGCATGATGATGAAGCCAATTTGACACCAGATGGTCCCTTTGCCGCACCTTGAACAAGAAGTATCACATTCGCATACTGAAGGAGTCGTTGAGAATTCTTTATTTATTATGCCCTTGATAGTGATGGGGATGATGGCGAATGTTATGCATAAGGGATCATAATTAAGGCATGATTAAATTATTTGTCAGTCTTAATCGTATTAGACTTGCGAATGCGGTATATGAATCCTGAATTTCTGATACAATTACAGACGGGACCAATAAGAATTTCTTGTTTGTTTTCTATCCGACTAATTAAGGAAGCTTCAAAGGATTCATTTTCAGATGGGTGTAGGTACCTGGAGCATGTGCTTGTGGAATGTAAAACATTCGTGGCCTCGGATTTAGAGTAGCTACTACATCTAAGGCTAAAGTGAGCTAACCGGCAATTCAATTTATAATCAGAGGGCGGGTAGTTATATTTGATATTCTGTGTTAGCCCTGCAACGTTTTGTTTCTGAATGGCATTTGTGCTGATAAAAATCGACCAAAGTGTACTTTATAGAGGCTAGCCTCCACCGGAGTTCCATCGAAAACAAAAGAACGAATGGAATTTACTTTAGGGCCGCAGGAGCTGTTACGATCTATGCGTCAAATGAAGCAAATGATAAGAGATATGCAAGCAAGGACATTTTAAACCGCTGTTAAATTATTTTTCGTCGAGAAATTAGCATTTGGTGCCGATGGGAATTTGAAATTTCGGGGACCTTTTATATCTGAAACTACCTACCTATACAAACAGAAGAGCAACGCTTCTCGACTGACTTTGACTACCATTATGCCAAATTAATTTGTTGCCTGAAAACCACACATCCAAAATACTCACCTGTCTTCCAAGAACACTATAACCTTCAAGCCTCATCACCTAATCATGAATTTCGCTCACATCTCGCGCCATTTTGTGGGAAATCTCAATTCATAATATCCGCCTTTAGTTCTAATGCTAGTCCTCCATCCTCCTTTCACATTTAATCAACTCATTTATGGTGAATTTTTGACACCGCCAACTGTCGCTATTTCAATTCCCATTGCACACGGAGCCGCAAAACCAGTACTCGTATATACTTACTCAAACAAACCCAAATTATTCATCTGGAAACCTCATAATTACAGCCGCCTCATTACTTCGAAACATTGCCGTACGTGACAACTCCATATACGCTGGCGAGGAATACACACCCAGCCGCATATACCATGCCACCGGCCCCTGGGGACATAGTCACGTTTCCCCAACGAGAAAAAAAAAACCAAGAATTCCTT
This sequence comes from Cheilosia vulpina, assembly GCA_916610125.1. NCBI lineage: Eukaryota > Metazoa > Arthropoda > Insecta > Diptera > Syrphidae > Cheilosia > Cheilosia vulpina. Next base: position 65,356,397 of record OU744277.1, read on the forward strand.
TCGACGAACAAAATGAAGTAATAACCGTTTCCGTCGTTAGCACGAATTTCTCGTTTTTTAGGAATTAGGACCTCTTCACAAAAGAGTGACGATTTATACGAATATCTCGCACTCCCTCTCGATCTGCGCTGAGAAGAAACAATTTCTCTATCCTAGGAGATGGCGGCGCCGCACGATGCCTTCGACACGTTCAACCAATTTGGCCGCTCGAACCGGCCGACGACGCGACGAATGTTATGTGCTTCCACATCCTTGATGCAAATTAAAGCCCAGAAATTATGACAACGAACGAGGGCGTTTGGCAGGATTCAAATTTAACAAAAATCCGATGCTCTGGCTAATATCCTTTCAGCCGGAGTCTGTACTCCCTTGTATAGCCACCGTATTCCATTATGACGTCTTCAAATATAGAAAGGACGCGCTCAAATTTACGATGAAATAAAATTGGATGTTTAAGCAGAGAACGGTGCACGAGTGGTGGAGCGGCTGGTTGGCTCGTTGGCGTCTGTCCAAATTTGTACTTAGTGTACATTCGGAACACCGCCGCTTTGCCGCGCCACAAAAGCCCATTTTGCTCCACGAGCGAGCCGCTAATTCAATGAAAATCAAGTTTTTGTGTGCATTCTCCACCTACAAGGATATCTCTGCCTCCTCATCCCAGAGGCAAAGTTTTCCGTCTGCAAGGACCTTGCTTCCGAAATACTTTACCGCACACATTTGTAAATTTTGTATTAGCGAACGGCGGGCAGGGTAGCGGCGGTGGCTGGCTACTGTACTAACATCAGCTGCTGCTTCTGTCTCCGAAGGATAGCTACCTACCGTCAACCAAAAAAAAAAATATGTCAGACATTGTGAATTGCCTTTACACTCTGCCACTCAACGGATTTTGTTTCCCAAAAAAGAAATAAAATAACAGTAAGATATATAATAGCATAACAGAGGAGAGGAAGTTGGTGGAATAGGCTGCTAGGAATGCATCCTTCCACCAAATGCACTGCACTGCAAGTTTCATGAATATTTGAGGTTCTCACTGGAAAGTGTTTTGTATTTCAAAAGAAAACTCCTTCGTAAGATGAAAAAGACGGTGGGTAGAATGAGAATTGCTGCGAGTCCTGGGACATCCTTCATTAAGTGCTAAGCGGGTGGGGTAATTCAATGAGTTGCTGTTTTCAATTTTTTATTTTTTTTATTTTTGTTGAGGAGCTTCCCTGCTAAATTGAGAGGAAATTATTTATTCAGGAGATCACTTAATACCATGGAATACATTTCGAAGTCATCTCCACAATGCTAAGACTGTCAAAGCGAGAGATATGGAAATGGAAGAGCTGCGGAGTGGTTTGAGTGAAAGAGCATAATGAGGTCTTTGTCAGAAATTATAATTAACCAACTCAATTATGCAGTGCATTTGAAAAGTTGTGATCTTTTTGCGAGGCTCTGTGCGACGCCTTTGACAATTGCCGGATTTATTGAGTCACTTTTGAAGTGAGGCGTCGCTGTCTAAGCGAGCAGTGGGTGAAGATTTAGATGGAGATGGAGATGGAGATGGAGATGGAGATAGAGATAGAGATAGAGATAGATATAGAGATAGAGATAGAGATAGAGATAGAGATAGAGATAGAGATAGAGATAGAGATAGAGATAGAGATAGAGATAGAGATAGAGAAAGAGATAGAGAAAGAGGTAGAGATAGAGATAGAGATAGAGATAGAGATAGAGATAGAGATAGAGATAGAAATAGAAATAGAGATAGAGATAGAGATAGAGATAGAGATAGAGATAGAGATAGAGATAGAGATAGAGATAGAGATAGAGATAGAGATAGAGATAGAGATAGAGATAGAGATAGAGATAGAGATAGAGATAGAGAAAGAGATAGAGAAAGAGGTAGAGATAGAGATAGAGATAGAGATAGAGATAGAAATAGAGATAGAGATAGAGATAGAGATAGAGATAGAGATAGAGATAGAGATAGAGATAGAGATAGAGGTAGAGATAGAGATAGAGATAGAAATAGAAATAGAGATAGAGATAGAGATAGAGATAGAGATAGAGATAGAGATAGAGATAGAGATAGAGATAGAGAAAGAGATAGAGAAAGAGGTAGAGATAGAGATAGAGATAGAGATAGAGATAGAGATAGAAATAGAAATAGAGATAGAGATAGAGATAGAGATAGAGATAGAGATAACACATGATAAGGAGCTTCCAGTTTTGACCTCAATGTCAATATTTAGGCTAAGAATTCCCTTAAAGCCAATTGTGTATAAGTAGCCTTTAAAAAAAAAAAAAAACAAACAACTTGGACTCATTTTCCGTTATTGACTAGACTCATATTAAGTTGCGTAACCAAACTCTACTGAACTAATTCGACCATCGAAATCAAGTGTCAACTTGCCAAAAGTCTACCAATTCAATGAAGCACCATATCTCAGTTTAAATTTAATTCCAATCGCTTCACCAAATTTTGCTCTGTCACATCTTGAAAATAAACTCCAACTCCCTCGCATCCCTAAAGACCATAGCGCCATTTATTTTTTAGTCAAATAAATAAGTTAATTGGCATAGAGTTTCAAAGCGGATTAACTGTCGCCGCTATAATGGAGCGTCGCAGAATATAGCCAAAGGACTTAGACCGCGAAATTGAGAATAACAAACGGACTACAGGGTATAAATCTCTTTTTTTTTTGTTTTTATTTTTCTCCCGCCAATGCCATTTATCATCGGTAAGCCTATGGGAAGTGTCCTTTTTTTCATTCGCCTTAAATCAAAATATCATTTTTCATCTCCATCTTTGTTCCGTCTATACAAGAGTGACATTAGGAACAGAGAAATAAAAACAAAAAAAAAATACATAAAGCCGAACAAAAGACACATTTATTATATCCGAGGCGAAATGTAATTTGTTTTCTATAATACACAATCGCGAGGATGAATATTTAACCTGTCACGGATTGACAGTTGTTGGTTACCATTTCCATATCTGAACTTTTACCTGTGGGTGCGCGTCGACGAATTACCAAAGTTACTTGAGAGCGGCCCGATCATCGCGCGCATACAGTACGTGTACATTATCAATTACATTTGACAGATGGGACTGATAAGCCGATAGACATAAACAGAAAGCGACAGGACACTGTCTTTGGACCCCCAACGGGGCGACTCTGACAAATTGTTGGGGAATACAGTGGAATTCCAATTGTTCGGTTCTAGTCGACGACGCGGTGGTGCGGTGTCGGCACGTTGAGTGATGAATTGATAGTTTGGCATGGAACGGTCACAATGGAATTTTGTATAGATTTGAAAACAAATTCTAGGAGCAGCTAATTTTTATGATGCTTAAGGCGGGCATACAAGTTTGCACTGCCAATCAATCAACTTGGATCATTGAGCCAGGATATTGATGGGAAGTGTACTAATGATGGGATGTTAGAGGGCTTGCCGCTGCAGGAGTGAATCGCGTGGCAACTGTTTACTGTCCGATGGTGTTCGCTGAAACGAAGGAGAAAAACAAAACGGCTTCATATGGGAGGAAATTAACTCGTATAATCGTGAAGATATGTTCCGTTGAAAAGCGATAACAATACAGACCCCTGTGCATCCTCGGATCCTCGTAGCGAACTTGTTTCCCAAGTCTTTGGTGCTAGTGCTGAGGTAGGTATACGTTTTTGGGTTGATGATGAGTCGATTATATACAGCTGTTGTCTTAAGGTCAGTATCTTTTCAGCATTAGCGGTGGGACGAAAGAGATCGTTTTAACCGACTTTAGAGAAGTCTTTACCAGCTGACAGTCCACTTAACCTCATCTGAACTTTATACATCAGCTGTCTATTTGACATTGAAATGGGAATAGCTGATGTATTGAGATCCTTGATTTTCTTCCTTCCCGGAACACAGAATTTTGTGACCGAACTGTGAACTGAAAATCGTGAAAAATTAAACAAACTACTGCCTTCCTTGCTATTAGAAAAACAGTAGCGAAGTCCAAACAATATATGCCTACTTGAAGGTTGTACTTCAACTGTAAGTATAGCTACTATTGCTTTTTTTATACACTAGTAGTACCCGGCCATTTTTTCCCGTGTTCAAGAATTCTGTTCTTTAAATAATGTTGCTCTCAGCGTCTAAAGAAGGACCTGCCAATTTTTCTAGTATGTAGTTTCCTTTATTACAAAACCAATAGTTGTCGTCTTCACTTTGTTTTCATGAGTGGAATCCGCCCTTTTTCTAAAAATGTTTAAATTCAACAGCTTCTGAAAGAGTTGGCCGATAGCGTAGATTTAAACTGTCTGTCACTCCGCTAAGCCCTGTACTCTGTCTCAGAAATTTATATGGATTGTGTGATTAGTTTTAACGCGATACCATAACGAAGTCTGATAGACAGAGATTTTTCAATTTGTTAGAAAAAGTTGTATTCCTACAAAAACATATTGTAATGCATAAGAAACATGAAAAAAAAACAAACTAAACGTGTCCATCCAAGCATTCAAAGCCACCTGTTATAATCCCTCTTGTTCCCGCCACAACATATCCACCCTACAAGATGAAGTCAACCCCCTAAACCACCTGCCAACAAATCCAAATTCAATTTGACATTAATCCCAATTTGATAAAAAAAAAAAGAAAACAAAAATGTTTAAAAGTATTTTATAAATCCCTTTCAGGTTAAATCATCATCTCGAACTCGATTCCGCAGCGAAAATCCTGTTGATTCTGTGGTATCATTCTGAAGCAATTTAAAGCGCTCTGAACCCTAACCACCTGACAAACGTACAACACCTACAAAATGGCGCAACAATCTACTCAGAGCACCCAGCACTTGGTGGCTTTTCCTCATGCGTATTTGTCCTCATCGCCGTGCGAATGAACGATGAACAATAATCCTCTGCCAGGCCAAACACCAGCAAAAAGTGCAAACAGCAAAACTCTGAAAAAAACGGATATAAGTGTCCTCCACACGAAATGAAAAATATTGTTTTGTGACCAAGTTCCCGCACATGGAAAATCCCTGTGAGTCGCTTTTGTTTTGTGGTTCACTTTATCCGCGCACTGCAGTAAAGTAAAAAGAAAAAAATTAAATTAAATTCAAATAAAAACTAAAACAAAGTGACAAAAAAAATAAAAAAAAAAAACATTTAAAAAATAAATATAATTGCGTGTCCGTCGCACTTGTTCTGCTGGATATTGCTCGTCGGGGGCTTTTGAACGGGGATTGTCCTTTTTTTCACCTCTCTCGCGCTGTGTCTTTTTTGTGGGTGTGCCATTGTCTATTGCACATAATATAGAGACGACAAATATGGGACACTGCAGCAGTGGACAATAAGCACATGCAGAACAGCCGCCCCAGCATGGAAGGATGGTGAAGCCGACACAACGCTGTTTGGTGTTTTGAAAAACAAATGAAGAGCAAGTTGGATGGCGAAAAGTAAATAGCGGTGTAAACGGTATTTGTTTTGGTGCTGTTCCGGAGTCCGTGTTTTATTTTCTGTTTCCTTTTTCATTTGCCTTCCTTTTAATCATTGAATTTGCATTTTCTTGTATTGTGTTTCGCAATTTATATGTGTCCGGGGAAAAATAGAAAAGTTTTCAATTTTAATTGAAAATTGTTGCTCAATAGCGGGCGGTTATTTTGCCGGTGAGAAAAGTTGAAAAAAAAAATTGGGTTCGCAAAATCAAATCAAACTTTTCTAAATTTGTTTGTTTATGTGCGAAAATTGTCTGGGAAAAAGGTTCAAATAATAAAAAAAGGTGCAGTGAGTGTTAATGAAAAAAGTAATTTGCAAACAATTTCTGCAGCGGTATTTGTGAAGCCCCGATTTGTTTAATCAACTCTGCCGACTGACTAGACGACTCATATACTTGAATAAGGTGAGTGCAAACTAGGTTATATGTTTTTTTTTTATTATTAATTTATTGGGCGAGTGAATTTTGGGTGAGCCAGTTCTGGATATAAAAAAATCCCTGCTTATATGAATTTGACAATTGGAACAACTTTTTAACTGTATTTTCAAAGTATTTCATGATCTCTCGCAAAGGTGGCGTCTTCGTCATCATCATTAATTGCACGGCCGTTGTATGTCAACACAAAAGAACTTATCTTGCACTTCACAGCTTAACTTAATCGATATTTTCTCCATAAACTCTCGCTTCATTACTCGTTTGCCATGGCAGGGCGCTTCCTTCCAGCAGTGTTCCCAGAAGAAAATCTGAAAATCTCGTTTTTCCGAAATTTCCATCAGCTGTTGCATCAGCTAAGACATTTTTTGAATAACATATTACATCAGTTATTTAATTAAATTCGTCCAAATTTATGTTTCTTTTAGAGTTGATGGAAACGGCAGTAAAACAGAAAGTGTGCACTGGCTCTGTTCGATGTGACATTCTAATGGAATTAATAGAAAACGTTTTTCTTCAATAGATTTTTTTTTATTTCTAATTTGTTATATTTCAAAAATATGTGATATAAAAAATCTTAAAATTTGATGAATTTGAGGTGAAAAGTCTTGCACATATTATGGAGCTCAAAAATCTTGAAAAACTAAATATGTCTTGGGGGTCATCGCTCTGCAACTGGACACTTACCTTCTCACTACTTACCCTTATCGTTTGAGTTGTGTCTATGGTATTTACTGTGGGAAATAAGTGTTACCATATTGCAAAACAATTTTGTGAAATAGAGTAGGAGCTACAAAGGCAGGTTATATTCACATATGAATACGTACAAACATGAATGGATGAATAACTTTGCGAAATATGACTTTTTATTCTCTAAAGCCAAAATAATAAGTTTCGCGCGAATTTTTTACTTTTATTTTCTCAAATTTTCCGAACCCGACCCATATCTTGTAATCTGGCAGCACTGCTTTCCAGTTTGCGCTTATGTTTCATTTCATTTCTTTTATTTTCATGCTCCCGTGGACGCGCACGATCGAGTGGTTTCTCTTTCAATAAAAACTTGTATACGTAATTTTTAGATGAAAAAAGTTTTTAATAAAGCATTTTAAAATCAAAATTTCAGTTCCCCTGAATCTGAAAGCAGGTCATCAAATGATAGCTTAACCAGATGGTATGTAGCAGGTTGCCTAAAGAGAAGTTTATTTAAAAAAATAAACGAACAAAAATCCATTATTTTCGGGATGTTACGGCTTTATTAGTAAGTTGTTGAAATTACACTTTGCTGCAAGTGTAAGATATTTTACGACTTTACAAAAAATAGGAGTACGAATGTGAAAGGAGGAGTACGGGAGTACAGAGGTGTTGAAAGTAGTACAATACTCCTATGGGAGTACTTTCGGCAACGCTGCATGGTGTTTAATCTTGCTATACAACAAAATATCGTTTAGGTCAATCCGCGTAGAGGCTAAAGTTTTCGAATTCACAATGGCGAAGTTCTCAACACAAAAATGCATATTGTGAACTACAAAATATTTAAAGTTAAAAAGATTAGTAGTAAGGCCCAATGTCTTTTCTATTAGTTCACGAAAATTTCTTAACCGAACCCTGTAAGCCAATTGTATATTGAAGTGTAGTTTCAAGGAATATTTCCACTTTTGGCTTTCATAGAAGCCGCAGGCGTCGACGATTTGTACCATGAGAGTTGTCCAATGTCCACAAGAAGTAAGAACCTTATTCACAAAATCTCGTACAGTTAATAGGTGGATGCTTCATATCAGACAAAACCTTTCTATTATGTTCAGGTAACACAGCACCCACTTTTGAAATGATTTTACAATATTTCCATACGTTTTTTAATAGTAAACGGATTTAGTTCAGTTTGCGGAGGTATGATGCTGACTGAAAAATAAAGCGAGTGCGAACGAGCTCATAATATTGGTACAGAAATCATTGTATTTGGACCACACTTCAGATGGCGTTTATCGTTCCACCCAGGCTCTTTCAACAGACGACATTGATATGCATATTTTACCATATATAGTCATGCAGAAAATAATTACACCGGAGGAAAAAACGCCAGGAAATGTCTCTGTTTTCAAATTAGGGGAAACCGAATATTGTATGTAGAAAATTTTCTGGCGTTTTTTTCCACAACAAATTGTGCCGGGAGCCTCTATGGTAACAAATATTTTATCTTTAAATCTGGTCTAAGAGCGTCCTTCACTTTACCTATAACCTAATACCTATAAGGTGCAACTTAGGATACTGTCGAAGGAATTTTTCACATGGTGTAGATTTTAATACGTGGCTCAAAAAAATAAACATCTGTGGCGACACTTGTTTCACCATCTTTCGGAACCATCCCTATTATTTATTTAATTTATTTTTTTTGAAGGCTGAGACTCTATATTCATATTATTCACTACCTCTAATCCGGGTTAAAGGTTACACCCGGGTTTACGTGAGTTTAACCCAACAACTAAACCCAAGTCCATAATATTCAGTCGTTAAACCCGAATATAAACCGATTTTTTTAAACTTGACAGCGGGCCTTACCAATAAACATTTTTAGTTTCGACTCTAAATTTTGGTAGATCACAGTTGCTATATTTTCCATACAAATATCGCAATTGTGAGCTTCCGTATGTTTAAAGTTGAGACTAAAAGTCGTGATTACTATCACGCAGCGTTTAAGCCGATTGGATTTAAACGCACACCAGAGAACAGTTTAAGTACTTTAACTCGGGTTAGAACTTTTTCAGCTACAGTTCAGTTTCAAGTGAACTTACGTCCGTATCCTTATAAACAAGCAGTCCCTGGCAAGAAGCACAAACAAATCGCAGCTTATCCCAATTAGATTTACTGACTTACAACGTTGCTCCAATATTGCCAAAATTGGTCCGCTTTTGATATATATTTAAAACAATTAATGGTTGCTTTCAGAGAATGATTCGTGGGGAGTACATACGAATTTAATACGCGTTAAAATCTGGCTCTGAGGATAAGTTGATCAAATCGAAGGAGTTTCCAAAACTTCTTGGATTGTTCGGACTCCGCGTGGGCTCTCCTACAAGCTGAGTGGGGTTCCAGCAAATGGCAAAGTGTGTCAGCATGTCTGCCTCTCTCGTCTATTCAATCAGAGTATCGAAGCAAATTTTTGTTGTGGCTTGTGTGTGTTATAGCTAACGGGCCTATCAATAAACATTTTTAGTTTCAACTTTAAATTTTAGTAGTTCACAGTGGCTATATTTCGCAATTGTGAGCTTCCGTTAATTTAAAGTCGACATATAAATTAATAATCCGTGAGGAGCAACGGATATAATACCTTCGGCTGCGGTTACATTGTGAATCCGTGTCCTGATCCTCACCTATCGAATGAATGGTGGAATAGTTAAGACGATCTGAATAACTTGTTGAGTATGGCAATCGTAAAAATTTAGAAAAAGGTGAAAAAAGGATCTTGAACGATGTGACGTCGAGGTCATTAGATTCCATTCAAGATCTATTCGATCAGGTAAGGCAAAGAAGATGTGCGTTCTAAGTTCTAACTAATCAGGTCCGGAGCGGAGGGAGAGTTGGCCTACAAATAATTCAGTGCTGTTGTCTTAAGACCTCTAAAATAATTCATTCATGTTTTGACCAACAAACGGATCAAACGAAAAAACTTTGATGTATACTTGAGTGGCCACAAACCATAACCGCTTAAGTCGGCTTAAGACGAAATTGATATTTTAATGCCATTAGATTCAGCGTACCCAAATCTATTTTGTAAATTTTTTTCAGCTTTAGATCTTTAAAAAAGTGGCCACAATTTCAAAAAACACAACAGCTTAAGTCACTAGAGTCAGTGGAGTAAAAAAACTTTAAACTGCTATTCTGAACAATGGTAAAACAGATTTAAGCAGTTTTGCCTTGTGACCACAGACTTCTCCGGCCCCCAAACCGATATTTTACAGAACGCTTGGAAAGTACCTATATGGAAACACTAAATTGAGTGTCACCTTGAATTTTTACTGTCCAGCTAAAGGTTCTATTTTTTTTTTTGACTTAAACAAAAGTAGTAGGTACTTCGAGAGCATATGCATAATCTGAAGAAAATTATTAAAGCTACTCAGGGCAAGTTTATATTTTTTTATTTTAAATAGCAATGTCACAGGATTTGAAAAAAAAAATAAAATATTAATTTATACCCACAGTCAGTTGCAGAACAAAGAGCGCAAAAGAAGAGCAACACGCCAACCCTCAAAGCAAACAAAAACGATGAGCAGAAAAAATATGAAACGTTCTAAACTTCCATCCTTCCATTTGTGAATCGATCCGTAACAGGGATTACGATAATAAGTTTTCAACAAAAGATTTCTTTTTCGGTTCATTTGAGTCGAGTTCCATTGTGGAATCGATATGAATAAGCGAAAAAGGATGCTACAGCGCTCTTGTTACTATCACACACACGCATCTCTGAATGATGTTTTGACCTCGATAATATTGTGTTCTCTTTTGGAGCAGCAGAGTCGTTCGGATAAATGCTCCAGAGTCCAGACCCCAGTCCGAGCGAGAGTGTGTTGGGCGCTTCATCTGGGTAGTCCTAAATAACTTAGCAGACATGTGAGTGAGCTGAGCTGGGTAATGTGTCTACAATGGAATTGTACAACCTTCCCATCTAACTAAACTGGTCGTCGCCTGACTAGCCTTTGTGAGCCAGTATAATAATACACTCGTCCGGTACACACTTGTCTTTCGTGTTGTGTGCGTGCCTCCCCTATTTTGATGATATCCTTTTTTTTTTAGTTGGATAGGTTCTGCGAGAAGTGAAATTGATATAGGGTTAAGAGAGTTGTACCAAATGTTGTGTTGACTGATTTGAAATAAGTGGGTCAGGGCGTGATATGAATAGGAAATAGCGAAAAAGTAAACCCCTGTCAAACTGTTTGTTATATGCGATAAGAGTTTACTAAAATGAAGGGTGAATTCGTAAAAAAAAGAGCAAACACATTTTTCCGCCTCAATCTAACGGATAATGTTCTTAGGCGGCAGACTTATAGAAGATGGCAAAACTGCTTTTTGAGAAATTGTGAACTTTAAGGTTTTTTTTTTTTGGGGCAGCCCATTTAATTCGTTAAATATTTTTTAAATGTTTAAATGTACTGCAGGATGAGGTTTTCAAAAATGATGCAAGTTATTCGATTATTGGACCGGCAGACCTGTATTTTACTGCGGTACCGATTTCTTTACTTGTTTATAAGATACAGGGTGGACCATCTGTATTAATTGAATTCCTAAATGGAATAACTTTGGAACGAAGTATTTTCTTCATTCAACAAATTGTTTTCGGCATCTAGGTTAGATATTCCGACCGTTAATAATGATGCACTGGACAACAGAGAGATGCATTTTCGTTGTCGAATAGAAAATGTTTGCCAGGAGACTCCACAAGTCGGTTATTGTTGCTTGAAAAACAATTTAAAGTCTGTTATTCTTTTCAGAAATTGATTACCTAAGCCTGGACTCCGTTTATTCTAAAGGAAAAAACGGAAAACCTTCAAATATTTTCCAAGCTACATATATAATCGAAATCCACTTTAAGTTACAGCGGCGTGTGATCTCGCCTGAGGTTTCTATTTCTTTGAAGACGAAAATGGAGACGAGTATCGATAGCAACGCCCGAACACTATGTACGTTCACAGATGAGTCACCTATACCGAGCTTCGTCTTGTTATCAAAAAGACTGTGCAAGGACTATCTTTCGAGAAATATTTCCAGGGCGAGTAAGGGTAGGTTAGGTTGGTGGGCTATCTTGAAAAACACATTTGTGATACCACATAAGTTTGGGGGGGGGGGGGGGGGGTCTGGCTTCCTTACCTGGTCACGAAAGTCACCGAGACTGTCAAACTTTATTTCATATTCATAAGTTAGTAGGTTGGGAGGTGACTGATATAAGGCATTTTTCTATTTTAGTTCAATGCAGAACCTGAACCGTTACACAAATAGTTCGTGTTTCTTTTTAGCTCAGACACATCAGAGCTCAGAATTTGTGTTTATTTTTTTCGTTCAGAGTGCGCTCTATGAGCTCAGAATAAATTGACTGATCACGCTGAGTGTAAAGCTGAATAAACAATTACAGTCACATTTGTCAAAAAAAAAAAAAAAACGGGTAAGCAAAATAGTTGAAATGGCGGATGAAACTGCGTTTTTTTTTGGAACTGAAGATTAACCAATTTAATATATAACAAATGAATATTTAATTTATACATATATTTATTACAAATGACAGCTAGATGTCAAGTGTGATTCATAAATACATTAGAACGATCTGAGAGCGTTCTGAACAGAAAGTGCTCATAAAGAAAATCGCCTGTGCTTCGCACTACTGGGTGTCTTCGGAAGGGTCTGGGGGTGAATAAAGCATTCTACAACCCTTCTACAGCCTGATGTAACAGCCCTTTGGTGGATATATTGCAACGAATTTGCTTTAGGTGATAATCTGTCTTTGGGAAGGATGGAGCAGTCTACCCTCCACTTTATAGCATCTGAGCCTCTGACAGCCCGTCCGAGAAAAGTCTGTTCAAGGTGGAAGTAACTCTGTCAGGATTTGTTTTAGAGTAGACGAATGGCGTCCGATAGAGTGTCCCTCCTGCTATAGCCTATATGACATCCCGTATGAAGGTAGGTGACTATGGTGCAAGATCCATCATATGCGTGGTCTTATCCTCTACTGTGTTGATTCTTTGAGACGAATACCAGCCCCTGTGACCAGTATGTGGTTTTCCAACAAGGTCCATGTCGCTCTACAGCTGCTGTCATCTTTTAAAATCAAACTATCCACATAAACGAGGCTTGCGGCCTTTTTTTCAACATAAACGGCTTCGCTTTTTAAAGTGTCCATACCTCAAAACGGGCGATCAGCACTGGGATTATAAAAGTCTTACAAAGAGTTTCCCTAATTGTGTGGGATAGGCTCTCACCAAGTAGTTCCCTCAAAGATACAGGGACTTGAAGGGATTGTGTGATTTGTGATTCGCGTATTTAGATAAAAAGCGGAGCAAGTCTTTAACCACCTCAAGGTCGACACTGTTGAGTCCAAGTTGAAAGCATTCCTTAGTTTTGACCTCGTTAAGCGCATATCTCGTTTAAGCTTCGGTGTGCTTACTTCTAAACGCGCAAGTATGTATTGAAATTTCGCTCTCTCTTAACATTATTTTGATGTATGAAATTTTTTAAACAAACTTTTGAAAAATTGCACCTAGTGAGTTGGCCAGTTGTTTGGTTGGTTGGTTGATTTTATAGAAGTCAGAAGTCAGTCGCCTTGCTTAAATCTATTTGATACACTAAAAAACCTTGATGCAAGTTATCTCAGACAGAAAAATTGATGCCGAAACTGGACATCGCTGTATACAGCTGGTCTTCCCTAAGATGCTTGGATTCCGAAAGACTGCGAGTATCCATTTCGACTTCTTGTGTGTTTAGCAATATATGTCTTAGTGTAAAAATTTGATACAACGTGGACTTTTCTGGCCTAAAACTACACAAAATGGAGCCATTCAGAGTATCTACACGGAAAGAATTGAAAATCACCAATTGCAAAAGTACAACGATTTTTCCTTGCATTGATATAAAAATTCGTAATTCGACATTGAAAACGGCGTAGAATACAAAATTCTGCTTGTTGAATTTTGCGATTAGAAGTATTAATTCGAGCTTCTTTTATTTGTAGCGATTTGCGATATTGTTTGGCGCAATTTACCACTTGAATGGGACAATTTCTCAAGCACTACTTCACAATCGCAAATTGCAAAAAGTATTTGCTGATTTACAAACACTGAGTGATGAATCAATGAAATCTTATAATAGTTTAACACATGTAAATTGAAAACGTAAAATGACGTAGAGAATTACAAAATATTTTTTTGAAATTTCCATGGAATTAACTACCCGATGTGTGAAATTTTTGTGCGCACAGGCAGCCGACAAAAACGAAACGTCATAGCATGTCCATGGTCCATGTAAAGAAATCCTTTTAAGTCCTTTCATTTTCTGCATGGACAGCTCCAACCATTAGAGTCAGACAGTCGGTATACAATTCGGGTTCTTGTCGGGTCAAAGTTATTTATAAGTATAACTCATTCGTAGTGATAGTGAGTGTACTAACCAACAAATTGTAAAGAATTTTTGAATATATCTTGTAAGTACATATTGAATAATACAATTAAGTAGGTAGGGCTATTAGAAAGACGTTTAAATTGGAATGGAATCTAAAATATCAGATGTAATTGAAAACGATTGTAAATGTTCGTATCAATGGCAAGTTCTTCTAAATAATTTGTTTGTATTTTAAATTTTAGCATAGACCGAAAAACCACCCCAGACAAATCTCGTTGTCTCCGGCCGATATGGCGCCGTATGCTTTTCATGGATATCAGGAGGAAACAAATTATAAAATGTGACATTTAATATGTATTCGAAAATAACCTAAATAATTAAACTACGAATTTTGATTTGTAAATCATACGATATAAATTGTAAATTGAGAATAAAGTTTTCTAATTTCACGATAAAACAATTTCAATGTAATACGGTGATGCCTCAAATCACTACTCAAGAATCGTAAATTGCAAAATATGAAATGCAAATTGATAAAAACAAGATTCAATTTGACATTACAAATTCGTAAATTGCAACTACTGAAGTGGTAAATCTACCCCTTTTGTTCGCAAATCAACACTTTTGAGTTGCAATTCAAGACTAAATGGTTGTAATTTGCTAAGGGAGGAAATCCGAATTTACAACACAAAAGTGGTAATTTACGAATTATTTTTGCAATTCACAATCCATAGTAATAGCAAATTAATAACTATTTGTGTCAAATTGCGATTGGTTATTGCAATATGTATTCCTCATTTGATCGCATCATTGACAAAGAAAAATAGCGATTCGCGACATTTGAGGGTCAATATCTTCACTTCGTACAATTAACAGAATTGCGAATAAAAAGTCGTGAATTAGTAAATCCTGAGCTAAGCTCTAAAACTAGACAAACTTTTCATGATTCTGTGCTCATTTTTCTTGATTTGATCTTAAAATTTTTTCCGTGTACGACAGACCTTGTACGTGAGCCACTGTGTCCAAATAACATCCTACAGTGAGGCCAAAGCTCCTTTAAAAACAATGGCTGATTTAAATTTCTCGCCCTTTGTAAGAGAGTAAGCCCTCGCGCAAATTTACAATAAGATTGTCGTTAGGATTGGTTACGTCCTTCCCAATGTCAACCACCACCATGAGTAATCACTTCAAAATTCCTTGCCAGATTTATGATAGGACCCGGTATAGATCTCCTTGAGCAAAATCAGTCACACCGTTAAATCGTCTGCACATAGACAAACATTTCCAAACTTTACGACCATTTATGCCTGGGTACCAATATTATATAGGAACACTCACCGAACTCTTTAAAACTTAACGATTCCAATGCAACTGGGACTCGGCTCTTCCTTCCCACCAAAAACGCAAATGAGGTCCATAAGATCGTGCAATTTAAATTCTATTACATTGTTCAGGACATCATTCCCCACTCCAACACTATAAAACCTTTCATTCTCCGCTAAATTGCGGCATTTACATTCAAAAATGTGTCTCACTCTTCAAATCCAGGAGTACTTCTACTCCCCGACAAAATGCAGTCATAAAAATCAAGTTTGAAATTTATTTCGAAGGCTCCTGTTGTACTTCGCATATAATATTCCGAGATCTAGTACCCAGGCGATCTCTGTCTCTCATTAAAACATTCGCCAGTAAAACCGTGTACATAATTCAATTTTAATAGGTAGATACAGTACACTGTTGGCCAAAATGCCACGGCATGGCTATAAAAATATCCCCATCAATTTGCAGTATCCCCATCAGCTCCGTGCGCTAATCATTCATACCAACAGGAAGCTACTTATTCTTCGTCATCTTTTGGTCCTTCCAACTGGAGGAATGTGCGAGAAATTCGAATAAAATTCCCCATCGCTGGGAACGATATTTTTGAATGAAATTCGCAAACGTAAATGTACTCCTTGCAGATGCGGGAATCCGTCAAACTTGTTCCGCTATTATAATTTTTTTTTTTTCCTTTTCCCGCATTTTGTTCATCGCCTTGTAACTCGTACTCGACATCGAGTCGATAACAAACGTGAAAGGATTTTTGTTTTCTTATTCTTATTCTTTGTCATCGTTGGGAGAGAGAGTTTACAAAAAGTGAGTCCTTTTTTTTTATTGAGAAATAAAAACAATTGCAATGCGAGGACTTGAATGCGCGACATCTGTGTTTGTTTGTTGTTTCCATTTTGTTGTCGGGGAAAAGTTATACCCACGTCCATCCGACGGGAGGAATTGCCAAATGAATGAATTGAATAGATTGATGATGGTGAAGAGATGGAGAGATGGGGTGGGTGGGGCTTTTATCTTCGTTCTTTCCTTTCAATTCGTGAATTTGTCATATTGACGGAAGAAGAAAAATAGCAGAGGATAACCCAGAGCCAGAGAGTGTGGGCGAGTGAAAGCGTCTTCTGACGGAAATTGGGTCGAAATGTCCTTTTTCTGATTTGCTGCTGGTGTAGTACTGTTATTGCTACAATGCTTGTTTTGGCATTTTGGTGGATCATAAAATATTTATTGAGTGTTTATTGAATTGTTCTGTTGTTGTTGTTGGTGTTTTACGCGAAAGGGATGGCTTTGCCAGAGGACATGGGATAGAGGAAATCTCGTCAAGTGGTGTTTTGGGACAGTTTATGAGCAATGGGCGATGGGAAAGTTTTTCGAGCAATTAAATCCCAATTAAGCGGAAAGTTATGACACTGAGACGGAGAATGTCTGGGGCATGGGCTATGGCACATTGTGCGGATGTAGGAAGCTGAAACAAAAATATTTATTGTGCGGGTGAAATTGTGAAGAAGACGACAATTGCTGGAAGTTTAGTGTCGATCTGGGGGAAGTTATTTAGTGGGAGCATTGCAAGTTTTGTTTGAAGGCTGTGCGTTTGACAAACTGGGTCAAGCTGTTGTAGGAACATTTTTTTTTTCATGGCGATCTTTGGAAATGAAGAAATGAGGTTCAAAAATGGTTCGTAATAATTCGCGTTGTTGGCGACTTTTACGGAAGGCTGTTCGTCTCCCCATTTATTGGCAGCAGAGAATCCAACAGCACCCGCGCTCAAAAATGATAGTTTTCTTTTATCTTCTCAAATTCTGGAAGCGCTTCTGCTTCTCAGCTGAACATTTTGCACACCTGAAATCATTAAAAAAGGCCTGTAAGTCACAATTTGCCATTCGGGTGGTGGTAGGTTGTGCGAAGTTTTAAAAAGAGGGGCTATAGATCTTGTGTATGAGTTGACACTGATGACTTATCTTCGACACATTTACGAATAGGAGATTCATTTTAAAACTGATCAAGCCAAAGCAATAGTACAGAAAAACTCACCACTGCTATAAGGCATCGAGGTACTTACATGGAGCGTATTGAACATGCGTTCAAAAGGCGACCATTGTCCTGAATTTTTTCACATAAATCTTTATCTCAGCTTTAACGCAAATAGCTGCATATTTTCAGGCGCTGCATTCAGATTCATTCTGGGAGGTTTCGAGGTTAATCTAGTCAGTAGTGAGGAGCCAACAACTTTTCCGTACAGCTTGCATTTCATGTCTCGTTCATCCATTGCAAGTATGCCAGGTGTAGTATATTGAAGTGGACCCTCAATAACTCTAGATTTTCCTAAACCGACTATCAATCATCTAGAGCAACCTTGCAGATGGGCTTGAACATCCAAGTCTAAAGTAAAGTATCGAAAACTCACTTCATGTGTGAAGCTTAACACTCACAGTGTAAGAGATTAAAAGTCATGCAGGAGGTAACCATTGAAGGGTACACTGTTAAAATTACCTCGATGAGTACTCGGTCGTGTGGCTTCAAAGTCGAAGAAACATGTGTAGATAGGCGTAACATACTCCCAAGCGTTTTCGAGAACCATTCTGAGAGCCAAAAGCTGCGGTCGATTGTGCTCCTTTTCATTCTTAAACTCGATCATAGCTGCAGAAGGTGCTTTCAATTTAGTCAACAATTTTCTAAACACACTTGGTGATACGACCCTAAAATTGCAGTACTCCATTTTAAACCCTTCTCGAGATACCTGGCTATGCGGTTACCAGCCACATTATGTAGTTAATTTAAAACGCGGAGACTCTGCTGTGCGTTTGGTTAGCCTAAAGCAGTGCCCAGAGGCGCCATAGCCCATCACCAACCCTAGCGAACATAAAACGTCAGAAGCTCTGTACCCATTCGCTCCTACATTTTATTTGCATACAGAACGTAAACATGCGATCAGTTTTGTTTGAGGTGTCATCTTCCTTTAAACTGTTAAAGAAGCCCGTGATTTGAATGAAAACAAAATGTATACAGTGACTTTTACTGAAGCTAAGATGAAGCCATGTGAAGCCGACGGTAGACAGCGACATCTATGGCAAAAATAAAATTTCATCTTCAACGACTAAGGTTTGGAACGTTTTGGTACCCGAACAATTGTCACCAGAATTTAAGTAAAAACATCGAATCAATGACGTCGGCTGTGTTAATGTGTTCCGAGCCATCAAGATGAATCGGCTTTTAAAAAACGATACCGCACCAATTAGAATTAAGTCGCGTCGTATAAGTGGAACTGTAACATCGAAATTAATGGGGCTTCTCCCGTTGCATGTATTCATACGAAACTAAGTCCATAGAGGATCTCGTTCTCGCATCTCAAAGCTCAAGTGTAAGATAAAAAATAAAAGTAGATAAACAAAATCAACTACAATCCGCCCGGGGTATTGACTTTACGTACACAGACTAGTTTCAGCCTCACGCTGCAAGACTGTACCAACCCACCGTATGTTCCTTTTCGATTCGTCTCTTTTCGTCTTCTGTGTAGGATATTCCCAAAACAAAAAAAAAAACAATAAAAAAAACGAAAAAGATTGTATCGAAACGGTACTTGTGGGCTCCACCTGCTGATATGTCGCCCTCTGGTGAGCACTCTTACAGATTTGTTCTCCCAAATTAGGATCCTGTTCGCTGCATATATAGCTTGTTTATTTTCACACACTCCAACCCTGCAGCACAGTGAGTTTTCATTTTTCTGTGGCAAGGACATTTAAAGGTAATAACACAGTTACCAAGTCGTAACCGAAATTACCCACATACACTGTGGGTTTGTGTTCTTATTCTCTCAGCCCTAATGGCATTGTAGATAGAGGATGCAAACAAACAAAAGCGGTTGTACTATACGGTGTCGTGGCATATATAGTCGTCCCACAGTTGACTTGGATTTAATTCACTTGCACAGGGCTAAAGGATTCCATCCCGGGAGGATTAAAAACACTTTAAGAGGATAAAATGTAACCCGGTAAGCATGGTATACACAAGAGGAACGAAATTCAGGGTGGCAGAGCGGACCCTCTCTCTTTCTGAAGTGAACCGGAGCAAATAGGCAGTGCAAGGCAAACGGATGAAATGGAAAGTACACACACATAGAGCGAGGAGTATTCCTAAAAAGAAACCGTATCCAATCTTGTGCGCGCTTATTTTATTCTCCAAATGTAGGTGGATATAAAAATCTGTTACGGGTCGTATCCTTGGGGGTAGGTTGTGCCCCATTTGGGGACTCGAACGGCTTTATGCAGTTTTTTTTCCCCCTTTTTTGTTGCTTTTCGTGAATTTATTGTGTGCGAACAATTGCGTTACCAATTTCCGGTTGTATGATCATCCGGAAGGATATAGAGTTAATGAAAGGTGAAGCCTCTCGGGGAAACGGGAAAGATATTTAAGTAGATCCCCTGAACGAATAGAAAGAAAAACATGCAAAGCAGGAAGCTTGGGAAATACTTTGAAGGATTTCATTACCTGGGACGAAAAAGGATTAGGTTCACCTATATCGTCGCATATCTTCTGGATGTTGTCATGTTGACTTTGAATGACGTTACATGGAGTCAGAGGTTCGGTTTGTTGGAGATTCCCTTGAAAAACAAAGAGAACCCGAAATCAGAGCAGACTAACATGACAGCAGTTGTGCATTAATTTCTCCTGGCAACAGGATGTGCTGCACAGTATTTATTCAGGTCGAGAGAGCTTGTCCAGGATGAATGGTGTGTGCAGCAGTTTTTATTTTTTTTTTTTGTTCCAGATTTATGATTGTTGCGAAAGGGAATTTCTGAGCTCGCATATAGGTAGGAGAGAGCTCTTGTTACACTTTAAAATTTGTTCTTTTGGCATGGCATTGAGTTGAATTATGTAGAAGCATCTGTATTCAAATGACAGGACTGCTGACCGGCTTCGTTTGTTGGTTGGCAAGGTTACCACTTCTCTTGTTTAGTTTCATCTCTAAAGGACTCGACAAACAGTGCGATAACGGATGGGGAAAACAACAGAATTTTCAAAGCGGGAAAACTAAGCAAAGCATGTTGAGAGGAATATAAATCGGAATTGGTGAATTGGCTTTTAAGGCACCGAATCATGTCGATGTCATACTCTTGAAAGGATCGTAGATGTAGGAAGTAGACCTACAAGCTTTAGAATTGTTGAAAATATTGATAGGAATTACATTTTTTCACAACCAATAAGGGGAATTAAGTTGGCAGAGTAACTTAGTCCTCTTCAAATCTTTTTAGTTTACAGACTCCACTCGAAAATTGCTGTTTAGTTTCGACTGAGTTCACCTGAACTGTAGGGATACCTACGCTTATGTCGAGTACTCCTTATTTCATAGCAGCTAAACTGCTTAGTGCTAAGTGTGCTAGACAAGCTGAGGGAATAGTCTAAGGCCGGTTTTATTCACTCGAAGTTGAACAAAACTTGAGGATTTTTATTTTCACTCAAATTTGACTCGCTCAACTTTGACTATGCCGGAGTTGAGACAACCGAAAATTGGTCAACTTTGGGTTCGCTAAACTCCCCCAAATAGTAGAAGTTCGGAGAGCAAACTTGGGAATTTACGTATAAATTGATTTTTTTTGGGGGTTTTTGATTGCTACCTCTCGAAATCGAGTGACGAAAGTAATTATTATTAATTAAAATTTTAAAGAATATGTCGTTTAAATTATTGTTGAGAGAATTGTCTGTGAGAGACGGCAATACAAGACAATGCCACGGAGACGGACTTGAAAAATGGGACGCCCATGACTTTATCTGACGACAATGATGGTGCTACATCTTATAATGAATTCGTTGCGGTGCGTTTGGAAAAGCTGTTGTGCATCGCGAAAGATTTGAAATTTATTGTACATTTTATTAAGATCTGTGATTTTCTTGTTCGATAGATCGTGTGAATTAAAGCAGTAAGAAACTTGCGCTGGGAACTGCTGCAAATAGTACATTTTAATTTAACATTTAATTTTTATGTGGATATCCACTTCTTAAAACAAAAATTCTAGACAAGGAATAAAAAGTATACAAACTATGGTTTGCCCATAACGAAAATGACGTGCGAAATCCAAAGTTGAAACTGCCATATTTTGTGTCATCTGCCACAAATATCCCAGGGATATTTCTGAAACAGCAAGTAAGCCAACTTTTGAATTTCAACTGAGGAGTTGAGAACTAGTGTAGTGAATAAAAGCAATTTTCAACATACCGCTCAGCTCCCGGTCAACCTCGGAAGTTGAATAAAACGGCCCTTAGTTCGGCATAAAATCTAAGTCCCTTTCAATCGCGAGAAAAAAGAAAATCAAATTTTCGCAGTAGCAAAAAGTGGCAAGATCTAAGTCTAGAAATACTGACGTGGAAACCTGTCCGCCAGTATTTGTACAACAAACTACCACTGAGCAACTGAATTTTAATGGGTAACTTTTCATAGCGACCGCCTCTAGTTGTTCACATGCTTCTGAATTGATTTATGGCTGGTCCTGAAATAGTAGTTGAACTCCTTATCTTGCATTTTTCTACCTTCCATGATCCACATGTCAAAAGTCTTTCAAGGAACTCAGAATTATACATTTAATGCCCATGTGCACGACAACCACTCAAGGTCACAATTTAAAATATTCGAAAAATAAATAAATATACTTTAAAATAAAGGTGCCAGTAATATCCAAAGGCAATCGCACCAAAAAACTCCACCCGGTATAGTCCCTGCACAAACCAATTGCAACATTTATTATACATTCAACAATTTAACAGCTTTTTTGCTGTCCTCTCTGTCATTTACCAGCGATTTCTCTGCACAAATACACGCGGTAATTAAAAACTGAAATAAAATAAAAATATCCCCCATGCGTTAAAATTACACTCAACAGTTCCATGTATATCCTTGCATTTAAAGCGTCCCCTCGCTGCTGGGTTTTGTAATACCAAGTAATTTTTCAAATTTCATAAAATGTTCTTATTTGTATAAATTAACAGTTTTTGCTCGCTGACGCCCTTTTTTTTAAGGACGTTCTCCCTCCACAAATGGACGGGGAAAAAAAATCACAAAATGCGAAAAACTTTATGAATTGCCAAGTGAAAAAATTGTGATATTGAAAGTTTAAAGGACGAACATCGTGTGTAACATATGCAAATGAAAAAATTAAAAACGAAAAAGAAAATAAAACTGAAACTGAAAAAAACTCAACATGTGTGAAGGACCAATCTGATTTCCGACCTTTGCTAGGATACCTACATTTTGCACAAAAATTGTTGACCTATAAACAAATGCTCGCTCGAAAGGCAGACCGAAAAGGAAAATGTGATGTAAAAGAACATCAACAGGGCTCTGATGGAATATCTTGAGTGGTAATAAGCATAAAATAACATGTTACATCCATGTAAAGACTGAAGAGTTTAACTTTCTACTTCAGTTGTCCAAATATGTGATGGAGGGTGGCTGGTAGTAGATGTGTGGAAGTATGCAGTGCACACATCGCTCTTGGAGTTTGTAAAGAAATTCTGCCAAGATGCAGATGCGCTGTACAGGTTGTAGGTTGTGGTAAGGGGTGTATCGTGTTGGGTGTGGAAAGTCGCCCATAGAAAAAAATATGTAACTTGAATGGGGTTATACTTAATTAAAGCAGTTCTAGGGGGACATGAAGGTCACATATGTACAAAAAAGAAGTTGTGACAATGACACGGTACGAGTTATGCTATTTGAGTGGGTGGGTTGGCCGTGAGCCTGATTTGATGGAAACGTCAAGTTATGGTGTCCTCTTTATCAAACTGTCCTGGATAACGTTTCGATTGCTAGGATCCGTTGAGTACTTTCTGAGGTAGATCATTGTATTTAAAATCAAAGTTAGGGTGTTGACAGGATCGTCACTAGGCCTGTTTTTTTGAGCTTCGCTCTCAGCAAAGCAAAGTAAAGTAAGATTTTCAGCACACAAATTACAATAACTACTGCGAGTCTCGAAGTGTCAAGTAGAGCCTACTGTTGAACGACATAGACGGTCGGAATAATCTAAATGTAACAAAACGGCATAAGGCGTGATAGTGAGATCCAGATCCCTGGATTGTCAGTCAATTGAGTCTTCAGAAAGTGACCCCTGCCAGAACCGCATATCTATCATCGGGACCGATGTCGTTAAATATATGGGGTCGTTGTACCCATGTAAAAGTAAACATTTTTATTACGAAATTGTACACTCTTTATTTTTTAAATGTACCAGGCAGGCCACCACCATAGACTAACCAAACTAGACAGTCGACTTTCACTGCACCCACCCGATTTTCCCCTCAAATTTTGAATGACAGCTCTCTCTCGCGCTTTCTTTTTTCTAATGTCTATGAAAACGTGTATTAAAGGCCGTCGGGTGGCAGCATTTTATTAACAAACAAAATGTAAATGAATCTATAACAATAAAAGTAAAAAAAGTAAATGTTGAGTATGGTTTTTTAAATAGCTTAATTTGTCCTCTATCCGTCTTCGGAAGTAAAAGGTGTTCATCCATTCACATTTCAGTTTATTTTTAATTTTGTTTGTATGAATTCTATGTTTGACAGCAAAATGCAAAAATGAAATCATTGGGGGTTGTTCCAAAAATGAGTCAACAACTTGCAAGTTAACGAATTTTAGTAAATGTTAATGAATATTGTATAAATTTCTATTAGGGTGGATGTTTTTAAACTCGTTTATTTAACTCCATATTTGTACAAAATCAATATATGATTGGTAATTCTGTAGTTTAGTAACACTGAACATTGTTGAATAATGTTAATTAGGAACAGTAAGAATGCAAATGCTATTCTTATTTTAAAAACAAAAAAAATATGAATATCGAAAAGCAAAAAAATTCCGATTCCGATTTTGCGTATTCAATCGAACATAAGAAATCAAGTTGTTTTGTTAATTGTTGGTATACGCACGCTTTATTTCGTTTTCTATACACATAATTCTTTTACAAATTTTAAAACAATGTATTTTGAAATGTGCACCGATTTTTTTATAAACCTTCCTAATTATTAATTAACAGAAACAAGTGCACTATTTGTGTTTTTGGAATACGAAAATTGATCAAAACATTTTTTTATAGTTACGAGTAAAATAAAGGGCGAAATATTTTTTTTCAATTTAACAAATGCATACTTGCATATATTAGGCGTGTTTTTTTGAGCTTCGCTCTCAGCAAAGCAAAGCAAAGTAAGATTTTCAGCACACAAATTACAATAAATACTGCGAGTCTCGAAGTGAGAAGTAGAGCGTAGTTGTTTTAAACGCGTGCTGAAAATCCTACTTTACTTTGCTTTGCTGAGAACGAAACTCAAAAAAACAGGCCTATTATTGTGCAAGCATACATTTTACGTACTAATTAGAGATTATAAATTATGCTATACCTAAAAAATATGTTCCCCCACGACATACAAAAAAAAACGTTTTCGCTAAACTGTGTTAAAATATATTTTCTTTATGGCTTCGAAATTTAAAGCAAAAAAATCAACGTTAAAAAGTTTATTTTCTTAAAATATGCAAAACAAAACCCGAAGTTGCTAAATCTCTTTAACAAAGGTGAAAAAAACCGTGTTAGTTCCTTTTTCGATGATTAATATTATGAGATGGATTTCCGCTAGATATTGACAAATAATTATTATATTAATTTATTTGTCATTGTAACGAAATTACAACAGGAATTCCATTTGATACCACCAATTACAAAAACTTTAAAATTCTTAAAATGAACTGTGACATAACTAATGGGCACAAAGTATGCCGAACACAGTCGCACACACTTCATTTCCCGCCATAATAATGGCCGCTTGAATGACATGAAGTCCCTGCAACAGATTGTATAAGTATGCGTGCGGTAGCAATGGCGCTCCTTTGGTTTGTACAGGCACAAATACTTATGCAATTTGCTGCAGGACAGGCAGAAGTACCGTTTCTGCTCTCAATCGACTGTCTAGTTTGGTTATTCTATGGCCACCACCAAGAAAGAAGTCCAGAAAGATCTGACTTCTGACGTCTGCTTCTCTTTCATTTATTTCCCACCGAGTTCACGAGTCTCGTTCGTCACGTTCAGTCAATCAGTCCACCACCGAAACGTTGTTCAGGTTTTTAGTTTAGTTGTTTTCTTTTTGGTTGTCGCCACAAATACAAAAGAGCTAATTTAAACAAAAAAAAAACCTGATGATACTAAACTAAAAGTCCACCTAAGATTTCGCAAAAGTACCAGTAGGTAATCTTGAAAGAGTAGTTGCAAGGAGTTTTGGTTAAAACTTAAAATGTGTGGAACTGAAAATAAATGGTATGAATGGGTGTCAAAAATTTTTTTTTAACTGCGTATTATTAGCACAAAAAAAAACTTGGCCCCGGAAATTGGGTGTGCAAGATTCGAAAAATATGATCACAACAAAAAGTAATGCCAAAACTTCCATTTCGACTCTTATGTTCATTTCTAAAAAAAATTGACTCTGAAGCTAGAAATGCGTCTGAAAACTGAAATCTGTCGTCTGAGGAGTGCTTTTCAGTCATTACACTTCTATGGCAACAAGGAAAATTAAAGCATAAATAATTTTTACCCACTTTTAACGACGACTCGCTTTTCCCTGATCCAGCAACCGTAAGTGATATTTGAATTAAAAAAAATATGAAATATAGAACAGGGTACTGTGCAACCGATCGTAACATTAACTCACAAACTTGGACGCACATTTTGCTTCATGTAACGTTCAAAACGCGCAGGCGCAGTGGATTAGTGATTAGTTTGTTTGACTTTACTAAGCGTGGGGTCCCATGTTGGATTCCCGAAAAAAAAACCCAAATGCCATCTTAAGGTTTTTTTTCCACTGCGCCACCTATCGCGAACGTCTGACAAACATCCGAGAGTTAACTGCCATGAATGAAAAAACTTCTCAATGCCGTTCGGACTCGGCATAAAATTGTAGGTCCCTTCCAATCGTTCCAAAACTGAAAAACGCACACAAAACGAATGGTTGTGAGAGGTTAGGGGCCATACAGACGTGCAACAGGTATTTTTTTTTTGAAAACGAAAATAATTTTTGTTGAAAACGAAAATAATTTTCAAAGCAAAGAAAAAATTTAAAGCGCTGCTACCTTTATTGAAGTTGTTGTTCTTATTTTCGCTATATGACGACAAGATAGAAACGAAAGGTTTCTCGTTTTCATTCATTTTCTTTCATTCATTTTCTTTCGACAACTTCTACAGTGTTAACCACAGTGGCGGCTTTCATCATCACGTCTAAAAAAAATTAATAATTTGTCAAAGAAATGTAAAATTCTTTCACTTTTTTTATTTATAAATAATTGAAAAGTTAATTCACGCGATTTGGGGGCATTCTGCTGCTTTCTGAAAGAGTCATAAATCCAAATACTCAGATTTGCCCTTATGTCCCTTAGCTTCATGTCACGGCACTCTTCTAGTCAGATGGCGGGTTCTTCTACGCACTACAGCCAAGCAAAAGGCAATTTGAATGTTCGGCAAATACTTCTGCTTCGAGCTTTGCAAAATGTGAGTCATATTAGGCTTAGTTATGCTGAACTAATTGAACTACACGCTCGAAAATATTTCACAAAGGACACACCTATCGGTAACTGACTCTGCAGAGATTAGAAGCAGCAACTCATCGTACCCCCGCTGCAACCAGAAGTCTTTAACAAGGTGTGATAATTAAAAGGAAACTATCCATTCTGCTCCTCTGACCCTAGCATCACTCCGATTTAAACCTAACGAGTTAAATCCCTCCCTTCACTCAAATTGTTGACATATCTTAAGCCAAGTCCACCCAAACCCCTCACATAGCACCAGAGAAATTCGCCCTCATTTACAATGCCATAAACCAATCTGTCGCAAAGCACAACCGACACCCTCTCTCACCGAGCCCCCAACTGGCCTTATGTCTGTTTACAATGTCCGATGTAAATATTGACGACCCCACTGCATGTTTTTCAGCATCGCACCACCAGCACAAAATGTGTATAAAACTCCAAACACATTCGGTCTTTGCTCAGCCCTAATGTGTGTTCGTTTATGTTTATGTTAGCCTTCCATCACTAAATTACCACCCGGGCATACACTACACAGTATAAGACGAAGCCATCAGCACAGAATTCGCTGAGTTAACGTTTTCACCGAGCATGCCATCAAGTCCTCGCCACCGTAGTAGGTATATAGAAGTTTGGGTTCTTTCGCTCGCCTTTGGACTTGTCGTCCGCTGGTCGTTTTGCCTCAGGTCAGCCTTCGCCTGTTTGCTCACTCATCACCGTCACATGGATATATGTGAATGTTAGTGAGAGTGGAATTGCTTCCGGTGGGACATTGCGTCTACCTCCTGGGCACCCCTCCAGCAAACTCCAACGGCTACATAACAAATTCTCGATCCATTCTGGCATCCGTCGGCCACTCGATAGAAAAAGGATCTTTTTTGCCTTCTATATGCGGATGTGTGTGCGTTTTATGTTTCGCTGTTGGCCCATTGAATGATTATCGTTATATTGAATATTTCGGACCAACAAAATTCGGCATACGTTCTCTGTGGGTGCGTGTACACCGCTCTGGGTGTCCTTTGTCGAACTGGAGATGTTGCTGACCGTCTTCTGGTGTTGACTGGAGAAGCTAAAGCTATATGTGGCCAAGGATAAATGTACTACATCGAAGAAGCTAATTAGGTTTTATTGTTATTAATTTTATAGGGCGCTAGGGGATTGTAATTCACT
Organism: Cheilosia vulpina; assembly: GCA_916610125.1. Lineage (NCBI taxonomy): Eukaryota > Metazoa > Arthropoda > Insecta > Diptera > Syrphidae > Cheilosia > Cheilosia vulpina. The sequence continues at coordinate 65,384,430 of OU744277.1, forward strand.
TTAACTGCACGGGGGGTGTATGCTGACCGTAGCTGTTTGCGTGTATTCCGCAGCAGCAGCTATTTTTCTTTTTTATTCCTATAGTCTGACGCGGCTTTTGATGGTGACAATTTAGCCGGCAATGAGGTGTCCTTATGGGATTAAAGCAGCATAAATGGGAATAATATTTGGACTTTGATATAGCTGGGAGTTGGGGTGGACAGCACACCGGGGGGGGGGGGGGGGGGTGGGTCTGTGTTGATTTTTTTCGGTTGCCGGCAGGTATAAAACGGATATAGCTGCCTTTTATACATATGGTGCCAGGTTCAATGCCAACTCCATAATTATAGTGCCGATCCACAACAAAAAAAATAGGAAACAACAGCAAGGAGAACCGACTCCATTTAATTGCCCATCAGTGTGAACCAATACAGAATAGCCACTTTCCCTTACCATCTTCCCAGTTAACGTGAACACCTAAAACTGGGTGTAGGCATCCATTTCGATAAGATGCCAGTAGCATTAATCATCGCTTGTGCAAATTTCCCAGCGATAAAAGGAGCGCAGTGTCTAATTTCGAATAAGGAAATCTTTTTATCCGTCTAAAACGAGGAGAAGCTGACTTAAAAAGTAATTTACCCCAGGCAAGGGGATTAGTTTAAGCCCGCGGCAAAACCAAAAACTCCCAAGTCTCAACACTTTAGAAGTAATTTTTTCCTTCAAACTGTAAAAACAGCCCTCGCAACGAGATCCAAACGAAGGAGGCACTCCTCACCCCGTGCCGTAGGCATGTGTAACGTATCCTTTATTTGGCAGATGATATGTAGCCAAAATTCACACGTGTTTTGTTTTTTTATTTCCACCTCTTGAGACAAGGGCAAATCCTTCAAATCATTTATTTTCAAAAGCGAAAATGTTATCCCCGGATAATTCCGTCATCTGGAACCTGGCTGCCGTGGAATTTTCATTTTTGTTCTTTCTGCCGATTTTATCTGATCCAATTTGCATAGCTCCAACGCAGCAAACCCCATACGCAGGTATCTCTATAAGGAATGCGTTTGAGTGAAGAAATATCGAGTTAAATAGACAACGAAAAAAAAAAAACACCACCGAGAGGACAATATTTCTGAAGGTCCTTATCAAACGCGAAGGCACTCTGTGAGGATATGCTGAGGAAGATATGGGCGCTTCCTTCTGCACAATTGAATCAATTTAGCGATGCTTTATGAATCTTATAAATCAGGATGCTTCTGTTGCTATTTTTCGTTCGCACTGCTTGTATAGATGGAGGCTGTACCACATCCACGTTATGTGCAGACAAGTTGTCGCTCAGCTCGGTTTTTTCCCCTCTCATTGTCGCCAATGTACAAACATACTTAAGCAAATTTCCCACTGCAACTGCCAGGCACCACAAGAAACAAAGGAGCGAACAGGAGACAAAAAAAAAAAAAAAACTCTCATCCTTAGATAAAGAATGACTTTGCGCTTTTTGTTTAATGCCCACGGACATACGCAGCTAGCGAGCATGCACAGGATAGATTTGCAGGAAATTGGTAACAGTATAGTCACATATTATATAGCCCCCCTCCCCTCGCCAGGACCCCACTGTTTTCCACCATTTTTTAATAGAACAAAACCGAGTTTAGACTTTAGAGGTGGACAAAAATGAGGAACGACAGTCTGCTGCTGCTGGGTTATTTAAGTTACTCCTTCTTGTCTGCGAGCAAAAGTCCTCAAATCGTCTTGCAAAGAGCGGAAGCTCGGGCAAGGGACAAAGAAAAGGCGAAACATAACGGAAAACAAATTATTTCAGGGGAAAATTTGCTGCGAATAAAAATGTCACTGGTGCGGAATGGGATAAATAAATTTATGAACAATTTGGTTTTCTTCGTCCTTTCTGTATGTGTGCATGGTAGAAGAAAACTATTTCCCAGCGCCGACGATGGTATCGGTTATTGTTATGAAATTTGTGTGACTTTATGTTTGACAGGAAATCTGCAAATGAAGGGACATTCTCGTTTTTATTTTTAGGGTCCTTTGTCCCCTGGAAAAATATGCTCTGCTGAATGAGGCAAACTTCCTTTCGGCTAAAGTTGTCAATTGAGTTTTTCTTCATTGAAGTTGAGCGTGCATCCTGTTTTATTGTCGGGCACAAGGGTCGTCGGTTGATTTGGAGAGCATTGCTTGATAGTTTATTTTATCGCTAGGATGACACTTTTTTAAGCGCGTTATAAAAGACAGACACAGACACCGAAGTAATGGTTGGGTTCGTCTGGAAGATGGGTTGGGCGATAAATGTATTTCACTCTTACCGATCTTTGGGATTCCTTTTGTGTTTTTCTGCGGATATATGTTTAAGGGAATGATGTGATAAAAGGTTATTTGAACTGGTTTATGTTTTTGAGGATGTGAAGCATAGATGAAGGAGATAGTCAAAGGCAGGACTGTGAGTAGGATATGACGCTGTGTCTGGTTGTAGAAGGTTTGACAATTTGCTAAGTGAATTTGTTAATATGTCAAGGCAGAGCGTTGTTCATTCATCTCAAAAAATAGGTATCCACTCAAAGCGCAAGGTCGTGCGGCAACTTATCACATTTATAACAACCTTGATCTAAAATGAACGGCTTAAATTTGCAAGACCCTCAAAATGGCTTGCCAATCTTCGGGGTTTCATAGCTCATAAGCCGCAAGGGGATCACAATGGATCTGAGCTTGTAGGATTCAGGTTAAAGTCTGGCCAACCCACTTATGTATAAACGTTGAAATTCATTCGATGATAGTTGCAGAGCGGTATCTTACTGATAGCTCGTGCAAACAAATCTCCTGTTCGATGCTAAGAGAAGTTTATTTTACTAAAACCACTAAGGATGTGATTGCCTTGGTAAATCTTCCCGAGACAGGCAAAACTTTGAAGCATGCGGCAGCTGTAGAGGAAGCCTCTTTTGCGAAAACAGAAATAAGAGTCGCTGCTGACAAAGCTTAGTCTTTACCCAAGGTGTTGGTTGTGACATCAACGGTCTCGAAGGTGATCCATATACTTGCTTCCAGAATTGGTCAGATGAGTCTAAGTTTGATATTATAGCTTAAAGGTGTCGGCTTGTGGCTTTCGGATGTTTGCCTAACATGGAACAGTAGAGAATGCTCATGCTTAATGTTCAAGATCTTACTACATTAATGGCTGAGGAACTTTGATGAAGTAGTTCATCTGGAGGTTATATCTTCATTCTGGATGTTAGGAATTTCATGGCAGTTTTTCTTAGGAGTTTGGTCTCTCTCGACAGACTGTATATCACAGCTGCGAGAGGTTCTTCCACTGAAAACTCTGCTATAAGCTAGAATGCAACAAGGCTTGGTCTACTTTTAAACGATTTTCGTAAAATCTATTTGTAGACAAAGAGTAAGATGGGATGTTATTCTCTGCTTTCTCGTCTCTCTCCAGCCTTTTGGAAAGAACGAGAAGTTCAGCTGGTATAGTTTTTTAAACAACTACTTTAATAATCTCAGAAATACAAACCTTTAAGGTAATTTATCTAGATTTATGTGGTCTCACAGGGTACCTTATAGCCGTCTCTGTGTGTAGCCAAACAGCAATTTGAACCTTATCTAACCTTGGCTATAGGTGGTTATGACAATACACATCTGTCATATTGGATAGCTTGGCACTTAGGCTGGGGCTTTACGAATAGATACCATCTTGGTTTTAAAAAAACTGCAAAACCTTGGAAGGCACAAGCTTAGGCCAAGATTGACGTTTTTAAAGAAAAACCCTTCGTGAACTGTAAAAGGAGTTCTTGAGCCGTCCTCTTTAGTAGGAAGCTTGCTTCACAGTTGATTTTTTTGTTTGTAGATAAGTGCATCTGGAAAAGGATACACAAGCGAGTTGGTCTCTCCAGTGTATACTTATCCTGAGGTATCTGCTTCGCCAGCATGTTCCATAATGGCGATGTATAGAAGTTAAAGTATGGTATGAAAAGTGTCATTTAGAGAGTTTGTTTCTGCATCTCGTGTGCCCAACGCTGCGTACTTAATTATTATAGTTTCTGTTCCCAGTCATTCACGATGCTGAACTGAAATATCTGTCTATTTACGTCAATATAAAGCCTGGGGGTTGAAGTGTCACCTTTAAAAAACCGCCTTTTCCTGGAGTATAAAGCCACTTTGACAAAATTTTTATTTTTATTTGTTCCCTCTGGAAAAGCGAATCATATTGGTTGTGGTTCAAGTGTCACGAAAAATGTTAGAAGCGAGATCCTTGAAAGGCAGCAAAGGTTTTTCCATGAAAGAAATGAATTAGTTCGATTATTTTAAATGCGAACAATTGTCGTCGGACAGTAATAAAGTTATTATTCGAGCCGATAAAATTACTCTAAAATAATTCTCGATCGATTGCATCCAGGAAGATTTAATGCTCCGACTGTAGATGGAGTGGCAGTTGTAGTGTCGGGCGAACTCGATGACTCCGCGTCTGCACGTACTTCTCTCCAGAGACAATACTGAGACCACCAACTCCGACCGATTTCCCGTTACTTAGTCTACAAGCTATATTTTTATGGGGTGGCAAATGCTAAGTGCGCTTGTATTGTTACATAGAAATTCGTATTGACAAATGTCACGTAACTTCAAAAATTCCGACTCACCAACACGCTCGCACCTTGCATATGCCACTTCCGCTGTGGGCAAAGTTGCTGACAGCGTTCATAGAATTTTATCCGTTAAATTTGAAATTATTCGTTACTTTTGGTTAATATTTTTTTTAAGGAATAATTGTAGATTTGCTTAAAATATGTATGAAAAATGAACAATGCAGATTGTTTGAAGTAAAATAGAAATATATTGAGCAAATTTTCGTCAGTTTTCTAAGAAAAATTTACGCATGAAATCGAAGTTCATGATATTCAAAAGCGCAAAATACGCAACCATGTTTGGTATAAGTTTTCAGTATATAGAACATCTCATTTAGCTAGTTTTATTAACCAAAGAAATCAAATTATTCGCCTTTTAACAATATATAATAACTAACCAATGGCAGTCAGTAATGTAAAAATGTGGTATTCCCGAATTCTAGCACATTTCCCCACGGTTGTCGAGGTTGGCAGCATTTATTTTTGTATTTTTTGTATGTTTTTGCATGTCACACGGATTCTTAATTGACGCAACACCGATAGGAATACAAAATGGCGAATTTGAAAAAAAACTGAGGGGCCCAGCGGCAAGAGGATTGTGAGTTGGGGGTCTCAGTATCATTTGTCTCTGCTTCTCTCAACTATCCTTGTCCTCTGTTCATCGTCTTCGCCAGCTCGTTGCCTCCGATTGACACCAGTTTCCAGGTCAGCCATACGCAAAATGACTCGTACCCTTGTCGCAGTATATTTCATAGGAAGTTGGGCCTTACCAATTATCATTTTAAACATTCAGCTTATCGATGCAATTCTATGAAATCGAGTATGTCATGTTTGGTGGGCCAGTATCTAGGGCGTGTGTGTGGTCTCCGCTTTGAAGGTCTGTATTTTGAGGGCACAACAGGCAAGAATTCAGTGGGGGTGCTTCATCGTAGAACTAAGCAACTTGAAGACGTATCTGAAGCTCATCGTTTTACGATGCCTTCATTTTAATTTGAAAATGGTGAATCCCACGACTGGTATGCTAATTTAAGCCAAATTTTGACTGAGAATTGTTTTTTAAGTATTAATTTTTTAATTTTTATTAATTCAGGTGCGGAAATGTTTTTATTTAAAGTTTTCTGCTCTCTTAAGTTTCAGCATTTGTCAAACCTGACAAATTGAAGGAAGTTTATTTATTTTAAATAAACTCCATTTTTTTTGGAGGGAACAGCCCGTTGGAAAAGTGCTCAGCCAAGCGGGCGTGGGTTTGCTAGTAATTAATAAATTAATATGTACATCCTTTTCAAGACTCCTCGGAGTGAAGAAGATTTCGTAGCACTTGCCCATAGGATTCTGAAAGCCTTCTTTTTGTCATTTATCATGGCAGTAGCATTCAGTCCCCAGTTGCCTCACCGACAAAAACATGGTGTGATTATACACGCTGACCACCACAAACAACCCATAGCCAGGCCATACCCATAGATTATCGGATAAAATAATTGGCAATGGTCGCCAAAAGTACCTACCTGCACACCATGCAACAAAAAGGACAATTAAAATTCCCAGAACAAAATAAACTCTCCGAACGATGTCAACACAAGGACACTGCAGCATTTGGTTTTTGGGGAAAACAACTACGAAAAACAAACCGCACATGTCATATCATTATCCTTATCTGAGGTTGCAGTTTCGGGTGCGGTTTGTGCAACTCAACCCTGTATAACGCGCCCCGTACTCGATGTGACGAGCCTATCGTTTACAGAAAATCTCTGGCAATTCAAAAACTCAATTCCCTGCCAAACACGTGCGATCAAAATCAGAGCATCAAGACGACCGAAGGAGGCCAACAACGAAGGAATGGAGTATCCGTCTTCGTACAGGACTCATCAAAATCCGAACGGATATTGTTATAAATATGTATGCCTTCGGATAGACTTGAAGTCCGGCCTCATCTAGATATAGCTCTGGAGAGCGTACTTTAATGGAGCTAGCAGTGCGGGTCAACTCCGGCAATGGAATTTCTGTCAACGGTCGTCTGCTCCTTGAAAACCCCCCTATCCAATTGGAGTACAAATAAAACGATTTGGCATCGATCCCAGACATCGTCATATGGATATTCCCCGTTTCACTAATATTAGATGCAAAATAAAGAAGCAAACGGAATGGAGCAGATGAATGAAACAGGAAATTGCTTGCTCACATGCTGCGGTGGCTCTGGAGTGATGCTGCTTCAGCCCCTGCTTCCAGCCAGTCATCGGGGCAAAGGGACGAGCTCTCTGATGGGCAGATGTTGCGCCGATGAGTAGTGCGGTAGGTGTGTCTATTTTGGGAAATTGTCACGTTCGAGGATTTGCTTAGGTTTGCATGCGAGGAAGACGATGATTTTAAATTTCATTTGTATGGTCTGCTGAGCGACGGCGACGATTGAGCTGAAGAGCAGATGGATAGCGCATGGCTACGGGCAGCTAATTGGCAAAACGAAGTTAGCGTTCAAAAGTATCGCCAGCCTGCAAATAGAACTTATGACTTATCCGGCTGCCAGCGCGTTTATTAAATGCAAGTGACGGAAATGATTCGAATTGATGGTGCGGCGTGGTCCGACTGACATTTGGATGAACTTATTTCGGAAAACATGTTGCTCAGCTTTTAGAGTGTTGTATGTGATCCCTCGGAGGACGAGTAATATAGACAGGCTTGGCCACGGAGTAGGCAGTAGGGGATTGAGGTTCTGATGGTTACTCGAGCAATATGCTTAATGAAGAACAAGGTCGAAATGGTGTTGCTTGAACCAGACTTCAATCCTGAGAGGCTGCTACTGGCTTAGTTAAAAATTAGGTGGGTTATTCATCAAGCGCGTGCTAAAGGACTATATCTCGGCAAGAAATCAAAGATATTGATGTGGAAGACATGTGGTTTTAGCGATACGTTACCGCGATAAGCTTTTCGCATTCAAAGCTTGTCGACGGTGGCAGGCAAATGTCTTCTTCAGGCTGCGTATGATCATGCACTATTTTCTTTCTAAGATTTTGCTAGACTAACATATGTTTGTTAAAGGTAGTCTTGGCATAGACTGTGCAGACGCAAAGAATAGACTCACTCGCAGCTGTGCCAACTACAACTACACTTCAGTAGCGGAGATTGCAAAACTGTCTGTGTTTTTCCTGTCCTGAACATACGTATGAACGTCTCAGACAGTGTGTTCTACACTGAGTGGCCTCCAAACTCGTTCCTCTGTTGAATATTTCGAAATGGTCCTTAATTACAGTTGTGCTTAGAGGGCAATATTTCAACTTGTATGGTGATGGATATATACAGAGGAAGTAAGGTGTCGCAACTATGACAACAAGTGGTGAACTGAAAGTCTTCCCTTCGAACCAATAGTGCAAATTGGCCAATGACTGATTTCCTATCCTTCCTGGGGATATGCCAATTCTAAATATTTTTCCATGGTGAGGTGTATTCAGTGACAAACGCAGAAGCGTTTTCCATGGAACCATGTCCACGATGATCTTCGTCGAGAATATGTTTGTTTTCGTCTACTTGTCTTCAACTTATAGGCTCTGCCGCTCTACCTCGCTCCTTTTCAAATCAAGAATTATCAGCAACCGTTGTTCTTGATCGCTGTTCTGCTTTGGGGTGGGTGGGCGTCTGGCGCACATAGCACATACACATGTCAAGAAAAACTGCGTGAAGTTTGATCCGATTAAGTGAAACGAAAGAGAAGTATGCGAGGTGAGTGTGGATGGAATCAACAGCGAGAATGTTTTTCTGAGGAAATGCGCAGATGGCTGATGACATGCGATGATGGGTGTTGTTGTTGTTGTTGGTGGATGAGGTGTTACATACATTGATACCTACAATAAAGAATTGAAGAATTCAAGAAGTGAAGACGATATAGGTGAATTCATTTGATTGATTTATTCTTTGTGTAAATACAAATTTAGTTTAAGGTTTTTGATTTAGTGGTTGTTCACATATTACCTACGTGAAGAAGTAAAGAGTTCAAGAATTTCAATACTTACAACGTAAGTAGTTGTCGAGTTTAAATTTTTAAATTGGTGTTTAGGTGAATAGATTTGTTTGATTTATTGTTTGACATTGACAAGGTTTATCACTTTCTTTTAATGTATTGAAACTGAACTGTTACTATTTCTTAAACCGGAAATTACACAGTTTCACGCCGCGTACGAAGTTGCGGGCACAGCTAGTCATATACATAAAATTTGTGTAGTTCTGTTCGACTAAGATTGAATTTGACTGCATGAAAAGCATTAAATGCAAAAATCGTAGAAACAGCTCAATATATTCTGGTGTATTTTTTACAGATCTATAGAGGATACCTAGGACTACAATCTCTACTCTGTTTAAACTCTATATCTTTATAAATATTGGAAAAAATTGAACAAGAGAAATTAATTTTTTCGTTTCGTTTTGCTTTTTTCTTTGTGACGCTTTGCGTTTGAAAATACTGGGAGCATTTAAGTATATTAAACACCACCTTATAGAGGACATCTGCAGGTACAACTTAGGATATCCAATAACTCGATAGCTTAAAAGGTTTTTAAATAAATAGGCAAAATTTGAAACATTTTTACGATTTTCACCTGAGTGAGTAGATATGCACTTCATTATCAAATCAAACATACTAACTGCGCAATATATTGGCATCTCTTTTAACCTTATTTTACTCCTGTCGCGGAGAGGGAGTCAGACAGAGGCAGTACGCTGTGTGGTTTGCTGATTAAAAAAAAACATAAAAGAAATGGCAAATATGTGGGACAGGTTTGTTTATCTCTGTTTTGCTCACAAAAAGAAAGTGTCTAGAAAGAAATGTCAAATAGGTAAAGGTGATTCCAGATCGTGGTATTATTACATTAGGGAAAATTCCTGGTGATACACGTCGTATATGTTTATAAATGCTATTTGCAATCAAGATGAGGCAGTAAATTAGCCGGTGGAGTTTTTAAATAGCATTACAGCCAATGGCCTTCTTGATGATAAAATTCGACTGAAGAATCTTCTCGAAAAATTAAAAAAATGGAAAGATATAATATTTTAGATTCAAGTCGATTTAAGGGATTTTCTTTCAATAAATAAATATGTTTTAAAAAAATTATAATTTGTTTTATTTTCTTAAACAGGAATGTGACGGGATTGATAATAAATTTGACAAATAAATCTTAAATTTTGATACGACATTCTTGAAGCATTCCAAAAAATTTAATATAAGGATAACTTTTTGTTTAAATTTTTGAAAGTTTATTTCTAGAATAATTATTTTGGGCTTTAGTTAGCATTATTTTTGCTGCTGATAAATATTTGATTTTGAGATTAATTTAAGCTCACACATTTTTCATTGCGTTATGTTTCGACTTAAATAAAATACAATGAATTTGGGTGGTATAAACTTATAATAAACAATTCCAAATGAATCACCCTATATCTTCATGCAGGATGTATGTAACGAAACTATTCTGGTTCCTTTTACCAGAAAGAGACTGGTCAACTTACAACTCATTATCCTTAATGGAACTACATTAAACTACTCCAGCGAAGTAAAATATCTCGGAATTATCTTGATAAGAAACTGAACTGGAAGTTACACATCAAGTCTGCGACAGAGCTTGCCACTAAAGCCATGTGGGCCTGTAGGAGTATGTGGGACATCTGAAAATACTAAACCAATCCCAAACTTGGATATGTTCTGCTCCGTACTTGACACTATGGTTAGGGAGTATAGATTTGGCAAATTATTTGAAGTAGAATTACTAGAACGTTCTAGTTTGTCCAATGGGGTTCCGATACTGGACCCTAAAAGTTTAGTTTGGTACACCGACGGATCAAATATGGTTGCCGGAGTTGGAGCTGGTTTCTTTGGACCCAACACCAAAATCTCATTATCCAAGGGAATGTGTCCCACGGGTTTTTAAGCGGAAATCCATGCAATAGTAACTTGCGCTAATACAATTTCCAGTAAAGGTATTAAAGGCGCTATCATACAAATTTTCTCAGACAGTCAGGCAGCTTTACAAGTTTTAGCGTCCAATACAATGGATTCCTATACAGTTAAGAGCTGTCACGAAGCCCTGCAAACCCTAGCCAAACACAACAAGGTCAAACTTGGTTGGGTACCTGGTCATCAAGGTATTGCAGGCAACGAACTTGCTGACAAACTTGCTAGGGCTGGGTCCGAAACTGTTCTATATGGACCTGAACCTTACTGCAGAGTCAATGGGGCTACTGCGCTAGTAGTACCACTGGGAAAATGTCCCTGGTCTAAGACAATCCAAACGATTAATCAAGCCCTACTCCTACACGAAAATCCTTAGACACAGTAAGGATAACATAAGAAAGCTAGTGGGCTTCCTCACAGGCCACTATGGCTTAAGACACCACCTCAACAAAATGAACCTTTGTCCGGATACAGAATGTAGATTCTGTCTGGAGGATGTCGAATCCTCTGAACACATCTTCTGTGAATGCCCGGCTTTTCATTGGTTAAGAACACGTGACTTTAATTCTTTAATAGAGAGACTCGTACACTAGCAGATCTAATGAACTTATTCGCCTTCATCAGGGAAGTCACACGTCTCTTAGAATAACATTTCCCCATTGATACAATAGATCTTTCAGGTCGCAGTGTCTGCCATCAGGGCATGGGATTATATTTAAAAAAAAAACTTTCTTTTTCCGCTCTACCAATGGATTCACTGTGCTGGTAAACTCTTCAATGAACTTTCTTACTTTTTTTACGGGTCGCAGCTGTCTTTCATGCTCTTCGATCTTGGACACGTTTTCGAGGCGGTTTTGTTAGAAGTAGCAATAAGGGCTTTTGGTCCAGGAGTTTGAAACCAACTAGATATCATCTTCTAGGTTAAAAGGCTAACGAGATCCCGTTTAAACTGGAATGGCATTCAGCCTCTCTATTTTTATCGACTTAGAACTTGATAACTTCCCTCTAGATTGGCACAAGTGTCAATTACCACTGTTTAAGGAGGACTGACAAAAATAACTAAAATCCAAACAGGAGGGCTGTTTGAGGGAGCTTATAGCCCAATTGGGTAAGTAGGGCTCCCTAAATATAGTCCGAACCTTTTGGAGTCGCCTGGAAAAGGTCACTATGGGAACCCTTAATTGGTAGTTGGAACCCACCGGCATTATAAGCGCGAGTAGGCTGACAAACATGCCAATTACCCCTTCGTGCAGCTAATCCTGGAAAAGTTTCTCAATGTATTCTTTCAGACTGATCTCGAATGGTTGTGAGAAGCTAAACGTCAAGGGTACCGGAAGCCGATGGCGCCCATGTAATTTTAAATTACCACACTTTTGGTGGCCAATCAAAGGCACATAAAGATTACGAATTCATTTCGCCCTCACTTTAGAAACAGATTAGGAAAGTGTCACATCCTTGCACCTATAACTGGTATCCATAATCACACATTTTGTGCACGCAACTTATGGCCTGCTGAAGCACCTATAGTGCCCTAGCTAAATCGATATCATTAACGTGTCTCACACCACGCCACTCAAAGCCACTTGAATTTAATTAATTGCCTGACCCACTATTGTTAGGCTCCGACACCGTTTCTCCATCGATTTACGTCATAATTAGACTGTGTCCACTTAACTGATTGAGCAAGGAACCCCACAATATTCTCATCATCATAATCGGCAGCGAGCAGGTTCCCGAAATCTGTTGTTACGCAGTGCGCCCGCTTGTTAATTTGTCACAAGCGTACGCTAGTTGTGACATCCACCCCAATCCCTGTCAATTAACAATCCATAATCCCAGAGATAAATCAAAAATATTGCCGGCATCGTGTCGTCGTCGTCCTGGCAGATTAAATTAGCTAAATAATGATATTGTCCTTAATCAGTCGTTATCTCTCGATTAATTGCGACGGCCGGGGGTATCCCTGTGGCCAACAACAGTGAGTTCAAAACAGTAAACATCGGCAAGAGAGATAGGGACAAGTGAATTCATGACGGAAAAAGTTTTCCTTGTTCTTATAATATCCTGCTCGCCGTCGTCCTCATGTATACCTTCCCACCGAATGACCAGAAGGCGTCTTAGGTAGATCTCCACACCAAGTCACACCCAAGCAGCGCTAACACTCACGCTGCGGTGTATTAGATTCCACTAAGGGGCGAGTTCATGAAACATTCATTAAGGACATTCGTGTTCATTTCCTTTTATCGCTTCGAGCAATAAAAAAAAAAAACAAGAAAACAACAAGACTCCGTGCATAGTTTTCTTTTCTTGTTTTCGCTCAGTCCAGATAGGAATCGTGTGGGAACTTTGCCAGTGTACGAGCTACGAGTAGTTCGCCGGAGTACGAGTACGAGTATGCTTGTGACAAGTCGGGTGTAATGTCAAGTATCCTAGGTGAGTAGGTTCATTCGTTTAATGCGCTGCATTTTGTCCTCTTTGCCATTTTCTAAGGAACCTGCAGAAAGTTTTTCACTGCTCTTTTAGAGGAGTTTGCAGTTTTGGCGCGCAGCCTCCTTCTTAAAAAAAAATAAAATAAATAAAAAAAATCCCAAGCAAAAGTATAAACGGATACACATGATGTTGTAAGTTAAGCCCGAAAAAGTTGTAAGGATATTTTGTTGTAGCTCACGCCAGTGTTATTTGCTTTTAGCTTAAGCTTATGTTGTCGCCTCGTCTCTAGACTTTGCCACGAGTTTCACTTTGCAACTTTATCCTTGTTCATGCACTGGGTTTGGGTCAATGGTGGCTGATTTACTCAATGCAAGGATGTTATTTTTATTAGATACTCCGTTTGCTTACGTTCTTTTTTCTTCTGTTTGCGCACTCTGCACAACTGCTCGGTCTTCTTGATTAACTTCTTAGTTTTAATTCGGTTTAAAGTTAGTCCTTTGAGTGAATAGATGTAGACTGCGTCGGCCGAGATATGGAATGATTCTTGTTGTGTCGACAGGATGCGGGGATATATATAGTAAGTTGTTTATCCTGCAGTGGATAGGGCGACTTGTTTTTTTTTTTCTAGCTAATTGTCGTCTCTTTGTCTGTTTTTCTTTGGGTATTTCTTTTTTGTTGGTCTGTCAAAACGATACACCAATGCCCTTGTTTGGGTAATTAAATTGAATTTTGTTAAACGAAATGAGCAGCAAACGAAAAACGAAACAAGTTTAAACAGAAAAGTTTTGTTTGTGAACTGGAGAAAAGTTTTAAATTAGGAGAACTTTCGAGAAGATATACTCCGCTGAAGTGGACACTTTGTGCCGAGTGACAGTGAGGACTGCTGCAATACATATAGTTGGTTGCGGTCTGCGCAAATTGTGGTTATACCGATGAGCGGAATCGTAATTTTTTGTGTAACTACGTGTTGTGAGGTTTTAGTTGGTTCTCTCTACAAGAGCTCAAGTGGCTGGTTGAAGTTGTAAAGAAAACTGTTTGCTCTCCTCAAAATTGAAAACATAAACCGACACATTATGCGTTTTTTTTTTTTTGCTGTGAGTGACTTCGTAAGAATTAAGAGCCATTGTAAATATAGTTAGATGATAATGAGGTACATGGAACTGCGATTAACCAGCTGGCAAATATTGACTTGTATATTCTACTGTTTCTTTGATAAATTAAGGCTAGGACACAAATTTGCTTTATATACCTAGGCAGGCACCCCGAAAATTACAGTCAATCTTGCAAAGATAAGACGAATATTTAAATTGGTAGTGTTATTAATGGGTGAGGTATTTCCATTCTTATGAACATGAAGTCTCCCAGCCTATTGATGTCACTTGAAGTTGCCAGATTGATTCTCTTTCTGAGCTAAACGTAACTTGTGTTAGCAAATTAAACATTTAAAAGTTTGCAGAAAATACACCTGGTGTCTGGGTTGTCTTATATACTTATAGCAGGGTGAGGCTGCATTTAGAGTAGATATATGTGGCGATAACACAACAGGAAGAGCTGCTATTCAAACGTGTAGTAAGACTGTCAATTCTTTTGATATAGAATGCCAATTGGAAAGCTCTTGTCAAGTCCGCTGACAAAGCTGCTGATAACTTATCTGGCTTCAAAATAAAAGGCCTATCTATGGTAAAAAAAAACAATTTTTTAATTCAAAAAGACATAACTTTGTCTCCGGGCACAGGACTTAGAACCTCTATTGAACCAAGAATGGAGTAGATGTTTCCACGATGTATCCAAAAGTCAGAGCGCTGGTAGATTCCACAACGAAATCGTTGGCAATTGAATGTCCGATGCGATGGGTCGATTCTGATATTATTTTTTTTTAAAGTTTGCTTCCATCTACAGTCTGCTTTATTTAGAAGGTATTTCAAGACCTTTCTCATGCTAGTTGCCTTTGTAGAGCATAGGGGAACTGGCATGTTTGCGGTATTGCACAATATCACCTTGGTTTAATTAGAAGGGTTGGTAGAAGTATGTCAATGTCAGTTTACAAGGTAGTTTACTGGAGGCCACGTTGCAAAGCCAGCTACTTACTACCTACATCGAAGCGATGTATGTATCCATAGCTACCTCTTGCTGATGTTGAAGTCCACTTTTAGGTAACAGCCCTAGTTTTTTTTTAGTTCGGTCTAAATTATCAAAAGGAAGACTGATATTTGCGGCCTTACACTGCAAGCCCTACACTGCCTGCTCACCGCATTTTTCCAAAAATGTAAATTTAACCAGCTAATCCAAGAAGAGGATCGGACTTTTCTAAAATTGTACCTCTGCTTTTGGCTTGCAAGCTTTGCATTATAGCGCTTAAAGAATTTACTTTACGTATACGAAGCTTGCCTTAAACCATTTTTGACCACAAAGGGTTTGGTGGTGACTTTTTACGTTTCGACAGGGCTGCGAGATTTCTCCGTCGTCATCTTGCAAAAGCGAATCAGTTTGGCAGCGACGTTGACAACTTTGAAGCCTTGAAAGAGCTGGTGTGTCGGTGCCTTTGTGTGGCACTCCTGTGTTTTTTCTCAGCTTGGGCCGAAACTTCTGCTGAGACAGACCTTGGATTAAGACCACACTCGCGTGGATTGATCAATGGGTAGTATTTCGACTGTTTCTCCGCTCCGATAAGCTTGCTGAAAAGTTATTCTAGCCGCGTCCTGCAGCACTATGCTTCCAATGTCAAAATCGTGCCCTCGTTTTTTTTGCAAAATCTAACCGACAATAACAAAGTATTTCAAACTATCTGCCAATAGAATCAACAACAATCAACACGATAACTAAAATCCATCTACCCGTTAGAATATGACAATCACTTCGACTTCCGACCCCCTGATTCCCTAAGCAAGCCACGAACCTGCACGATAAATGTTACACAAGCAGTTAAACACATTTCGCTACTCTTCTTTTAACTACTACCAAATTACATAATCGTAACTATGGGCATAACAACTTCCGTTAAGTAAACTTTCCCCGCTCTCAAAGAAGCATTTTGCACACCTTCATCCATAAAGCGCTCATCTTTTCAACTCGTCGAAAAGAGTTAAACTTTGACAAAGTTTAAACGAAAATCTTAACCAAGAATTTTGTAAAACTTTTCGAAAATATGCTCTCGAAACTATTTGCCTCGATGATTGACTTGTAGTTTTTTTTCTTTTTTTTATTTCACTACCTCCCCAAAACCAAGCCACAGCAAATAGGCCTCAGCTCCATCTGTTGTGTGCCGAAATTATAATTTATCTTCCTCAAAGCGTAGCGTGAGTGCAGGAGTTGGAGCCAACTTTAACTCTCAAAGTTTACACTGCTTTGGGCGGAGTGGAGTGAGGCGGAGAGGGAGTTGGCAACCTGTTCTCCCAGTGTGTTTAATCTCAATGATTTTATGTCAAAAGCAAATTTTCCTGAAAATGTAGAAGTTCGTGTAGGAAATGAGAAAAGCGTTTACTTTTTCACCAAAGGCATGCCAAAAAGAAGAGGTAGAGGTACTGATAGCTACCTAAAAGAGAAGATGACATAATAAATTGTTTATGAAAATTTTCACCGGAAACAGAGACGGGGAGAAAATACCTATAACCTCAATCAAGTATGAAATTAGTAAAGATAATAAGAATCGTGTAAAGTTGGAGTATATCCGTACATACACATACACAGTCTTTGGCTCAGCCCATTGAGGAGCGCCCGATGTGGATATTTCCGAAAACCTTTACGTGTTTTGTCGTTTAAGTGGTAAAAGCTTTGGTGTTAGCATGCCACGTCAAGTACACATAAATGGGAATTTAATTTTTAGCATTGGCGATAGTTCTCTTGTGGAAAGTGGTATGGTAATTAGTGTCTGCATTCATGCGTTCAACAGTTGAGCAAAATGGTATAAAGACGGAGAAGGGCTGTCCTACGTGGATTGTGAGAGATCTTGTTCTGAAAGAGCTTTTATAAAATTTAAAGAATACAAAAATTAATGGAACGTGACACAGACTCGATTAAGAATAGACTTAAAAATCGCGACAAATGGGAAAGTGCGATGAGTAATGCGCCGCCTAAAACGCATTTAAATGCTTTAAAAATACGCCTCAAAACGTATAAAAAAGAGTCGAAAGATGACCTTTAAAAGCGCTTTAGAAAAGACAAAAAAAAAGAAGAATGCTGCCGCAAAGTGTGGAAAAAGGAGCTTAGAAAAAGCGAACAAAATAGAAGAAAGAATATTACTTTTATTATTCTCATTTCGAAATTAACGACCAATAAGCCCATAAAAGACATACGAAAACATATTATGCTTCAGAAAAATAATACCAAAACAAAACAAAAAAAAAAACCTTTAGAATAAATGGCAAAATCGCCTCGAGAAAACTGTCGAACAGCAAATCGCAAAAAAATGCAACAGAAAATGGCATGCGAAAAGTGCTCAAATCGCGATGGCCAAAAAGCCGGTGTTTCCGGTGCAAGCGAATTTTACTCCCTCGAACTAAGCGATTACAACTCGAGCGCAGTAGCATGGTCTTGGCTGAGCCGAAGAAGGCGAAAATTTAGCTGATATTTTTAATCGCTGCGTTTTTGTGGGGTCTTTCCAGATGCCCTCAAATGCGCGGATGTTGTTCCCTTATTTAAAAAAAGGTTCTCCTAGTGAAATATGTAATTACAGGCCCACATCACTTCTCCCTGTTTTCAGCAAAATCTTTGAAAAACTTATGAAAAATCGGATAGTGAGCTTCCTAAGTAAAAGTAAATTCTTTAATGAGAATCAATTTGGCTTTCAGAAAGGCAAATCTACTGAAGATGCACTTGTACAATTTTTTAGTCAAATAATGTCAAGCCTAGATTCAAAAAGTGCACGGCTGGGCTATTTATCGATATAACCAAAGCCTTTGATATGGTCAACCACAATATTTTGTTGCGTAAACTAGAAAAAACTGGATTTCGTGGCTTCATTCTTGAATGGTTTAAATCTTACCTAATAAATAGGTCGCAAGGAGTGAAGATAGGTCAGATAAGGACCAAAATTATTTATTTATTTATTTATTTATTTAGATAGGTCAGATAAAGAGCAAAATTAGGTTCTTCGATTTGGGAGTACCCCAAGGCTCTGTTTTAGGACCAGTTTTGTTTCTTGTCTATATCAACTCACTGTTTGCACTTAAATTTAAAGGCTCACCAACTGCTTTTGCAGATTGTATAGGCTCTTCTTATGGCTTGAATAATCCCTTAGACCTAGTCTCTGACATAAATTGGGATCTAAATTTGTTAAGAATCTGGTTTGCCGAACAAAATCTGGTTCTAAGCTCAAAAACTAAAGTCATGTTTTTCAGTTTTTCATCCTTAAACAGTGTGGAAGCAAATATTTCATATCACGCGCCTGAATGCTTAAAATATAAACTTTTAAATTGCTACTGCAGATCTAGCTCTCTATTTTGTGATAATGTAAGTTGTAGTGATAACTGCTTCCCAATTGAAAAAGTTGGCGAATTTAAATACCTGGAGCTTACCATAGACGCTAGAATGAGCTTTTCAAGTCACGCAGTAACTCTCAGGAAGTATTTTCGCTACACACTTAGACATTTCTGTTACTTGGAACAAATTTGCTCCACCATGCTCCTTAAAACAATTTATTATGGTGTTCTTCACTCTAAACTGCAGTATGGTATTGCATGTTGGGGAGGTTTTTATCTAAACAAAATTCAACCATTACTAATTCTGCAGAAATGTATGTTACGGAAAATATGCCGCAAACAAAGCAGACATCCTGGTTTTTCTTTGTTCTGTGAACAGAAAATTCTTCCAGTTCGTCATTTGTACTGTTTTAAGGTTTTGAAACTTTTTTTTTATGAAGTCTGGGAATCGTAGTTATCGGTTAATTTCTAACTACAATCTACGTAGAAACTTTTAAAATATGGTATCTGTTCCAAGTTTTCGTGCTACCGCATATCGTAATTTTTATTCTGTTTCCTCATACCGCTTATTTAATAAACTTCCTCAGTCAATAAGGATGTTATCAACGCCTGTTAAATGAATGCTGTTAAGCCATGTAAAATGCTGGCTTTTCAATTTTAACTTTGTTAATTTAGAATCCATGCTTTCAGACACTCTGGTTTAAATTTAAGTTCTAACGAATTTTATTTATTATTTTTTGTACTTATGCTTGAATTCCTTTAAAGAAATTTGCTTCTTTTATTCTAGTTGAGTTTTAATGTTCTTACTCCATTTTTTTTTTAATATTCTGCTAATTTTTTATTTTTTTTTTCAATTATATCCTTTTGCTAAATGTTTTATAGGGTCACCCCACCCAAAACTAAATTTTTGAAATTTGTGTTAGTTCTTTGAAGTGACATTCAACACTATTTTTTGTACTCAGTGCAAAAAAAAAAACAGAATGTCTCTATTTTTCTTAAATTCTATACTTAAAGCAATTATAAAAATTGTTCTTATTTCGTAACTTTTATTTTGTATTGAATTTAAAGAAATAAATTATATCTATCTATCTATCTACCTATATTATGAATGTGGCAGTGTTATGTAAGTATAGCCGTTGTGAAGTGTCGCACTTTGCGAAAATTCAATCACGTCGTTGTCGTTTTGTAATAAAAAACATTTTTTTTTAAGTACAGATCTCACTACCACAGCTATTCCATCCAACAGTTTTGCAAATGTCTTTCCCGTTCATGACCCATAATGCTGCGCGATTTTGAAATGTACTTTGCATGAACTTTAGTCCACAGTTTAACAACTGCTTTATAACAAAAACTAAAAATGTACTTAAATTCGCTTAGTTCGTGCGATTAATGAAATGAAACCATCGGAAAATTGGATCGCTCAGATTCGATTGGTTTCGCTTAGTTCGCGATAGTAAATTTGTTTGCACCTGAACCACAACATAGGAAATGTGTATTGTTGAAAGAGTCTAGCAAACTTTGCGGATTCGCGCGAGTTAAATTCGCTTCCACCGGAACCACAGCTTCAATATTCCTGCTTCAATCGAAATTGGAAGCATTTTATTTTATTTCAAATCTTTTTGAATTATTGAATTTTATTTATTGACGGTTTTGAGGGCTCTACTTTAACGCAGTTTTTAGACGTTTTTGAAGCGTTTTTGGTGCTCAGAAATTAATTTTTCTTTCTTTCTTTTCGCAAATTGATTATTATAATTTCAGTCGCAATTTTTGACGCCCTAAGAAACGATTTTCATTGTGGTACTTTCATAACTATGCGACTATTTCTGAAAAAGGCTTTAGAAGCATTTTTCGTCGTTTTTGTGCCACAATTTTTGGAGAGTTTTTTTTTTGAAATTATTTTGCAGAATTTCTTGCTTTTTATTTTTGGTTTCCTTCTTTTTTGCAGTTTTTCATGAAATTTGCAGAAAGTTTCTCAACACTGGTCGGGGTGTTTGTGGAGCTTTGAACGGTAGTTTTCTTTACGATTTTTTCGATACGTTTTCGTTCGTTATTTTGTATGCGTTCTTTCCATGCTGTCGATTAATATTTGTTGGCCGTAAATGCCGTTATTTTTTAATTTTTAATCAGCTTGCCTTTTAAAATGTGGTCGGTTTTACATGTTTTTCGAAGACTTTTTGTGAACTTTTTGGCGATATTTTTGACAAAGTTCTTATCGTAGTTTTCTTTGAAAATTTAAGTCGCGCTTTTTGACTCATTTTAGTAGCGTCGTTTTAAGGCTCTCCCAATGCTGTTGGACATTTTATTTTTTTAATTTTTGTCAATTTTGTATTTAGTCCAAAGTATGCTTTGGTATTTATTTAGCTTCCGTGCTATACATTTTTTAACTTTACCAGTTATAAAGGGTTTTCTAATAAGAGGTTTATTTTGGTATTCAAAGAAAAATGCAATTTTTTTGAGATAAATGCTCGGATATTTATTTCATAATAAAGAGGAAGGTATGCCGTTAATAATGAAAAACAACATCAGCCAAATGGCCACCACGAGCACGTATACAGGACCATATCCTCATATCCTTTTCATGAAATCTTCCATAACCAAATCAAACCAAGTGGCTGCCCTATGTCCTCGATAGCCTCACGAATTTTATCTTTGAGGTCTTGATTCGACGCTAGGCTGTTGGCGTAGACCTTATCTTTCACGTGGCCCCAAAGGAGTCGCAAGGTGTTAAATCACAAGATCTCGGTGAGATTGCTTTTTCACTTGGAATGTGTCACGAAACATTTTGTTGTCTTTTGTGTACCCATAGGTCGAAATAAGTCGTAAACGCCCTAAAAATAAAAAATAAAACTACAAACACGCAAAATAAAGACGTCAAAAAGCGCGACTTAATAGGGAGAACAAATGCTTTAAAAACTCCGATTGAAGTGTGTCAGATATTCGTATAAAAATTCCAACAAAAATGTCTCAGAAAGCAGTCGAAATTTTAAACAAAATATATTTTAAATAAGTATTCGACTATTTCTTGAAAAGCAAGCTGAATACAGACACAAAAATGGAGCGACAAATCTAAAAAAAACGTGAAAAACACTTGTACGAAAATACAAACTGAAAGGTGTCAAAAATCCATAAAGACCAAAAACTTTCGGCAAACTTCCCGACTAAATCGAAACCCATTATAATCATCTAGAAAAACATAACGGAAAACGATATAGATAATAAATCGTCAAAAATGCGTTGAATACATGCCAGCAAAATGCCACACACAAAAAGTGTCAACAAATTCTTTCAAAATCATTCCCAAAATATGTATAAAGCGCGCCAAAAAGTACACCACTAAATACGATGAAAGTCGTCTGAAAAAGCCTGTCGAAAACAAAGGAGGTCATAAAAAGCGCGCCTGAAAACTCGACAACGAAAGCGGTCGAAATTGAGGCAAAATAACCCGTCGAAAACAAAATTCTTCTTGCTGTTCTAATATGATTTTGGCAAAAAATAAATAACCATTATTTGTTTCAACAGGTCTTTAAAGGACTTCTCCGACAGCCATTCCTTGACTGTAACCTCATGGTAGATCCTGGAATCTGAATCGACTTCACGTTGTCCGCTTCAGCAACAAAGTCCCATCTGTACAGCATCCAATTATTCACTGATAAGGCTCGTGATCTTCCACGTCAGCCGCAAGGGTACTCCCTATACCTCTCCCTTTGAGGTGGTGTTACAGCAATAATAAATTGACAGCAATTAAGAATTTTCATAGAAGTCAAATGGGCCGTGAACTGATAAAACACCATCAATTGTCGTCAGTCGATGATGATGTTGATGATGACGGTGATGATGATGATACCGATACAAGCTAATGGGAGAGGGGCTTCCGCCCTAGGCGCGGGAGTATCGTTTTATGGTTCAAGTTAAGCTGCAAAGGACTGCCTCAATAAATAACGTTATGATCTCTCATTAATTTTATGGCCCAAATCATTAGTCACGGAATCGACGAAAAAATGTTTTAATTCTTTTTTGCCGCCTCCTTTTCTGAGGACGGTTTGTTTGGATTCCTGCTGAGCGATTGATTGCTAAAAGGACTCCCCTACCAACTGTCAAGGGCATCCGACTTGTCTAGGGAAATTTATTTTAGTCCGCCTCAATCCCATATCCATAAATACACAGCCACACGTATGAATGCCAAAAACGCTTGTTAATTACTTTTTTGTGTGCCAGCCAGCAGGAGCACGTAGGTGGGGAGCAACATTTTCGAAAATCTACTGGTCGAAGGGTGAATTGGCATGGAGCGAATTTTAATGACTCATTGGCTCTGTATAGTCTGCACCCGAGAAGGATAAAAATCAACACATACAGGAGCCGTATGTACGTTAATTCGTTTGGCATTTATCGGTGTGCATCTGTAAAGGATGGGGCTTGGTAAATAGGATTTTAAATCGGGTCAAAATAGCTTTTAAGAGCAATTTCCATTTGGAATTATATCCGCCTACGATATCGCAAATTGGTAAATTATTGATAAAGTCGATTGTCCAAATCAGGATATTGGTTAATTGAACGGAAATCGATTTTAATGGGAACGAAAGGATTGCAAGTGTCACAAATGTCATCATGTTACACAAAGGTGGAAATTGAACGGCAGTAATGTTTAAAAAAAAACGTTACTTACGTTTGAAAACGCCGTCGTATTGAATTGAAATCGATACTGGGTAATTGGTTGAATTCGCACCGCATACGGTGGATTTGGGTTAACTTGTGCATGCGAGGAGGTACAGAGGTAAGGATAAATAGCTACACGGAAAACTCGTCACGAAAATATGTCGAATTGTTTTTGCAAAGCAGTTTGATGTCGAAAAATGCTTATTGCAGGCAACTGCTTTCATTGGCGTGAAGTTCCTTCGACTGTGCGCCATTCTAGTTTTCGAGGACTGCAAAATAGTCCTCAAAAAGCCTTAATTGGAAAAAGAGAACATTGACAAATCAAAAATGTCATCACAAGGCCACTTACCTAAAAGCTACTAAAAGAGTTCAAAGACTAGCTTGCATGGGCGCCACCAGCATAAGGAGGACAACTCCAACAACAGCCGTGTCATGTCATGAGAATCCTTTAAGAGTTACACTGTAGATTCAATTAAACGTGTCATTTGTCGATCCTATTGAGGCCATATACCTACATCCCACCATGTTCGGGATTTACAAGACCCTTCTCGAGTGCCTACTGGCAGAGATGTATGATGTTTTTCATTTCCGTACATGCGGAGATATCGAAAACAGATATCATCCGGGGTAGGGTCTACTCTGAATCTCTGAATATCTATTTAGAAAGACCTCTTGGACTTTATCAATGCCATCCAAGCGCCTGCCCTGGCAGTGACAAGATCAGCTCATCAGTCTGCGGTGGAGGCTTCATAGTGGGAAGATATTATTTCCTTTTTCGACAACCAGTTATAAAATTGCAATACCTGTCCCAAAGCTTTAAAATCCTTTCAACGTGAGCTCAAGGTTCTTGGATTACAGTAAAACATAAACGTAGCTCTTCTGGGTGCTGGTCATAATGGCATTCCAAGCAACGCGAAAGGGGACTATAATCAGCAAAGCAACTACCAGCAGCTGCTTTAGAAGAAGCTATTGAAATTCCGGATTTTAAATTTTTAAATTTAGCAAGGAAAATAGACAAAAATGAGATGGACCGCCATTAATGCATAAATTATGACAGGAATTATTATAAACCATCCTTCAGGGAAGTCAGGACAGGAAGACTCCTGCGGAAGCCTTAAAAATTCATTTCCACCCTCGTAGGAATCATTATGGGTACCATAAAATAACCTCTGCAGAGGATGCGGTGATGACGGAGGTCTTGAGAACACAAGACAAGGTGTCCCACCCTCAAGGTAATAAACTTATATCTTCAGGATAGTTTGTATATGTAGCAACACACTAGTTAGTGTGTGGTACTACTAAACAAAGGGTCCCAAGTTCGATCCCCGGAAAATCTTTCACAGCGCCCCCTCTTTTAATATCTGACAAATATTCGAGAGAATATCTGTCATAAAAGAGTTTCTCAATTCAGGTTCGGATACGGCTTAAAATTGTAAGTTCGGCACAAATATAAACACTCACACAAAATGAAGACCTGACTGTAATAATGGTTTGCGCAACAACCCTAGGCCTAGCTTCTCACAACCATTCGTTACGTGCGAGTTTTTAAATTTCGGCGGACATAGAAGCGATCTACAATTTTATGTCGAGTCCAAACGGCTAATTGAGAAGCACTTTTATGAGAATTTTACTCTCCGATGTTTTACAGACGTTCACGACAGGTGGCGCAGTTGAAAAAACCTTAAAATGAAAGATCGGAATATAGCACTGGGTAATCATCGCTTACTAAGGCACCTACCCTTAACCTACAGCCTTTACAATTTCAGTTCTTCGCTATAACTAGGAATAAGGGTGCCTTCGACATAAATCGTTTGGACAGAAATATTCTTCGTAAGATATTAAGTCTGGTTTGTGTTGTCAGGTATTGAAGAAGATGACTCCACGACGAGCTTTGCTACCTTTACAACGGCATCGACTTGGTTTGGCGTTAGCCGTGACTTGCGTTGAGTGATTGCGAATCAAGCCCGCAGAAGCTTCGATTCTAACCCAGAATTTCAACTCAGTAGAGGAATACCTCACCAAAGGTGAAAGTAGAAAAGAACGTTAACCAAAATGTAGCTCACAATTGGAAGCAGATGTCTTATGCTCGGGCTAACCGTGCAAAGTTGGTAGATGAGGCCCAGTTTCATCACAACGCCGACGAAGAGCAAGAAACTCTGCTCAAAACCACCAAATAAAGTGGCCTTAGTCTGGAAACGCTGAAGACAAGTGCAGCTCCGGAGCAGACATTATTGAGTCTTCCCTGCCCAGTCGAATCTAGGTCAAGAGAGCACTTCAAAGTACGTCTACTTTCGCTTATCTTTTACTCACAGCACTTTTCAGAGAGTAATATTGATGCCGTGTCTTTAATCCTCCTGCGTTTTCCTTAGTTTCAAACCGAAATATAGAATCACACTTTAACCCAGCTCGCTGTGCTCTTCAAATAAACTCAGAAATCTACTTAGAGACCATCTGCGAGGCACGTAGCTCATAAAATATTCTCGATGAATAGAAACAAAAGGCTCGCCCGCCATCAATCGAATTTTTCAAAATATAATCCTCTCTCTCAGCCCCGAAAAATGCAAATTTCTTCACTTCGCGAAACATTGCCAATCTCATTGGGGAAACGAATCTTCACCCCTTTCCTCAGTTATATATCCTTTTAGTCAGGCCACGCAAAGGACGGTCATTCCACCATCTCACGTCTGAACCGCACTGAACATTACTCTCAAGACTACACAAAAATAACCCCATAACCATTTGGCAAAGCATAAAAGCGGGACAGACCCCATCAGCGAGGAGACGACAAACGGGAGACAGAGTGGCATTGGGTGCGGGCTCCACTAAACCAAAGCCACAAACCGCATTGAGAAAAATGCGAACGCGAGGTAGTTGTGCGATTAGTAGTTTACGGGGCTTAGCGTGAACAAAATACTATCCCCTCCTACACGTTCCGTTCCGTAAGTGCGCGTACTGGGAAGCAAAGAACCGAAAGAAAATGCAAACTCATTTTCGCAAATTCGCTTTAAGTTGAGGGGCGTTGTAAATATAACCACGTTGCGGTGTACCCTTGCTAGCGCTGGTACTGGAATACCTACTTAGTTACCCGCCCATCTTCCAGGAGGAAACTAAAGAAAGCAGCTTTTCCTTTCCGCTGTGGTTTTAGTTGCAAAATTATCCAATTTCTTTTTCTTTATTTTTCCTTCCTTCTGTTTCATGTTCTCTCTTGTTGGATGCTTTGTAGCAGCGATTTTCCCCTAGAAAGGTACTCTTTTGGATACGGTAGCGTGCGTTGAAAGCCAACACTGCCTTTGGGGCCCAGAAAAGGAAATGTGTACAACGACACAGATTTGGCGCGGAGGGATAGCTGCCGCAGGCGGACAAAACTGACAACACGACTGTGGTAGCAGTGAACCCCGTTTTGGAGTTCTCAGATTTTTGTCTTCATCGATTGGTGGTGGAGTTTTGTTCCTTTCGATAGTGGCTCTGGTGCCACCTGCAACGGTTGTGTATCCTGTTCGAGGATGAGTCGAAAGCCAGAGAGGGAATGGGAACGCTGTTCAAAAAGGGTTGAAGGTGCCTATTTGATGTGGGAATGCGATTTTCGATTTAGAAATATGTAAGTTGATGGCGGCGGCACAGATGTGTATACTCTAAAGGAGTTTGTTGCGATTTTTCCACATCATATTCACTGTAAGGCAGGTAGAGGGCAACTTACTGACAAATCTTACAGGAAGTAAATGAAGGCGATACCCGTGGCAGTTGTTCGAATTTCTAATGAGCAGAAAGCCGTTGCCTTTCGAACCTCCCTTTAATATAAAAGCGGCTTTTCGAGTGTGGGGACTCAAAGTGCAACAGGCGAACAGATCTAGATCGAAGGCAGACTGATAAGAGCCACCTGGCTATCGAAAACTATATTGACTTTTGGTTTGCAGGGTATATTGTGTTCTTCGATGTGTTGTCAACCTCAGGGTTAGAACAAGAGCTATTCCGAAATCCGAACTGGGCTACCGGTACATAACATCGCTCCTTTAAAAAAAAAAGTTTTTACAGTGCGGAATTCTAACGGTCACTTGTTCGTAAATGTTGCTCTTTGCAGAGAATTGGTATTGCTTTTCCTCTTTGAGACGTGAACCTGCATTTCGATTCGTGGTTAACAGATCAAGCACTTTTAAATTGCTGAGCTACCAATTATTGAACACAACAAAAGGGTTAGCAGCAGTGTTGCCGCAAAGAGAAAAAAATCCGCTCGAAATGTTAGTTTTTGCATCACAAAAATTCGCTAGAATTCGCTTAAATATCAAGCTACAAGTATAAGTTCAAAAAATACATAAAAAATATTTAAAAGTAACTTAGGTATTATTGAATTAAATAAATGAAAAAAAAAATCAAAACAATCAACAAAGCAAGTAAAAGTGTTATCGTCGGTCTGGCCGATGCTTTGATACTCTCCCTCCAACAGACAGACATACAGAAAGACAGACGGACATGGCTAAATCGATTCAGAATGTGATTCTGATTCAGAATATATATACTCTACGTGGTCTCCGGCGACTCCTTCTTGGCGTTAGAAATGTAATGACAAAGTGAATATTTATACCTTCCTGTGGAGGGTTTAATAGCAAACTAATTTCCAGCTTAAAGATGGATTCATCTATTTCTAAGTTTGAAGTAGAGGCCTCGGTTATAGTTCATGAATGGGATTGCGATTTTATTGGCTTTCCGATTAAAATTATGACGTTTATGACGTCGTCTGGTAGATCGTAATTATAGCAAACGTCTTATGGCATATATTTACATTCGTGCTAGTGGATAAGTTGAATCTGCCATGAAAAACTCCGTCATGTGCCAATCATATACGCAGTGGTAAATATTCGCAAACAAGTGCGGAGCTGCCACTTTCTTGAACATGGTTTGTTAGTAAAAAATCGAAAGGATTCACTAGGTTTTATTTCAGCGACAACATTTTTTTAAAAATCGTCGGGAGTCTTAGAAAACCCCTAGTTCTAGGGATAAAATCGTTAGAACGGCAACACTGGCTAACAGCCATCATGTATTTTCTCTTGTTGCTTTCATCTTTCTTTCGTCTTTTTGCACCTATTGTGACTGCCGCTCCTCTCAACCAGATAGAAAGTGCACTCCAGCTCGACCCTTATCAAGATTACGAACAATTCACAAAAGAGAAAAAACCGCTTCCACTTAACCATGCAAGAACCGTCTATACACAGACGAGTGGGGTTATCAACCATTCCCTGCGTTCGACAATCCTTGCAATTTAATATTTTATTTAGCTCGGATTGTGCATTGATTCCATTGATTTCAATCGCTTCCGTAACCCTGTGCAAACTCATTCTCTGTTTGTAAGGAAAAAAAAAAACAGAAAAAAAAAACCGAGAATCGTTAAACGTCTACGTGACGTTCCCACCGAGTGGAGATGTGAATCGTGAAGGAACCTTGTAGACCCTTACAGCGCACAACCAAACCAGCATCCAAACGTGTTTGGTATGCAAACATTCTCGTGTGCATCACCAAAAGGACCGAAGGAGTGAGATTCCATACAGCTGCGATATACAGTGTGATCTTCACTAGACCGCCGCGCCGCCCGCTCGTCTTGCCTGTACTATATGTGATGTTTGTTAACCCAGAACGAAATACATATTGAATCAATGAACGAACTGACTGACTGACAGATAGAATAACTGACACGACGTGCTTGTCGTCTTTCGACAGTTTTCTTTTTTTTTTTCACGTTCGTCCTTTTTTTCCAATTTATCCATCCGCATATCAACAATCAGTGCACTAGTCGTATTGGTTGGTATAGCAGGCGTATATTTACAATCGGAATTGGAATTGCGATTGAGTGAGAAATGGGAAAATCCACTCGCGAAATTGATCAAAGTGAGTTTACTTGGAGGGGGGACGGCCGCCTCCTAGGGATAGTTGTTGGCAAGAGCGGTGTGTGTACTTTGTCGGTATATGTTCAAATAGGGACTAGTGCAAACATAAATAGAAACGTCTACTTGCGGAGAGGTTTTCTAAATAAATTGGAAACGATTTTAATTTTATTTATTTATTTATCGGCAGTAACAAGTCCTCAGTATACTTATACACAAACAATTAACCAGTGAAGCTGAGGAGAGATCCAGTTTGATTGTTGTTGGATAGAAGATTTTTCCTACTCAGTGGCAAAGAGAACAACTGTCCGCGCCGAGTGTTAAACAAGAAGTAAATAAATAAATAAATAATTGGCGCAACAGGTCCGTATGGACCCAAGCCTTGCTTCTCACAACCATTCGTCTTGTGTGAGTTTTTATTTTTGGGACGAATGGAAGGGATCTACAATTTTATGCCGAGTCCAAACGGCCAATTGAGAAGCTCTTTCATGACAGTTATACTCTCGGATGTTTGTCAGACGTTCGCGAGAGGTGGCGCAGTGAAAAAAAACCTTAAGTTGGAATTTGGGTTTTCCTCGGGATTCACTAAGCCACTGTGCCGACAAGAAGTAGCTCTTATTTTTCTTCAGGCTCTAACACTAGCTCTCAGTGGCGGATTTGCCGTAAGGCCCAGTAGGCCCGGGCCTAGGGCGGCAAATCGTACCAAAAATAGTCACTGATGGTAACAATATAAACAAGAAATAACTCAAATGCAAAGTATTTTAATATTTTAAAGGCTCGCGTACCGTACCGTATGGTTATAATCTTCATAAATCATTATTTTTCGCATCAAAGTAGAAATAATTTCGTACATCGTACATATATATAATAGTTCGTACGTTTATGTTAATATAAGTGAAGAATAAGTAGGTACCTATAGTTATTACGCGCATGTCAGTCAAGCTCGTGCGGTCACGCGTGCGGTGCGTCGCGCCACTGTGACCCCGTACCCTGCCGCTGTGACCCTGTACCCCGCCGCTGCCTACCCACCCACGCCTTACTCCCTGGCCCGTTCGCGACTGCGATTTGCGATAGTTATATGTCAACCAGCGGTGCCAGATTCCACAATTTATCTCATTTTTACGATTTTAGGGCTTAAAACTTATTCCACGATTGTTAAGCTAAAAAAGCATTAAATTCCAAGATTTTTCAAATTGATCGAATACAAAAATTCATTTGCAATTTTCCACATAAATTCTAAAAATGTGAAGGTAAAGTAAAACCCGCTCATCTGCAGTTCTGCTTAATGCTTATGCATACTGTTTTTTTAGTAAATGTACGTGTACAGTTAGTGTACCGCCATGAACAATCTGTTTCGAAAAATGTTTATGCTGAAGCTTAGTGCGCTGCTCGAGCTTAACTAAATTTTATCTGGTCAACAACTTTCCTCTCCAAACATCAGCTAAAGTCCTAGCTAAATTTTGACATAGAGTACGCCGAGTGGATAAGTCTCACAGAAAGCAGCTGTTCTTTGAAAAAAACTTAATGTAATAATTAAAAAAGCTCATCTTTGCTTACTCTTCCGCAACAGAACAACAAATACACAACGATCTGTCACAATTTAGCTTGAGAAAATGTGCCGACCCATTAAATGTGCACGCTAAATTTTGACAAACACATGCAGTACATTCTGAAACAAAATTTTGATTATTTAGCTCGAGCTGCGCACCAATCAGTTAAATGAGTTCGCTTAAATTTAGCTCAGCTAAATTTTGTAGAGCATTTTGTATGGGAGCGAAAATTTAGCTCTAGCAGCGTACTAAGCTTATTCAATAATGACGGAGCAGAGGTTAAACGATCTTGCTTTGCTTAATATAGAAGCTGATTTTTTAAGCAAATTGGATTGCGAAGATTTACTAAAGTGCAGACAAGTTTTGTATCACATTGCAAAACATTTGTTTTATTAAAAACAATACCTAAAACTGTTTAAAATGTTTTATTTAAATGTCCAATCATCCCTGAAACCTCGGAAAATATTATGAACTACCTTTCTAAGCTAGCTTTTCTGAATTTTCTGAATCAATTAAAAGTGGGAAAGTCTATAATGATGGGTGCTGAGAAAGGGGCGGCACATGGCCTGGGGCCTAGAGTGGCTAGGACTGCAAATCCGCCACTGCTAGCTCTATTCTATGTTTTTTCTATTTGACATACAAAAATGTTATTGGTGAAATAAAATATGGCTCGCCTAAACATCGCGGTGGCACTTTTGAAAATTCGTTAAGTTTTTAGGTGTTTATCTATAATTCAATTTGATTCGATTTAATATATTTGCGCCGCAACAATTGTCTTATCCAATGGTTAAGGTGTTAAGTCTTTGATATAGAACGGTATATCCGAGAATGTTAACAGAGGCAAATATACTGAAACAAGCAACTCGGTGTATCCTTCCAGGGCTGGTCTTCTCCAATTTTGTATTAAATAAAACCCCAGCTTGTTCACTCTCTCAACATTTTTTTTCTGACTATCATCACTCAAATTGTTCCTAATCAATATAAAATAAAAGAATAGGTACTTACGGCAGTCGTAAGTACCTATGCGCTCTGCTTGGATGTTTGTAAAAATTGCTTTTGTCCAATTGAACAAAAGCCTGTTACTCACATGCATGATTTTGAAGCTTTGTAGGGGTTATTGGAAATGAGAAATCCTCTTAGATAAATGCTGGCCTCCAAGGAATCCAAGGGAATTTCTTTTTATTCACCAACACAACAATTTTTCGTTTTTCTACGAAAGGATTCAACTTGCAAACCACTTTTAAATGGAGAAGTCCAAGTAATACATGCAATTACAATTTTAATTGCAATTTTATAGGCTATGCAACTTCAATTTCGCTCTGCAAACGAGGTTTCAGGTACATCATTTCATTTAGGAGTCTTAAAGATGTTTTTGAGTCTGGAAATTCAAAAATTTAGAGAACTCTAATGATTAAAAACCCTTTTCCCTTCTTGTATGATAAATGATGATTAAAACAGCTCAGGGTATGTTTTTGCTTGCGAAGGATTTTCCTTGAGTCATAGTCTTACAAACTCATCCTTAGAGACTGTGAACTTTCGTTTACTGAAGGCCTCGTATTTTCCCTTTGGAATATTCAATGACACACCTTAGACCAAAGTTTACCTCCATTATCCCTCAATCCGTCACGTACATATCTGAAAAGGGAGGGGCTCTTTTTAACGTTCATCGCTATACTTGTGGCGCATTGACTGGCAAATCATTTGGGACTATTATGAATTCGTGGAACCAAAAGACATTCGCCCTTGTACTTTCCTTTGAGAATATTCTCTTTCTTGTTCATCAGCTTCTACACCCCTAGTCTGGTGCCATTGGAAGGTCGTGGTGGATTGATGTAACTTAGCATAAAAATAACCAAACCAACTTTCAACTGAATTTTATGCGAAGGCAAACCGGTCAGTTCGTAGAAATTCAAAAACTCAGTGGGATGGCTGACCACTTTGTCTTGATTCATGACTTATTCACCGATTTCTACGGAACCACTTGGCGCGGATTTGCATTTCGAATGGCTGCATTGAAAATGAAATTGTTGACGTTTTTGTTCTTGGCAGCCAAAATTTAACGTTCAATGTTAGAAATTTTATTCCGCACCGACATTTAAATCCTTCAATTATGGTGTGCATTTTCCCATTCCATACAAAGCTCTATATTCTTATATTCACATTTTTTGTTGGTAAAAACCTTTTACACACAACAAGGTATAAAGCATAAATAAAATCAAGCAAGTCCGTCACGTCGTTCATGAGTTACATGCGGACAAACGAACAAACTTAATTTATACGTGTATGGATGGCCGACTGGAATGAGACTCGCTAGGGGAGTTTAAGTTAGGACCTTGGTAAACCTCAAAAAAGTTCATTACAATGGGTCCACCTACGCGTGGTAATGTAGGGTTCACCCTGATCTACCTACTTGCTGACCTTAGTGGGGAGCAACCATATTCCTTTACCGCTCTAAAACTTCTCATTCGAATTTAGATACCAACAAAATTCACCTCGCCTCAAATAATGCTGCACTATCGTCCCATTTTCTGAATTGCAACTCTCAATTCTGGAACTGCAGTGCTCATTGACTGAGAGTAGAGAATCCATTTACGGGTGTTTGCCAAAAATCCACCATATTCTGTCAAACCAGCACGCACCTTCTCAGTAAAGCGGCTTAAGAAAACACTTTAGCCGCACACCTTATAAGACAAGGACAGACACAAAAAATCGTCTCCGAAGCGTCAAATCATAGGGCAACAAACAGGAAACAAATCTACCAAAAAACAATCTTCCCAAATTCGAGCCGAACCTTCAAATATTGCGCACCCCAATCTATCCCAAGTTGTCGATGGCCCGGTTATTGGGCAAACGTTTTATGAAAATTGCCACTCGTATCCCCACTAGAAAAGCGCCAATAAAAATAAAATCTGTTGCTCGGTATAGAGTTGCTCCCATTCACATCAACTAAATCGCTTTTCACGTCGTTTCGCTCGTTGCCTCTCCCATCGGTGGTTAACGTTAACACAAACACACGATTAATTCTTCCTGTGATCCCCATGATTACATTTTCCATTTGCCGAAGAGTAGGTAAGCGGGTACCCAGCTCTGATTCAGCTTTCGCTATCTCGTCGGGGGTTCTTATACGAATTTGTACAGTATAAATATTTGATGATATAAATAATTCATAACCCGACCATAACATCGAAAGGACGACGAAGGACCGCACCTTTTACACGAGCCCTGTAATGCCACCGCAACGCCATCATAATCAGCTACTGAATACCAAATGAGATGAAAAGACACACGCCGCCGCCGCCACCGCCTGGCAAAGGTGTAAGCCGAGCTATGTAAGGACACCAAAGCTGCCGCGCACTGCCCATAAAAGAGGACATTCACAATTTTATTAAATCACTGCTAGGCGATGGTTTGGGAGTCATTAACTTTTCTTGCGACGACATGGACTGATGAAAATTCCCAGGCATTATTGACACGAGGACAAAAAAAGGATGCACAGCGAGAAAGAGACTGCGACTACTGAATGGGTCTACACTGAGATTGGTCTTAAATCTCTTTTAATGAGAACAGGAAGGAACAGCGTGTATATGTATATAATACATATTGGCGACGAAGGAGTTGTGAATGGAAACACGAAGAAATTGCATGTGAGACAATCGGGGGTAGCTAGGATACTTAATTGGAAAATTAATTAAATTTATTTCTGTGTTGCCATTGGGTCCTTGATTTTGTTCGGAGTAACTTAGTACTATTTTCGTATTATGGACCGAGAGCGGAAGGTTGGATATCCAGTTGAAGCAATTTATTTATTCCAAGTTCGTGATGATGGTGCGAGAGGCACATAGAGATCCCTTCGGTACGGAAATGAAACGCCTTCTGACTGAGCTAATGAAGAAGAAAAATGGAAGTGATTTTTAGTTGCAAAAAGAGGTGTACTCAGTGAGCGATAAGCGAATGAGCTGACGGCGCACAGTGTGTTGTGAATGCAACTTTACTTATCAAGATGTAGAGTCGGAACGTGCAGCCTTACAGATCAAAGTTCTTGGTATTTTAGCTCCTCATCTGGATTGGAATGTGTCGGTGCGGTTTTATGGCTAAAGGTGTATTTAGATGATATGAAGTCTGACAGAAGTACTCTCTCTCTGGAGTTTGTGGCATTATACGTACGGCGACCATTTTTTTCAAAAAAGAGGGCACTTTTTTTAAGTTAAACCAGTTGAAAATGGTTGAAGCACATTTTTATTATTACAATTTGTAGGTATTCTAGGCTTGATAAAGGCCTATTTCAATTTCTAGCAATTTCTTATGGTAGAAAGATGGTCGTTGGCAGAAAAGAGGACATTTGGAGGCCAGTTTAGTAAAAAGTGAACAATGTAGTCTTTTCTTTTAGTAAACAATCAGAGAGGGCATAGTAGCGAAAAAGAGGACTGTCCTCTCGAAAAGAGGACGAATTGTCACCGTTCAATAAGTAAAGTTCATTAGACTCCGATCCAATGTTTGACTATCTGATTTGGCGCACTGGAAGCAAACGCGGACCCTACCTAAATTTGTCACACATAAGTACGATTGACTTTACTGAGATAATTTATAAATATAAGCGCTTAAGCTACAACTGAAGCCGTACCTATGTTCACCTTCCCCCATTTAAGATTTACAAACGCAGTAAGGTTACAAGGTTACAAAAACTGATGTATATCCACGATCGGCTATACGGTATCGTCTTTGAAACTTTGAACAACAAAATAATTCAAATTCTGGTCGAATGTTTTTGACAATCGTCAGCTTTCATTATACTTTATGAAAATGAACTGGATTAAGCTCTCAAAGTTGTAATTTTAGCACTTTGTTTCTAGTTTTTGAGGGCTATCTTTTCGACGATAATCGTCTGAAAAGTTACGGATTGAGTGCCCTGGAGGGTAGTTGGCGATAAATCTCTTTCAGATCGTTGTTGGAGTTGGATACGGATCAAAATATTATTTCGCATCAGGGTCAGGGCCAGGGTTCGGACCAGAGACAAATGATACTGAGACCCCCAACTCACAATCCTCTTGTCATTGGGCCCCTCAGTTTTTTTCAAATTCGCCATTTTGTTTTCCTATCGGTGTTGTGTCAATAAAGAATCCGTGTGACATGCAAAAACATACAAAAAATACAAAAATAAATGCTGCCAACCTCGGCAACCGTGGGGAAATGTGCTAGAGTTCGGGAATACCACAGTTTTACATTACTGAATGCCATTGGTTAGTAATTATATATTGTTAAAAGGCGAATAATTTTATTTCTTTGGTTAATAAAACTAGTTAAATGAGATGTTCTATATACTAAAAACTTATTATGACAAACACGGTTGCGTATTTTGCGCTTTTGAATATCCTTAACTTCGATTTCATGTGTAAATATTTCTTAGAAAACTGAAGAAAATTTGCTGAAAATGTTTTTATTTTCCTTCAACCAATCTGCATTGTTCATTTTTCATATATATTTTAAGCAAATCTCCACTTATACCTTAAAAAAATATTATGCACACGCCACGAATAATTTCAAATTTAACGGATAAAATTCTATGAACGCTGTCAGCAACTTTGCCCACAGCGGAAGTGGCATATGCAAGGTGCGAGCGTGTTGGTGAGTCGGAATTTTTGAAGTTACGTGACATTTGTCAATACGAATTTCTATGTAACAATACAAGCGCATTTAGCATTTGCCACCCCATAAAAATATAGGTTGTAGGCTAAGTAACGGGAAATCGGTCGGAGTTGGTGGTCTCAGTATTGTCTCTGGTTCGGACTTCATTTGTAAAATTTCGCAGTAGATCTTGCAGTAGATTTTGAATTTAGAAAAAATGCGATAAAAACAAAGTTTTCATATATTTTTCTTAAATTTTTTTAGTATTAGACAGCCGACAACAGAGTAGAAGAACAACAACAATAAATTTAGAAACAGAGAAAGACACACCTGAGAATTGGCTTCAGTATCCGCAAGGCAAATGCAGTGAAAACGAGACGGCATAATGTGCATGGTTCTTCTTAAATATATTGTAATAGATTGCAGAATCAATAAACAGTGCTTCCAGCAACTGATTATTTGCAATGGCCTTATAAAAATATCCTAAGAATCGAAAATGTGTAAATGTATTCAATTTTGATTTAAGATTTCTGAAATTCACATAAATTGCAGTAGATTGTCAGTCGAGCGCAGTGGTGCAGTAGATTTTATTTTGTTCCTAAAACTGCAGTAGATCTATTGCAATTGCAGTAAAGTTCGAACCCTGGACAGTGCTTGTAAATTTCACCACCGAAATAATGGAGCAGGGAAATTGTTTAAAGAAAAAAAAGGATGCATAAGGAAGCTCTTTGACAGTGCGAAACGAAGTGAAATTGAAATCGACGAGTTCAGGAAAGTGAAACTCCAGTAATGTACTTGGCTAGGCGATCTAAAAGGGCTCCTTGGGAGAAGCGTTGCGACATCATAGTAAACACTGACGAAGCTGGAGACTGAGTCAATTTCAAGCTACTTAAAAAAATGACAGAACCTATGGGCTAAAAGTATGGTCAAGAGGATATGGAAACCCTGCCGGTACTCACCTTCCAGGGTCAGGGTCCAGCGATCAATAGTTTTCTACGGGCTGAGGAACAATTAGATGATCTCCTATTTAGAGTTTTTGGGCATCTTAATTTGAAAGTCTGTAACGCACATAAAGAAACTACTTAAATGCCCCAATTCCATCCTTTCTCCTTTTCATACCCATTCTCATTCAAAAGAGACATGCTGCCAGAACAAAACATTTGACATTTTACACTATTCCTTTGAGATTTTCAACCTCAAAGCTTAACCTTTCTGCGCAAATTCCTTGATCTACTAATATAATAATAAGAAATAATAGCAAAGTCCGGTCCAGTCATATCATGCTTTAAGACTCTGAGTGCCACCATAATATCAGAAAAGTTTTAGACCAGCAGATTCTATCCATTGTTTTTTAGAAGAATCTTTAATGCTATAGTAGCAGTGGATTTCTTAATTATTCACGACTTAAAAGTTACTTCTTCTATTTCAGGATAGTTAAGAATTATGTGCTCGCGGTATGGTCTTCTTCAAGATCACAGCTGGCACTGGCATTCTGAAGAGTCGCCTTGTTTAATTTAGTTGGGGATATTTTAAATCGTGGTGACCTACTTGGCTGCTGATATCACGCAGATTTTTATGACAGGTATTTTGAAGGTGAAGTTGGAAGGGTTCAGGTGGTGAAGAGGATTTCTGAACCTAGGGTCAGATTCTGTTAAAATTGAAACGAGACACACTTTCGCGTATCAACAAACGAAAGAAATCACACGAAAGCGAATATTTTATTCATTTTACTCCTAACGTTTTCTTCTTCACATTCGTTTAGGTTTATGAACCTGTGTGACAACACAATTTGAGTTTGGAAGGCTCAGTATGTCGTTTTATTTTCGTTAAGTTATTTTGACAACTAACAGCTGACAATTGAAAATATTTTGTTTGTTGAATTTCATTGTTTACAAAGGCGGACGGTTGGAATAAAAATGTAAGTTAAATAAACAAGTTACAATTTATAAGCTGTTTCAATTAATTATATTTCAATATGCGCATATTTTACTCATCAATCATTACATGTATAAATAGCACTTAAAAAACAACGCAAGCAAACAAAACCTATTAATAGAATGTATGGAGAAGTACCCCTTAATGGAAAAAAATGAGTGTACTACACGACTGAAATAAAACTTGTTTAGCTCCATCTATATATACATGTTTAGTTTATACATACATATTAATATATCAATTTCCTTCAATAATTTACTGGCTATGAGAGGAGGAAAGCAAGAACATGAGCGCGCGAATTACGTCCTTTTTATTTAAAAGCACTTTTTACAAAAATTCTTGTAATCTATTTTTTGTTAATAACAAAATGAATGTCTTTTTTTAACTATTATAAACTTATTTTTCACCGAATACGTTCTTCACTGGTCCAGTTTTGCTTCAGACTGACTGCAACTCACCGTACACTCAAGGCCAAACCGATGCCGCAGATAGGCAGAAAATCACTTTTTACAAACAACAAATCAGCGGATGATAAATGGCTGACCGTTGTTACATATCCAAGATAAGGTGATTTCGGGATGTTTTGGTCAAGCGCACACAGTATTCTGCCAGTGAATCATTTGTGGTGGCCTTGGAATCGATATCAGCTTCATGGGTTTGGGGCTGCCTTGTAACTCTCGCACTGCTCTCTCTTTCTCCTACAGTATGATACAGACAATAGGCCACGGTTGCCACTTACAAAAAAAACTCAAATTATTTTATTTGATTTTGTACAAAATTACCAGCTGCTAGAAGACATGGGAGATCATCTACCTACCTTCTTATAACAAACCCTTAACAAATTAGAGTTTCATGTCTGTATATAATTAATATGGTTAATATTTATTATTCACCATTTGTCAAAATGAGTGCATTCTGTAATTTTTTGAACAGCGAATAAAACAGTTTTATATGTATGGTGTGGTGTAATCAGATAAAAATTACCAAATCTCAAAAAGCAAAAAAAATAATACCAAATTTGGTAAAAAATTACCAAAGTGGCAACCTTGCAATAGGTGTGCACTGTTGTGTTAGATATACGAAACGTAACTGGCTATGAGAGAAAGAAAAGAAACTGTGTGCTAGCATCCCTTTCTGTTGCTTCTACAGCGTGATACAGGCAATATTCCTACACTGCAGTGATACCAGACTTTAGAGGCAGGTTATCCCATGGTTATACTCAAAACATCCCTTTAATGTTTACAAAATAAATAAATTTATTTTTTGAAAAAATACTCGTGATTCATTCACAGATATACCATTTTATGAAACAGTTTAGGGAAATAAAAAAAAGAAAATGAAAGCATTTAGATATTTTGAATTCATTTTTTTTAAACATGGAAACATTTAATTTGATCGTAGGTTGAATAATTTTTGTATTCTCAATGAAATGAGCAATTGGCAATAAAATGTGACCAAAAAGTAAATTATTTTTGTACGATGAGGTCTGAAAAATCCCTTTGTCCCTTTTAGCTTATTATTAGTGAGAAAATCCCGCAAAAAGTGATAAATCCCCCGATCTGGTATCACTGCTGCACTGTATGCTCTGTCTTAGATAATGAAACGTAACTGGCTGAGAGAAAGAGAGAACGAAAATGAGTGCTCGCATCTGTCTCTCTTGCCTCTACAGTAATATACGAAACGAAATGTAACTCGCTCTCTTTTTATCTCACTAACTTATATCTCCCTCTCAACTTCCGCTCGCAATTTCCGTAACGCTTTCGTGACGCATTCAACAGCTTACCCCCCTGCCTAAGGAAGTATTATTTAAAAAATCTGACAAACAAGTTTCAGGGAAGAGAAACGTGAATACGATAAAATAATGAAAACGTCAAAGAAAATGTGATCGTTTGCTTTTTTTTTTCGCGGACACGAGAATTTCTTTCGGTTTTGATATTACATGAAGCCAACCTTTCGTGTGCGGGCCTTGTTCTGGCCAATCAAGATCGAGAATTTAAGAATCTTGTCTCTCTCAATCCACAAGAACCAAACATTTCGTCTTGTCAACCACACTGCCTCCTGCTAACACCTTTCGACGCTCACATCTCGCTGATATAAATCAATTCTCCTCATCACAATTACACAGCGCATCTTTCCGCTCCATTTCCAAACTGAAAATATTCCCTTTGTTAATTAGTTTGACAGTGATAAGTTAATCAGTTTAAAAAGGGAATCAGTTGCAGCTGTTGTGGGGTACACAAACATCGGGTACACAAACATCGGGAGCTAAAACTTCTTTAATTTTTTAATTTTATAATGTCGTGTAAAATTTGCAAAAAAAAAGTAGAGAGATCGGAGACAAAGGTTAAATGTTCTGATTGTCACTTTTATACACACGCTTCCTGTGCTAAATTGGGGCCTAGCGATTTGGAGTTCATGAAGGAAAATAACAAAACATATCGCTGCTCTAGCTGTACGATAAGCCGCCGTGGTTCTCTTTCGGGAACC
Source organism: Cheilosia vulpina (assembly GCA_916610125.1). Lineage (NCBI taxonomy): Eukaryota > Metazoa > Arthropoda > Insecta > Diptera > Syrphidae > Cheilosia > Cheilosia vulpina. Next base: position 65,424,930 of record OU744277.1, read on the forward strand.
TCAACGGCGCATTTCTCTGCTTCCTCATCAACAAAAAATACTTTGCCCGTGGATGGTTCTTCTGCTTCGACTCTTGAAACACCACCAAACTTCACAGATACAGTTGGCACTTTAATGGAGGCAATTCACGAAAAGGTATCTAAAAAACCAATTACTTTGGAAATGATTTATGAAGAGATTTTATCAATTAAAAAAAATCAAAAAGAACAAATTGATGCTCTGCAAATAAAAAACAAAGAATTTGCACAAAAAATTGCATCACTGGAGACCAAAGTCAATCGCTTAGAGCAGCAACTACTTGCTAACAACATCGAAATTTTCAATGTTCCCAACACAAACAACATCTCCGATACCGCAATTGCCATGAAAGTGTTCCGCGAAGGTATGAACTTGGATGTGAGCGAGAAAGACATTGATTACTGTCAGATGAAAAAAATAACAACAAAACCGTTTAATGACTCTCCAAAAAAAATCAACATACTGCAAGTAAGACTTCTCTCGCGCTTTTGCAAAGAGAAGATATTAAAGGCGAAAAACGAGCACAAACCCAAGCTGATGACAACGATGATCAACAAGAATGCTGTTCCACAAAATATGTATGTAAATGAAAGCAGATCATACCACACTCGTCAATTGTTTAAGGCTGCAGCATCGATGAAAATTACAAAGGGATACAAATATGTGTGGACGAGGAATGGTACGGTGTTTATGCGAATGAAGGAAGGTGATATTTCAATAAAAATAAACAATATTGTTGACCTTGATAAGCTATGAATTCTGCTAGCTTGAATAGTTCTATCATCTGTCCCAACATAACACTAATCATCCCCTCTCTTTCCTCTACTCTAAATAATTTTGAAACCTTTTGTTTACATCAGAATATTCGTAGTCTAAGAAAAAATTTTCAAACACTGTTAGCACACATCGAAAGTTTCGTGAATCTACCTACTATAATTGTTTTAAGTGAGATTTGGATTTACCAAAATGAGTTAGATTTTTATAATATTCCGGGTTATATACTTTATGGAAAATGTAATGATTCTTATGCAGCCGGTGGTGTAGCAGTTTATGTCAAGTTTGGTTTTAGGTGTGATTGTTCATTGATCAACATTCCCAGTGCCGATATAGTGAAGTTGTCTATTGCATATGCTAATGAAACCTATGTGTTACTTTGCATTTACAGATTGCATGAATATTGTAAAAGTGTCTTCATCGAAGAACTCAATTCAATTTTGTGTGAAACAAAAGCAAAAAACTTAATTGTGCTAGGTGATATTAATATTGACATTTTAAATGAGTCTGATAGAGACACTGAGAGCTATTTGTTATTAATGGCTTCATATGGTCTCAAAAGTATTATCAATGAACCAACTCGGGTAACTAGTTCAACGACGACCTGCATTGATCATATTTTCATGCGAATGCATAAAAATAATCAAGTTTGTTTTCATGGAAATGTTTATGACTATAGACTGACTGATCATCATATGGTTACTCTAAACATTGAAAGCACAGTAATACCTGCTAATATTTCCCCATCCTTAGGTGACAGACTTCGTATAAATTATAGCATGTTAAATGAGTGTTTAAAATATGAGTTTTGGGAACCAGTCTTCTCTGAAGACGATCCTTCGGTTGCATATGACATTTTTTTATCTATTTTAAGGAAACACGTCGATGACTGCACTTCTGTTTCCATGCCTGATACAAATGGTAAAAATTTCAAAACAATTAAACCATGGATGACAACAGTTTTATTAAAAAAAATAGAAAAGAAAAAGAAAATAGGAATTCAGTGCGCTAAGCAATCTTCAAACTTGAGACTAAAGGAATACTATAAAAAAATGTGTAAGGCCTTAAACAAAGAAATCATTGATACACGCGATTGTTTTTATATCAATAAGATGAATTGTGCCAAAGGTAATAGTAAGGAAGAATGGAGAATTGTTGACAATATTTTAGGAAAAAATCGACAGCCAAAACCAATTGATGCTTTGGAAGTAGATGAAGTTATTTTATCTGATTCAGGCAGCATAGCAAAAAAATTTAACGAATACTTCATTGAAGTTTCAGAGAGCCTCAAGCCCTCTACTGAGTCTAATTACTCTTGCCAGTGCAACAATATTTCACCAATCAATGTAGATAGCAGGTCAATAAACAGTTTTGTTTTTAATACAATCACTTCGGAAGAAAAATTTAAACTTATAATGTACTTAAAAAATAAAAGTTCGAGTACTAGCGATGAAGTTACAAATATGCTTTTAAAAAAAATTGCTTTCAATATAAGTGACATTCTGTGTTACTTGTATAACAATTGTATAAGCAAGGGATGCTTTCCACAGGCATTAAAATGTGCAGAAGTTATACCGCTATATAAAAAAGGAAATCGTAAAGATGTTCAAAACTATAGACCTATCTCTCTACTTCCGACTTTTTCGAAACTTTTTGAAAAACTTGTGAAATGTCGAATGATTTCGTTTTTGGATGGTCAGAATTTTTTCTCCAACAATCAGTTTGGCTTTCGATCTGGTAAGTCTACAGAAGATGCTATACTTAAGTTATGTACCACATTATATGAAGGGTTTAATAACTCAAAATCTACCATGGCGCTTTTCATAGATATGTCAAAAGCATTTGATTTAGTAGATCACAATTTGCTACTAGATAAACTGTATAACTCTGGCTTCAGAGGTGATGTTCATAAATGGTTCTGCTCTTATCTCAAAGGTAGGAAGCAAATTGTTAAAATCAACAGAAATTTTAGCAGTTCACTGACAATATTGAATGGTGTTCCACAAGGTTCTGTCCTTGGTCCACTTTTGTTTTTAATTTATATTAACTCACTCTTTGATCAAACCTTCAATGGACTACCCACAGCATTTGCGGATGATATAGCATCTGCAGAAACTAAGGCAATGGTTTGCTTTTCACAAGCTGATTATTAGTGAGAAAACTAAATTAATGGCTTTCAAAATGAAGGCAAGTGATCTAATTGATTTTAACATAATTTTTCATTCTCACGACTGTGATAGATTTTGTTTACCTGTACATACCTGTGGAATCAAAAACTTTGATGATATTTATCAATGCTCGAATAAATGTTTTAATATTGATTCAGTAAAGGAATTTAAATATTTGGGGGTAACAATTGATTTTAATTTGAATTGGATCTCTCATGTACAAACAATTAAATCTGGTCTGTTACTGGTCGCAAGAAAAATGTTCCTTCTCAGACTGTATTGTTCTCGTAAGGTACTATCTATGTTTTACTACGCACTTGCTAACTCCAAGCTGCAGTATGGAATAACTGCTTGGGGAGGTTCTTATGAGAATACTTTTGATTCCTTATTCAAAGCTCAAACATTTTTAATAAGAATCATTTGTGGTAGAAATCGCCTTGCACACTGTTGGCCGCTTTTTAGAGAATTGAGAATTCTTCCATTAAGACATCTCTATATTTTTAAAGTTCTTAGAGAATTCTTCAAACAAAGTGGAAACACTATAAACAGGAACTCCGTTTGTTATAACTTACGTGTAAATAATCAAGCGTTAGTTAATGTCCCAGTTGCTCATAAAACCAAATTTTGTCGTTTTTTTACCATCACTGGTCCTAAATGTTTTAATAAACTACCGATTGCTGTAAGACAAACTTCCAATTTGCATTCATTTCTCAATAAGGTCAGACAATGGTTATTTAATATCGACTATATAAGTATTGAATCAATTTTTCGATGTGTGTCTTAAAATTATTTTCTCGAGTAGCTTCTTATTCTTATTCTAAATGATGTAATCTTTTCTAATTGCTTTTTCTCTCTTATTTCTTTTCTATATAAATTTTTCTACCCCACTACAGTCCCGTGAATTCTTAAAATTGTAAACTTATGAATCATTCAACACTAACTTTAAATAGTTACTGAATGATTATTTCTTCCACTTAATGAACTCAATTATTTATTACTAATATTAAATTGTTAAGCTTTAACTTTAAGTTGGAATGAATAAAATGAAATGAATGAATGATAACAGTAACTTTCGCATGGCGGAAGCCGGTCCACATTAAAAACGGTCGGGCCTGACGAGAACTGTATCACATAACTCTCGTGACATAACGAAGCGACGTGCATAACGCCAGTCCAATCTATGCACGTAACGTAGAAGATTATCCAGAGGAAATCTGTTGAAAAGGGTTTTTCGTTCTTTCGACGCGAGATATCCTTTTGTCCATCGCCGGAACGCTCGTCTTCGTATTCGTCTCCTCTTTCGGTTGTCCATAAGTCCATTATCCCTATCCACTATATAAAGTTGAACCGCTTGATTCTATTTCATTGAGCAATTTAACTTTCTCTCGCAAGCGAAAAGGAGTGGTGCTACAAATTAAAGTCAAGTACTTTATTTGGCAAAAGACCCTTCTTCCGGGACGCTACGTAAATCCCAACGCAATAGCAATTGTTTTAAGGCGTACAGTTGTTTTGGGCATCCATATATATGAGGACAGAAATGCCCAAGAAGTTGGGCGGAAGTTTCTATACCGTCTTACCGTAATGGATAAGGTTGATGCTCCTGTGCAAAATTAATTAGGCATGCAAATGAAATTACGGTGGAAAAGGTTTGCCCAATCGATTAAGATTTTGAGGGGAGGTCCAACATTGCATTTGTTGGGTTTCAAGTTTTGAGATTTTCCGAAAAGCTGTACATCTTCGGCGGGATAGGGGAAGGACACTTTCGTTGACAGTGTGACGTTGAATCAGATAAAATCGTTTAGGTTATCTGATTCATTTGGCATGACGTTGAGGAATGTTAATTGGTGGACATTTATAAGGAAAGTTTCAAGTTGCTTTTGAGCAAAACAATTGTGGAGTGGCTTAACAAATTCAAGTGGAAGCGGTGGAGTGTGCGGAGCCACTTGAAGAGAGATTGTATCAAATTTTAGTCGGCTTCAAAGGCGTGGGCATTCAATTTCTTCCATTTAGGGGTTAGTGGGCTAAACATTTCCCTGCTAAGGAATGCTCTCGAGGGCTTCTTTTCAAATGAATAATATTCACTTTCGTCAGAGTGTATAGGTCCAATTTGGGCAAATATGAGCTCCGGTTTGTACATGCTTTTCCGTTAGAGTTTCAGCATGGAAATTCACCTTTGATTTGGTCCCTAATTCGTAAAAATCAATAACATTCGACAAGAAAGTAAAGGATCTGCCTGTGCAAATGAAAACCTTTTCTTCAAGAAGGCGCTTTGCTCCCTTAAATATTACTATCATCATTTCAGTCACTCTCACCGCGCTTGGTATGTATATGCATCGTAGCTCGTACGGTTCTTTGTCAAAATAGAGAGTGCTGAAACCTTCGGCAGTACTATGCGACCATACAGTGGACATTCCTACGTAAATCTTGGTTACAAGACCATACAAAGTAAAACCGATGTGGATTCAAGGTCCCACTGATCGGACCCACGAGAACGAATTTATCGCTGAACTTTCAACACAAGCTTAAGAGGAGGTTTTCGAAGGTTTTCTAAATCTTGCCATCATCGCTCCAGTTGGCAGTGCCATTGACAAGTGGGTTTCCAGTGGCTACTATCGGCTATTGAGTGCACAGATTTATCGAAAGTACTTACAAACAGTTGTCTGTGACAAATCTACAGTTCCTGTGGCGGTAGAAGTTTACCCAGTAACACAAGTAAAGACATGTCTTCGGTTAGTGCCAAAAAGTAAAAGCTCACACAAATGAATAGTACGGAGCTATGCCTAGGGTCCAAACGGGCTTGTTAGGTTTTAAAACAGTTGATATCTATCCTGGTGATTGTATTCCAAATGATATGATATTTTAACACTCACAGTTGTTCACACTCAAAGATGTGACCGAAAGATACCTCCGAGGTACGAAATGGCTCGTTCTAGGCTGGGAAAGCGTTTTGAAATATTGAACATTTTTGTGTTTCCAAATTGTATGCTATGTTGCTGAAGTAGTTCGAGTTTTAAGAACGAACTTGGATGCTGTAAGTCAATTTGTAGCTGAAATCTTGATGATGATAGTAAAATATTGGTCGAAGTACCTAATCGTAGAAACAGCTCCAAACGATCGAAAATTGACTGCAACATTGGGCCGAAAGGATGAGCTAATTTCAAGCTAACCGGGACAGTGTATATATTTCCTGTGAATAGAAAGAAAAACATTTATTGGACTTCGTTTGGAGTAATTTTGAATTGTTGCTCTCACCCTTTAGCTCTCATACGACATAGCATCACATCTTGTTGAAAATGAACCACTGTTTAGACATCAAAAACTCTACAAAGTGATTACTAAACCGCCACAACAATCCGAGTCCTCAATGAAGTGTTCCTAATCCCCAATTAGAACATTCACCCGGTGCTACACATCAGGCTGCTCTTTGACCTTCCACTGATTATGTTATATGTTTATACAGAGATCCACCAACTTGCACCCCCTTTAAAGGACCTCAACACTCAGTTAAATGCTCACAAACATCGGTATTTATAGGGATTCTTAAATCCTTTAATACAACCTAAATGTTTCCATATTGCTCGCTTCGAATACACAACTCACCACACACACACACTCGCCGAAAGAATAAAAACAAAAACCAAGGACTGTTCCATTTTATCCCTTTGCATACACTCTGCACGTTTACCTTTCACACCTACCACTCTCATCCCCACCGCATACACTATCTAAGGCAAACAAAATCGCGGAAAAATCCCCAGCAAAATAGAATTTCCAGAAAAAGATACCCATACACAGCGACCGTGTAGATAAAGAGAAACAGAGAGAAAAAAAAAAATCTCAATAAAAGATTTCGCATTCTCTTTGAGTTCTAATTCAGCGCCCAACTGCGCGTAATAGCATCAGTCCTCGTGCGCTATTCGCCCTCGAAAAAAACTCAAACATTTCTGGGCGAGAAATACGCCACTCAATCCGATGCAGACGTGAGCCCGGTGAAGGGTTGTGCTATTCCAATCCACCTGAGACTGTGAAAAAAAATCTCTTTGGAATTTGAAACTTTTTTTTTCAATCCTTTGGACCATAATTAAACGACTTACCCCGATAGGCACGCAATATCTCCCATATATGCAGATGTGTATGTAACCAGATATTGAAGGCCACATATTGCCAGAGTTTTCGTCACCATTAGGGGTAGGGTACTTGAACAATGGAGGGCTGGCTATTAGCCGGATGCATGTGCTCTTGGTCCTGTTACAATTGTCGACTTTTAACAAAAAGCTAAAATTTAACCTTTCTTATTCGTTTGTGGCAGCTCTGAAGGATAGTTTTTCCCAGGAGGGGCCATAACTTAACGACTTCACCCAAAACAGTTGTACCTTGTATACATCCGTCCAGAATTTGATTCACGTTAGTCGATTTTACCGGCATTCTGCAAAAGGAACCTTTTCTATTTTATACTGGCATTGGCATCTTTTGTCACTCATGCTCCTGCCTATCTAATGCAACAGAATCCTTTCAGTGATAGGGAATGGAGAAAGGACTGCAACTGGCTCAGCGTATATACGTTCAGCGTGTATACACGACATGTTTGCATTGAAGCATGCTGGAATATTTATTCAGTTTGTCTGTGAGTGGACAACGATGGTCATGATGTTCGTGTACCTACATTTGGCATGGGCACGTGGTATCGGCTATACGTCTGACGAGAGGATGGATGCTGCTTCTGCCACTGCCGACGATCATGATGATATGATATTCTGCTGTGCAAAAGTCCTCCCCACATGACTAGAAAACAAGCACTGGGGCCAACAGATGAAAGGTCCTTTCGGGAGCAAAGGAGATGTGTTTTCATATTGGACCGAGCGCACGGTAGCAGTGGTGATGGTTGTGTCAGCCGCTCTAATAACAGTGGAAACGGCATGATGCGGATATCCTCTCACCGATGACAATTCTGAAATTAAATTCCAAGCAAAAATTGAATTCAACTTGGGGCGGCATATAGATATTGAAATCAGACGTGACCGGATATTGGAAATTTATATAAAATTGTACGTCAGTGTAGTGGACTTTACAAATTTGCGCAAGTGAGGGGAATGGGTGATGTAAGAGTGTAAAAGGTACCTAGGGGAAGAGCTTCTTTTTCGGGAAAGAAAATTAAACTTGAATTCCAGGCGAGTAACAAAAGCGTTGAAATATATTAGCGGCCACAAATCATAACCGCTTAAGTCGACTTAAGACGAAATTGAGATTTTGATGCGATTAGATTAAGTGTACTCGAATCTAATTTGAAAATTATTTTCTGATGCGATTAGATTCAGTGTACTCGAAAATATTTTGAAAGTTATTTTCTGATTTAAATCTTTAACCCGCCAATGGTGACGCAAATTTGACTTTGATCAATGGTGACGCCGGTCTCACGCACCGGGGTTTTCAACTGAAGATTTTTCGAAACGTGTTACTAATAGTTCATATCTTTTTGTTAATCTTATCTAATAAAACAGAGATATTTAATCTATTTAACCTCTTTTATTTCAATAATTGGATCCACAAACAATTTTTTAATAGGAGCATTAACAATAACACAGTTTTTAGTAGTTCTGTTTTTAAAATTAAGAAAAAAAATAAAAAATCACATGTCCCTTGAGCAAATTAACGTTTTTTAGTCTTTCGACATTCGGAACTTGTACAAAATAAACAAATATTGGTATCCTTTCAAACAAAAAATAATAAAAAAATACATCTCAGAAACTACATTTCTTTAGGTAAAAAGCTGCTACGTTTTCACTACGTTTTCAAGACAAAAATATTGTTGACATTTATGGCAAGCGTACTTGGTTTTTCTATTTTTTTTCCATCCACACTCATAGCACCGGCCAGTTCTTGAAGGACCCGATGTTCCAGGTACATCATCTATATGTAAAAACTCCGACAGCCTTAGTCTCATTGATTATTATTTTACTTACAAACACGGTGACACACGGTCTCACGAACCGGGTTAGTAAAAAAAATACACAACTTGTGCTCACTAGGCAGGTTCGAAATGAACTGATGGTGGGGTACTTGCAATGTGGCAGCTACACGAAATTGCAACAAAAAACAATAACGGAGAGTAAAGTTATTCGATTTTTTTTAACGCACCCGGTCTCACAGACCAATGGGTCACCATTGGCGGGTTAAACGCGTTTGTCAAAAACTCTGCTCTCCTGAAAAATGAGTAAAACAGACGTTAGCGGTTTTTCCTTGTGACCACAGGTATACATATACTATAGTCACGACCTTTCGGAAGTCGGCAAACGGTAAACGGAACTACCATCTCAGAATAAAATTGGGTGAAGCAGCGGTAGAGGTACAAGGAGACTACCTATCGGGGCACTTGAAGGCACATTAGAGGGGCATGGTATACTACATCTGTAACCGGACTTAGGCAGATGTAGAACTGAACTCTTGCACTCTATCCATAATACTACATCTGCCTAAGACCGGTTGCAGATGTGGTGCACTGGATGAAATGCGAGAGTTCAGTGAGTCGTTCGTTTTTCTTACAACAATATTTTTTTTTGCATATGTCAATATCGACGGATCCGTCGGCGCGACGGAAGCAACGGATTCTATAGACTGGGGTCTTCTATCTACAGGTGCTACAAAAATAAAACGTAATAACTTTTTTTCTGTCTGAGTAATCGGCTTATTTTTTTTTTTTTTTAGGTTACTATTTAGATTTATAAAAATGGATGCTTGGGATACGGCGAAAAGAATTTGGATAGTGCAACGGTACCATGCTTTGCAGTCCGTCATTTCCGTCCAAAGGGAATTTAGGCGGGAGTTTGGCGGTAATCCCCCGAGTAGATGGACCATTATGAGGTTTGTAAACATGTTTGCCGAATCTGGAAGCATCGCACGAAGGCCGTACCATCGAGATGCCAATGTTCGGGTTCAGGATACAATCGCAGCAGTAGCATCTGCAATACAGGCCAATCCGAGCGTTTCGACCCGAAACTTATCGGGGCAAATTGGAGTTAGTAGACGGTCATTACAACGGATACTTCATGACGATTTAAACTTGTTTCCGTACAAAGTCCAAATTACTAGCAAGTTAAACCTCAGGATTTGTCTAATCCAGAAATGCTCCATGAGACGGAACTGCACCCAGAACGAGTCACTGTGTGGTGCGCAGTTTCATCAAGGTGTATTGTCGGGCCGTACTTCTTTGAAGAAAACGGTGTAACCGTTACTGTCAATGGGGACCGTTATTTAAAGATGTTGAAGGAGTTTTTTTACCCAGAACTGCGCCGAAGACGTATACCATTCAACAGCGTTTGGTTTCAGCAAGATGGAGCAACTGCACATATAGCCAGACCAGTTATGGCGGAGCTAAACAAAAAATTCGCAAACAAATTAATTTCTAGGAACTCCACTCTTCGCTGGCCCCCAAGGTCACCTGACCTGACTGCACCAGACTTCTTTTTATGGGGTTATGTCAAGCAAGAGGTGTATAAAACGAAGCCCAGGAATTTAACTGAATTAAAGCAGTCCATAACGACAATAATTGAGGCGATCACTTCAACTCTTCAGGCCGCAATGAATAGTTTTTTGATCAGGTGCCGCATATGCGTGGGAGAGCGTGGAGGTCATTTGCGATCTATAATCTTTAAAAACAACTAACTATTTAAAATAAAATTTAATTTTCTAACCAATAAAAAAAAAATAAATGAAATACATCGATTAAAAAAAAAGTTATTTGAATTTCTTATTGTAGCACAATTGGTGCGCCACCCTGTAGTTGAATCTGGTTTTTGGACGCGTCGAAATATTTTGAGCTATACTCACCCGAAAATATATTGAATATAAGGCGTATGCGGAGAGTTGAAGCTGAGAATATGGACAAAAATTTATGAGTAACATAGAAATGAATGGGAAGCTGCCCCCATTCTCTGTCGGTCGTATTCAAATCTAAGCAGGTTATTAACGGCAAAGTCAGGGGCAAAATAACTTTCTGACACTTTCTTTCCGAAAGAAAGATGTAAAAAAAGGCCAATCAGCCAGCCAGTTTATTTTTGGGGTTGCTGTAACAAAGACGCTCTTGTTCTAAATTTGTGTTTGAAAGGCGCTGTTTTTCCGCACGACTTGAGTAGCACCTAGCATCATCCTGATGTATCCAATGCTGGGTATCGGAACAAGCCATCCTCAGATATATTGATATTAAAATTAAATATGATGCATCAGTTTCCATAAGCTGGACAAATGTGCGTACCGAAGAAAATATTTCACAAAGAGTGCACGAAATGCGATTGAAGAACAGAACCTGCTATTTCTTCTCTTTTGCGAAAACGGGTACTCTTTCCATAGCTATACCAACTTCAATTTTCATAGTCAAGTTTATTAGTTACACATCTACATCTTGTATGCAGTACTGGCAATGAAGATACTCCTCTTTCTAAATTCTATCATCCGATGCCATCTATCGAGAGCTATTGATATAAATTAGTGATGCAGGAAAATAACTTCACGGGCAATACCTTCAGATTTGAAATAACTTCACCTCGAATGGGAAATAATTTTCCTTTTTTAATGTGAAGTTATTTCACCACTAGTTTTCTAAAATTATTTCCGACTACAATTTATTTTTCGATCCCAACCGAAAAACAAAATCGAATTATTTATAAGGATTTTAGTATAATTTAATTAAAATTTAAAATGTAACCTACACCCACTTCCAAATTGTGACCCCCAAGCAAGGTTGGTTGCATGCATACATTTTCCACTGTTTATGAATCGTAGGCTGATATGTCAGAGAAATTATTTCGCAAAAAAATGTGAAGCTTTACTGCACATATTCAGTAGGAAACAACTTCACATAAAAAAAGTTAAATTATTTCCCACTCGAGGTGAAGTTCTTTCCCACGTGTGAACTTATTTCCCCACACCTGAATTGGCAGTAAAAACAATGCTGAACTATTTTCAAATAAGCAAAAAATATCTTTTTTTTCTTCCCAATTTTTTGGGAACTTAAACCAACGTAACCACAATAATTCTGATTTATATTTCAAACCTTAACTCAGAAAACTAGCGGAGGGTTCCATAAGCAGTCCCACATTTTTCTAAAGTTGCCCATGTATTTTTGACCCCTTTTTGGACTAATTTTATTGACATTCTATTTATTTTATCTTTACAGAACTCGTGAATAATATTCGTTTACAGACTTCCTGACAATCTACAAACACAGGAACTATTTGCAGGTGATTATATTTTAATTTAGTATTTTAAGGGCGATTGTTATTTTTATCCTTTAGTTTTGCTGGCCAAATAATTTTATTCACAGGCTGGTGGCCAAGACACACCGCGATACCTATAATCATTTTTAGAGTCCAGGAAAAAATGTTCGAACTCACAATGGCGAAAATTTCCATCCAAAAAAATATCAAATTTGACCTACAAAATATTTAGCCTGAAGATTCAAAATGATTATAAGTAAGGCCCACAGAATGTACTATGAAGATGGTCCGCGTGTGCTCATTCTAGCGTGAGATTTCTGCTCCTTAATACAAATGAAAAACATTGTTTAGGAATTTAACTTAACCTTATGACTATATCAAGTATTTTTTTTATTTCAAAGCTACAAACATTTCAGCTATTTCACGCAGAAAAATTAACTACTTATCTAAAATCAACCCACTTTCGGTTAAAACCTACAAAGTAATACTGTTGATATAGCTCCTACGGGATAAGTGGATTAAAAATAACCGAGTCAACTCGTATAAGGAAAAAGCAATCGAGTCATCAATTTCCCATCCAAATTTTGTTGGTCGTAAGTAACAAACTAACTCTGTACCATCTAACCAACCTACTTTGTTTGGCTGATATTTATATAGAAACTTGGTTAATAACAAATGATAAAGTGTGTTTTTTTTAACAGTAGGTATGGATCTAATATTTATAGATTTTAAAAACGAATATTCGTCTATTTCTAAACAAGACGGAGTTCATTTTAGACAATTTTCTTAACCAAGCAAAAACCGCACAAACTGACTAATTTTTTGTTTTGTTATTGTATATATCTAAATTGGTTGTAAATGCTAAATTTGTAGTACACTATATTTGTTCTTGAATTTCTGTTTTATAAACAGCGTGGGACATATTTTTATTCCACGCTCCATTGCTTGTTTGTTTTATAAAAATGACAAATGTGATTGACGTACGACGCAATTTGCAAACTTTATAATTTTAATAAATTTTGCACCACCTTGTAAAGGGTGTCCCATAATTCACACAAAATTTGAATTTTGCGCCATTTAACAGTACAGTGACGCCAATGGTAAAAATGTGACAGCTTACAGTTCGGGGTTAGTAAAAATGGAGCGCTATACGAAAGAACAACGCATTTTCATTGTGGAGTATTCTCTTAAAAATAATTAAGGTCTGTCAGCTACAGTCCGAAATATGGCCGTCATAGTCATTTAAAACCATCAACTGTGAAGAGAATAATTGCAAAATTCGGTGAGACTGTTTCAATAAGTGATTTTAAACACTCTGGGTGTCCTGTCACAAGTCGTTCAACAGAAAACATTGAAGCAGTTCGCGAGAGTATTGCTGACAGGAACATCAATTCGGTACCGTAGTCAAAAACTGGGTATTTCGAGAAGCTCTCTACAGCGAAATGTCACGAAAGACTTGCTTACTACATGCTTTCAAAGTTCAACTGACTCAAGAACTGCAGACTACTGACCATGCAGAGCGAAGAGAGTTCGTTGAATTCAATTTATGCAGTAGTCATTTCCTAATCGTGCAATCGGCCGTGTTTGCGTTCAGAATTGGCCATCCAGATCTCGCGATTTAACGCCATTGGACTTTTTAATTTTGGGTTTTTTGAAGTCAAAGGACCATGGAAACAATCCCACGGCCACCAACGCCTTGAAAGAGGACATTGGTGTATTAATGAAATTCAGCCACTTTTATGCGAAACGGTCATAGAAAACTTCAGTAAAAAAGTAAGTGCTTACTAGCAAAGCCGTTTCGATGTGCTATTCCATACATAACTCTGCATACTCTATGAATCAATAAAAAATTAATCTTTCTAATTAAAAATTAAAATTGAAAATTTTCTATCAAAATTACCTTTTGCGTGATTTATGGGACATCCTTTATAATATTTCATTTCCATTTCAATTTTGCGTCAATAGTGATGCAGAAATATTTTTCCTCATTTCCAATTGGAATTTGGACAATGTTTATAAAAATACTGGTACCTAATTCAATTTCAAAGCTTGCTGCTGACCTAAAAATACTTGGTAGAATAATTCCAGATATTTAACCAACAACTCATAAGCCACCTGTTGCCTGACTGAAATGACAGCGTATATTATTTATTTACAACATCACAAATTCCTAACACGTAATATTAAAGGGACATCCGAAACTTAGTATCCGTTTGACTGAAAGGGACAGCTCTACCTAACACGCAAAAATTCCTGACCGGTATTTTGGTAGGTCGTCTTGTTTATATATGGTACGAATTATGGGAAAGTTCAGCATTTTAATTTTTTTTAGCGATGGCTTACTATAAAACGAAATGGCTTCCGGAGATGATGAACGGACATTTATTTCTTTATTTCATATAACTGATTGATGAATTTTTGGATTTATTTACTGTCACTAATTACCAGTCTTATTTCACATGTTTTTTTAGAAATAGAAATGTTTTCGAGTGATTTCAGAAAAGTTGATCGTCTGGAGTTGTGTTTATTTCCGTTTTACATATCTTTAAATATGGGTAGACACTTTTGGCGTCTGATTTGTGATCTCATTCTTACACTTTTATATAAGCATTGAGTGCGTTCAAACTGATCTCTCTGTCCCGTCTCGTGAAAAATGCTGGTGCTTGATGATGTAAATGCAGTTTAAAGCTCATAACAGTGCGACTTTTGCAGGAGGAGGAATCTGATATACTGCTGTTAAAATAAAATGTTGAGTGCCGCTTTTTCGTACGGATTATTGAAAGCCTGGTTCCTGTTCACATCAAAATATACCAATATCTTATATTTTGTTAGGCGAATAGAACACTCAAGCCTCCCCTTACATAAGTCAATGAAATTGAAAAAAATCAAATTGACCATTGAAAGGAATAACTTGAGTAGACATAGAACTACAAATGGAAAGATAAAGAGCAATCACTAAATAATATTACCACGTTCCAACATTGTTCCAAACCATCATGGACCATTATACAAAAATAAAACCTTCTACAACCACAATCTCAAGTGAAACCCTTTACCGCAAAAACACCCCGACCCGCCGAAAATCCCTCATCCTCATTAACGAAGTGCTAATGCTGCCACGAGATAAAACTGTATGTAACACAGCCCAAATGACATCATAATCGGGGCCCCAAATAATCAAATTCCAGGACATTTATTCCACGCCATTAATTTGCACCTGCAGAGTACAAAAAAAAAACCCAGATAAAAACAATTCCATGATAATTTTCAATTAACTCTAATCCCGAATAATGTGAGAAAATGGTAGAAAGGGACGACGTGCCTCTTAAAACTAATATCCCAGCTACAAACTATTTGTTCACACACCCTATCTTGATGGCGGATTAAAATGCCGGCAATGTCAATGTTGGCAAGAGCCGAGCACATGGGCATATGAAAATAAACAAAAACCAAGTGGCTCTGTGTGTTCGAGCTTAATTATATGCACACGAGAGGGTATTGTTGCCAGCCTACTGGAAACACTAATACCGTATTATTAGCCTGCTTGTTCGCAATTAGTGACTTAGTACGCCTGGCAGGAGGGTTGCAAGTAGAAGAATATTTATGTACCTCAGAAGAGCCTTGCTTACCCGGCACTCCTTACACAAAGTCGATGGGGGCAATTTGTTCTTTAAACTTTATTGATTACACGATAAGCCGTGTAGGAGGATATTCCCCAGATAGGAAGTGATTTGTCAAATTATATTTGTTGGGGGTGTAGGGTGCGGTTGAAACAAATGCGGAGCCAAAAGGTAAACATTCGTATATGTTGTTGTTGATTGGCTTAATTACACTAAGTCAATATGGCTGAAGGGGTTGTACGGTTATACTGCAGACGGTGGATGGCACTGCCGCACTATACCACCCCCGTTTGCTTGATTTTCAAATGGGTATACCAATTATCTCGGGGTAAATAGAAATTACAACGAATTCCTTCCACGGATTTGCAATCGCTGAATGTAAACAGGCAAGGGAGATGATGTTATAGTTGCTTTGACTGATACTAGCGCATGTACTATTATATTTATGTAAATGCGTGCGGATACAGCATGCACAGATATTATCCAGAGAATCAACTCGAGGTATGTGCCAACAGGAGGTAAGACCGTGTTTACTCAATTTTTCACTGAGATATGAGCTAAACACACGCGACCGGTAATAATGGTACTGATTTATTTATCTCAGGCAGAATTGCGTTGAGTGTGGAAAGAAAATCGCAGCTAAAATTCCCTTTGCCATTTTATTGCTACTCTCGCGAACGTCTGACAAACATCCGAGAGTATAACTGTCATGAAAGAGCTTCTCAATTGGCCGTTTGGACTCGGCATAAAATTGTAGATCCCTTCCATTCGTCCCAAAAATAAAAACTCACACAAGACGAATGGTTGTGAGAAGCTTGGCTTGGGTCCATACCGACCTGTTGCGCCAATTATGGAAAACCACGCCCCAGTCCAAATGCAGACATGTCGGCGCACTGGCTTAGTGGTTAGTGTGTTGGGCTACTAAGCGAGGGGTTACAGGTTCGATTCCCGAGAAAAAAAAAACAAAAATTCCATCATAAGGTGAGACAAACTTCCGAGAGTGCAACTGTGATGAAAGAGCTTCTAAAGCCAACCATTTCATTCGTCTCAAAAACGAAAAACTACCACGATTGGCTATGAGAAACTAGGCCCAGGGTGCCTATGGACCTGCTGCGCCAAGCATTTTTTTTGTAGTACAAATACACCAGAAAATCTCTTAAAATAACTTTTTTTATGAAAATCTTCAACAGATGTATAGACCCACCATCTAGCTCACGTGTTTGAGTGACAGCGTCTAAGTCCAGCAGCCTCACTTTGATTGCCCGCCTGACATCATCTACCAGCCAAACCAATCAACTGATACCAGGCATCTAATCAAAAGACCCATTTACATAATTAAAAATGCACTTCCTGATGAGTATATCCCTCTGCTGTCCTCTGACCGGAAATTGATAACCTCCGATTCGTTGGCCAGTGCTCCTCTGTGCGCACCACTCCCCGGGTCTCAATTATCTGCGCTGAGCTCAAAACAATACGGACAGATCGATTTCGACATCAAAACCAATGCACATCACTATTTCCCTATTCATCGTGCTAAAATTCATTCGCTTGGCGTATATTTTAATTTCCGCAATTTTTTTTTCTCTCTTATTTTCACTGTCCTCTCTGGGTGATTATTTGTGTAGACATTTTTATTTTACATTAAATGACAACATCACCCGAGAGCGATGCTTCGCTAAGTAAAATACGAGCGCGCCCACTAAGACAAAAGAAGCGGCAAACAAAGGGACTGCATCTTGTTGTCCTCCGCGCTGATAGCGATGGGTTGGGGTGCTGTGAAATATATTGAAGCGACATCCATCATTGGCGATAATGGCAGATGCATTCGCATTCATTGATTATTCATTCATACTCAGCTAGCAACGTAAACATCGACAACGTCAACGGGAGATATGTAGCAGCAGCCGGAGCCAACGAGAATAACATAAAAGGCTACAAACATGAATGACAACCTGGATGGATGATAACAAGACATTTTCTCCTGTTATTGGGATCCTTTCTGAAAATACAGCACATCACAACTACGAGCTGAATAATAATTGGATTTCCTTTCAATTATGCATGTGCTACTACAAAAGGGACATGTGGATAATAATAACTGTAAATGAACACACTAGCTCGTTCCGTTTCTTTAATGCTCCTTTTGTCGATCGGAAAATTCATTGTTTTGACAGCAAGCGAAGACGGGGGTTGACGAGAGAACTATATACACACGCTAACAACCCTTTGGATCAAAACTTTTCCCAATTCATTTTCAACTAGTGGGTGATTGTATTTCTTTTCACCCACCCTAACCCACGCCCAACAACTAGTAACTGTTGAATAGAAAAGTCAACTGGAAAACAACTCGACAGTCTGTATGTAACGAAATCTGTCGATAAAGAAAAACGAATGAGCACAACAAGTTACCTTTTAATTCGTTCTTGGTCTCTAGAACTGGGTACGGTGGCTTGACATGGCTTGGGTATAGGTATACGTGAGTTTGTATGGATATTGCTCGTTTGTTTTTCGCTGAGTGCTGCTCCATCATTGAAATGGAAATGAAAACCTTTTTCTGCGAAACGGTGTTTTGTTTGTAGTTCTCTTTCCAGGAGAACTTCTTTGTTCGTATGTTGTTCTTTCTGTGTGCGAATTAAATGGAAATAAAAATGATTTCTTTGCATTCTATGAACCTGGAGCGATACACCTCAAGGCAAAGTATTTAATTGACTTTGAAAAACCTTAAATGCATAGTGACCCACAATCCATGTAAATACAAATTTTAAGTAAGCGCATCGAGTGCCATATTTGGCACATACGATAAATACAAGGAATAAGGATACTAGCACAAGCCCCAGTGGTGAGCCCCCTTAACGATAGTTTTGAGTTTGCCGCTTCCGCAAAATCAACTGTTTGCATATATCGAAACAAGTGTTTCATTTTATAAAGGATTGATTAATTTTTTGTTGTTAAATAGCGTATCTTTTTATTAGTTTTTAATACGATTTAAGTAAAATGAAAATATTTTAAGGAACGATTTCAATAATCTAGCATTTTTCTCTTTTACTTCTTAACCTGTGCTAAAAAAAAAAGAATTCACGCAGCAACAAAAACATTTTATCTCCCTAAAAAAGGTTTGAACTTATTGTTGAAGTGCATAGTTTTTAAGTAAAACATTAAAATTAATTAAGTTTGCCATACACTTAGGTAGTGTATCTTGGAACAAGGGGGTGTGTACCTTGGTACGGTTAAGATAAAAGTCTCAGATCTTTAGAAAACAAACATAACTCCAGCTTTATTATTTAAAATTAAGTTAAAAACAAAACAACAAAAAATAAAAATTTAGTAAAAATAAATTGTAGAAATTCAGGTTGACTTACACAAGAAAATTTCGTTCTTAAACCTTCTTGCCTCTTGCTAACTGGAAAATTTCTTCGATGGTCATTTCATCATCACCGCTAAAGTCCTCTCGCTCCTATTTTCTGTTGGTGTGGTATTTGCTTTCGCATGTCTGAATTTAGGAATTCGTGGAATCACCGGCAGCTCAAAAGTTTCATCATCGTCTGAGGACTCGTTCAAAACTTTTTTCTTCTCTGAATTTGGCTTTTTAGTGGTCTTGACTTTCGAGCTTCCTGTAGCAATTTCTTCCTTCTCAGGAGTGTCCGTAAGAATCCTAGTTCTTCCCCTCTTTCTTCCACGTGCAATAGGATCCTTTCTTGGTGCAGCTTTTAGAAATGGCCTTTTTTGCTCTGGTGATACGAAATTTATCGAAGGATCCAATACTGCAGAGGTCGCTGTGGATGTTCCTGGTCTTTGTTCATCTGCAATTATAAGGTAATTTGCATTTTCGGTGGGCATAGCAGCTGGTTTTTCAGGACATGGTCGATCCGTTACGAAGCTACTAAGGAATTCATCTTCGTTGAAAATATCGTGATTGAAGGGATATATTCCTGTTACTTCAAATCCTTTAACGATGTTTTGCTGATTGAATGCTTTCGGATAAGCCTGGCCGACAATTTGTGCTACATTGTAAATTGACATTGGTTTTCCTGGGTTGTTCAGCATCCATTCACTTGCGGCTTTGTTGTAGTAAGTTTTGTACGGTCCAAATACCGTTCTATCCAGAGGCTGCATTTTGTGGGAAGTATGCGGCGGCAGAGTCAAAAGAACAACTCCATGTTTTCTGGCAAGATCAATGGCCTGCAGAGATATGTGGCTATCATGGTTGTCCATTATAAGCAAACATTTTTTCATCTGGTGTTGGCTTTGAATGTGCTATAAAATGTACGAAGAACTCAATAAACAGTTGCTCGTTTGACCAGTCGGAAGGATTAGCACCACCAATACACCCTGCTGGAGCAGCGTTAAGCATATGTTCCTTGAAATTAACTCTGGGGAATATCAACATCGGCGGAACATGATTTCCTATTGCATTAATAGCCGCGACCATAGTGACATTTATTCCTCTTTCTCCCGAGGTCATGTTTCCTATTTGTTTTTCACCTTTGGCAGCTAAAACTTTCGGTGAGACGTGAACCGTTGAATTTCCAGTTTCGTCAAGATTGTAAATTCTACTTGGGTAAAATTTAAAACGGGAATAGCAATCTTCCAAATTGGTAAAAATTGTCCCACATTGCAGCGGTTAAAACTGGTTGATCTGGAAAGGCTGGTCGACTCTGGTTTTCTGAGTGATAAAGTTTGGTGCCGTTTAAGAAAGCCAACCATCCAATCTTTGCCAGCTGCTTCGTTCTTTATCCACGACTCCGGAAGAATTTTTCCATTTGCTTTTGCAAAACTAAAGGCCAATTTGGTTGTATCAATTTTCGATAATCCATAATGCAGCTTTGCTGCTGTGGTAAGGTATTCAACCAAGGAAAGTTCTTCTTCATCATTAAGCACTTTTTTGTGTGCAATTTCTGAATGGCATTTGAACGTTGCATCGCCAGATTTCCGATGCATTTGAAGATGACGAAACAAAGTTGTTTTGGAAATACCCTGGTCTTTTGCAGCACTGCCGATTGTTTCCTTATTGTAGAGAACATCGTTGATAGCTTCCTGTAAGGCATTTTCATCCAAAGGAGTTCTTTTAACACCTTCCTTGCTGCGAGGCATATTCAGACTGCGGCAATGAAAGAAAAAGCGTAGATGAGTCATGGCGAAATAAAATCTCATTTTGTTTTTAGTAATGGGATTGTACCTTGGAACGGTCCAAGGTACAATTCAAGTGCCGTTCCAAGGTACAAAACATCGATATTTCTTCTTTAATCACTTTAATATTTTAAATTCGCACTAAATCGGGCTTACCGTTTCTTATTCACCAACACAATACTATGCCCTATTCACTAAAAGCGCGATTCCAGCTGCTCTCAGCTGTACTACACGTTTCACAAAAATGGTTGAAAAAAATCTTTTAGTGTGCGAAAACCGGATTTTCTTGTTTGTTTGCACGTCCGTCGCTAACCGAGTATGATGACAGAACGTTGTGGAACCTTTTTCTTAGAATAAGATAAAAATTTAAAAAACAGCAATCGCTCCGAGGTACAATCGTTCCAAGGTACATGACTTTCCCCTACTGAGACCCCATGTTCCTAATTTGAGCTTTTCCTGTTCCAATAACGAGCCCGCATTTAAATCCTTTTTTTTTTTATCAAAATAACCGTTGCTTTCAAAAATGTTCAAATGCAAATTGTATTTTTAAGTTTTATTATTCAACGAAACAAAATAAATAGTCAGGAGTTTCATTCTAATTTATCTAAGATGATAGGTAGATGATAAAAAAAAAACATTGCACAAATAAATTCATAAATTAAAAGGTAGGATTAGTACAAGGTGGCGCAAAAGTAATCCTCCTATCAGAAAATGCTATAAATTTTGCGATTGGCCCCTAATGTCAGTTCTGTTTTGACATTTGTGTAGTAAACACATGCGAAATACGCGTTAATAAACAATGTTACGCTACACTGCTCCAGAATGCGGAATATTGGTGACTATTTATTTGAGCAATAATTGGTCGGTGACTTTGGCACAACGTGAATTTCGTCGCAGATTTCCTAGCCGTCCAACGCCTACTGGTGAAACACTGCGACGTTTAGCCGCTCGCCTCGAAGAGACTGGCACAACACGAGACGTTGCCAAGAGTGGCGGGCCCCGGAGCGCCCGTTGTGCCGAGAATATCGCCTCTGTTGACGCGGCCATTTTTTTTTTTCGAGAACGCCGCTAGTCAAACGACAACAGTGAACGGTGCGCGCTATAGGGCAATGTTTACCGATTTTTTTCTACCGCAATTGGACGATTTAGGACTGGAGGACATGTGGTTCCAACAGGACGGAGCTACGGCATACACTGCGCGAGCCACAACCGATATTCCGAAAGCGGTGTTCCCGGGTCGTTTTTGGCGATTTGCACTACCCCGCAAGATCGCCTGATTTGACCGCTCCGGACTTCTTTTTGTGGGGCTTTTTGAAGTCGCGGGCTTATGTCAACAAGCCTCAGACTCTTGCAGCTCTTAACGACAATATCCGTTAAGAATGTGAGGACCTATCGCCGGAAGTTTTGGCTAAAGTGATGGAAAATGTCATAAAAAGGGCTCAAACGACAATCAACTGTGGCGGCGGCCATTTACATGACATCATATTCTCGACTTGATGTAAAAAAAATTAAAAGACCAAATAAAAATAATCCACAAGAAGAATCAAAGTTTTTATTTTTTTTTTAAATTACAGCCAAAAAACATCGGAAGGTTATTTTTGCGCCACCTTGTAGATGTTAACAATACTAATGTATTTTGCATCTTTTGCAGCTAAAGAATTCAATTTCGTTTGATATTTTTTCGGCACACTTAATTAGTAATCTTTTGAACATATTATTGTTCCTCGTTCGGTTTTTGATATTATTATTGGCCCCACAGTCGAAACAAAGTCCAGTTTTTATGTACTCTTTAGGAGCAGTGCGTAATTCTGCGTTTTTAGAAACAGGTTAAGATTACAATAGATTTCGATCGTGATTCTCATTAACGTTACAGTTCGTCAGGTTTCTTCTATGTAAAATAGGGACGCTTCAGAAGTCATCCTACCGGAGTCCGTTTTGGTATACAATATACCGTCGGGAATCGAATCCAATACCTCTTTTGGAATTCTTTTGTATTTGTAAATAATCATTTGCGATGACAAAAAATGTAACAGATTCTAAGAAAGTTGTCGCACTAGCAAATGTTATACAGTTTTACCAAAGCTGGCAACCAGCTAATCATCGACATTAGTGCCCATTAGTGGAAAAAGTGAACATCATATTTATATCCTTTTCAGATACACAGGCGCTAGCATCAGTTACAGCTTCAGGTGTTCGTTTGGCTATTTCAGGATCCCTTTTCAAAAATGCGATGTACCACTTACGTCCAGGATTATTATTTTAAAACACATTTTGTCTGGGGCAAGCATCTAAAGACTCCTTAGCGACACCACAAACTGCATGCTACCGTCTTGGAGAGCCTTTTGCATGATTTTCAAAA
This sequence comes from Cheilosia vulpina, assembly GCA_916610125.1. NCBI lineage: Eukaryota > Metazoa > Arthropoda > Insecta > Diptera > Syrphidae > Cheilosia > Cheilosia vulpina. The sequence continues at coordinate 65,448,205 of OU744277.1, forward strand.
ATCCAATTTACAATCTGTGACTCCTCTTGATTTGTAAGAATTGTTCGGGGTCCTTTTTGGTTTTTAAAAGAATGTTTATGCAGCCGATTTTGAAGAGTGTGTCTTGGAATATTATAATGTCTTGAACCTGCGTGTATTGAACCTGGAAAGACCATTTTTAATGTCTATCTATTGTACATAAATTGTTAAATCTAGGGTTCGGTATGAGCAAGAAAAATGTAACCAAATAATTATAACATTCACGTAAGATATCTTATATATAAGGCAAAACAAATATACAAAAGAGAGTAGGTACATAGTATTATAAAGGGTTTAATACGAATAATATTATAGTTCCGACTAATTTCGCAATTTATAAAGATTAAAAATCAAAAAAGGGCATTTTTAATATCTGTACTAAATTACTTTTTCCCCAAATTTATAATTCAAGGCCTTAAAACTAACACACGGAGATGCGATGAACGAGTAATTTTATAAATATTTTATATAATAATCGGCCTGGGTCATAAATGGAACAACGTTATTTTGAGCTTCTCCAAGAGTGAGCCCCCCGGGGCTCATTATTGGATTTTAATTGTTTTTGAATCCCACTATATTTAAATAAGTAAACAATTTTCCAGAACTTTTAATATAAAAATAATTGCTATGAATGTTAGTTGTTAATATAAATATGTATGAGTTAGTATAAAATATAAACAAAATATTTACCCACTTGCTTTAAATAAATGCTTTCTTAAGAAAACTGGCCAAAAACACTTTTGCACAACACACGAACGTAAGTACTTTCGGAATTTCTGTTACCAACTGGGAAAACCCGATATAGGAAAACAATTAAAGCAATACAAGTAAATAAGTAACAGAAACGAACATTTTTTTTATGTTTTAAATAACAGGAGCTTAGCTTTTAAACGAAAAACATCCAGGGGGCTCATTACTGGATGGGGGCTCAAATTAGGGGCCTTTACCCTATCTTTATTTTAAATACTTTGGTTTGAACCAAAACATATCAAATCAAAATGGCTCTATTCCAGTACTAAATGCAAATGTTTTTTATTTAAAAAATCAAACTTCCTCGACAATCGAAGATTCAGAAGAACTCATTTTGTGGCAATATAACAGATGTCAGGTAAATTCTTCCCCGAGGCAAAGGACACATTTCCTACCTTACTCTTGTGCAGATCCTTAATAAGCAACAGTTTTTTGAACCTGGAAAATTCATAAAAACGAATGTCATTAAAACTGAGGATGGGTTAGCCAAAAGCCGTGGCAGCTAGTGCTTACCTATACCTATTAGCAGTTTAATTTATAAATCTCTCCATAAAGCTTTAATAATAATAAAACCCAGTGTATGTAGTTACGGAATGAGTGGCGAGACTTCAGGAAAATTCAACAAATATCTGAACAAAAAGCATATCTAAACGTAGTTTGTACAACATTCACTCCGCCAAATAGAAATGCCATTTCAAAAGGCTGTCGATTGAAAAATCTGCATTAAATTGCTTAAAGTACATCATAGTATAGAGAATCAACGGCCCAAAGTCCAAGAAAACTCAAACAGTTTATAGAAGTTGTAAGTCTGAGACGTTCTAGCCTAAGGAAGGCATTCCAATCAATGCACTTTAGTCCTTTTTAGCTTTTATACAACGACATAGTCAATGACCCACCTCATTAAGACACGGACAGCTTCCGTGATTATCTCAACATGGCACACCTCCGCTCATTTTTCAAGCAAACGTATGATTCAAATCTAATTGCTCCAGTTGCAAGTGCTAATTGTATGCGCATAATGCCTACGCCTTATCACGCCTTCTCATTAAGCTAACATTCGCCTGTACTTATCACAGATCTTTGTCAAAAAAAAAAACAAAACAACTCCCTCTACCTCAATATAAAGAAAATGTCATGTTGATACAACGGCCATCCCAACAGTGTCGTGCCAGAGAATATATCCCATCCGCTCATACCCTCTAGTGGGGGCATCCTGCTGCCAGCGAATAAATCTAAGCGCAAGTTTCAACACTTTTGCTTCATCACCCAGTAGCGCGCTGTCATCATCAGCAAGGTCCTTTCTATCAACCGGAACATCATCGCCGTCAGTGAATGGGAAATGTTTCTCAAAGGACTATGACGGGAATAGACTACAATCATGCCCCCACACACACATCGTATCTACTCATATGTGGGTGGGTGGGTGATTCTATAGCAGATCTCTCTCCCACGCCACATCATCATCATCTCATCTTTGCTGGTGGAAAAGTTAAATGACACCCGGGCAGACGGATATGAAAAGAAACTCCGAGAGAGAATAGTTCCGTTTCGATTCCTGTCGGTTTTATTTTTCGAACCACGGACCATGGGCGAACATGGACTATGTGAGTGTGTATGATGATTGGTTGAAGGTATAGAAAAAATAAAACTCCCTGGCAGAGAATGGAGAAAACCGAGCGCAACAAAACATGTCGGACGGTTACGAAGGAAGGAATCCTTGAACGTGATGCATTTAACCCGGTTTTTTCTACAGCAATTCGCCCACTCAAATGGGAGACCATATATATGAAGCTTTGAAGCAATTAAGTGATTGATGATCTGGGGATTAAAGTGTTTCCCAGCAAAGTGATTATTCTCCTTCGGAACGGTCTCCACATAGTACGAGTATATTACCGACTCTGCTGCTGGCCCTTGCCAATAATGATCAGTGGACTAATTTTTCCCCGCATCCCATTTCTTCAATCAAGCACTGGATGGTGAGAAATTAGTTAGCGTCTTCAGTTGGGCTGGTGTGTCGTGATGAGTTCCACAATCGCATTAGTAGCGCAGGAACAGAACGCGTTACAGATGCTATATTCCTTTTGATGAATGGCACGGAAATTACCGCAGAAACGAATTGAAAAATCCCTTCGACATTCGGAAACCCATTATCCTTTCCAATTTGTATGCAGTTTCAAGAGAGAGAGACCGACATGCGGAAGACCATCTTCAGCGAAACAAATTATGCCTTGAACCCAATTTCAGCGGGCGGGTTGGGTATACGTTCCGGCTATAATCTGCCAATAAAATTAAGCCTTTCCAAAGCCATTTAACAAGGGTCAAGTGGTTTCGGTGATTTACGAGTATTAACTTCGACATGCTACAATAGCAATATATATCCCGGTGAATGATGCTGCCACTTGGGCCCGCCCCTGACCGACCCATTTAATGGAGTGTTAATAAAACTCTTAAGTGAACGTGGTGGCGGGTTGGACGGGCCCGTATAAATACCCACTGATGGCAGGCGGCAAGGTGCGAGCCGAGCGGATATTTATGGCCACGTTAACCTTTTGTTTTGTGATCTCGTTATAAGTGTTTTACATGGCAGGACGGTATGGGGGCTGTGGATACATTTTAAATTGTACTCTCGGCGATAACATCCGATTAATCTTCGACCAAATTTATTTAGGTCCAAAGTAATATCAATCAAATTTGTTGCTTATTTTGATAGGGCGTCATTGTAGGGAGGGTTATATTTTGTAGAAAGGTTTGAGAACAAATGGAAGCGGGTTTGTTTATGCTGAAATCGAATAACAAGGCCAATTGTGCTTGCGTAATTTTGTATGATGCCGTCCTATGTTTTATATGTAGGAATTTTCTCAAGAAAGTAAGTATAAAATTCTAAATCAACTCCCTGAGCTGGGACTATAATATTTTTGTTTTTAGGAATTTATGGCGAAGAACGTCGAAAATGAATGCAGACTCACCGGACACAATTTTGGGTTTGAAATTAAGCTAAGTTTGAAGATAAGCAGCCTTCCTTTTTGTAAAATGTGTCACTTTAATGTATCATAGATTGCCGTACCAGGTAAACCTCCTTTCTACAGGATAAATAGAATACACTCTCTGCTTCGTGATAACCGATTAAAATTGATCCCTTTTGGGGATCAGGGTTCAGAGTCTTAAGATCGATAAAAATGCATTTTATATCAATTTTGTGGTTCTTAGGTTTTTTGCAGGAGCTACCATATTTTTAATATTTTTTGCTGACGTGTGGACTATAGCCTGACGTAGAACCGCACAGTGGTAGGTGTCGGTTAGGCCAGTGACATTCATATTTGGCCTTACCAATAATCAACTTTAGTCTGGCAGTTTGCGCAAGGACTCCACACTTTCCGAAATCCCTTTACCAATAAACAAATTTAGTTGTCGGATTATCGTTAACTCTATTAATGGTCAGAAAGCCATGTTTATCTCGGGCATTAGCTAAATAAATCCTCTCTAAATGTCATTTTCAAGAGGAGTGTTGCCCAACCACCAAAAATGGCGGTATGGAATTTCGTAATAGGAGCGAATTTAAATAACACTTTTGTTCAGCCTGAACGTTTACGATTATAAACTAATTTTTATAAATTGTAAATGTTTTCTGCCTTTATTCGGAATAAAACTTGTGCAAGTTGTTTTTAAGTTTAGCAAAGACAAATTTTTACAAATGCACAAAATTGAAAAATATTGCATTTTTGTTTTATTTTTAAACACTTGAAATAAATATTTCGAATATTTTCATTTTGCTTGGTTTTCCTTTTTTAATAGTTTGCAAGTTACGACTGCATACGTAGTAAGAAATAAATTTGATATAAGTTTAGGATATTTCCAAGACTTTCTGGAGAGTTGTCGAGAAGAGAATAAAATACCGGTTCACTTAAGATTGGACAGCTTATACCTGAATACCTACATTTTTCTACAACTCTCAGTACCTTAGTCGGCTCAGGTAGATATTTGAAAAGGTTGACTTCGCGGAAAATAGAGATATACGAATTGTTAGCATTCAGCAAAATCCCCGCGAAATAATAAATTTAGGAACTTCTAAAGGAATAACAGGCAACAACATTCAAGATAAACAGAAATCTGTTTTATTTTGTGTGAATTCATAGAGGAGTACATATGACAGTTTTCGTGTTGAATGAATTTAACATTTTGTCGCTTTCTAAGTTTCCCGAATGAAGTAATAGGGTAGAGGCACTAGTATCCGGACAGTGTTTATCTGAGAAAAATAGGTACATCACACATATGTTTTCTCAAATATCAACAATAAAACAATCCTTTATATGTCACTCATCTTCATGCAAAGTTTCCAATCAATCATTTGCATAATGTAAGAGATAAGCGGCAGTGTTGTGGCTGAGCTCCGAGAATGTGGTTGTGTTGTCATTTTGCATACACAAAAAAATAGTGCGAGCATTTGCAAAAAGTAAGTTTTTCAAAGAGTATTTCTTAACTTATTGTTCTGCAAGGTACTTTGTTTTCCTTTAAATATAACCCAGTTCATAATTAAAAAAAAAATTGAATAAAATTATTTTTTTAGCCTAAGTTTTGGTGTCCGGATACTAAAACTAAAATTGAAGAGCATTTTCAGTATCCAGACAAACTGTACGGATACTGCAAATTTGAGAGGAGATACAAATTTGCGTTTGAATGCTCCTAAACGATACCTATGTATGCTCCTAATGAGAGAGAGATAGATAATTTCAAAAACGATCGCCCCATAAAAACATGGATGAAACTATCTTTCTTTGCTTTCTTGAAACTAAACCTTTTATTGTTAATGAGAGAAGCAGAAAGCATTAGCAAGGGCTGGGCAGTAGTCATCCAGGAAACCATATTAAAATGGTTTAGGGAACTATTTTAGTATTTGAAAAGCATTGATCAGGAGCATATCGTGGATGAGCATTAACGAATTTGAAATGATGAATAAAACTGTTTTTGTCTCTGTCCAAAATATGGCAAAGTTATAGCCCCCAAAGGTTACAAAAACATATACTAACGATGCTAATTGTCATACAAAATGAATTTAAAAAATGTGGCTTGTGTCCATAAGTGTTGTGAATTCTTCAGGTCTTTTAAATACATACCGTTGTTTTAGTTTTTAGTAAATATATGCAGATAGGTACATATTATATAATGAATTAAAGTATACATACCTATATTTTATGAAAAAAATAAAATCGTTAAATTAAATAAAGGCAAAAAAGGCCTAACACTTCATATAAAACCTTTGTGTCCGGACACTAACAAAAAAGTGTCCGGAGACTAAATTATGCTGTCCGGATACTAGAGTAAATAGAACTTTTTTGAATTTATTTTTTATAAATATTCAGAACGTAACATTTGAGAAAAAAGTTAATGTCTTATTATAAGCCAATATCGTCACTTTGACAGACATTTTAATTTTTTTTCGGTAGCTTTGATAGTGACGAAACTGTTGGAAGTCAAAGGTAACAAATGTGTTAACTGTCCGGATACTAGTGCCCTTACCCTATCAGCTATATAATTTTTAAAAGATCATTACAAGATTTTACAAGCACTGTTTCGTTGGGAACGTGGGAAGAACAGCTCATGTGACAACTGACAGTGGCTTCAGTGCGAGAATAGCACATTGTAGGGTATAACATTTTGTCTTCCAGCCATTCCATCCAATGGTAGGTTTTAGGCCTTTTTCATCAATGACAGTACGAGTACTTACCCGTATTGGTTAATATTGAAAGAGCATATTGCTTAAAAAAAACCCCAGTACGAGTACTTCTGGCTGAGTCTTCCAATTCCAACTGAATGCACCCTCCAGACGCCAAGGGGTCACACAAAGAACCACCTTTATCTAGCTACACATTAATCATAAATTTCACTCCACATGCGAGGAAAATATGGGCACGCTCCATGATCGAGTTGAAATATTTTGGTCTGCACCTCACCTCCTTGAAAAAAGCAAGAAGGTGATTGTTGGCCTTAAAAAAATAGTGGATGCGTTGGCTATCTTAGTTACCCCTCTTTATGATTGTATTTATCACAATTTAGATTAAAAAATGCACCCAAAAAAAGCTCCTACTAATAATCATTTTTATCCTTCAAACGCAATATTTTGCAGGTCACAATATGCAATTTTGTATGGAAAATGTACCCAATGTGGGTTCGAAGAGTTTAGCATGGTCACTAAAAAAGATTATTAGTATCGCGGATAGTCGATAGTTTTCTTGGAGTCTTACGAAACATTTCAAAGGAAGTTTTATATAAATCTTTGCAGCAGTTTCTAAGCCATCTGCTAACAAACATAAAACATGCATAAACAAAGGCCACTTTCGCAGAATGTAGATAGAGGATTTGACATCAAAGTTCTCGTTAAAAGTGTGTCTTTAATGGGTGGGTGTTTTCACTTAAATAGTGTATTTGACCAGCCATAGCGCGATATACCAATAATCATATTTAATGTCCTGTGTAAATTTCATGATATCACAATGGCGGCATTTTTCGTATGAAATTATCGATTGTGACCTACAAAATATTTACTGTGAAGGTTAAAAATGATTACTAGTAAGGCCCATAGTGTTTAGGAGCCTATTTGGACTTGAGTTCCTTATCCGAGTTTGATTTTGGTCAGGTGAAAGGAAAACTTCGATTTCCTCGCCCAAGTTGACAAAATATGGTAAAGTCCCCTTTAAGTTATATAAACGCACACAACAGTAGCGGTCCAAGGTATCTGATTCTGTTGTAGCAGATTTAAAAGAGCTGAAATTTGCTTGCGTAGAATCGACAGGTAGAAAAACGGTGAATAAAAGACAAGACTCAACCAGGCTTTGGAACTATAATCCTAGAGGATAGATAATTGTTCGAAAGTTGTAATCCCCGGACAGCGAAATACGCTGACAATCATTTCTGGGTGTGTATTTTATGATCACTGCCATCTCTGAGTCTGTCAATAATTGTCCGAAAGTTGTAATCCCCGGACAGCGAAATACGCTGTCAATCATTTCTGGGTGTGTATTTTATGATCACTGCCATCTCTGAGTCTGTCAATAGTAATCAGGGACCAACAATTCTGCTTTTTGCCAACTGGGCTGACCTCTCCTGTTGTTGGCAGGATCTATAACTACTCGCATCGTAGTGCATTCCAAACGCATTTCAAAGAAACGCAATTTATGAATCCCAAATGAATGGACGCCGAACCGAGCCCCGTACACACCGTTATAGTTATAAATAGTCAACGAATCATGCGAATATTTAATCTGTGAATTAGATTCGACCTCGCTGCCACTGCAAGCACTAAAGCAAATATGTACCAACATTTCCGATTTGGTTTGTAAAGTCGGCAATATTGGCGCTGGTCTTTTGTCCCGATATTCTATATGCGTGTACACCAATTCAATGGAATTCGATCTTTGAAATGATACGCCAACCGCCATCCCTGCACTTCGTATCCTCTTTCAATCACACTACTGGGTTGTTTCGCGAACAGCATAAAACCTATTTTCGCCCGCAGTACTTTACGTCGGTCCAATTAGTCGGCTAGAATACACAGATCCAGCTGAAATAATTAATTTCAATCCGGTTGCAATATATTGTACTATATGCATATGCACGCATCCTGACCGACGGCGGTTGAGTGAGTTTACAAATTTTCCTGATTGAATACCAATAGTAGATATATGAGTTGTTTGTGTTGGTATTTCACGTTTGATACCGTGCGCGTTTATCGCTAATGGCAATTAATTTAATGAGCGCACTTCTGGTTAAGTACCTCCATAAATAAGCGGCCTTAGCGTCTCCTTTCAATCCTATACAAGGGTGTGTGCCTCCCACTCAACTGTTGAGGTAATTAAAAAACGCAATCAGCGTTCTCCATACACTCGACGCTAATCAAAAGCGAATCGTGTTGTTTCCGAGTCCTTTTGCTCATTTTTTTTCCATATAGCCCACTGAATAAATGCACTTTAATTTTAGTGACAGAGAATCCGAATGGAACTTTCCATTTGAGTGAGGTTTTCCTTTTTCGATTTGAACTCGTATACCAATCAGCTATATTGCAGCAGGAGCATATGCGCCTTTTTTCGGCCGGAAAAAATACCGAAAATGCCGGCTCCACACACAACAAAAAAAAACAAGGAATTACAATCGCAGGTGACACGTAGAGCCGGGCCGGTTTGTATGGAGTCAATTGGACCGGAATCAGTTTTTGGGATTTTATTGTTTGCACTGGGGACTGCGCGACGGGTCGAATTTTAATCAATTTCAATCGAATTGTGCACTCCACATCGGGTTTGTCTATACTCTGCGATTTGGGAATTGAAAAGGACAGGTTTTTGTTCAAAAGTGCGCGAGACATGTGCGTTTAAAAAACGTCATACGTGGTAAATAAAAATCGCATTAGCCCTATTAATCTGGGAGGCAAATTCCAATGGGATTGCGCTTTTAAATTGATACGTGTGTTGTTGTTCGGGAAACCGAAACCTGGATTCCGAATAATTAGTGGCGCGGATTTGAGTTGGTTTTGTGGAAAAACAGATACAATTGCCAGGGGGTCGATTAATGGCAAACAGATGTGTTGTGGCGAAGAAACATTGAAGTACTTGCTTTGCAGTAATACAACGTGTAGTAGAATCGAAAAGGACTTGGGATGCGTCACAAGATCGACTTATCATAAATGTCCTCCAGGATCGTGTCAAATTGACACTAGAAAACTGTGTAACTCCATTTTAACTCATTTTAGATGAGGGCTTTGGAAGATTATATCTGCGAGAAGAAGCTGTCATAATATGACTGAATTATGCAAAGGCGATCAGTTCGACAAATAGTAGGTCACTGTAGCCGCTGCTAAACCATGCATATTTTAGAAGTACCTACTACCATGACAGATGCTTCGAAGGAACTTTACGAAATTATTCCCGAAATAAAATGTGATATAAGCTTGACAATTGACCCCTGACAACCACCTGGAGACTATGGTGGCTCTAAGTTGCCTCTTAAGCTACAAGAGTTCTGTTAAACAAAAAGTCAAATATCAAAAATCAAACCTGAGAACTCACTTCCTGACGATATATTTTTAGGGGAGTATATAACTTATGTGCAGAGGTAACTCCAATCGGTGCTCTGTAAGCGTCAAACCTACCTATACCTACCTACTATACCCTTTGGAAGCCTCTCAATCGATATTGTTGTTTTTACGGTATTTTATAGACTCCTTCGACGAGTAATAATAAACAGAACCGTCCATTGACTAGTTACAACAATATTCATCTAAAAGCTTTCAGTGTCGCGCGTTTTTAGCACCGAAATATAATATCCCCCTCCCGGCTGTACTTTTGATTCGTTTAGACAAGTCGTTTGAGTTGTCATAGCTCTGGTTGCCACATACCTTAAAAAAGTTAAAAAAAAAACACACCGAATGTCCTGTTTTGCGTTCTACTTATCATTAAAATAAATACCTTTGCCTTCTATTATGACCATTGACACAATCGATAAAAATAATTGCCTACTTTGACTGTACAAAACGTTTAAGCATAGAAAAGAATGACAACAATAATTGGATTCCCGTATATTTATAACGTATACGAGGATAACCGTCATTTAATACCAAACAAACAACACATCCCCCTTATCTGTATGGAACTGAGGGGTTAAAGGAGCGTTTTCTTTCCCCAATTTTCTTCCCCATTAAGTTGTTGGGAAGGCAACACAATGCCTGCGTAAAGCATTCTTAACAAGAGAGAGCGGAACAAACACCAAAATTGAAAAGAACAAAAATTATATTCACCTGATTTTCATATTCAAATTGATGTGTCTTCAAATACAAAAAACTAACACAAACAGAAATTGTTATTTCGAGAGCTGTAGGAATAATAAGAAATCGGACCAGCTATCGGGTTGTGATGTGCCTTTTAACAAGCACTGCTTCAATTTGAATCGATATATGACCTCACTTGAGTTAGGTATGTTGTTCAGCGAACAGGTAAATATACAAAGGATACACTGGAGGATATCCTTTCATTCTTGCATACACTTCTTATACCTAGTAGCTATATCATTTATTAAATTTGTATTTTTAAGCATATGCATAGTTCTTTGGATAAAGTAGGTATCCTTGGTGCTGTTGGTTGAAAGTGAAAGATGAGGCTTGTCTGGAAAAGGGAACAAATAACTTGAGAGGCAAAAAATTGGTATAGGAGGAAATATTAGACGTCAGAGTGGAAAACAACATTCTTCAGGTTGGCAAGGGAGAATGAATAATGGCGAACAACATAGATGGAAGGAGAGAACTTACGAGCACAAAAGAAAGAGTCCTCGATCGGGGAATCACCTTTATAATAGAGCACTGAAAAAATTTTGAAATCGGAGGCTTATTAGAAGAAGCACAGAATAGTAACATTCAGTGAAATCGATAAACCCAATTATTAGGAATTAGAACTACCGGCACGGCATTGTCCTTGCCCAAGGATTGTTTTGTTTGACTATTTGCATTTAAAATTGTCTTCAGTGTTGTGGTGTCATGGGAAATTTATTATGTTGCTGACTCCAGTGCGATTCCGTTAAAAAATTGTAGCGACGAAAAGAAAAACGAATACTCCCATCAGTTTCAACATCTAGATGTGTATTGGACCCTGGACGTTGGGTTTTTCGTCAAATATAATAACGAATAGTTTAACAAATTTACAGTTTTTTTTTTTTTGAATGGAACGTTTCAGAAACAATTGTGGAGATTTGACTTTTTCGGCTGATTTTGAAGCTCATACTATAGGTCCAATTTAGGGGCATTTGCTCGACAATTTGGCGCTAAATCTTCCCGAGAACACGCTAAATGTATACAGCATTATTTATAAATATATTATAAAGAGTGTATAAACTTATGCTCCCTTTAAAATGCCTCTAAACGCAAAAACCTCATTTAAAAAAAGATTCAACGTTGTATACAACGCTTATACAAGCTCTATAGAGCTTGGATGTTGTTTAGTGCCTGCATAGAAGTGGAATAGTATAAAAATGTCATTTTGACTGAAAAAATTCGTCACGTTTTATTTAAAATGATATCAAAAAGAAATTGGATAGATGTATCGAGGTTTTTTTTTTCAATTTTAAAGATTCTACAAATATCCTCGATAAGAAATATGAGTAGATATGAGATGTTTTGAAGTGTTTTAAAAATTTTGTTTAATTTGAACAAGTCTACCATTTCATAGGAGTCCCAAATTTTCCAACTTTTTTTTTTACTTTTCCATTTTTTAATTCCTATTTGTATTTGAATTTAAATTTCTCACAAGCTGTAGGTAAGTTTTTTTGTCATTTTTTCGGACAGATAAATGTAATAGATTTCTCCTTTTCGGTACCTGTTTTGACGCAAGCCCTGTATAAGTAGTATGCATGGGAAAATATTTTATAAAGAAGAATTTTTGGGAGGGTGTATAAAGGCTGTATAAATACTTATACACTGCATAACTATACAGGTGTTTAGGCGCGTTTAGCAAATTCTTATAAATAAGGCTGATAGGTTGTCTCGTAATTTGAATTTTGCGCCATTTAATAGTTCAGTGATGCCAACGCGAAATACACAATATGTGACAGCTGACAGTTCCTGGTTTGTAAAAATGGAGCGCTATACAAATAACGCAACAACAACGCATTTTCAATGCTGAGCATATTTATAAAAATAATGATGGTGTGTCAGCTACAGTCTTTTTATAAATCATTGGTTATTTTGACAGTGATCGAAATCTTGATAGAAAGTCAGTATTTCAGTATGATACCTCCGCGGAACGAAATGAGTCGCTTTACGCTTGAACAACGTTGGGAAATATTGAAAATTGGAACACTGAAAAGTGAGTGCTATGTAGCCCGCAAACGGTGCGTTTTTTTAAAATAAGGTTTTGGCCGAAATGAAGCACCCACCGCGCCTGCTGTACGCAAGTTTGTTAAAAAGTCCGTGAGACTGGTGTGCTAGTGCACAACACTCATGGTCCACGTCGTCGGACGGTTTTACCATTTTTCTTCCAAAATGAGGCTGGAAACAACAACGGGGGGCGTTACAGAGCCATGTTGTTGTTTTTTTACCTGAAATGGATGACATTGATTTGGGCAACCTCTGGTTTATGCAAAATGGTGCTGCAACCCTCACAGCCCATGCCACAATCGATCTTTTGCGCACAAAATTCTCAAATGGTATTATCAGCCGTCTTGGCGATGTCAATTGGCCGCCTCGGAGCTGCGGTTTGACCCATTTGGACTTTTTTTTGTAGAGAACCACGAAGGGCCGATGTTATGTTAACAATCCGGAATTTAAGCACTTAAGGCCAATTTCATCCAAGCAATCCGTAAGCTACAGCCCGAACCATCAACAATGTCTTGGAAAATTTGAGTAAAAGAATGCGCTACTGCGAAGCCAGTCAAGACAACCACTTGAACGACGTTGTGTTCCATAATTAATTGGAATGTTTGCTCTTACTAATAATGCCATAATTCTTGTAAAAAAAAATAGTTTTGTTCATTTTATTGCATTTTTAAAATGAAACTTGTATTTGGCCCACCCTGTATATATATATAGGCTTTCAAGAGCAATATTTTATGTACCTAGTTTTGACATTGGTATCATGTAGCTCAAATGCTTTAAGAGCTGTTTGTTTTTTTTTCTTTTTGATGTTTTTTTTTTAATTTTGGGCTTAGAACTTGACTAATGACCACCTCGAGTGGCAGCTATCTAGAAAACTGGTTTTTGCTCAAAAATTGCATTTCAACAATACACGGGGAGAACAAAAAAAAAAACACTTCCGAGGGTAAAACCATTTCAATGCCCCAGCAACACTGACTACTTTTTTGTATGAGTTTTATTTCTATTTAGCATTAATTTATCTCCTTAGTTTCATTTCTCATAGATTTTGGCTGATGCTTTTATTGAACGCATATGATGCCTGACTTAGATGCCATTCGTTTTTCGACTTTTTGACTTGTGACATCTTTTGAGCTTCTGAGCAGACTTTTAGGTTAAATGCATCAGAAACGGCCTTACTAAAAATCGAATAAGCTATTGTTGAATTAGAGTAATCCCCTCTTAAAGGGCGAAAGAAATGATTTAAGCACCTGTGCTAACGAGCAGATAGTCTTAGGTTAAGTTGGGTTCGGCGGCTTAAACCAGAGTTGTAGTTGTAGTTGGTGGATTGTTTAACCGAATGAGTGTGGGGGACCTGACATTCGATACCGGACATACTAGTAGGAGTCCAATTGCTGCATACAAGCTACGTTTGAGAATCTTTGACTACAGCCTCGTTAGAAGCCCCGAAGAGTGACCGAGGCAGTCAAGTAGAGATGCCAGACGTCCCCTTTTAGGGGGGGCAGTCCCCCTTTTTCATACAAAAATACTGTTTGTCCCCTCTAATGCAAACACTGTCCCCCTTATTAAGTCGAAATTAAATAAATAACAATAACAAGATTCTTTGTGAACACATCCATTTGGGGTGCACACTAAATACATCCACTCACGAACTATATCTCACTTCACGTGCTAAAGTTATTTTCCTGTACGTTTTTGTTTTGTACTGTCATCTATCTTTCTTTCAGTTTTTGTTTTGAAACCAAAATTTTCTTTGGTAAAAAAAACACTTTGAACACTTTCCCCCCCTAGAAAACTCACGATGTCCCTCTTTTCGTATTTTTTCATCTGGCAACCCTACAGTCAACCGCAATTACATAGAAATGTGGATAAAGCAATAGGGTAGAGTTGGAGTTCACAGATTTAGTAGATACCACCAGGTGAAGGTCTTTCTGCGTTGGAAGTGTGGACAAATTATAATTTTGAAGTACCTACGCTGACCACTCCTCTTACAGACCTTCGTGTAACGAATTTTCTGTGGCCATCTGTCTTCGGAAAATATGGAGGGAGAACGAAATAATACACCCCGCACTTATTGGCATCAACAACCCGTCATTGGGTTTAAGAAAGTGGGTAAAGATGGAGGTGGTCGGGTGAGGATTGATCATCTCCTAGATCAAGGCTGACCAAAAACAGACATGATCGATGAATGATGCACCAGGATTAGGCTGTCAGTCAATCCTCTTGTTGCGGCGGTCTACTTGAGTTAACAAAAATTTTAACATTTATATCTCTGTAGTGTTTGATAAAGGATACTCGGTTTCTTCTCAACAGAGATTTAGTTAATTGAAATCCATTTTTTTCTTAACCGAGCAAAGATCACACTCGGTTAGAGCCAAATTTTGAGCGTGAACATACGTATCGTTGGTCTTACAAGAGAGATTACTGTTCCTAAGGTTTTTTCGTGTACAAAGAGACAATCACTGTCTGCGACGCTTGTGACTACTTCTCTATTATCATATAAATAAAATTGGTGTAGTTCTGTTCGACTAAGATTGAATTTGACTGCATGTATTTAAATGCAAAAATCTCAGAAACTGCTCAGTATATTCTGGTGCATTTTTCACAGGCCTATAGAGGATACCTAGGCCTACAATATCTACTTTGTCTCAACTCTATACCTCTATAAATTCCGGAAAAAATTGGACAAGAGTAATAATTTTTTTCGTTTCATTTTGCTTTATTCTTTGTCACACTTTCCGTTCCAAAATACTGCGAGCATTTAAATATAGTTAACAGCAGCTTATAGAGGACATCTGCAGGTACATCTTAGAATATCCAATAACTCGATAACTTAAAAGGCTTTTAAATAAATACCCTAAATTTGAAACATTTCTACGATTTTCACCTGAATGAGTAGATATGCACTTCATTCTCAAATCAAACATACTAACTGCGCAATATTTTGACATCTCTTTTAACCTTATTTTATTCCTGTGACGGAGAGGGAGACAGATAGAGGCAGTATGCTGTTTGGTGTGCTAAGAACAAAAAAAGCCATAAAAGAAATGTCAAATATGTAGGAAAGGAATGTCAAATAGGTGTAGGTATCAGTGATCCCAGACCGTGGTATTATTACATTAGGGAAAATTCCTGATGATATACGTCGTACCTGTTTATAAATGCTATTTGCAATCAAGATGAGGCAGTAAATTACCCGGTCGAGTTTTTAAATAGAATTACAGTCCATGGCCTGGAATTAAAAGTTGGAGTTCCCATTATGCAGCTTCGCTATTTGAATCCCCTAAGCTTTGTAATGGAACCAGATTGAGAGTGATTTCGTTGCAGAAAAACGTTATTGAGGCGTTAATTTTAACTGGGTGTGGTAAAGGAGATACGGTTTTTATACAAAAAATACAAATAATTCCCAGCAATTATCCATTTCAGTTTAAACGGATTCAATTTCCTATTTATGTGTGTTCTGCCATGACAGTCAATAAGTTAGAGGGTCAAACTTTAAGAAAAGCGGGAGTTGAATTAATCAAGAATTGCTTCAGCCACGGGCCGTTATATCTTATATGTAGCGTGCTCCAGAGTAAGTAATGCAGCAAATATCACTATCTTAGTCGATAGAAACCGCTAATCTAGTATACAAAGAAGCGTTACATTAATAAAAAAAATGAGCTAAATATTATAAAATTATTTTCATTGTCCAAAGAATATTAAATTATTGCCGATTAGTCTACGAGCATGTGCAATGCCATGAACATAAAGGCAGAGTGGGCCCAGTCTACGGGAGGTTTTTTGGACGGGTTCAAGTCCCTCACTTTTGCAGAATGCTCCTTCTGAAATTTGTTTCCATCAATTGTTCTGAAACCACATTTGCACGTGCGAAGCCGGGCGGGTACAGCTAGTATATTTATAATTTTTTGGACTACTTCTCTTCTTATTGTCATGCCATTGTCCTGATCAGTTGACAGATATTTGGTGGTGAGGTCTTCATCACTAAAGTACATTCTCGCCGTTCTTTGACAGTCGAACTAATTCCACTGATACGTAGGTAGGCAGTACTAAATTATGGTTCCTCTGATAGTATAATAAAGTTGCTTTCGCGTAGCCAAGTAGAGTGTATCCACGAAAAAAAAAAAATGCTGCAGAAATAATAAACACGAGGTCCGACCCTCGTGCATTGAACAGGTCACTTTCTTTAGTGGAAAAAAAAAAACATTTTACGCTGGAATACATTCCTTCGCCTATCGTTTGCTACCAAGTTTGCTTTACTGTCGTTAGTCGCAATTCTTGATTCCTGCAGCTCACATAAAATTTTTCGCTTCAAGCTGAATCTTGGCCATATAGAACCTTGCGTTTCATTTGAAAAAAAAAAAAAAAAAAAAAATCAGTCAGAGATTTCAATTTCCAGCAGCCCCATAACAACTTCACGAACATCCTGTATTTGCGGTATTTTTTCGACCGAAGGTGGGTCCAATAATTCCTACACTAAATCGCTGGAAAAAATCTTTCAGCCAACAAAAACCACACTCCAACATTCAAGTGTGAAAGAATCGTCAACGGCAACCGCCCCGTTATGTCCTTACCAAAATTCTTCTTTTCATGTTTTGCGACTTGGGTCGGTACAAAAAAAAAACAACACTCGGAACCAGAGCATACAACGAAAAAGTGTCCACATAAATTTCTCGCCCAACATCAGGAGCAGAACTGAAACCAAAACTCTTGCCATTGCCATCCAATTCGGTATCTTTTTTGACCATCTCTTGCTTCTGTCTTTCTGGGTGAATTTGTCGCTCCGTGTTCGATACCCGAAATGAAAACAGGATATGAATCATTTCATTAGGAATACGCCCAAACGTCGACTAATTTTTGTCTCCAAGAGAACCAGAGAATTCCTTGTTTTACTCCCCTCCTCTTGCATTGTTCTGTTCAATTTCCTTCTCCATTTGTATGAATGTCCTGAAAAATTAGAAAAAAATATTTCCCATCGACTTTCGGTGTTCGATTTTATTCCCCTGTCCTGCATTTATTCTGTCTTTTTCATCAACGAGTACGATTGTGTTCGGGGACATTTGCTAGTTCGAATTACCAAGCCTCGAGCAGTCACATTCTGTGGAAACATATTTGCCAGAATAAGATCCAACAAAAAGGCTGGTGGTGGATACTTTTTCCTTTGTTTTCCCATCACAAGTGCACAGGAGAGAATGGATTAATTCTAATCCATTGAGAGTACCTTTGGAAAATGGTTTGCTTCGTAACGAGAAGCCATTAATTGGACAGAGGTGTCCGGGGGTAGGTGTCGGTTTTCCATTGTTTTTTTTTGAATTTTTCCGACTTTGTCTGACTAATGGTCGACATTTTCGTGAGATGAGAAGCTAATTTGCAAAACTGTCCCTTAGTTGGAATTTGGCTTCTTTTTTTTGTCCAACCCGTTTCAGTAATGTTCGTGGCTGATCCTTTGGGGGAAACCAATAAATTAGGAATAGTTGTACGTGGGAAAGGAGTAAGTGGCGGGGTTAGTTGGCAATTTATCGATGCAGGAGTACTTTTTACATTCAAACAAAAGCTAATTACCCGAATAACCTGCTCCATATATCCTGCCACACAAATGAACTCGCAGTTCATGGCTTCATTAACGTCATTGGACACGCGGTGTTTCACTGTTTCACTGTTTCACAGTGAAAAGCAACATTCACTGCATACAAATCACCATAATGAGGTCCTCTCTCACATTACTCCGCCCCTCAGTTGGGTGTGCGTCCTTAAGCCTCCGTGCAGCCTGTTTGTGATTCCTTTCCTGTACCAAATGGGGCGCACAGTAGTTATATGCCTATACTCATAAAGGTGTTTGAACAAAATAAAATTTCCATTAAAAAAACCGGAAGTCCATTCGGAATGAATGAGGCGCTAATCCCCGCTGTTACTTTAAGCGCAAGGAAGTCAACGCGTGCTCAGTGTCCAGGTCCAGCATTCATAAACGGTTCATTGGCAAAAAATAATCACTTAAGTCACGTCACAATAACTGCAATTGAAACAAGAGGTTCTTTTCAACTTGATGGTGTTGAAAGCTGGCTGTTAAACGTGGAAACGTGTTTCCACTGAATTCGATTAAATCCATTTAGTGGGACACTTTTTAAATGTTGCCCACATTTTCAGTTGGTTAGTCATGTATATTGTATGCCTCTACCTACCAGTGACTAATTTAGCCCGTCCATTCAGATCATTCGGGGGCATAAAAGCGGAGGACGTTTCATAAAAAACAATCAGCAAATATTACTCGAAAAAAGAACTGATTGAGTTTTTTTTCTGGCATACTGCACTCGTTCTATTTGCATTTACATAAAGTTGGTTTGATGTTTCTACCCTCAACCAATAAAAGTAAAAATAAAGAGCAACAGTTCTGCATATATGCATTCTAGGCTCAGCTTCTCAAAACCATTCGTTTTGTGTGAGTTTTTTTGGCCCTGCAATGTCATGCAGAATTGGCTGAATGGCTGAATGTTTGTCAGATGTTCACTAAAGTTGGCGCAGTGGAAGAAACCTCAAGATATTCTTTGAGGTATATGTCAACTTACATCTGAGCCACTGCGCTTACTGTTCAGTAGGTTCAATGAAACTGGAAGCAATATTCGAGACGGTCTCTTTCGGACCTTCGTATAATAGGCGAATGAAATTTGGGGAAAGAACTTATTTTTATCGTCGTCAGGTTGGTATTGAAAATGGGCTATGTCGGTCAAGTAGTTTTGGTACCTCCCATACGAAATCAATAGTAGACCCATGTGTCTCTCTGTCTGTTGAAAGCACGATAGCGCCCAAAGAAATTGACATAGGCGAATGAAATTTGGGGAAAGGACTTATTTTTATCGTCGTCAGGTTGGTATTGAAAATGGGCTATGTCGGTCAAGTAGTTTTGGTACCTCCCATACGAAATCAATAGTAGACCCATGTGTCTCTCTGTCTCTTGAAAGCACGATAGCGCCCAAAGAAATTGACATAGGCGAATGAAATTTGGGGAAAGGACTTATTTTTATCGTCGTCAGGTTGGTATTGAAAATGGGCTATGTCGGTCAAGTAGTTTTGGTACCTCCCATACGAAATCAATAGTA
Organism: Cheilosia vulpina; assembly: GCA_916610125.1. Taxonomy (NCBI): domain Eukaryota; kingdom Metazoa; phylum Arthropoda; class Insecta; order Diptera; family Syrphidae; genus Cheilosia; species Cheilosia vulpina. The sequence goes on from OU744277.1 coordinate 65,467,909, forward strand.
GACCCATGTGTCTCTCTGTCTGTTGAAAGCACGATAGCGCCCAAAGAAATTGACATAGGCGAATGAAATTTGGGGAAAGGACTTATTTTTATCGTCGTCAGGTTGGTATTGAAAATGGGCTATGTCGGTCAAGTAGTTTTGGTACCTCCCATACGAAATCAATAGTAGACCCATGTGTCTCTCTGTCTCTTGAAAGCACGATAGCGCCCAAAGAAATTGACATAGGCGAATGAAATTTGGGGAAAGGACTTATTTTTATCGTCGTCAGGTTGGTATTGAAAATGGGCTATGTCGGTCAAGTAGTTTTGGTACCTCCCATACGAAATCAATAGTAGACCCATGTGTCTCTCTGTCTCTTGAAAGCACGATAGCGCTCAAAGAAATTGACATAGGCGAATGAAATTTGGGGAAAGGACTTACTTTTATCGTCGTCAGGTTGGTATTGAAAATTGGCTATGTAGGTCAAGTAGTTCGGGTACCTCCCATACAAAATCAATATTAGACCCATGTGTCTCTCTGTCTCTTGAAAGCACGATAGCGCCCAAAGAAATTGACATAGGCGAATGAAATTTGGGGAAAGGACTTATTTTTATCGTCGTCAGGTTGGTATTGAAAATGGGCTATGTCGGTAAAGCAGTTCTGGTAGCTCCTATTAGGCCTATGTGTCTCTCTGTCTGTTGAAAACACGATAGAGTCCAAAAGAATTCACGTAGGCAAGTGCAATTTTGTAAGTGGACTTCCTTTTATTGTCTTCAAGTTGTTACTAAAAACGGGCTATGTCGGTAAAGCAGTTCTGGGAGCTCCTATACAAAATCAATATTAGGCCTATATGTCTCTCTGTCTGTTGAAAATAGGATATCGTCAAAACAAATCGACCTAGGCAAGTGAAATTTTGTCATAGGACTTACTTTTATCGTCGTCAGGTTTATATTAAATTTGGACTATGTCGGCCAAGTAGTTCTGGTACCTTCCATACAAAGCCAGCTTTGCATGACTTATATGCAGCGGATTGTATCAAAGCATCGGCCAGGCCGATGATAACACTTTTACCCGTTATTCTTTGTAACTAACCTATGAGTCGGCGCAGTGGCTTAGTGGTTTATTAATTAGACTGCTTAGCGAGTGGTCTCAGGTTCGAATGCCGAAAAAACACAAATTCCAGCTTAATGTGTTTTTCCACTGCGCCACCTCTCGCGAGAAAGAGCTTCTCAATTAGCCATTTGGACTCGGCATAAAATTTTTGATCCCTTCCATTCGTCCCGAAAATGTAAGTCACACAAAACGAATGGTCGTGAGAAGCTAGACGTAGCGTCTCCACTAGGTTGCGCCAACTATTTGTTTATTTAACTAACCTCTATAGAGAGACTGATATCGCGATATTGAATAAGCCAGCTTATTCCTCAATCTTTTGAATAAATTGGGTTACAGTCGCTGCCGTATAAGTTGTCGTGGTAGAGGGGCCGGGTTTACAAATACAACGAGTCACTCTCAAGTGTAGTTTTACCGTCAAGAAGTTACAACCAAGCAATGCAACCTAGAATGTTATTTAACTTACAAAGCAAATTTTTCAAGAACAGCAAATAGATTTAGCTATTCCATGAGTACTGCCCGCAAATGAAATTCTGCTCACCTACTTAAAGGCGGCAGTGGCACGGGGTTAGGAGGGTTGGGAGGGCCAAACTTTCATGGAAGATCGCAATGTCATTCAAAGGTATAAAGGCCACTTTATACTTGAATTAATTATTCAAAACCACCGACACCTTAAAATTTAAGACTCTAGGAGAGATCACAACAGGAAGTGAGAGTTCCGTTGGAGTTTTTCCCCTTTGTATAGATAGTAACTTTTCATCCATAGACTCTGATTTTTTGAGGACACTCTCGTTTCCACCGATGAAAAGAAGACTCCATCATCATTATTTGTAGTGAAACAACCGCCAGCCAAGTCTTGGGCTTTGTTACCTAGACTGACTTTGAAAACATTCCACTCAGCTTGTGATTAGCAGGCAGCGTGGCTAAAACAGCGCCGATTAGTCAGCTCCAGCGTCTAAGCTATCTTCTGACAAGTGGGCAATGTTTGCCTAAGGCAGGTATGTGTCAACAAAGAGCGTCTTGCAGCTAGTCGATACCTACCTCAGCTTAACTTCTTTCAAAGTTTTACGTTCGCATGCTTATGTTTATCCAACTCCACCAGTATGTCCAAGCTTTTCAGAAGAACATTCTTACTCGTAGAGTCTTCAAATAATGAAATAATTTCTATTACTAATATAAATTCTTATATCACAGAAAATTCATTTCATACTATTCAATTTAAATAAACTTTTCTTGGACGAATTCTTAACCAAATGATGTAAGAGAAACCCTGAGCTTGGATTATGAGTTACGTTCAATTCAGCCAGATTCTGAGATTTAGAAGGTAAGCTCTTCCACTGACGAATTTCTTTGATAGAGTTCACACGGTTGACTAAAATGTGTAGGCAGCTAATGGTATATCCAGTGGGCGCGTCTCTGAGGACATAATTCTAAGATATTTAGTGTTAAGTTGTTGTATCGTCTCAGTTCGCCGTGCTTTCCTGTCACCAGGAGAAGAGCGAACTCACGGAGAGGTTGGTGAATTATTTTCTTTAAATTTTTTGTTGATAAGGCCCGCTGTCTATGCGTGGCTGCGACCTTTAGTGTTTGGGAATATCTGTACAACTCTCTGCCTGACCCTTTCAACCACTCCTTTTTATATTGCTTTTAGTTCAGTTAAATTCCCCTCCAATCACTTGAAATCAACAACCCAAGGCATTTCCGCAATCTAGTGTCCAACAATATATGCTATGCCATCAATAGGCGTTTTCCTTTTTTAGTTCAGAGCACAACCTGAACTGTTATACAAAAAGTTCGTGTTTCTTTTTTCGATCTGAGCATAATCTGAGCACGCTCTATGAGCTCAGAATAAATTGACTGAGCAGGCTGAGTATAAAGCTGATTACACACATTTGACAGAAAAAAGAACAGGATAAACAAAATAATTTAAATGGCGGACGAATCTTGTTGTTCTGGAACTGAAGGTTAACCAATTTAATTAATTATAATTAATAAATAATCAAATTATACATATATTTATTAAAAATGACAGCTATTTTCTCAAGTGTGTTTCATAAATATATCAGAACGATCTGAGTACGCTCGGTTCAGAGCGCGCTCATAATGCTCGAGCTCGGTTCAGAGTCTCTACAAAGTCTTGATAATTTATCGGCCTCGCAACTTAATTAAATATCCCCATAACCAACTGTGGGCTACATGAAACTACTCTGCCACCTCTGTTAAAAATGGCCGGCAGTTCGACATGACATTTGAAATTTATATTTTCGAATCCATTTAATAGTTGGCTGTCAGTAAAAATTGTGATATCTTTGTATAGAAAGCCGAATTGCCTTTAAAGATCCATTAGCTGCCTTTATGCCTTTTGCTAAAAAGCTGTAGGCATTTCAGAGACATTACTCTCATCTAAAGCATCCAAGGTTTTGAAACAGCCCTAAGGAGATAGGGTAGAGTATTCTTATTCCTATAAAGACATCACTTGCCCAGTGTAGTCATGTCTGACAGTTCGTTAGAAGAAGTTGGACAAATCGAAGTATCTTTCTAGTGCTCAGGGGATTGACTCACAGACTCGAATTTAAATATTTTCAGTATCATATAGTTAGTACATGAAGGTGAACACCACTTAATCCTCTCTCTCCTTTGGGAATGTGAAACTATTTTGGTAACCAAAGTAAAATCACAAGTCGACTTTTCAAAGTCAAAGTCGTTAAAAACGTAAGTGAATGGCGTACTTATAGGGCTTCAAGAGTATCAAGATATGCTTGCAGATATGTGTTAGTTCTGCAATTGAATTACTGAAAGTTGCAATCCTTTGGAAGTGAGTTCCGAAGTTGCACAAACTTATCTGCCTATTTTATACCCTCAGAGTTACACCTTTGTCCTATCAAATAAATTTAAGCATACCTAACGTAAGAACGGCACGCCATTACGTACTCCAAAAATTTGAATAATTCAACCCAAGCGGCGGACATTTCGTTTCTTAATCTAAAATTTAGACCCTCCAAGGTTGAAGTACTTGAATCTTGAAGTCTGAGGCAGCAAACACCCATAGACTATTACACCTGCATGTGTCTACATCCAGATAATCTCCCTCATGAACACCCGAAAGGCGTGCATATTTTAAAGCTTTACTTTACTTTGGATACGTAGATCCAGACATACAGATAACCAGACTGTCTGGGATGAAATAATCAATTTTATCCCGCAAGTTCCAATGGCACAGCATAAACCCAGCATCATTTACAACCCATCGCGTTTATGTCTTGCTGCGGATTTCGCTCAAACCCCGCGGCCATAATTCCAAGCTCCAAATCATTCTATTGCCCATCGAAGTGTCCTTGTAATTTCTCTTTGACTGCCGCAGTCTGTTTGGGAACCCCTCCTGGACCAACCATCGATGATGGGGAAATTCAAAATTCATATTCCCAACGTTGAAGAACATAAAAATGTTAATATTAAAACATCCGACGGCCATTAGGAGTCGTCTCAACGATTTCTTCACTTTGGGGGATATGGGTGGTGCTCAAAAGAAAACTATATTATATACACACGGCCACCGAGGCACCGAAAACCTTTCCATTTACTTGAGTGGCTTTTTAAATTGATTTGCCCTTAAAAGAAGCAGCCCGCCATCCATCTATCCTTTTGGCAAGTGTGTCCCTCTCTCTCTCTCTGGTCATGCTGTTCTTTGAAGACAACAACATGTGTTTCGCCAAAAGGGACTAAGCACGGCCCAACAAACGGCCATTCATCTAAATAAAAAGTTATAAAATCTTCAGCTCCACTTACAGTCGCCGGAAGGCGGCATCCATTTCGCTGTATACCATTTCGCACCACACAAATCGGGGGAAACGGCTGGTTTCAGTTTGTGCGCGTGCAGCTCCTTTCTCAATCCTGTGCGTTTTGGCGGACGATTGACGTTGATTTGATTTCGGTGGGGGCGAAATATTTGTTGATTTGTGCTGCTACACGATGAAAGGTTGTAAATATCGTAAAAATGGAAATGAAAACATGAAATGACAATATTTTCGATATTTATGGGAGCAGTTCTGTCACATTGTACGGATGATGGGGCGATTTTGTGGAACAGGCACGTGGTTGATAATTTGAAAGGAATTCGTTATAATTAATTGTCTGTTTTAGGGGATTCGCTTTATGCCGGGAGGCGAATCTGATTATGTGTCTGAATTTAGTTGGTAATAAATGGAAATGGACATGGGCCCTCCACGTTGACGGCGGAGTTGAAAATGAAATTGTGTATATAAATGAAAGCCAAATGGGTTTTTACGTAAATTTGCATTGCAAATTTGAAGATTATAGGTACCTACACTTATACCATATTTAAATTTAATGCCTCCACATTGGGGGATAAAAGTGACTTCATTTTCTTGCATACAGTCGGGCGAACATGAATTTGCAGCACAGATATGAACCGAATGGTGAATTCGATCGGTTTCGTTGCATAGTTATATGAGCTAAGAAAAACCAACAGATCTGGTTATAATGTACAGTGACTCAATCCGTGACAGGTACCATTAATCATATTTAGAGTCCATTTTCCATACAAAATTGCATAAATTTTAACCTACAAAATATATAAGGTGAAGGTTAAAAATGATTATTAGTTATTTTTTTTTTTTTTTTTTTTAAACCCATGCCCAGCTGGCTGACACTGCGACCTGTAAGATCTATTGTATCAATGGGGAATAGTTAATCTAAGAGACGTGCGACCTCCCTAACGAAGGTAAATAAGTCTTTAGTAGCAGCGTGCGCTATATCTGCTGGCGTACGAGTCACTCTATTAAAGACACGTTTTCTTAACCAATGAAAAGCCGGACATTCACATAAAATAATCGCTTGGATTGTCTTAGACCAGGGACATGTTCCCAGTGATCTAGACGAAGTTGTTTTTCCCAATCATTAATTTGCCTTAGCGCAGAAGTCCAATTGACTGTGCAGTAGGGTTCTGGTCCACTGAGAAGGGATTCTGAACCAGCCCTAGCTAGTTTGTCTGCATGTTCGTTGCCTGCAATACCTTGATGGCCCGGTACCCACCCAAGCCTTACCTTGTTGTGTTTGGCGAGGGTTTGCAGAGCATCGTGACAGCACTTAACTGTTTTGGAGTCCATTGTATTGGATGCCAATGTTTGTAGGGCTGCCTGACTGTCTGAAAAAATCTGAATGATTGCGCCTTTCATACCTTTTTTTGGAGATTAGATCAGCGCAAGTTTCGATCGCATGGATTTCCGCTTGAAAAACCGTGGGACACGTCCCCATGGGTATCGAGACTTTGGTGTTGGGTCCAAAGACACCAGCTCCAACTCCGAATCCATTTTCGATCCATCGGTGTTATTATGAATATTAGTTAGACCCAATATGGGGTTCTTAGTGCTGACTCGTTATTTATAACCATGCCGAAAATCAAACTCAAAAATAAACAGAAGTCACGATAAGACTTTGTGATAAAATGTTTGATTTATTTACCTAAGAACGTATTGGCAACTTAATTCCCCGTTTAACCTGTTTTCCTCACGTGGCTTATAGCACGCAGCTTTAAAGAAATGGACTGCAACAGACAAAAGTAGTTATTCTCAACTGTTGGTCATGCCGAAGACTAATTGGAAAAACTGACTTGCAATCGCTAATAAGGACGATCTGGTAGCCTGAACGACGTCATTTTCAAAAACTTTAGTTTAACATGTGATGGATAGGATAAATGTAAATAGCTTTGTTGGACAGTAGGAAAAGAAATGTAACCGCCACACTTAGATCAATGTATATTGTGATGCTCTAGATTTATGACACTTTATACGTGGATATGAAGTAATGCCGATGCTTAAACAAATTTATGCTCTGCTGAAAAGATCTTCTAAGTTTGTAAAACAGAAGCTTCCGAAAATTCAATTTCTGATATCACAGAGTGCTGGGCGCTGGGCAGTGGCAATGAAAGTGTTCAGCGTCCTTAACAACATTCTCACCACATCGTCTTAAAATCGAACACATTATGTGTCTTAGAAGACTTAATCATAACGGTCACATCAAAATCTAAGAAGTTAGTATGTACCTAATGTTCAGACTAAACACTAAAGAAATGAGCAGGCTGGAAGTTGGTGGATTAAAAATTCTAACCGACCACAACTAAAAGCTGACAAAAATGGCCATGTCAAGATCAAGCAATTGAGAACTTCTTCAGCGTTCAGCAACAAAGGTAATTTGAATGCCTTTGGCACATTATTTTTTGCTTCTCATGATAAAACAAAATCAAAAAAAAAAAATCTTAATGCAAGGCGTGTAATGATTTGTGACTTTTACTCGAGGGGGAGGCCTACATGGCCTGCAGACAACAATCAAAATGCCTACCAAACAATTTTATTATTATTATAAGCTTTTATAACTATTAGGATTACAAAATTGTTTCATCACATATTTAGTTAGACGCATGTTTCTTTTCTATTATTACATTGTTATTAACATGTCATTGTTTAATTTAGAATACATAAAATAAATGAATCATATTTTGGCAAAGTCTAAGCATTGTTTTCAAAATTAGTTGCAAATAGTATAAGCCTCCGCCATAATTGTACATAAATCTCAATTTTTTGCGTCATGATACCAATATCTATTAAATTTTTGAATTTCGTCAACCCATCTTGTTCGTGATCGTCCGGTTGGTTTTGCTTGTTGTGGAGTCCATTTTATAAGTTTTGTCCATTTAACCCTTTCGATCCGGATGTGTACAGAGACCAATATAACTTTTTTCTTAGGTTTCCCCTATTCAGAAAAATGAGTTTAAACTATTTCCTGTCTAAAATTGAAACTTAGATATCAGGGGGTGCTGGGAGGTGATGGAACAAATGTGTCCCATCCGTATTTTTGGGTGGGACACATATATACCATTCAGTAATTTGTGCTGAAAAAAATATAATAACAAATAAATATACAAAATCAGTTTTTTTTATTGATCCATGAAATTGAATGAAAATAAACAGAAAACAAAACTTTATTCACATTCACTTCAAATAACAGTACAATGAAAAATTTTATTTGTGGAAAACTGCAAAGCATTCAAAGCAGAGTGGAATCTGACACTCTTGGCATATAGTCTTGGTCCGCTTCTCCTTCCCTTTTTGACGACAGGTCGCACAACGCCTGCGCGTATTGCCTTGTACCGGTAAATGTGATGAAGTTGGTCCATTCTTCCTTCCATAACGGCTTCGGCGCTGATTTTTTGATGTTGCTTTTCCCTCTTCAAATTAATTTTCGGCTACGTTTATCAGATAGTCAATATGTGGAGTTTTTTTGCGCCCCTATTGGGAGTGTATGACCCAGGAATTGACAAGCGACATCATAAGAAGACGGTAGAATACCTTTTTCCGCCATTTTGTCGATTTCCTGTCAAGCGGATACAATCCTGACATTTGGCCTGCTCGGTCTACTCCTCCCATTACCTCTCTATAAAATTTTACCATTTTTTAATTTTTTGGTTATTGTCGTTGTGGCAGTCTTGTGGCAATTACTGACGACGATAACTTCTTTAGTGTCATGCTATTTAGTAAACATAATTCCAGAATTGCTGGCTCGGAAAATGTGTTCACCCTTCACTAGATTTTGATTTATCACTGGTAGTTTTTTGCGGTTCGCCATGGTAGTTCCCAAGGCGGCAAAATTAAGGGTTTCAAGCAGATTGGTACTGGTGAAAAATCGGTCAAAGCAAAGAGTGACATCAGGTTCTCTTATTGTGCTGGCTAGTTGGTTAACAACGCGTTCACCTAAAGTTCCTAGAACGATTTCATGTTCCTTACCGCAGTAAATGTTGAAGTCGTAAGTATAACCAGTCAGTGCATCGCACCTGAGCCACATTTTTATTCCTCGTTTTGTGGGTTTCAGAGGCATGTACTGTTTCATTGACGATCGTCCCTTGAACTTAGTCATACTTTCGTCAATGAACTTTCCATCCTGGCTTTCATGAAACGATTTTTCAAGCATTGGACTATGTCTTCAACGTAATATAACCTCGTTGCATCTTCTGGCTTTTCAGGGGAAGTAAAATACATCTTCGAAGAGAACATCTGAAAACGGTCGCGAGAAATAGCCGACTTTATTGCCTCGTTTCCCATTGATTTGTGTTTTGACCAGTAATTCCGAACAGCTGGAAGATGATTGTATGACATAATGATCATGCAACGAATAACAACTTTCATCTCACCAATGTCAGTCATTTTTAAGCTACATTGGGCTTGTTTTGATTTGCGACCTATATCAATACGCTCATTTGTACATTGGGTTATACGGATAAACATGCTTTCGGGGAACAATTTTTTAAAAATTTACAACGGATGGTCAGTCTTCGCAAACTCTAGACCTATGCTAGGTATCCGATAGCTACTTACTGTCTTCCTTGGCTCGAAATGTGGGTCAGGTGTGGACCAAATTGTGGTCCCCGGAGCTATGATTACTTCTTCTTCGGAATCTTCTTCCAATTCCTCGTCTTCAGATGTTTCATCCTGTCGTACTTCTTGAGCTGGCATCTCTGCTTCATTGTCCGTCTCCTCCTCTGATCTACTCTCGAGGTCAACGTCAGTCGGCAAATATTCATCCTCACTATCGCCAGAAAAATCCTCGTCATCACTTCCTTCTTCCAATATCTCATTGATTTGATTTGGCTTCAGTGGCGTTGACATATTGTACCGATATCGAATAACCTAATAAACGTAAAACATGTGAAAAGAAACCTAACTGGTCCCAACAAAAAGTACTGATGGGACATATATGTCCCGAGCATATATAAATGCATAAAACAATAAAAATACTTAACAAAATTGTTCATACCTATTTTTTAATATTTCCCTAATATTCCAAATATTATAACTCACAAATATATTCCTTTCGTGAACCTTATTTCATCCTAATTTTACACAATTACTTCCGTAAACAGGATTTTATGTCCGACTTGCTGACACGTTTTCCACAAAGGCATGGGTATGCGGCGCCGAAATGGCGCGTAAACAATATTCTACCGTAATTTTAATTATGAACTACGAGACGGGACATATAAATCCCATCTAGAGTACATTTTCTTCATATTAGGTATGTTTATACATTGGCTGGGACCTATATGTCCCATCAGGATCGAAAGGGTTAAGTTGTTTCGTCCTTTGTTTTACATCGATAATGTCTGTTTGTCTTCTTATTTCTTCGTTCCGCACGCTATGTATTAGTCTTATATCGAGAAGTTTCCTCTCCACGTTTGTCTGACAAATCCTTAATTTTCCGGTTAGATTTGTTGTTAAGTCCAATATTTTAAGTCCATATATCAAAACTGGTAAAATTTCCGATTCCATTACAAACCTTACCTTTCATTTGATCCGTATTTATCAAAAATGGGTTTGGAAATCACGCTCTAGTCAATACAGCGTTGCCAGGCGGTCAAAATATATCCCCCCAGAAAAATCTGAAATCCCCCCAGATTTGGTAATTTTTTCCAAAAAAAAAAAAAACAACCCAACTTTTTTTCATAATACTTTTATCATTTCGTACAACTTTAAAGTAGAAATTTCAGATTCTAAACGCGAACATCTTCGGGCTTCCGAATCGAAAGGTGTGCGGCAAATGAACCAGTCAACGCATGTTAGTTTTTGAAACCATCTTGTAGAAATTTAGACAGCGCCCACGTAGTTTTGATGAAACTGTTGTTTATAAAATTTACAAACGAGGTTGGAGCTTAGGCCCGGGAAAATATTTAGGGACCAATAAAAAAAAACTATAACTTTTTTCTATTGATATTTGTAACAACCGTAATAATATACCCTGCAATAAAAAGTTCGTTCTTAATGTTAAATGTTTTTACAACTTTAGATTTCAGTTTAATGTTCATAATCAGTTTTTTTCCCTTAAAAAAATAAATAAATAATTGTTTTACTACAATCTTCAAGTCAAACAATTAAAAGCGCATTCCATATCGATTCGATACGATAGGCGTTCCGCCAGTCTACCGAGTCCTGAAAGACAGCGAAAACGTTATCGTAACGTAAACGCGTGCTCGGCAACAACTCCAAGAAGGACAACGTTGAGTGTTCCGCTACTCTAGACGCTCCTTCTTGGCAACTAGGTAGTTCCTTATTCCCTGCCAATTTTACACTCACAAAGTAAGGGAAAGTCAGGCCACTCACCAGTTACCACTGAGCAGCAGCAAGGGCACACATCCACCCCCTTACAAGTTCTTTCTTTTTTCTTATTTTTGAACGCACTCTTTTGTAAACGAAAACAGTTCAAAGATATATTAGAACAAATAATTTTCACTGTGTTATAAGCACTTTAAAATGGCACACACATTTATTCCCGATTGTCATGTTCAATTTCCAATCATTTGGTATTGGACAGAATGGCGAATCTCTACGCCACCTCATTCTTAGGTTTTGTTACTCAGCGGTCAGCAATTTTTACGATCGCAAAATACGGAAACAAATCCAAAAAGGATATTTTTACTGAAATACGAATAAAATCGAATTGAATAAAAAACCCTAGTTAAACAATTTCTCCCCGCAGCTGTTTGTCTCGGATTCCATAAAACGGCCTGAGGGTGCGTTTAGCAATCCTCTGTCGGTTTAACCCGCAGCCTATAGGCTTATAAAGCTGCATTTAATTATAAAAATAAAATTCGAACAGGTTCTTTAAATGCGTGGCTTGCGATCTTCGTTCTACTATTAGATTCTTTTAATTCAGACTGCTAGAAATCTTAAATTCCTGTCGCTTTAGTTCCAGCTTACTTTTATCATTTAGTCAACTATAAGTGTTTCATTTACAAAAAAATAAAATTTGATAATTGATTGATAGAAACAGCGGCCAAAGTTTTCACCAAAAATAATATGATCTTCGACAAAAGCTGTCAACTAATATTTTGAAAGCCAACATTCAAACCGGCATTAAACGAGTGTCGATAAAATAGTTTAAACAATTTTATGGTCACAAATTTACACTTCCCCCCTTTCCCTTTCCTATTTTCTTGCTAAAAAGTGGGGCATACGGTTTTTTCGAATCACCCTCTCAGGTCTGAACCTTGCATGTGACAGGGAAAAGGAAATGCTCTCCTTTTATTCCAGTTGCTATTATTGTTCTTTCTTAAGAAAAGTTTTTCTTTTCACTTAAACTCCCGACAGGCGAAAATACAAGAGATCTCTTCGCACTCGTTCATTTCATTTCTTTTATTTGATTTTCGCCCTGCCACGTCACGCCACGGTGTGCGGTATGAATCCACTTGCCATGTGTTTGTGCCTGTGCTCTGCACCGTTCCATATTGAGGATAGAAATCGAAAAAGATGCAGAAGAGGAAACTTCATCTCTGTAGGTATTGAAAAGCTGAAATTTGATAATAAAAGGCGAGGGAAAACTACCATCCAGAGCGATAACAATGGAGAGGGGCCTGCAACAGGATTTCCGCTTACAACTCAGCAAGACGAGCACAAGGAGGTGCGTGTGCACAACCAAGAAGGAAATGAAAACTTCTGTATACTGTATATATAGCGGAGAAGGGCAACATTATGAAATTCCAAGCTGGCTGTGTACCAAAATTGAAGATGTTCTGCAATGCAACCGTGGAAATAGTGATGGGGGAGGATTTTATTTAGCATCACACTAGTGGGTGGCGGAATTCTGTCGAGAGTCCCGACTGTCAAGGAGGGGTTAAACGACTCTTGGAGACACCACTTTCGAGGTACTTTTCGGCAAATTCACCACAATATGCGATTGCAGCGCGTTTTGCCGCTGATAGGATGGCAGGGCGGGTGAGATATCTTTTCAGGTTGGTTGGATGCCGCCCCCTCTATGTACCCTATATGAAAAGGGGTTTCCAGTGATCCCGCTGGATCCCTTAATTTTAATTACCAATAAATTCATTTAATAACCCAAATAAATTTCGCAATTTTAATTGTTTGTAATAAGGACAAAATGGAAGTTTGGCGACGAAACGATGCGAAACTTTTATGAGGACTGCGACTTTTGTTTGCTTCTGGGCTGTGCTGGTTATGGATGGTGGATGTGGATGGTGGTGCAGGGCTCTTGCGTTTCAGTGGATGTTTTTGTGTACACGAGGTTGGTTTGTTGGCTGAGTGCGTTCAGTGACGGGGAACAATGTATTCATTGTTTTACGAGTGGCTTGAGGGTATTTACGAGCGAACGGAATACACTATTATGTTGTGGAGGTCAATGAAATTGGTAGCATTTTATTCTGCTACATATACATATTTACATATACTTGCATACTGAAGGTTGTGGCGAAGGGAATACTGAGAGGGGAATTTGGCGCTGCACTTGAAATAATGCAGTGGAAGTTCAGGTAAATATTTGATGGGTAAGTGAGTATTTCTTGTTGCCTGTGTGTGTTTAAAAATACATATGCATGTGCGGATAGCTCTGAGCGAGGCTAAATTATTGTTTATCTTGTATTCGTTGGATAGATTTATCATTATGAGCTTCAACGACATCGACTCGTATGGCGATGGTATCATTAGCAATTTTCAGGACTTGTTGAAATTGATGTGGAGGCGGAAGATTATTTTTAACACGAAGCAATAGACCTTAAAGTCGTAGTTATTGCAAAAGAATGATTCCGTACATTCAAATTACAAAAAGGAACAAAAAAAATGCGCATAGGTCATTCTACATATCAGCGTATTTTTCTCAACCAGACGGTAATTGGGCAGGTGGGGCTTTTTTTAGGTACACCTGGGAAGTTTCATTTCGCAGTTGAAGATGAAACGGACCTAGACATTCAAGGCAGAACAAATATGATAACGCTGTCTTCGGTATCCTCGAATAAAGTTAGGAGTTCCAGTCAAAGCTTAGTGTGCTCTTAGTAAAAAGTGAAACAGTGTTTCATCTTCTTTGTGAGTGTCCGGCCCTAGCCAAAACCAGACACAGTGGACTTTTCGGCCATAAAAAGTATACATTTCAATAAGATCATCAAATTTCTTAACTCTTCAGGCTGGTTGTAAGCTCCCTCATCGTCCATCTCCCCCTTTATTTCTCAGGTTTCCGTGAGTTGTGCTCTCAAAACGGCGCTCAGTGCGTTACTTGTGTTTTTCTCTCGTACGGGAAATATAGCCAACCAGTAAAAGTTGCATAAGTTTACTTATAAACGATGCACGGAATTTATTTAAGACTAGCTGTACCCGCCCGGCTTCGCACGTGCAAAATGTGGTTTCAGAACAATTGATGGAAACAAATTTCAGAAAGACCCTTCTGCAAAAGTGAGGGACTTGAACCCGTACTAAAAAACCCCCCGTAGACTGGGCCCACTCTGCCTTTATCTTCATGGCATTGCACATGCTCGTAGACTAATCGGCAATAATTTAATATTCTTTGGACAATGAAAATAATTTTAAAATATTTAGTTCATTTTTTTTATTATTGTAACGCTTCTTTGTATACTAGATTAGCGGTTTCTATCGACTAAGATAGTGATATTTGTTGCATTACTTACTCTGGAGCACGCTACATATAAGATATAACTGCCCGTGGCTGAAGCAATTCTTGATTAATTCAACTGCCGCTTTTCTTAAAGTTTGACCCTCTAACTTATTGATTGTCATGGCAGAACAAACATTAATAGGAAATTGAATCCGTTTAAACTGAAATGGATAATTGCTGGGAATTATTTGTATTCTTGGTATAAACACCGTGTCTCCTTTACCAGACCCAGTTAAAATTAACGCCTCAATAACGTTTTTCTGCAACGAAATCACTCTCAATCTGGTTCCATTACAAAGCTTAGGGGATTCAAATAGCGAAGCTGCATAATGGGAACTCCAACTTTTAATTCCAGGCCATGGACTGTAATTTTATTTAAAAACTCGACCGGGTAATTTACTGCTTCATCTTGATTGCAAATAGCATTTATAAACAGGTACGACGTATATCATCAGGAATTTCCCCTAATGTAATAATACCACGATCTGGTATCACTGATACCTACACCTATTTGAAATTCCTTTCCTACATATTTGACATTTCTTTTATGGCTTTTTTTGTTCTTAGCACACAAAAACAGCATACTGCTTCTGTCTGTCTCCCTCTCCGTCACAGGAATAAAATAAGGTTAAGAGAGATGTCAAAATATTGCGCAGTTAGTATGTTTGATTTGAGAATGAAGTGCATATCTGCTCATTCAGGTGAAAATCGTAGAAATGTTTCAAATTTAGGGTATTTATTTAAAAGCATTTTAAGTTATCGAGTTATTGGATATTCTAAGATGTACCTGCAGATGTCCTCTATAAGCTGCTGTTAACTATATTTAAATGCTCCCAGTATTTTGGAACGGAAAGTGTGACAAAGAATAAACCAAAATGAAACGAAAAAAATTATTACTCTTGTCCAATTTTTTCCGGAATTTATAGAGGTATAGAGTTGAGACATTGATATTGATATTGTAGGCCTAGGTATCCTCTATAGGCCTGTGAAAAATGCACCAGAATATACTGAGCAGTTTCTGAGATTTTTGCATTTAAATACATGCAGTCAAATTCAATCTTAGTCGAACAGAACTACACCAATTTTATTTATATGATTCACGGTGTATACAAAAAAATGATTCAAAAGCTCAGGAATCATTGCATAACGAGAGGCGTGCAAAGCGGTTGATTTATAGAGACGACCTATGCACCATCATGTTGTATTGGTTGGCATTCTTCTAACCTCGTACACTCTAACCGTAACCATGGTCAGGGGCGAGGCTCTGTCATCTGTCTTCATCAGTAAAACAGCTTGGAAAATACTGCCAGCTCCAGAGCATTATTTTTCTAAAAATGTTATTAATACCGCCGATAATATTACCATGTAGAGTAGAGGGAGCAGTAATTAGTGGGTTGGCACATTTTGGCGTATAAACAGCCAGAATATTCTGAGTGCAAAACTATGTATAGTTTCAGTTAAGAGGGACACACGTCATCAACAATAAAAAAGCAGAAATTTCAAATGACAGCTGTCACTTTAAGGTAACTTAGGTAACTTGTCCAACTCGCCTCTGCTACGAACTATTATAATTACATTACATCAGCGAAGAATAACTCTTTCAAGGCACTGTTTCATTGGCCTGCCAACATTTATAAGAAGCTGCTAAGGAGGCTCTCTTTGACACCTTTGTAATCACAATATTTTTTTATGAAGCATCGAAATGGAAGAGGCGTAGATGTCAACTTCAATGGTAAATTTTTTGTAGTTCAACAGCGATTTCTGCAAATTACATAGCTGGAAATGTTTTAGAAGGAAAACTCGTTGAGCAATCGATAATTCCGACCTATGTTACGATAAAACAACAGGTTCAAGTACAGGCGGGGTATATGCACCCGTGATTGGCTATAGAAGATCACACAAAATTTAGCACACTGGCGATTAATTCGATTCAATCGATTGGGCCTTAGGAGAATTTACATACGCCACAAAATATTAAACAAAAATCAACAAATAGACGAATTTTGCAGCTTTACAAACTGAGGAATAGCGGACCTAAGCAAAAGACAGTCTTGCCAGTTACCATATATAGATTTCGAGAGATATTCGAATCAGACCACGATTGTCTTGGTCTCTTTTCGTCTCTCTACTCAGTTTTACCCACGGAGACACTCTCGCCTTGCCAGTTTAATTGTCAACCATTTCTACGACCACAACTAAGTGAGACTTTAGGTTAGGTTAGGTAAGGTGGCTGTCTGGAATGACACACTTAGATCAATTTAAATAGGTCCCGGGCGTGCTAGTGGGCTCATTTCGCTGTCTGAATTATTTCAGTCCTCCTACTTCTCGTCAAGATAATCAGGTTGGTCTATCCTTGGATAGGGGAAAGGGTGCCGATACAGTCTACCCTTTTCCCGTGCACCTCGGGCAAAGGGTGTGGAGAGAGGAGACTAGAAATAGCTATTGAACGAAATTTTTTCGAATGTGCACCCTTTGCTTGTAATTATCATCTCGGCCGAAAAAAGAGACGTGAAAGTAGAATCGGCCCTTGCGGTTAAGATGGAGCTGACAATTCGACAGTTTACCTTCGGATAGACGGGTGGTAACCGTAACGGTTGGACCCTTGCCTCTGGGATGGGGCAGATAAAGCTAGGCGTAGTAGTAGTGGTGATTGGATCAATCGGTCTATTAGCTGCGCGAATTGTGAGATGTGTCAATTTAGTCAAAAGTTTAGTCTGTCTGAGTGACGGTTTGCTGCGGATAAACGAAGGGCAACCGAAGCAGTTTACCCCTCGATTACAATCTACAACAGCCCGTCTAAGGGGGTAAAGTGGCGAGGGCCGTAGCCCAAGTGACCAACTGCTAACCCTGAAAGTGTGAAAGAACATTACAGCCATTTGATCCTATTAATGTATTTGCTGATGCAGCGAGTGTCTATGAGTGACAAGTCACTGAGGTCTTCCAAGAAGTATTAATTTGATTTACGCAAATTTGCGAGAGCTGGGCAGTTTCACAGAAGATGAAGAACGATTTCCTCATCCATGCAGCTTCTAGAAAAATCATTATAGGGTGCTTCTAATCTGCGAGCGTGTCTTCCTTTCAGACAGTGTTCTGTTAATGCTCCCACTACGGAGCTAATTCTATTTCTACTGATAGAGAGAAGTCTCTGAGTCCATTTATCATCTAGGTTTGGCCAGATTAGCTTGGATGTGGCGCAGGTGTCTAAACTGTTCCACCTGTTGTTTGCCACCCGTATTGCCTCCTTAAGTAGCGAAAATTTAATGGATTGAAGTGAGACTTTGCAAACGACCCAATTTCTGTTAGTCGCCTAGACACTGCACTACAGTTCCTTTTTCAGCTCAGGCGAGTCTCTTCTCTCTTTCCAGTGTGATTCAATGACACTGGCTTCCCCATCTGAAACTCTGACCTTTACATTTATTTCCCATCAGTCAGTCATCGATGGAATTTTATTAAAAAAGTTCCCACAATTCCTCCACTCAAAAAGCTTAGTACTCATTGCAATTTCATTTCTTTAGCAACAGCTTTAAACAGATCAAATAAAAAATAATATGCCCAAGGTTGCGTCGGATATATTTATATTCATTTGTCAATTCAATTACCCCCCCTATATCTTTGTCCGTTTGTGGGCTTCCGTTCCATTCATATTATCATCCTCCCAAACAAAAACAGCATTCGAAAGCCCAAACATCCCTCTATCGGGGTATACAAATTTCCACGACGAAATAACTTTTAAGCTAATTCAAAAACTTTAACAACATCCTGATGGGATTCAAACAACAATAAACCATAAAAGGGACGAGAATTTCATTACGGTTTTGATATTGCCGCATTTATTGCCACAGCTCCTGAGTACTTTCCACTGAATAGCAGTAAGAAAAGGGACCGGGTAAAAAAAACCCACACAATAAGCATTTGCACTTAACTCTCATAAGGATTGCTTACTAAAGGTCGTCTTAGACGTTGGATCCTTAAAGGAAAATAAAATAAAAAATCCACCAAAACTGTTTAAATATCCTCTCATCTCTCGTGATCCTTGCCGTCGTTAAATCAGCTAAAGAGAGCGGTTCAGGTTCAGTGTACCAATGCGCTGTAAGCGGTGCAAAATGACCACAACCCCACTTTCCACCTTCAGATTTGCTGTCAGTTTCCTGACCATAAACAGTTATTTCTGTTTTTTTTTTTTTATCTTATTCCGCAAGCTTCAAGGTCCATCGTTCTGCATTATCCTTAAGGCGATCATCATCCTCAGCGGCAGCAGCACCAGGCACCACCACGAACAACTGAATTCCCCATTTATCATGTTGACATTTTAATTTATTAAAAACAATGAAACGAGTGAAGAGGAAAAAAAGGAAATAATAACTCGCAAAGATAAATTATGTTTATTCCAACGTTATTCCAGCGAGAAATATCCTTTTTTCTGCGCGAAAACGGATTTCTTATTCCATAGTTCGCATTTGCAATTATAGCGAGTTTTTCAAATGTATAGGAAAGCAGTGCATGACATGGGTTGCACTTGGTATATCCACCACAATTAAAATGTCGCCCGTTTCGGGCTCCAGCCATTGATTTGAAGATGAAGGATAAGCAGGGACACCATCAGCACGCTCCAGAGTGCACAAAGAAAGGATTTTTTTTTTTTTTAAGTAAGTGGAATTCTTATGGCACATCCAATCCGGGGGGACATGCGGGTGCCTTTGTTGGTGAGTGTAATAAATTTTACTCCGATTGACAATTCGATTTGGTGAGCACAGCTCAACGGCGCTGCGCTGCGCCAATGGTATGATGGTGCTGATTTTGGGGCATACAAAAGCGGTGTGTTGCCGAGTGGAAACTAACCACCACCTGCATATGCTCCGTATAGGGATGTTGGAAAGATGGAAAACCATCGATATGAACATCAGCTGAAAATGGGGTGAAATGAACGGGAAAAGTAAACAATTCGAAAGAAAGTTGTTATGGCAAATCGAAATTAGACTAGTCATCGAATGGGGTAGCGGTTGCCATTGATTTTTAGTTTTCAGATGCTCAAATTGATGTGGGGTTCCACAAGGGTCGGCTGGGTGACATGTGCTATTTTGTTTGTCAATGCGGAGTTTTGCATTGAAGCTTAGAAGTTGTTAGGTGGGACGTAGAAAGCTTGGCTTGAGCGAGTGCGTTTTATTCGTTCCAAGTTGGCTGCAGTTTTTAAGTTCTTAAATCGATGACGTTCCTGTTATGTCTTCCTGGTTTGTTACATTTGTGCTCTGAGCTGACCCTGAGGTGCGTTGGACATTTTTGGGATGGGATAAAAGCATTGAACTCGCGACACCAGTGTTCTGTTACCAATGTTCGCGTTGCCAACCACTTTTGACGAAAAAATGCCTAACTTGAAGAAAGATCTCTTTTTCGTAATATAATGCCAAAATTTTGTTTTTTGGTAAAGTGGAACGATGAATAAAAATTAAACACAAATATAAAAATATGAACAGAAGCAATTTTTATTTATACAACAAAAAACTTTCAAATTGTTTTCCAATTTCATTTCACCTGCTGGAAGTGGAAGCTGGAATTCATTTTAAGGAACGACAGATAAAGTTTTAGGAAAATGGACAGAGTTTGAAGGTGGAAACACATTCTTTAAGACCGACGTTACGTATAATTTGTTTGATTGCAGAGACTTTTTAAGAATGATTAAAAAAATTAAAAAGTCAACATGTTGAATCAGAAAAAATATTAAAAACATTTTTAAAATAAAAAAAAGATGCCCTTTTGAAAATAAAACCTTAAAAACTTAGCTAATAAAATAATGACTGAAGGGCATGAAAAGCCTGGCTGGCAAAAAAAAGCTGTCATTTTTTAGTGGTGGTCTATAATACTGAATAAAAAAAAAAACACTTAATTCAAAAGTATTTCCTACACAATAAAATATTTCCTGACGATTCAAAAAAATACACAGGTAATTGGTCACTTGGTCACTTCTGCCGGCACTCCCGGAGTGTGTTTTCGAACAGAAATTTTTTGATTGGATCAAAAAGAATCGATCATTCTTGCTGCAAAATGATGCTTTGCCGCAGAGATAATTTTTAAGACTTCGTGGCTTATTTTTAGTCCGGATAGGAGAGCAACGCAAAGGGTGCTCATATTCATCTCGCAAATAGTAACTTGTATCAAGGATACGCGAGGTCTTATGAGCCTGTTGAGCGGAAGTATGGTTATATGCAGCGAAATGCGTTTGTTTTCTAGCTCAGACTGCTGTCAAAGACTAAGCTCAACTATTAATCGTGGATTGCGCATTCGATTAAGATACCTCCCGATTAAGTTTAAGCAATAAATTGACGTGAGGAACGCCATGGTCCTTAGTGAGAAGCTCCAGACTAGTTTTCCCCTAAACTACTTTTGGTTTTTGGATCCACTTGACTAATGTAATTCAAAGCTGATTGGATCAGGTCGCAAATATGTAGTCAGAAGGTTTCAAAGCCTGTACGGGTCTTCCTACCTGGTTTGTTAATTTCGATTTTGATTTGTTAGGAATATGTATGAATGATTAAAATCCTCCACTCCCAATCACTGGGATAGGGATACTCTGATTTTTTTTCCGCGGTTCTCAGTTGACGCCTTAAACTTTCAGTAACCTGATCGGCCCATATAGTGGCGGTTTAATTAAAGAAAGTCAGCTATAGTTTGGTCTAGCTATAGTTTTCCTTTGGAAAAAAAACTTAGGTTCTTCAAATCGACACCATCCACCTCCTTAACGACTTTTGGTCAGCTATAGTTTTCCTTTGGAAAAAAAACTTAGGTTCTTCAAATCGACACCATCCACCTCCTTAACGACTTTTAAGTCACCTACCTAGATATCTAGGTACAAGTCGTACGAAGTCATGTGATGTTTCCGGAGAAATCCCGCAGCTTTATATATCTGAAACTTTTAATGTTTTTTTTTTGTTTTTATGGCGAATGGTGGCAAAATGTCACCAATAACAGATTTACCGTCGAAGAAGTTATAGGCTTTACAAAGTGGCTCTACAATCAGCTCGCAAAATGACATCGACGCAGCGGCAATTACCAATCTTGCCAAAAAAGGCATTTTAAAGGTAAGCCCTCATTCATAGATCAAGGCTCCAAGTAGATATTGTACAGGACCCTATACTCCTGTTCTACTATATTGTGCAGAAGCGCATACTTTGTTAAAAGCGGGGATTAAAACCATTTGGATTTAATGAGAAAATTTCTTTGGGAGCTGTTCTGTCCAGTTGAAATTGAGGCTTAATAATAAACTTTAGGGGCTATACAGCGATATTTAAATGATTAAAGAGCTTAAAATACAAGAGTATAGAAGGCTGGGTTATGCGACAACAAGGCAAAAGACCGACGAGTCTTTAAGTAGTTGCTTAGGAATACCCCTGCTTAGGTGGAGCTCTTAATTGAATAAAATTTGTGTGTTAAAATTAAGGGAAACTTAGAACTATTGTGGGATGAAAGGCTTGTCGGAGTGTAATTCCTATTTATAGAACATAAAACTATAGTTGTGTCCAAAGTTCATCGAGTGCTTTGCACTGGCGTCATAGATTACAAGCCTCAACGCATCTCGATACAAACAGATTGATATGAATAAGAGACCACACATGCGGCTAAGAATTGGCGACCGGTATGTTCAAATATTATGTCTTCTGTCAAGTTCATTTGAGTTTTTATGAAACTAGTTCAAATGATTAAGGCAAATATTTTGCAAATAGCTTCTGGCAAAAGTCTCAGAAAACCAGACCGAAATCGATCATTAGAGCTTGGCCAATTATCATGGATGTGATCGGAATTTTCTACTTAGTTTGTATATTAAGCGTGAGTTCAAATTTCTTCGAAACGGTTTGGAATGTTTTTTAGGACTCCAGTCTTTTGATTGAAGCAGCAGTAAATTATAAAGCAATTTTAAGGCTTTTTTTGTTATTTTTCATTATTCATTCTGGCCAAAAACCCACGTCTCTCAAATAATAATGCGATAGCGGTAAAATGTTTGGATCTTCGATTTTGATAAGTAAAAATTCCATGGTACCAACAAGGATACCACCGCCTACATTGACAGTGTTAGGATTACCTACAAAAATAATGTAGCAATACCCACCATTAAAGCCAAAGCCTGCCCACCCATATAACTACCCATATAAACAGTTCAAATACCTTAAACCTCCTACGCCAACACGTCAATACAAATCAATAATTAATAAAAAATAAAAACAATCCCTAATCAATTACTCTCATTTTGATGAGAGGAATAGCAAACCCGATTTAATAAAGCCCTCGGAACACGTGTCCTCGCCCAACATATAGGCCATAAATAGATGTTACTCTGATTCTCTGTAAGGAATTTGATTTATTACGTCGTTTTACGTTCCATGGCAGGAAATAATTTTCCGCTCTATATAGATATGCCGTGTTCCTCTTTTCTTTTGCAAATTATTCCATTGTGTGCGAACAGGGACGAATATCAAATAATAAGGTGTCCTCAATCAAAATTTATTGATCTGTTGCTCATGTCGCAGGTGCACAATTTGTGAAAACACGATGAAAATAAATTAACAAAATTATTTCTCAAAACTCAAGTCAGAAGAGTCCACAACCATCCTTTTGTTGGAAGACATGGGCAATTATTTTGTTATGGCAGGAGATATTTGTTGGAATTACACAATATTACCACTAGTGAACTATGCAGCCATTCATTGGTAGCAAGTTTTCAGCTCAAACCTGTTCTCATGCAAGGGTTAGGGACTACTGTATTTGACGGATTTTATTGACAGCTTTCTATTTTCGATGAAATGAATTGATGCCTTCAATTAATAATGGCAGCAATTACACCGAAAGCCATTTGCTAGTCAAACCAATATACGAAGGGTAACTGACAGGTTTATGCCTTACACATTTGTTACCAGTCAAAAGGGGAGTGTAGCTGGATGATATGTTGAAGTATGTAGTAGTTGCGCAAAATTTGGCTAAAATTGCGGTCGTAATAAAAAAAATGATCTGTCTTTCGCAACACTGAGTTAATAACGCTTCTCATTTCCCTTTGCAGATTCATCAAGCGTCTACTGAAATATATTTGACAGAGGAGTTACTGGTAAGTTTTCTGATTGGGAAATATAGATTTATGAATTCAAATGAAAATAATTAACATTCATGGCGAACGGTTTTAGAAGAGGAACATCATCTTGTGTCTTAATGAAAATAAATACGACGCGATCAAGGTCAATAAAATTTATTTCATTATATAATAAAGTTCAGTCCACAGATCATTATTTTTGTATATATATTTAATATTCCTTAATTAAAAAAAAAAATAAATAAATAATTGGCGCAACAGGTCCGTATGGACCCAAGCCTAGCTTCTCACAACCATTCGTCTTGTGTGAGTTTTTATTTTTGGGACGAATGGAAGGGATCTACAATTTTATGCCGAGTCCAAACGGCCAATTGAGAAGCTCTTTCATGACAGTTATACTCTCGGATGTTTGTCAGACGTTCGCGAGAGGTGGCGCAGTAAAAAAAACCTTAAGTTGGAATTTGGGTTTTTTTTCTCGGGATTCGAACCTGGGACCCCTCGCTTAGTAGTCCAACACACTAATCACTAAGCCACTGCGCCGACCTTAATTAATGGGGGGAAAAAAACGAGTTAGCAAGATCACCCCAAAACGGCAGCCCGAGTCGAAAAAAAACGGAAGTGCGTTCCATTATAGGATTTTACAGGTTGCCATGTGAAGATGTTTGTTATCGATTAATTCTTGAGGGTGCGTTAACACTTGTAGTTGGGACGCAACACATCACAAAAGAAAAAAATGCACAACGGGAACGTGATGAGATACAGAACTTTTTTCATTTGATGAGGTATTATACAAAAAAGACTATTTACTTATAGTTAAATAGTAAATAAAGAAGAAAACGTTTTACATAGGTAATAAGCTTGGAGAGTCGTATACTTTATTTGTGTGCTTCATTTGACGCCGGTACTAGGGTGGGTCACTCTAGTATGGAGTAATATTTTTTTTCTTTTTTTTACTTCTAATAGCAATTTAAATGTGCCTCATGGTTACGGGAACTAATTTAGAAAGTTTCATAAACATCAGATATTACCTTCTGCCTCCGGATTGTCCTTGAAATTCTGGAAAATTGAATAAAATTTACATTTCTGAAAATTTTTTTAACTATTTATTTTTTATTTTTAAGTTAGGTATATTATTTATTTCATTAAATGGTTAAGTTATTTTAAATGCATATATTTTATTTTACACGAAAATCCTTTTTGCTGTCAAATTTCGGCATAAGTCTACGGGACTCGATTTTCGCTTTAATGAGACCTTCGCGCGCTGATTTTGTGCATAGACTCCCTGAGGCTTCAGTTACAGTTTTGACCGACCTCTCAACTGCTTGAGTATGGCAAGGTAAACGCAGAAAAGTTATTTTGTTGTCTTCTCCTTGAGCAATAAGAGATTCAAGTTCTTCGTTAGAGATTTGCTTCAGGATTGGTGGTTCTGTAACGTGAACCGCTTGCCAGTTAATAAGTTCGTAATAAACTTTTGCATCCATGTTTAAGGCTGGAACCTGGAATAACCTCAACTTTTGTGTATTTTCACATCGTGATTTCAGAATACGACGCAGAGCCAGTTCTCTGATATGTTTTTCAGAGTCTGTTAACATTGCTAGGAGAAGATTTTCAGGATGGGCGAAGTAACTGTTGCGTTGTATAACCGGGTCAATCACAGTCTTCAGTTCTGTTGTTAAATAACGACACCTCGATATTAGTTGATACAAGTGCCTCCCTCCATCTTTGCAACTTGCGTGGCTTTTGATGTCAAACCATGTTGGAGCGTAAACTTTGACAACATAAGTTGCTAAGCAAACAAGTTTCTCAGAAGGGTCTGATGTTGCAATGTAGAGACGAAGAATTCGGTTAGCCCGTGTGAGCCATCTGGCATGAGACATTTTCCCAGGCGATTTGTTTACTAAGTCTTCAGGGCATTCACCAGATACAACGGCCGATACTATTTTGTATAAATACAGTTGGTCAGAACTGAGATCTTTCTTGTCTATCAATGGCATTTGACCTGCAATATTTTTAAATTTAGCCACAGCTTTTTCTTCACAATTTTCCAAGGCTTTTCCGATTTCACCAGTGAATGTTCTTGGACCAGAAGTAGAACCATCAAGAAAAGAAAATAAATGCCGAAATGGCAACTCATTCATATGCAGTAAGCAAATTAGCCACTGTAAGGGTCTGTTTAACGTTTTTTCGACTAATCTTATTACACCACCAAATTTTCCAACATTGACATTTGTTCCATCACATCCTAAGCCATTAGATAATCCAAATTTATATTTTCTCTTACAAAAAAATCAAAGATTGCTCTTTCTATTGATTTAGCTGTTCCAATTGCTGGAGTGACATAGCCCAAATATTTGCTATCTGGTTCTTTAATCAATGAAATATGTTCTTCAACAATGGTTTCTCTATAGTATTTTCCGCCTTTTTTCTTGGTGACCATTGTTTTATCTTTTCGACCGTCAAAGTATAGCGCAGGTATTTGCCAAACTTTTTGTTTCTCAATAATGTTTTTTCGAGCCTTCTGTCTCTCCCTTCTCAATTTATTTTTATCAATAATAGGCATATTGGTTTCTTGCAAAACAACCGAGGCTATAGCTGAAGCTGCTCTATCTGATAGACCGTAACGATCACAGGTTTGAGACAGTGCAGAATACCTTATAACAGGAGAGTCCTTCTTCATTTTCATTATTTTTGCTGGTTGATAATCTCCGCTTTCGCTGGACGAGGAGCTATCACACACAGTAGATGAGGAGCTATTGGTGATAGAAGCACTAGTAGTTACGACTTTGGTATTCGTCTGTGAGTTATTTTTTTGTGACATCTCCCGTTTGAGTTTCCTTTCTAGACCCTTTTGATTTTTCTTTGTTGTTACCACGTCTATGTTTCCAATAATCATTTTTCTTGCAGTTCTTTGGTCGGTAAGAAAACTTTGCTCATTCGATGGTATTTTCTTTTCTTTATGGCAAATACACTTTGTAAAATCTGAGCACTTACAAGAAGATATATCAAACAAAATCTTGCTGGAAGCCAGGAAGTCTTCTAATCGCTTTTTAGGTATTTTAGGATGAGATTTCAAAATAGTTTTAAATTTGAGATGATAAGCTTTAAGCATTTGTTGCACTCTTACGTGTGATGATATCGGAAGTGAAGCTTTTTTCCATATATTTTCTATTTTTACGGCGACAACATCAGAAACTTCTTGAAAATTTGGTTCTTTTTTCGTATTTTTATTCATTTTAATTTTAAGCCGCGTCCACTCGTAGCACTTCATAACTTCTTCATAAGTTGGAAGTACATTATCTTTCAAGTCACTTGTATCACCAAATATAGGACAGTTCCAAGCCTTTCGAGTACGATTCATTTTAACACACCTTTGTTTTAATTTAATACACCACAACTTAACGACTAAAGGAATCTTGTTGCAATTTGAAATAAAAACTTTTCAAAAAATGTATGTTAACCGTAGTATGCCGTAGAATAAAAAAATCATTAGTTTTTGCACTTTATGGAATTAAAAAGAATATGCCTACTGCTGGCTTATTTGCAACTCTGAATGCAGCGGAAAATTTATTTGAGAAATAAAAATGGAAGAATACGATATTAATAACTGATCCTATTACAAATAACTGATCATATTAGCAAAACCAAATATAAATTAACGAATTTTCTACATTTAATAATAAATACATAAAACGCTTGACCATACTCCCTTATTGCGAAACTTTAAGCCTGATCCGGAGGCAGTTATACTATACCGATTGCAATAAAATTTTATACATGTTATATTAGTCCCAATTGGCAATATTTTTTCGCTATTAGAACCCAAAATTCCAAAAAAAAATTTTTTGGCCCACCCTAGCCGGTACATTCCAGGGCGGATCTGTACTTCAACCCGATATGAGGAACTTATTTTTACATTTTTAGCTGTCGAAAACTAAGCGTGGCCAATCTCTACAGTTAAGTTTTTCTGATTGACAGAAATAAACTCAACGATAGGTTCGGTTCTGTAAAACGCTAGGACAGAGCATGGTAGAATATATATTTTCCAATGGACAGTTAGCGTCCCAACAACAAACGTGATGGTACGTATGCGTTGATTTTAATCGCTCGAGTTGTTTGTGTCTAAAGGTTAAAACTGTGCAAACAAATTTTTGACTCAACGGCCTAAATTCCGGTCCAGTTCCATCGCTACTGTTTGCAACTCCTGAAAGTCCAGTCGGTCTTCCAATGTCATCCGTTTTGAAGTCTGCATCTTCTCGTTGCTCACTCTTGCCAAAACATTGGGTCGTCTTAGTCAGCGGAAGATTAGGTTAAACAGGGCAGCGGCAGTCTCAGCCTATCGCTATCCACTTAATCGACGTTGGCCGTCTTTATTTATTTTATTTTATACCAACGAATCGTGTTCTGGTCTTGCATCGAAGTTGAACGCAGATACATTACCACGTCCATCGGCATGTTTGGTTCAAAAGTAAACAACCTGACGTCATTTCTCAAACAGACTTGGGGCAGAGTCCTCACAGGCAAAAGACGTCCTCAAATAAATCACACTATGGCTAGATTTACATTTTTCCCAATCAATGACTCAGCGCCTTGTGTACGCTCAATAAAGGAGCACACTTATTACCGAACCACGTAAGGAGCTTCCCTGAAATAGTCGTGCTCGTGCTCGTTACTCCCGTACATCTTGTACAATTGCTGCTTCCGTCGTGCCACTGAAATTCAATTTACCTAAATCGCCTGTCCATGTCATTCTGGTTCTGACTCCATTCATGCCTACAGCTTAAGTAAGTCCATGAAATAGTTGCCTTGTTACAGAAGAAATATAGGCAGAAAAAAAGCAAACCCCTCACACAGCAGTCGTGTCCTGTGCCGTCAACAACTCTCTGCACACCCACAGCCCACAATGTGTTCTTTTCAATTAGGTGACAACATGAACCAGTAAACTTCTATTTCTAGAGCATTATCACCCCCAATCTGGTGGGAGGGAATATCCTTCAGCCCTCTGGTCGTGGTCTACTTCAGTCAGGCAACGGTACAAGTCTGTTAAACACGGGATATCCATCCCATCAGGTTGATGTTGGAAATTAATGCATGCGGTTGGTATATCTCAAATATAAAACGATAGTGCCAGGATCGCATTTTGCGGGGCGAAATCCCATTGTAGTTGTTGCCGTACGTCTTTGGTCCATTCGAGCGGAAATAACGTTCCGAATTGAATAAACATTTGCACACAAAGCAACCCACCGCACAAAACATATAAGGCGAAGGACAACGATGACGACGATAGAAAGTAGAATAACAAAATGAAATGGAATGAAAGTAAAACACATTAACTCCGCCATTTCGGATCAGTGTACCGGTGATACACATAGACGACAACCCCATCCACAGAGCGGGAAGATTGCGCTCTGCAGATATCGGAATTAAATTACGACCACGAGCTGGCAAGGACGACGGGACGTCGGCTCTTTGTGTCGGCTATGACTTGGAGGCTATAGTGATATAGTTGTAGTGGTCCTTGTTGCCCATTTATCTGAGGGCAATCAAAGTGTGGAAACGAAAAAAAAGTACGCAGGGGGCGGCAGCAGCAAAAATGGTATGCGGTCAGACAGAACGGTGTAGAAAGTTTATACCACCCCAAGGCTACTTGTTCTCTGTTTTGTTTCAGTTTGGGTTTTTTTCCGGCACACAGTCTCCCCTTGAAATAAGTTTCGGAGCTCGGAAAATTGACTTTGGCAATTGACAGATGGTTATGGCCAGTTTGGACATGAGGTGAAAAATGTTTCGACAACGACAAGACGGACCAAGGGAGGACGACATGGACAAATGGTGGGCGGGATTGAATAGTGAATTGTTTATTATGTGAGTGGTATGTTTAGTACTTTTTTCGTTTATGTTTATGGCGCTGCATTAAATCGATTGAGGTTGTAGCTCCGTTTAAGTGTATTTCGATGAATTGAAGTGAAGAAGGTGATTGTTGGTGTTCAGTATTCATGTGTTATGTTCGCCGATTACCAGAGTCGTACACTTGTCTCAAAGGTAATCTAAATAAATGCACATGCGAGAGTTGGAATAAAGGTCGCTCTCTAACAACCCAGCAGTTTGTTTCGTAATCAAACTTTGATGAGCTCCACAGTCGAATGGAGCGGGGCAAGGGTTCCAAAATTTCGAACTGGTGATAGAAACGACTTGAAAATTTGACAAAGCAAGACGAATGTATCACAAAGTCGAAGGATCAAATCCAAAATATTGCGAATACCTTTTTTTCAATAAAATTGACGTAGAGAAGGTTTCGATTGAAATGGATTGGACATTTTTCTCAAGGCATCATTGCCGATTCAGAACTCTTTGAGGGAAGATGCTTGTACAACCTCCCTACTGTAGGCGGGAAGGACACCTGCGCAGCCATATGGAAATAGAGAATCATTGGAAAACTTTCTCTTCCAAAGAAAGGGTGCAAGTAGATGGTTTCTGCTGGCAGGTAACCTCGTTTAATTTGCGACTTGTCTACTGATCAGGGGAACACAGTTCCCCCTCGATACTTTTTCGTAAATAAACAGCAAGGAGTTTCCATATTTTCCTGGCTACTAGCCGCTGTCCACTCGCTACGCTTTCAAATGTTAGAGCTACGCTCCTACGCCGCCAGTGTTGCCAGTCCGTGGTAACAACCTTTTTTGTGGCGGAAATTTCGATAACGAAATGTGGGGAAACTAAAAAAAAACATAGTCCTACACACGGATAGTAGATTTTTGGCAAAACATCTCTTGCCTATATGTAACTTAAGCTCTTGCTTTAGTTTCTAATGAAAGGTTTAAGCAGTTGTTTAAAATATAACCTATTAACAAACCAAACTCGAAGCTTGGCTATTGAAAAATATTTACAAACAAACAGCCCTCCGACAAATGCTGCACGCAGAGTCAAAAATGCTCAGCGCTGGGAATCTCTAAGCCGTCTCTAAGAGTCATATTGCAGCGTTGAAAATAATTACTTGACCGTTTGAAGACGTTTTAATACGCTACGTAGCCACAGATCTACTTAAAATGCAGGTGAGAGCATCAGAAGCTACAAGGCTTAAAGAATGTTTTAGGGTTGATTGCACTATGTATATAAATGGCATACAATAACCGCTTTTGATCCATAAACGGCGGTGTATACCGTCCAAAAAATGTGAATGTGTTTCCTATTTAATATACCTCCATGCTCCATGTTCCAAACCGACTAATTTCAACCATAGACAACCCATACTGAGACCACCAAATTCGGCCGCTTTCCCGATACTATATTTTTATGGGGTGGCAAATGCTAAGTGCGATTGTATTGTTACATAGAATTTCGTATTGAAAAGTGTCACGTAACTTCAAAACTCCAGGCTCACCAACCAACTCGCACCTTGCATATATGCCACTTCCGCTGTGGGCAAAGGTGCTGGCAGCGTTCATAGAATTTTATTCGCTACTTGTGGTTTGTGGGCATTTTTTGAGATGGAATAAAACCACTGAACTCACCAATGTTCCGACACCAGTGTTCGCGTTGCCAACCAATTTTGACGAAAAATTGCGTAACTTAAAAAAAAGATGCCTTTGGAACAATAAATCAAAAATTAAACACAATTTTTATCTATACAATAAACAACTTTCAAATTTGTTTCCAATTTCATTTCACCTGCTGGAAGTGGAAGCAGAATTAATTTTGAAGAATGACAGATACAGTGTTCGGAAAATTGACAGAGTTTGAAGGTGTAAACGCATTCTTTAAGACCGATGTTAGACATAATTTATTTTTGGCAATACTTTTTAAGAATGTTTAAAAAATTAAAAAGCCAACATATCATATAAATAAAATTGGTGTAGTTCGGTTCGACTAAGATTGAACTTGACTGCATGTATTTAAATGCAAAAATCTTAGAAACCGCTCAGATATTCTGGTGCATTTTTCACAGGCCTATATAGGATACCTAGCCTTCAATCTCTACTTTGATTCAACTCTATATCTCTATAAATTCCGGAAAAAATTGGACAAGAGTAATTAATTTTTTTCGTTTCATTTTGCTTTATTCTTTGTCACACTTTCCGTTCCAAAATACTGGGAGCATTTAAATATAGTTAACAACAGCTTGTAGAGGACATCTGGCGGTACAACTTAGGATATCCCATAACTCGATAACGTAAAAGGTTTTTAAATTAATAGGCAAAATTTGAAACATTTCTACGATTTTCACATGAATGAGTAGATATGCACTTCATTCTCAAATCAAACATACTAACCGCGCAATATTTTGACATCTCTCTTAACCCTATTTTACTCCTGTCAAGGAGAGGGAGACAGACAGAGGCAGTACGCTGTTTGGTTTGCTAAGAAAAAAAGCAAAAGAAACGGCAAATATGTAGGAAAGGTATGTTTATCTCTGTTTTGCTTAAAAAAAAGGGTCTAGAAAGAAATGTCAAATTGGTATAGGTACCAGTGATACCAGATCGTGGTATTATCACATTAGGGGATTTATATTAGGTAGGTCGTACTGTTTATAAATGCTATTTGCAATCAAGATGAGGCAGTAAATTACCCGGTCGAGTTTTTAAATAGAATTACAGTCCATGGCCTGGAATTAAAAGTTGGAGTTCCCATTATGCTGCTTCGCAATTTGAATCCCCTAAGCTTTGCAATGGAACCAGATTGAGAGTGATTTCGTTGCAGAAAAACGTTATTGAGGCGTTAATTTTAACTGGGTCTGGTAAAGGACACACGGTGTTTATACCAAGAATACAAATAATTCCCAGCAATTATCCATTTCAGTTTAAACGGATTCAATTTCCTATTAATGTTTGTTCTGCCATGACAATCAATAAGGCACAGGGTCAAACTTGAAGAAAAGTGGGAGTTGAATTCACGGGCAGTTATAGATTATTAAGTAGCGTGCTCCAGGGTAAATAATGCAGGAAATATCACTTTCTCAGCCGATAGAAACAAAACGGCTAATATAGGATACAAAGAAGCGTTACATTAATAAAAAAGTGAGTTAAATACCTATTATAAAATTATTTTCTTCCATTTTCATTGTCCAAAGAATATTATATTATTGCCGAATAGTCTAACGACCAGGTACCATGGAAATTGTGTCCCCTACAAGACAGCAAATTTATAAAAAAAATTTCCATCAATTGTTCTGAAACCACATTTTGCACGAGCGAAGCCTGGCGGGTACAGCTAGTTTAAAATAAAAAAAACAAGCCTTAAAGCCTTAGCTAATGAAATTATGCCTAAAATGCATGAAAAAGCCTTAGTTGGCATTTTTTTGTTGTAGTTTTGTAGGTAGTGTTTTATAATAATGTATAAAAAAAAACTTTATTTAAAAGTATTTCCTACAAAATAAAATATATTTCCTGACGATTCAAGAAATACACAAATAATTGTTCAAGTTTTCACTGTTGGCACTCCCGGAGTGCCACTGTTTTTTTTTTAGGGATAAAGTGTACATTTGTTAAAAAAAAATATTCCTTTAAAATTAACAACCTTGAATGGCTGAAGGAAAATCAAAACATTTTTGAAAACTTTCTTCAGTTATCTAAAAAAATTAAATTACTCAGTAATGGTAAAATGTGCTATTCCCGAACTCTATCACATTTCCCACGGTTGGCAGCATTTATTTTTGTATTCCTAATGGACATAACACCGATAGGAAGACAATAGGGCTGAATTTGGATAAAATTGGGGTCTCAGTATGATTTGTCTATGATTTCAACTGCCATAATATTTACATCGTCTAAAATGCTGTATTTTTGACGCCACAGCCGTTGTGTTATACCGCCCACGTTTTGGAAAAACTCTTTAAACTGACATCCACTTAAGAGATCAAAAGGCTAAGGGTGTCGTACCTATAGATAAAGCGCTTAATTCATCATTTTGCTGTATGCTAGGTGCCACGCCCCGTTTTTGAATTTTTGAAAATCCACCATATTTGCTTGCATGCATCTATTTATCAATTTTTTTCACCTTTTCAATGCCTGCAGTAAATGTTAAGAAATCGTTTGATTTTTTGGAACAAAGATTAATGTGAGTTGTATGAAAGTGCCACGCCCCCTATTCCGAAAGTGTTCGTGTATACATAAGAGCACTCTCATATGACTCACGGATGTTCGAAGGCTTATGGAAAACTGTTGGGATCCAGATCGTGGAAACGTATAAAGAGCAAACAGGCAGGCGTATTGCAGTTACTTCTACTAAGAAAAAAAAAACAAAGCTCAACGCATTCTGGGGAAAAGTTGAATATCTTTCAATTAACTATGGCTTAGCCTTAAGACTCTTTTTGTTCTGATAAGCTCAACTGCCACTTCAACTGAACCTCGCCTTTCATCATTAAGTCCATATAACATAAACTTCTGAATGGAAATAGCATCGCAGTTGGTACCAGAAATAAACAAATGTTGCCTTTAAATATTATGCTACCCATGGACTGTATTGATCGACAAGAATTTGTAATCAAACAAAATGAAAATGCATCCCTCTGTATGAGAGAAAAATCCATTTTCCAATATGTTTCAGGCTCTTATCCTGGATAAACCAGAGACTCAAACCATCTTTGTGGGCCATTTCAATCAGTTTTACCGCAAGCAGACAGCTGCACTGCATCTTCACATCGAAATAAAGAGACTCAGGCTGGCAATGCACATCCACCTAAAAACAATAAATGCACAACGCCCACCCACATAGCACGAACTGGGGGACCAGCCATCCGTCCATCCATCTTGCCTGCTCCAAATCAATGCAAATTCATTTAAATTGCAAAGATTTTGTGCCAAACCGCATGCCAAAGGACTTCGGCCGTAGACTCCAACGTGCGGCGCTCTTCGCCAAACCCCATAGACCCAGTGCACCATTGAACCAAACTATGGAATGGAATTCACATCCAAAGCTCATTGCTAACCAAATTGAATCTCAGCTCTATGCAAATCGAAGTGCATAACATATGCCCACAGGAGCACACATCCCAATAATGAATTCTTGTTTTCGTTATACCAACAAATTGATTTTCATTTCCAATGAGCTAAGGCTCCTTGTGCGCTGTGCTCCACTCTCTGTGAAAGAAACCGTTCAACGCATGTATACCATCGGCCGGGGTGCCCCACGACAGAAATTAAAATGAAATAAAATAAATTAAAGAAATCATTCCACATATACATAAAGGCGGCTCGGCGGCACCAACAGCATACGACACTCTTGAGAGAACAATGCGCGGAGCCGTTCGGAGCCACAGCCATTTCACCTCAACAAGCAAAGTCCAATCCCTATTGTCATCATCCCACACGTCGCATGAAATATGCATGAGACTGCTGTAGCCGATAGTTAACGCTCCCTGTCCCGCGTATAGTGGCGATAGCGAATTTCGCCGCACGTTCGCAGAGAAGCGTACTGCACGTCGCCTGCCACCATTTCTCTGGTCGGCCGTGATCAATGGCTGATGTTGGGCACAGTGTTCACACAAGAGGAACACACAAATCCGCCAAGAAAGTCACCACAGTCTGTCTGTCCACTGTTCGCTGGCCACTGTCCACTGTTCGCTGGCCACTGTCCACTGTCCCCGTGGTCGTCCGTCAGAAGGGCGCGCGAGCATTGAACGTGTGGTGGATGTGACTGGAATTAGAACAACCGAAGCAGTTTGTCAATTTTTTATAACTTTTGTTTTTTCCCTCGCCTCAGGTTCCGCCACAACTTTGAACTCCCGTTTTTTTTTTGAGTAAATGACCATAACGACCGACGACGACGTCGGATGCTAACAGTAGACAATTTATGGTTTAATATCAGTTTTTGCGTGTGTTGGTGGTGGCTGCTTGGGTTTGATTGGTGCTTGTTGAAGCAGAGTTGATTGCGGGTTAATCGCCGGAAGTTGGATGCGGTTTGACATACGGAGTTGATCATAATTGCTTTGGGGGCTATTTTTGGAGCAAGCAAAGGCAACGAATATTTTTTTTTTGGCCGACAAATAGAGCGCTTCGTTGGCACGCAATTTACGCGAGCAAGACTGAGACAAGCCTGTTTGAAAATTTGGCAGCACTTCAAAGTGTATCGCGATTTGATGGTCTGAATCGATCTGGCAGGTGCTGTCTCTTGGGCGGTTTTGAGGTTGGGCTGACACGGGTAATTGCGTGCAAATGTTCGGTTTCTAGTGCGTGTATGCTTTCGCTGTATGAAATTGGCGCCTTTATGCAGTTTGGAATAGTAGTTTTTGTTTTTCTCGTTCCACGTGGCGTATACGCAACTTTTTTTCAGATCCCCCTTTATATTTGTGTGCCCCATAATATTAGTCACCAATTTGCGCAATCGGGGACAGAATTAGCTGCATAAGATAGATGTAGCTAAAACTGGGGTGAGGGTGACTCAACATGGCAGAGTGCTTGTAGTGTGTGTACTTGTAGAAATGTGTGTACATTATTTTTTGAGGGTATGACAAATGCATTTGCTTGCTTGTTGTCCTTTTAGTGATTGTTTTGAACTTGTCGCAACTTTTCTTTTGAATGAATGCAGCGAATTAATAGAACTGTCGCAAGTTAAAAATATTTAGGATAGCGCATTTTATGTTTGTGTAAGCTGTCTTAATTTAATTTTACGTAGTCCAAGGAAAATTCTACTCACACCTTTGATTTGTCAAAGATTATATATTTCCAATCCACTTTCAAATGTCAAAGATTGTTACTGTAGTACGATCTCTGGTACTTTCCTAAGAGTTGATAAATAGTTTGGCATCATTGTTTGTATTGTTCGAGGTAAGATCAGTGATGCCATTGGACATTTTGAGGGATTTATACCTTTTTGGAGGGATTTTTTTGCAAATTGTCCGAGGGATAACGGGACATTTTAGCTATAAAGGGGATTTTCTTTTATACCCAGTTTTAAGTTTCATATAATAACGTTTTGCAAACACTAGTGAAATGAAATGCTACTCACTTCACAGCAAAACAAAATCATCTGGAATTAGTTCGTTGTCGTTCATATTTTTCAAACTGATTATTCGTTGCTTTTGTCGACACGTAAATTGAATGGAATTATGTACATATTTTTTTATTTGAGAGGTACAGTATGTAATGCTACGTTTGGAGCGGATATTAACTCTGAAATTAGGATCATTTTCCCATAATATCGTAAAAAATGTTGGGATTTATCATACAAATTTTAATCGTCTACATACGAGATTAAAAACTGTCTGATCTCTAAAACCAGGTTTGCATGTACAGTCCGGTTTACGAACACTGTCTCGGGATGTCAAACACATAAAACAAACTCATGTGCGTTTGTCACGAATTATGAAGAAGACATAAAAAATTGAAAACTGGCTCTCTCTATGTCGTGAAACGTCAGAGATCAGTCGTCAAAATAATCTTATTTTTTTTTCGGTGATGACACTTCAAGGTTAATTTAAATATTATGTTAAGTACATCTCGGGACTTTTGTCCGTTGGAATGGTAGCATAAGCTACGTCGATGTAAAACACGGATGTTAAATAAAACACGTGCACAGCTATGTAGTAG
Source organism: Cheilosia vulpina (assembly GCA_916610125.1). Taxonomy (NCBI): domain Eukaryota; kingdom Metazoa; phylum Arthropoda; class Insecta; order Diptera; family Syrphidae; genus Cheilosia; species Cheilosia vulpina. Next base: position 65,505,043 of record OU744277.1, read on the forward strand.
TTGGGGCAGTGTACCCTTCTTTGAGGAGTGCGCAACTTCAAGCTGAGTTCCATTTATCAGGCTCAGTTTCTTTCCTAAAAATTCATGGAAATAAGTTGCTGGTCGGCTATGGACTTCTTTTCTTAACTCAATAGTCGGGTGAAATGGTTCTTCCAAGCCTCGCTGTACTGCGGCTTTATCCAAAGTTCTGTTGGTGCTCTGATGATGGATTTTTTTTTGCATTAACACCACTCTCACTGAAATGAGAGAGTTTTCTATCGTACCAATTATTGTGTTATCCCAAAACCCATTGTTGTGAATGATGGACTAAATGATAGGCAATCTTTTGCAGGTGCGTGTCCTGTCACAAAGAATAAATATTTAGAGTTGTTGATTTACAAATTAACTTCACGTAGCAAATGTCTTTGTCCATTTATATGATTTTGTCGTAGTAGATGTGCCTCCCTCCATCAGTCAACTGATTCTAATGTCATGTTCCACCAAACGAAACCGCAAGGTTTCTCAAACTTTTTCCAAACCTCCGAGGTTTTGCCATTTTTGAGGTTTCGAAACCTCGGGTTTTCAGCGAAACCTATATTTGAAACCCCTTTGGTTTATGTGTTCATTTGTTGATGTCAAAATATTAAACACCAAAACAATTGTGACAATCAAAAAAATAATAAAAGAAGAAAAGAATCTGAATGGAAAAAAGAGGTAAGTAATATTTTCTACAGAAATATTTATAAATTTTTTAAGCTGTCTTTCTGACGCTCGCAGGAAGACAGCTTATATGACTTTTGAACTCACTTCAAATAGGTGGAAACGACTTACAAGGTTTCGTTAAAGGTTCATCGAAACCTCACGATTTCAGTTTGGTGGGAACATGGCATAAGACAAATACTTAAAAAAAACTCTTTAAATTTTCCGCTAAATGTGGTTTAATTTTGGCTGATGATAGATGGGGTTTCCTAATGCCTTTAAATTAAGTCCCTATTACTTATGCAAGCCCACCATCTTTGCTCTTTCTTAAAATATCACCATAGCCTTTTTTTTTGGTATGTTCTCGAACTCGGCCCAACTTTATTTATACGACACCCCAGAAACACCTCTATAATCGCAGTGAGATTTGTAGATTTGCCGAAGGAACACACTGATCGCTAGTGTTGTGCGCAAAACTTATCCCATAAAATCAAAGTACACGCGCCAATGTTTAGGTAAACAAAGTTCGAGTAGAACTTTTGCAATCAAATCGAAATTTGCAATAACAAACAACTTCATCGGGCACTTCGAGAGCTCTGAGGTGTGTGTGCGGAATTGTGGTACCTCTTCGGTACAAGAGTGAATCCAAGTGCAATGCAGACCTGACTGAAACAAGTTTCTTTGTTTGGTTATGCAGCAGCAGGTGTGACATTTAGACAAGTGCAACTGCTGGCGGCGACAGTTAATTACTTTTCAATTGCCCTCGCTATGGTTTAGTATTAAAGATGATGAATGGCTTGTGGATTGTTCTGGCTCTGCCAACTTGTTACCCCAATAAGCGGCGCAATCAAATGGCAGTCAATTGAAGCATAAATTATCGATCTGCTCTTGGAAAATCTTGTATTTATTTCTCTTTTAAATGGACACTAAGTGTACGCTATCATGGCGAATAGTTGTTGTGGGTTGGGCATTTGCAGCAATGCAACAAATGTTACCAATTTCAATTGCGAGCTCATTGCTATTGCGAGGTAGATTAAAGTTCCACCATAAGTTGTAATACGGGGTTTAGTTTATTTGATTCAATGGATTTTTAAATATATTTACTACTCGAACTGTGTGATGGGATATTGTGTATCCAGTGTAGGGCCAAATAGTGATTTTTCTGAGGCGTGTTTTTCAAAAATCGTAGTCAGTAAAATATGGTTTCTATTAGGCCTTTATAGTTTTGCTAAATCTTTTTTTAAATATTAAAGAAAAATGACATCGTAAGCTGATTCATATCAGTCTCTAGTTAGGGGTAGCTTAAAGGCAAACTTTTTGGAATAACCATGCAGTCCTGTGTCCGAGGCACATGTACAAGCCACCGCTCTTGATATGCAGCCAACCACCATTTATTTAGCAACTAGGAACACACTTAGTAAGCTGTAGTGGCGCAGAACTAACAGCGCATTTAGGTAGTAAAAAAAAATTAATAACAATTTTCGGAAGAGAAGGACTCTACAAACATGGGCAAAGGATCGGCCTACAAATTTATTGAAAATAAGGAAAAATGTAGAAAAGACTGCTTTCGATTGTAGCTCTGTATTCATGGTCGTGCAGTGGACTCACACGAGGTGTTGGTGGTATGTGTTGTGTTCGGGGAAAAGAAATGTGATGTGCGTAGGGTGCACTACGCTTAGAAAGAGCTAAAGAGGGGTTCAGTGATATGCGATTTAACAACATTAATTCATTTTGCTATCATAATTGTTAGAGATAAATCAATATTTTTATAAACGCTCCTTAAAGTTAGTTCTATGATTTTTTTTTGGAAAAGAAGATAAAGTGTAAAGGACCGCAAGGGCCCATGCATTGGCACTATCTAGTGCAAAGTAGGACACCTTAATATAGGAAGACATAGCAAGTCTCTTACAAAGACCGTGTACTTGACAATTGGATTTTAAGCATTTGATTTCAAAAAGTAAACATCTACAGCCTTATTTATTAGAATTCGCTATACGCGCCTAAACACCTGTATAGTTATGCAGTGTATAAGTATTTATACAGCCTTTATACACCCTCCCAAAAATTCTTATTTATAAAACATTTGCCCATGCATGCTAGTTATACAGGGCTTGCGTTAAAAACGATACTGAAAAGGAAAAATTTATCTGTGAGAAATGTAAATTCAAATACAAATAGGAATTAAGAAATGGAAAAGTAAAAGAAAAATTTGGGAAATTTTGGCCTCCTATGAAATGGTAGTCTTGTGTAAATTAAACCAAATTTTTAAAACAATTCAAAACATCTCTTATCTGGCCATATTTCTTATCGAGGATACTTTTAGAATCTTTAAAATTGAAAAAAAAACTCGATACATGTATTCAATTTCTTTTTGATTTGATTTTGATTTCATGAATTTTTTTAAATAAGATTTTGGCGTTTAGAGGCATTTTAAAGGGTGTTTAATTTTATACACTCTTTATAATATGTTTATAAATAAGGCTGCTAGCCTTTTAAATAAGAGAAAATGCCAAATGTATTTTATAAAAAAAAAACATATTTAGTGAAACACCTGTCAATCTCCTCGACGCGGATATGGTGTGATTTAAAAATATATCCCGACCAAAGTGAACGTTTTATTTGAAATAGTATCACTTGTGGTCGAAAATCGATCATTCCTTTTATAACGGCCATATTATTCACTCCCTTTAATCCGGGTTAATGGTTAACACGGGTTTAAGTGAGTTTAACCGAAAAACTAAACCCAAGTTCATAATATTCACTGGTTAAACCCGAACATAGACCCAGTTTTTTTAAACTTGACAGCGTTTAACCCGATTGGATTTAAACGCAATCCGGAGACCGGTTTAAGTACTTCAACTCGGGTTAAAACTCAATTTCATAATATTGACATTTCTTCGCTCGCAAGAAATAAGAAAAGTGGAAAAGGGGAATAGAAAAAAAAATGGCAAGAAACTAAAAAAGGACTTCATTCGTGAAATGGACGAAATTGATTTTGATTCTTCGTGGTCAGAAGACGAATTTGTCGAAGAGCTGATGGTAAATTAACGTCGTCCGTGTCGTCGAATATATCGATTGCACAAGCGGGCTTGCGTCGACGATTACGATGCGGTATATTCTCAAAAATAGTTCGTGCTGAAAAAGAGTCATTTCGGAGGCTACATTCGATAGAAATTTCGGCATAATTAATGCACCTTAAAATATGACTGCGCCCAAAACAAGTGAAATCAATTTCCAAGTGACAAACAAACAAAAAAAAATGTCATCATATGTGAAATTTGACATTAATTGGGTTTAAAACGGATTAAAAACGATTTAAAGTGTTTTAAATCCGCATTTAAATCCATTTTTATTCCAGCGCGTTTAATGCGTGTTTTTCAGTGAATAATATGGACATTGGTTTTATAAATTATAATTATTTATTGCGGATTAATGATCGGGTGTAAAATTAACGTAAACCTAAGTTACACACGGAGTGAATAATATGGCCGTATGCACAATGTAATACTTAAAAACACAGGTACCGCAATTATTTTCGTTATTTATGTATCTTTTTATTAACGAAAAGAGCGACATCTAGATATCGAAAAAATACGTAAATGAGCTGCTTTATTGGAAACAGGTTCTAATAAAGGGTGATTTTTTAGCTGGTTTGGTTTTGGCAACACCGGTTTTGACAGCTGACGTGTGTTTAGTACCTTGTGTCACTGTCAAACAGCTTCAGTTTGGTTTGCAATTTAACCATGGATCGTCTTACAACGCTTGCAAATTATTGAATTTTACTATCAAAATTCGTGCTCGGTTCGAAATGTTCATCGCGCGCTGCTTCCATTTTATGATCGGCATTCTCGACCTTCTGAGCAGTCTATTCGGAAGATTGTGACCAAATTTCGCACCAAATTTACTTTGTTGGACATTAAACCACCAACACGTTTACGTACTGTGCGTAGTGAAGAAAATATTGCGGCCGTATCAGCTAGTGTGACAGAAGACCGCGAAATGTCGATTCGGCGCCGTTCCCAGCAGTTAGGCCTTTGTTACAGCACTACGTGGAAAATTTTGCGGAAGGATTTGGGCGTAAAGCCTTTTAAGATACAGCTGGTGTAAGAACTAAAGCCAGCCGACCTACCACAACGCCGAATTTTTGGTGAATGGGCTTTTGGAAAGCTGGCCGAGGATCCGCTTTTTTATCGAAAAATTGTGTTCAGCGATGAGGCTCATTTTTGGTTGAATGGGTACGTAAATAAGCAAAATTGCCGCATTTGGAGTGAAGATCAGCCAGAAGCATTGCAACAGCTACCAATGCATCCCGAAAAAGCCACTGTTTGGTGCGGTTTATGGGCCGGCGGCATTATTGGGCCATATTTCTTCAAAGATGATGCGAATCGCAGCGTTACTGTCAATGGTGAACGCTACCGAGCGATGATAACAAACTTTTTTTTGTCCGAAATGGAAGTTCTTGACTTGCATGATATGTGGTTTCAACAAGACGGTGCCACATGCCACACAGCACGCGAAACAATGGCGCAATTGCGAGGCGAGTTTGGTGAACAGTTAATTTCACGTTTCGGGCCGGTCAATTGGCCGCCTAGATCGTGCGATTTGACACCATTAGATTATTTTTTGTGGGGGTATGCCAAGGCTAATGTGTATAGGGACAAGCCCGCTTCGATTGACGCATTGGAAGCCAACATCCATGCATTCATTCGTGAGATACCGGCCGATATGTGTGAAAGAGTATGCCAAAATTGGACTCAGCGGATGGGCTACCTGAGACGCAGCCGCGGTCAACATTTGCATGAAATTATCTTTAAACATTAAATTGCAAGGTTCAAACTATCGATTCAAATAAATATTTCATTCATTTTTTCGAATTTTTTGTGTTTTTTTTTTAAAAAAAAGTTCTAAACCTCTTAAAAAATCACCCTTTATAAGATGATTTATATTTGAATACGTTACTATGGTAATATGTCCTTTCAATTACCTGTTTTGTATGGGGAATTCATAACTTAATTTTACCAGCCTTAATGGCGACATATACCCACGATTTATGGTTTGTGCACATATATGCCTTTCGAATGCTATAAGTTTTATTCTCCTCATTTCTTAATAAATACTTAAAAAGTGTACCGAAACTTTTGATGTTCACGGATTAATATAATAGCTGTTTTTTATTATCAGCTATGATCCATATAGATCATCGATTTACATGCACTCATCGAGATCACGAATCATGATCTGAAAATTATTTCTACTATTTCCCACTAGATGGCTTGTTTCATTTTTAAATGTTGGTGTGTCTGTAAAGGATAGCTACCTAATCACGTTGCCAGACAAAAAAATGAAAAACAAAATATCAATTGATTTTTTCACGCACGAATTAAATCCCCATCCGTATTCTGTGTTATTTTCTTTGATAAACAAAATGTTTTATAAATATTTCTAAAATATTTATTAAACAAAACAATTTTTATCAAATGTTTTGCTGCTGGACACAAAAAATTAATTGAAAAATTAATGAAATGTTTCACAGTTTCCCAATCGTGATGGGAAATCATTTTTGTATTACAAGTTTAACAGCAGAAAGTGAGCGCTGTTTTTTGATTATTATTTATTTTTTTAAATAAAATAAAAATGTCAAGAAAAGCTTGGAATACCTAATGAGAAAGTGATTCATTTAATACGAATATTTGAATTAAATCGTGTATCACGTGATTCCCGAAACCAAAATTACAAAAATATAAACTTTACTCGCTGCTAATAACCCTACCACATTATTTTCTTCTAGTTGGACTAGAAAAATTAAATTGAAATATTTCATAAACATTTAATAACTAAATATCAGAAATCACTTATAAATGTGTATGAAATGTGTCCGATTTGCTTCAGAAACATTTCTGAAATGTTACGCTGGTCTGGACACATCTTAATATGCCAAGATAAACGGATGTGCTAGCAGCAAAATATTGTTCATGTTTTGCATATTTGAACATAAACTACAAAATTTGTTTCTAAAAAATATGGAAAAGAAAAATTATTAAAATTTGATTCAAATATGGTAACACCCCCGACATTGCAAGCCAAATGACATGTGCCTTGTGTGACGTCACGTTGAGCAGAATATTTGCAATATGGCTGGTGGCAATGTGAAGTTTGTAATACCCTGTATAATCTGTTTTGTTTTTGAAAGCAGCTTTGCCACAACTCAAAAATTAAACTTTTCAATGATCCGTCTTGTTTTATTTTCGTGATCTGATCCCGATCATAATAAAAAACAGCTAATGATGATGTTGGAAGATTGGATTTATAAAGTTCACTTTTTTGTTAATGCTATGGGTCCGATTCCGATTCAATGGATTCAATTTGTAATTAGTGGCGGTGATTTTTCGCAAAATTGTGTTTTTTTTTTGGATAGTTGACTAAATCCACTGTCGTGATAATGGAGAAACTTCTTTGATAACTAGATCCGGAATCGTCCTTATTGAGCCCGGGATCTGGCCGTTTCTACATTTCGTTTTCAAAGACAATCATTTTTTTATACATCAATCTCGGGGACAGTCACTAAACGTGGTTGGTGTAGTGTTTACTTCTACTTTTTACGTTGTTGATTTACCTTATTTATATTCCGTTGTAATTCAGTTAGATATTGTCCGCCTATTGTTTTATATAAGTCTCTCGTATAAGAGTTTTATTTGTTATTGATTTTGCTATAGGTATCTCTTAAATATTGGTCGCATATCGACGAGGCAATAATAATTTGTATATTAAGTTCTTCTGTTATGCTGCGCTCTCTAAAATTACTCCCTATAAGTCTCTGAATTGTACTTTCTTGTTATGCTTTGTGCGGTCATTCAGGTCTAAGCTAATTATAAGAAAACGCCTCACGAAACTTAATAAAGTTTGTAGGTTTTAATATTCGCAGCTCAACTAGTTATGGTCCAACTAACGTTTGGCTTAAATCTGAGTGCGAATAAAATCTCATCTCTCAATTTCGGTATTACCCGCATGTTTCAAAATTGTTTCCAAAGTTCCAAAGAGCGACAACTTTATGAAAAACAAAGTTTCTGGGAATTTTCTTACTCCGCCGATAATGATGTCAACACAAAGGACAACAGCAAGGACACGCACAAAAAAGAAAAACAAAAGCGAAACTTGTTTTTTTTTTGAAAACCATTTCCATGGTAGTTCTATTCGATTACGGAACTTAACTGTCACATGCCCCCATTTTCAAAGAATGCTACTGCATCTTATGCAGCACCACTCATGTATACAGTTCGTTCGGCTGCAATCCTTACACGCAATCTTTCGATGGAATATCGCGTCAAAGGGATCCAGTCCCCATCCTTAGAATTCGTCTTAGAACGGTCGCAATTTATTTTTATTGGTAAACTTTTTGATGCTCTGTGCTCATCGTCTTTTATTGCTGTTTGTGCATGTGCATTTCCATTTCCATTTCGTAATGGAAAATACCAGAATTCTGTTCAGCAGGAAAATTTCCCTCAACTCATGCTTAAGAGAGTCGCACTCACTATACTGGTAGAGTATTCTGCTTGTATGTGGGGGTAGATTTCTGTGGATCTTTCTGGAGAGCTGATTGCCTTTGGTGCATCATCATTAAATGTCGTACAGCGAGGGTGGCCGTGCCAGCATATAGAAGTGAAAGTTTGTTATTATTTACTTCTAGAAATGTTCAGCAAATTTGGTTATTTTCCAACGACTTCCGCACATCCTGTCCCTGAGTATGGCTGTTAGCTGTAGGACAAAGTTTGTTAGTAGCTCTACATGACTTCAAATAATCTGAATGTGTGAATAAATTTGTTGTGGAAGAATGGCTTAAGCGGTACTGAAGTTTAAGTTGTAAGAGTTTATTTTTTTTACCCAAGCATTAGGAGGAGTTTTCATTTTTTTTTCCTCGTATTAGTGCATTTTTGTGAAGATGCTTTTAATGGGTACAGGAAAATGGTTGTTGACACTGAAGGGGAACATGGTATAGATGGATGAGTGATGAAGATTGGAGGATTTGAAAAATATTGTTGACCCTGGGCCAATTTCAATATTTTTGAAATACACTGTTTCTTCTGAACTTTTATAACATCGAAGAGGCTAAATCGTAGCCTTAAATGTGGGCTATTTTGATGGCAAAAAAATACTCACAGTTCTCTGTATAAGTACTGCGAATCTGCGCTTGTTAAGCCAATTATTTTTTTTATTTACTTCTGGTGGCGCTTACGCTCCAGGGTGTACCCCGGCGAACAAGCCCCACCAGCTAGAACGGTCCCTAGCTAGCTGCCTCTCCTTGCGCACACCAATATATAGTTGGGGTCACCCTCCAGTTATGCGGGCCACCAAAGGTGGAGTTTTCCTCTATTACGTTGCCCCTTTAAAGCTAATCACATCGTTTGAGAGGCCATAACAACTTCCGAGGTGGGACCATAAGCTCTCTGTGGAGGTTTTTATAGCCTTGCGCGCGGGTACTTTTGATGTTTTAGGTTGTAGCAAGTGAATGAGAACCTCTTCGCACTATTAAACTTACATCTCTTATGACGGGTCGGTGCATTGGCTTAGTGGTTAGTGTTTTGGACTACTAAGCAAGGGGTTCAAGGTTCGACTGCCGAAAAAACCCAAATTCTACAGCGCCACATCTCGAGAACGCCAGACAAATATTCGGGACCATAACTGTCATGAAAGAGCTTCTCAATTCGCCCCAAAAATCAAACCAATGGTTTTGTGTGAGCCTATGTCCCTGGACCTGTTGCGACAATATGTTTTTGATTTTTGACAGTTTTATATGCCATCTCATTAGCTCTTTAAAAGGGTTCTTTCAGCTCTATGCACATACGCAAATATTGTTTGTTGGCTCATATAGCCCTCTTTAATATAACTGCTGGAATCGGAGTCTAATTTCTGTTATAACAGCCACAAAAGTAGCAGTAAATGTACACACCTAAAACAGAGCTGACAGATTTACTGAGGCTATCGTAGGATTAATTTTTTTAAGTGCAACTTCCTTGACTTCGGTTTCATTGAGCTAAAACCTAAAACCTCACCTAGTTATCCTTTGAAAATAAGATCAAGAAATTCAAGTCCTTGTACACTCATCCACAGGTCCCGCGCTGCTGTTAATCACAATCAATTACCCAAGTTTTTGTTTACACAAACAAACTTTTAAGTCAGTCTCTACAACATCCCTGCAGGAACTTACTCCGAACTTCTCATAATCCACTTGTTTGGGTGAGTTCTTATTTTGTAATGCGAGTGCCAGTAGGTACTTAACTCTCTACAAGCTATTAAAGTGTTCTGGGTCACAACTCAAAAGTATTCCCAATTCAAGTATACGAATAATCACAAGGTATTATTCCCATTCAAGTGGAACACCATCAATCAAAGTCATCACAACAAGAGCACACTTGGTTGACCTACATTCATCCGCGATGACTATTAATCACGTGTTCGCGCAGAGCCTTTCTTATTCATTTACTCATCAAATTCATCCTTTCATTTAATTTTCTTTCTTTCCTGTGTTATTTATTTTTTTTTTTTTACTTATTTTGCAAGGACCACTTGTGCGGATAGAAGTAGCAAGGTCATCAACATCAATCTCAATACCATGATATAGCAATTTTTCTCCAACGGAAAGTGAAGAGCAGAATAATCACTACAAAAATACATAGTTGAGTGAACGCAGAAAAAAGGATATTCACACGAATCTTCCAGCTAGCAAACCCCACTCATTCAGCTTCAATCAATCGAAGCATAAAAGTAATTATCTCTTGCACCAGAGCGTTATCCTCATCATCGTCAAAATGTTGGAATAGTCGAGCGTTGATCCCTCCAAAATCGTTCATCTCAGTGGAGTCATTTATTGAAGTAAATCCTTCGCTCGGTTCTCTTATCCACAATTTCGACGGCCATGTCAGTCGCTGAATCCAATTTAAATGTAAAGATAAATAATGCCGAGTCCTGAATCTGTTTTTGGTTATTTTTTTTTCGCCTTCCTTTCCTGCGTCCTTCATTCCAAATGGAAACGCAAAACATGTTGGGTGAGAGTGGGAGGAGAAAGGCAGCCCCTTCCCGAAGGATTAACAATTACATTCCAGGTACCAGTGTAGTTATCTAAATCAATATAGAATGGGCAAAAACAGGAAAACAAAACACAAAAAACTTGCCAGGACGACGAAGCCCATTTCCATTTCCATTTCATTTGCCGAACAAAGGGACTCAAGTAATGTAAAAAGGGACTTGGTCGTTTTTGTAGGTTTTAGTGTTTGTGATACTTGAGAGAGAGCGCGAAAGGAAAAAGGGACGCTCGAGTGGAAAACTTTCCCTATTAATTATTATGCTTTACGGGAAGCACAACGAGATCGAGCGGGGCTTGTGTTCGAAGAAACTTTAAGGCCAGGCGAAACGAATTCGGTTCGTGGTGACTTTTGTGCCAAGTAATTTTCCAAACTAACAGTTTTCTAGTTGCTGCGGTAGGTGGTACAGTGGAGTGGCAAAGAGTTGGATAATTGAATTGATTTGTTATTTTATTTTTTTTTTGTGCAATTTTGGAAGCTGATTAAATAATAGAAACTATTTTCGGAGATTTTGCCGCTTTTCTTGAATTGAAAACCAACTGCAGTATAACATTGAAATGTTAGTTGTATAACATTAGTAAAAACTCCTCAATTGAGATTAATATTCAAAAGAGATCCTGAATTAACATTTTGGGTCACAAAATGGATGACGATGATCGGCATTGTCAGTTCTATGATACGCATTTAAAACAGGACCATATCCTTTTCATGAATTCTTCCATACCCAAATCGCAAAGTGGCTGCCCTATGTCCTCGATGGCATCACGAATTTTATCTTTGAGGTCTTGAATCGACACTGGGCTGTTGGCGTAGACCTTATCTTTCACGTGGCCCCAAAGGAAGAAGTCGCAAGTTGTTAAATCACAAGATCTCGGTGAGATCTTGTGGCCAATTGTGATCACCTCTTCGAGAGATAACACGGTCCGGAAACTTTTCCCGTAAAAGATCAATGCTTTTATTTTTGTCGTGAATTTTAATAATTTCAATGCGTGTTTGAAGCGTGTATCGTTCCATATTTAGTAATGGCGTAGTGTCAAATGTCTATTTGTCAAATGTCAAAGAATAAAAGCTGCAAAAGTGACAGCTACCGAAATAACGGGTCATTCACAATAACACCAACCTTAGACGCTAGCTAAAAATACTGCTCTGCATTATTATAAACTATAACCCTCGGGGAGAAAACGAATTAAACCTCCTACGCACTATGACCCTCAGAAAATATTTGGTATATCCCACATTTTCTCACCTCTACTTGTCATCCCCACTGTTTAGGTTCATCTAGCCACTGGCCCTCACAGAGGAGCATATTGAATTCGAAACAATTCCACTATTGGGAATAGTCTACTTCGCAACTCTCTCCAAACTATTGGAGTATGTTTTACATTGAATTCCTGACCAGACGCCTGGGACTTGATGGCAACATCCCAGCCAAGACAAGTCGGAACGCATAGGTAGGTACACTATTACAACAGGCGGCGTGTGCTGTCTTCCTCGTCGTCAAAGTCGAAAAATTTAATTCGAAAATTAAATTCTCTGTCCAACGGGGGCGCAGCCAACAGTCAGTTGTTTTGGTGGGAAAAATACACCAAGTTGAACAGTTTGGCAAAAATCCTAAGTATGTTCGGCATTAGGATTGAATTTAGCAACGGACCAAGCTCCGACCAGCAATTGATTCTGTTCGCCGCTTTGGTCGTGTTCCGCCATTAGTTCACAGCCCCACTTTCGAATGCTAATTTAATTAAAAAATTTCCTTCGAATAGGAAAACAGTCGACAAAATTCGACCAAAGTTCGAGGCTAACATTTCCACAGCGGAATTAATTGAAGATGAGATTTACAGTTGGATGTTGGATTATAATTGAATTTTCTTTTGCGGGTGTGACTTAGCAGTTTTGGATTTCCAAGAAGTTTGTGATTTTTTTTTCTTCCCTCCTGGCAAATCTGCTTGCAAAGAAAATTATGGATTTGAGTTTTTAATGGGAATTCCATTTGTCTGAGTTTAATTTTTGGCAGAGGGACTGCGTGGGAGTTCATTTTTAGGTCCTAGTTAACTAATTCGGCATGAGGTAAAGTTTTTTACTGGGACGTGATTTGAGAGTGCTCATAAATACACACGTCCTTCGGGACTTGGGATCGGTATTCGGGAGTGAATTTATGATAAGTTGGTAGTTGATTTTTGTTTTCCGTCTGAGTTGGTATTACTGGGTGACAAATGGCTGAGTCTTACAGACAATAAAACAGCATTTCGTTGCATTATGGACTTACACTGAATGATGGATGAGTGATGGCCGTGCTAATGGTCATTTTGCCGCACAATGGGTGGCACATATTTTCGTTGGAACGCCGAATGATTGGATGAAATTTCATATCAATCACTCGGGAGTGATGTGCGCTGGATTTCAAGCGGCATTAGCATGTCTGGTGCAATGAAACGAAAATATGGTGACAATTTTCCCGCTGTCCTCTGAGCTAATTCAAATTATTTGGATCAACAGTAGCAGTTCTGAGGAGGGCTAACACAGATTTGTACCAATTTGTCTTAGTATAGGTGTGATATCCGCACGACAGCTGCAAGGGTTCTCCACTTCGAGGTGGTGGGTAATGTTTCTGTTCGGTAAGCCCTCGAATAAGCTCTGCCACTTTTTGCCACACAAGTAGTAACGGAAGGACACATATTTAGTTGTTGAGTAGCTGCCATTATGGTCGGCTCATGTCACTCTTAGTTAACTCCAGATTAATTGGGACTATTCTGTAATAAATCTGCCGATTGTCAAGTTATGTTCGAGGGCCCAGTCATAGGTGGTTGCTCCTTTAACAACCTCAAGAGTGTTAAAAGTCTTAATTTCTTTGCCATATTCTCATCTCAGCCCTTTCAAAAGTTGTAAATAGGCAACTGACCGTATCGTCCTTATTTATCCATCGACTGTTCAAATACCCAAATTTTAAGTGCCTGCTAAGTAGAGTGGGTAGGTACGTACCCTACCCACTCCATTTGAAAAATATCTACAGATAACGCCAAGTCCGCCAAAAATTACATATCTAGCCGTCGGTCTATGAAACCATGTTTTATTGCCACGTGAGAGCCATTATCTGCTCTTTGAACTTAAAAACAGCGAAAGGACTACACAGACTGCTGACTGCGTCATAAACAAAAGGTACATACAAACAAAAAATAAGCAAAATAGCGCCAACCCATTAACTTACGAATACGAAAAGAGTATAAGTTCTGTAAACCGGTAACGGAACATAGCTATATCTCTCTGTGCAACACACAACCAACAATACCAATGACGACAACGTGAAATTGCATAATGCAGCACATATTTCCGTTACTCTTGCCAGCCAGTCAAAATAACAAAAGCAGACTTTACTGTAGATTTACTGTACAGCAGGTCCCAGGCCATTATCCTTCGGAAGGTGTGAAATACGGACGGTGGAATCCTTTATGCAATGCAAGCTGCTAGAGCCGAGTGTGTTCTGTGTTCGGATCTTGCCATTCCCATTGTTTTAATCACTGCTCGCTGCGTTAGCACTCTTGAGAGTGATTGCACCACGACTCAGCGAGAAGGATAATAAAAATAAATTTTGCGTGTTTTACGGTTTTTCTTTCCCCTTGTTTGGTACGCGCTGATCACAACTCACAACGGGCGGCATGAGTTCAAATTTATGTGCCGCATTTGAGGAGATGGGTATCCGTTTGTAGATAGTTTTCTTACTTGTGAATTTATGGTTGGCAATTAGAAAACGATTCACGATCGAACATCAAATCAGGATGTCTGACTTCGGGAACGTTGTTAATTTTTGAAATAACTTTGTTGGCAATTTAATTTGAATTTTCTCTAAACGAATACATTAGCGGGAGCATAATGGATGTAACGGACGGGGTATTGTTCATTGAAGGGCGTAATGACGGTTGTTAATTACAGTCGTACGGTTGCACTTGTTGCTGCAGAGACAACAAAAGGAATAAGTGATGTTTTGAGTTGTATTGGCAATGAGGGGCCGAAAACGGATTGCCTATTGGAAACTAAATGTTTTTTTGCACATGTGGTCGAAGCGCTTTGCAGTAGGTACCTACCTAGTTGGTGGGGATTCCGCATTAACCAATTCGAATTTCATGATTTTTACAATTTTCACATTTACTTTTAAACGAAAGATCAAAATCCGCCAACATACCTATATTACCAGCCGTCCCCCTTTTTCCCCTTTTTCATACAAAAATGCTGTTTGTCCCCCCTAATACAAACCACTGTCCCCCTTATTAAGTAAAAATTCAGTAAAAGAAAGCATTCAATTGAAAATACTTTCTTTTAATTTTTTTAACGAGATTCTCTGTGAACACATCCATTTGAAGTGCAAAAAAAAATTCAAAAATGAATACATCCACTGACGAACGTTTGTCCCCCCTAATACAAACCACTGTCCCCCTTATTAAGTAAAAATTCAGTAAAAGAAAGCATTCAATTAAAAATACTTTCTTTTAATTTTTTTAACGAGATTCTCTGTGAACACATCCATTTGAAGTGCCAAAAAACTTTCAAAGCTGAGTACATCCACTGACGAACTACATCTCACTTCACGTGCTAAAGGTTTTCTCCTGTACGTTGTTGTTTTGTGTTTATCATCTGTTTTTCGTTTTTGTTTTGAAACCAAAATTTACTTTGGTAAAATATCCGAACCCAAAGGAAAAACCAAGAAAAAAAGAAAGCAATGTTGTCCACCTTTTTGAACACTTGTCCACCTAGATTTTTTTTTAATCTGGCAACCCTAACCTACATAAATCCAAAAGAAATCAAATTTAACGGCGCCCAATTCATATTTACAGTGGGCTATCAAATTAATAGGGACAGTCATGGTTTTGTTGGGAGAAGTTGGAATATTTTTGTTCAAATTTAATTTTAATATGTAAACAACAGATTTTGAAACACCCGTAATAGCAGCCACGTGTCTTTCGGAATGATTCGAATGAATTAATAAAGTTTTTATTCCCGTTTTATTTCTTAGTCTGATACCCATTCCTCGACCCAGCTGTCAAGTTCACAAATGTCAAGTATGATTGACATACGACGCCATTTTATAACATCTTTCGATAGGGTGATTCACTTTGCACCACCTTGTATTTATAAAGTAAGAGGCGTCTAAAGTGGGCGTATTCGTTAATGCAATCTATAGGGTGTCCCAAAATTCACTCAAGATTTGAATTAAGACAACAGACCTCCACGGCTTTGCTGGCATATGCGCTGCGCACTCTTTTGTCGACATTTTTCCATGACCATTTTGCATAAAACTATCGCTGAAATTCGTTGATATGCAGCGTTGAATTTTCTCCTTTTACGGACGGGTGGATGTGGGCTTGTTGTCATCGGCTTTGACTTCAATTTAATATAATCAAGCGAGCCAATTCTGACAACCGGAATGACAATGAAACTACATTGTTCTTTCGTGTAGTGCTCCATATTTACTAACCTTAAATTGTCAGCTGTCAAACTGTTCTTTTTCTTTTCGTCTGTCAATATCTTCATCGCAAATGACGTCAACTCAACAATGACGATTTTATACCAAGAAAAATTACAATGGAATTGCAACTAACTTCGTTTGGTGAGATCGCCCTCCAGTGTTAAATAAAAGATAAGAGTCGGATCACACCAAATTATATTTCTGATGCCGATATTTGATTTTAACAATTTTCTTCGGTTGGCAGAGAATTGGTACAACAACTGAAGAAAACCTCAGGCTAATATGGCAATCTCGCAAGTAGAAATTTGTGACTATGATCCAAATTTATTTTAAATTATAGTCACCGAACGGTGTATTTGAGCATTTTTTGTGTCGATAAATAAAAAGATGGTCACTATTTGACACATTTGTTACCATTACGCGTCTCAAGTATACAAATGTCCTTGTAACATTTTAGTAAATTTTGTGTCTCTAAAATGACTGAAATGTGACAAAACTACCCACACAAAAACTGTAAAGTTACTGTTTAATGTAACCGCTTAATAGCTACAGGAATATACCATACAGGGTCTGATTTATGACCAGGGAATATAACCATAATATTTTGGTTATTATTTGCACACAATATCCACATATTGAAAACTGCGACACACCATTAATTTCTCACTAACACAGTTAAACTTCAATCCCTACCACTATATTACATGAAGTTTCTAAGTATAGGCCTGTACGGAGAATTATATGACATTGCTCATTAAGCGAAAAATATACAGGGTGGCATAGGAAATGTTTTTAAAAAAGTCGATATACATAAAATGTAGTTTTTGAAATGTCATCATGTTATATTTTTTTTAATTCCTTTTGCATTTTAAAAATTGGATTGAGAAATGCTTTCCGCTAGAGTGCAAAATTCAACGAACTTTTATTTTAAATTTACTTTGTATGCGACGTTCTAATTTCCGCCAATTCAAATGTATTCTATTTTAAATAAATAAACTGTAGTAGATTAAAATACAAACAATTAGTGAGGTGTGAAAAGAATAGAATTTCAAAGTAAAAATAATGGGAATATAAAAGAATAGACGTGTTGCACCAGAGCTTATTCGAATTTTGATTATTCACATAGTAGCTATCAAATGCTAACAATATTTAACAAATAGCATTTACATAAATTTGTATTTGAAATATTTGCTAATAATATCACGAAATTTCTACCTCGTATTTACCTATAATTTTTTCCCCAATTTTCCATTTTCAAGGAAATATTGCCATGTGGACTACAAAGTTTATATGAACTCTTTATATTTATAACGTTGTGCCTTTAAACATACATACATGAATGGTATTTACAGTAGGTATTATATCGCTTTATGAAAGTAGCTTATTTGCACTGCAGTGAAAAAAATTAAAGGCGAAAACATTTTAAAATTTACAATCGTTTTTTTATTATTTTAACCAAACTTTTGATCCATGTTCTCATACTCTAGAAATTATAAATTTCAATAGAATGAATAAAATTAATATTATGACTAAATAATAAAAGACGCTAAAAAATATATTTCCTCAATGTCTACAGATGCACCCTGTGTCTCTACCTAAAAAAATGCAAATCGATTCTAAAAATTTGGGAGGCATTATCAGATATTATCTCATCTGATAATGCATCCCAATTCAAATTCGAAACTTTTTTGTTCTTAGATAAATAGATGAGATAATGTTTTTAATTTCGTTTTATAGTCATAGACATGATTTTCGATGTCCCTGGAAAAATTAAAATGACATGGAAATAAAATTGAATATTGTAAATACTCAATATTTCTTGAGCGCGAGAGTTTTTGCCCCAACAACATATTGATATTCGTGGTAAAACTTATTTTCGTTTGAATATTTTGCATTCGGAAACGAAGAAATGCAATTTCATTCACATAATATTACCACTAGGTACAATTTTTATGATATTATGTTCGTTTAGGTATTCAGCATCCTCATTAAAGGGGGAGGATTATATACGTGTGGGTTTTTTGTTGGTATTAGTATTTTTATTTCATATTTTTATTTGTAAAAAAAAGATTTGGCAGCTCACTAACAAGGCGGAAATTCGGTCACGTTTCGGTTACAAGTCATAACCAAATATACCATTATGTGTGTTTCCCAAAATAGTAATTTAATGGGCTAAAACTAATCCCCCACTTCGGTTACCGTTCCATCCTGTAACGGAAACAGTCAGCACTTTGAGCAACTCTGCACACTGTTACTGTTACGGAAACATTTCTAAATGAAGTAACAGCGCCGAAACTATAACCATCAATTTCTACTTGGGATAGAGTAGCCGACTTGTTCCACTCCAGCATCATAGGCGTGAGTCGAGAATCATTGAATTGGACGATGAAATGCTGTAGCATTTTCCACAGGACGTAGTATTGTATTGTATTGTATGGAATAGGCCCTATACACTGCGAGCAGAAGAGATCTATTGTGTTGGCCCCTTTTATTTAACCCAGGAAGCTGTTGAGGCTCTTTATAAACCTCAGTACCCTTCTTGGTTCCATGTTTCCTATGTCTGCAGGACTTAAATACGCCTTTTGCATATGGATCACTCTGCCCCTGGCCACAGCAGGGTATGTGTTCCGTTGTTTCCTCCTCTTCTCCGCAGAGTCGACAGGAGTCATCGTCGGAAAGTCCCATTTTTTGTGAGATGGTACCTCATTGGCCAGTGACCAGTAAAATAACCCTTTTTGCCTGCCTCTGTCCAGTATTCGGCAAGGTGGTCATCTTCCCATTTCCTGAATTTTGAGTGTACGTAACTCAAAGATAACCCGAAGTAGGGCTCAGGACGAATGAGCAGGCGTGATGCGCCTCTTCTCGCCAGGCAATCCGCTCGTTCATTTCCCTCAAATCCTTCATGACCCGGTATCCAGGCAACGGTGACGATATTGTCCTTGGCCAGATCCTCGAGGAGATTAAAACATTCTAAAACCAGTTTTGACCTGATCGAGTACGATCTTAGGGCCTTAAGAGCAGCTTGGCTGTCTGAGAGGATGTAAATGCGGGCACCTTTAGTGCGCCTACGTAGGCATTCTCGGACACATATCTATATGGCGTGTACCTCCGCTTGAAAGATGTCTGGTGATTTCCCCAGTGCTATAGCTCTTTGGAACCTAGGCCCATATATCCCGGCACCGGTTCCGTCATCTTCCATCTTTGAACGGTCAGTGTACCAGATTTGTGATCCTGATGGTATTAAGAATTGGTTGGTTCTCCAGGCACTTCTATCAGATATTAGTGTCTTAAATTTCCTGGAGAAGCGAAGCTTTTAAGCATGGTGTCTGATACCTTGATCACAGGATCATCTTGAAGCATTTGTAGTACCCGAAGGTGTCCTGTGAGGTTTCCCGCTTGTACAGACACCGATTAGAGACAACCAGGATAACCATCGTTGAATTTAAATTTTAGCAAATGGGAGCAGTGTGTCCCAGACATCACTAAACCCATTGTTTCCATTTCCATTTCTTTAGTGCACGGTAGAATAAAAAATGTGTTCCAGGGCCTACTGTCCAGCGCAGAGGTCCAGCCTTTCTTATCAATCATCCAATCACTTACTTTAATAGCCCACTTATCATCTTTCACTATATTTCCATACACGAAAGGCATGAAATAGCACTTGGACATCGACTGCTCTCCACCAAGTTGTTAAAGACCTTCTAAACGTACTCAACTCCATATGACGACTCAATTGAATGAATTGCACTCGCATAACTCAACAAGATAAGCCCACAGCCTTGCCACCTTAAATTGCAAATGCTTCCACTAAAAACCAGAGAATACTCATTTAATTACCAACAGGACCGACTGTGGCTGGAATTTAAATTCTCCCATTCCGATAGGCAATTATCAGCCTTAAGCACCATTTACCTGTGTGCACACACTCACTCATCCCTAATCACCATTGGAGCCGCACTTCATCGTCGCCTCACCCCTTCTATACCCATACCAATGCGGGGAGACAATAAAACAGTTTCCATGTGACCATATACCGAACACGACCTTCTCCCTTCCTCGGGCATCTCATAATCCCAACAATTACAAGAGCATTAATTACTTACAGACGATAATTGCCTAGGAACACCCTGAGATTGGCCAACTCGTTCGCATTCTATTTCTCGCTGCTACGGTGTTGTCCTCTGCAGCCAAATCCACAGCCGTACATACAACACCAGCATCGACTAACTTCGAGCAAATTACATTTTACGATGTGACCAAGTGCCCAGATGCTGGATTCGGGGCTGCATGGTACAATAAAACTCGCTCTATCATCGAAACACCTGGTATGGTGCGAATGAAGCAGAAGCATCCTTCCGCTGTGCCGTGTTAGTGGGACTATACCACGAACTATTATGCACGACCAAACCCCCTTCGCTACCCTGTTGTTGTCACATCTGCGCCCAAACGAATGCACGAACGTCAACCCTGATTAATAAAGTTATTAAGCCAACGAAAGTAGTGTTTATGTATCCCACTTGAGATTTTATTAGCTAATAATTCAACTGTAAATAACCATCACCATCATTGTAATCATCATCATCGGGCGAGAGACATTGGCGCGGCGGCAAACACTGCTGCTTCTTGTCATGGCACTTAGTATCTGTGTTCTGCGAAAGGAACGCAACGAAGGAAAAAGGTTCAGGAATCGGTGCGATTCTACCTTGAGATATCCTAATGGGTTTATGATTTTATTTTACGAGCTCGAGGTAGCAGGAGCTAGCTGATGCGATGATTGGATAGGGAGGTGGCACTGGGCTGACATTAGCCTCGGGTGTCGGTGGAAGAGTATGGCAATCGGGTGCCCCCGGAAGCAGGATGGGGGCCAGCGAACTGTCAGATTATTTTGAGGAATTTTGTCACAAATTTTGCGGTGTTCATTTTTTGAATAGTTCTTCGCTGTTTAAGTGTGGGTAGTTGGTGCTAATTTGGTCAATGAGGGGCATGGTCGTTAAGGTGACTCTCAAGATTTAGCGGGTAGACCATTATCCTTTTTTGATGTCATTATCCAACAGTTCTTAATCTGTGGTTGGCGGCAATCGCGGTTGATTCGTGACTTCATGTGCCGATTAATTGGTGAAGACTGAATACCTCGAAAGGGATAGTAATAGATTTGACACTTCTCAATTTATTACAAGAGACGCACAAATCTCCCGCAGTTTTTAACATATGCCCATTGCTCACTAGCTGTTCCCAATAACGTACGCGTTAGTTTGCTGGTTTGATCTAACAATGCATGGGATGAATTTTCATTTACCTGTCTATAAAATTACAGAGGACAGCCGTTACTGAAACGTATCAAGATAACTTTCTTCCCACACCATCAAATTTTTAATTTCCCGACACACGTTTGCAGAATCTTTTTTTCGAAAATCCATAGCTCAGTGCGAAACCGATTTCGAGGCTACCGCTTAAGCTAAAAGGCGAAGCGATCATTCTTATTGCCACTTGGCTGTTAATGGAAAAAAGTGAGATTTACATATCTTTATGAGGTTTTTCCAGGCTTCAGCTTCTGATCTGGCTTAGTCGAACAGATTTTGAGCAGATTATTGGAAGAACGGGACTAGTTGTGTAAGAAGAATGCTAGCCTACGGTGCTAATTGCTCCAGTGGTGAAAATAAATGTCATGCATTGAACCTTGTAACTATAGCTTGACTCTAAGTCCTTGTTTAACCCTAGTAGGCTAAAATTGCTGACTACTCCTAATAAGCTAAGCATTCGTCGATTCGACGATCTGTATTAAATATATTTTCTTTTAGCTTTCTTTAATACATATGGTTCCATTTTTTTTTCTGAAACATTAAGATTGCATTCCCAAATAAAAAAACTTGATTTTACTAAGTACATATATTCTTCATTTTTTTATTATTAAGCGGTCTTTTAAAAAACGCAGCATTTTTCAGTCTAAAATGAACATGTCTTCACAATATTTAAAAAAACTGAAAAAAAAAACATTCCTTCTTTGGCAATATAAAATTAATAATGACAGGTGATAAGAAAAAAAAAATAAAGGAACTATTTTTTCTTTGCGCAAAATCCGCAAAAGTCAATTCGATGTTGACCACAAATTCCAATATTGCATTTAAAAATATAAATAAAAATATAAATACTGTTTTTACCTGCCGGACACAACCGTCTTTCGCAAGAACGCATCGGCGACTGAGTTAGTTGTTGAGCATAAGTTATTATGTTCCCGCGTTGAAAAGAGACAGGAAAATTAAGAACGCGACGTCGTCGAATCGACGAACATTGGCCTTCTAGGGTTAATAAAAAATGGTAGTACGAAAAATTTAATAGTCAAACTCTACAATTGCACTCTGGTTCACAAATTTGGAATTCTAGTAGGCACTCGGTTTGCTCCCTAGTTGGTCTTGGAATAGGCTTCATGGTGTCATGTGCTCTTTTATCTTTTTCAAAAATGTAAGTTTAATCTTACCGTCAAACTTTGACCGAGAGCTTTCAAACTTTGACCGGTTGGTTATAGTTTAACCAACACAATGGCTAACATTGAACATTTATATTTTCCCTGTTTCAAAGGCTTAGTATTCAAGAAAACACTATGAAGTTAATTCAAAAGCTTAATTTAATATAATCAGCTAACAAAATTGAATAAAACTACCCTATCTTATAATTTTTGATAACAATAAATATGCAATGTAACCCTGAAACGGGTCAAACATTGACCATACAGTTTTTGTTAAGAAACCTCTTACCTCTACGTCTAAATTCCAACTTCGGAATATGAAAGTACTAAGGCAAGCTGGTGTCATTTATTTCACATTCGTACAAAAATCGTAAATGATACATCTGTTTGAAATTCAAAAGTGTCAATGTTAGCCCGTTTGACGGTATCTTAAAAGTCTATATTTTTAGACCGTCCAAAAAATTAATGAAGTTGCAGCTGGCTTGTTATTTAAAGCTGCAAAACTTGCGCTTATTGCCATTGGGCCTTAGTAATAAGCATTTTTAGCCTCCGCACTAAAAATTTTGTAGGTCACAATATGAAATTTTGTATAGAAAATTTCACCATTGTGAGTTCGAAAAATTTAGCCTGGACCGTCGCTACCGTCGTGACATATACAATACCGCTTGACAACACTATCCGTCAAATGAAAATTTGAATGCAAAAGAAGATATCTACATATTACTTTTGGGACCTTTGTCCAAAAACGGTTTCACTTTCAATCTTTTTGAGTTTTTAGCACGTGTAAGAAATTTATCACACAATCTTACGCCCTCAAGTCCTAAGAACTCCTAACTGTATAAAAAAAAATCATGAGTCTCTCACGTCAATGGGAAAACCGACATCTATCCCAGGTAGCGTCTACCGTCTTATACGAGTATTTAAGGTTCGTATACAATACGCCATTTGGCAATAACCACAGGCAGTAATTATTATCAGGTATTGAGGGTATTTTTTTTTTGCACACATTTTGTGTGACAAGGACTTCCTATCGTTGAAAAATTCCCTTCGGAAAAACATTCTGATAGTATATAGCTTCGAAGAAAGACACATAACGGGAAAAACATGAAAAGCATGTGTTTAACTTGAGGATTCATTCACCGAAGGCAGACAGTAGGTGTGCTGCATCCTTTTTACTTTGCATTAAGCTGATAAGATGGTAAATACCTTCAAGTGGGATATTGGTTGTGGAATGTGATTATTTATTATACCAGGGGCCGGCAAACTTTTTTTATTTGTTGCAAAGTGGAGTTCTTGAGAATGAACTTGATGGTCATTTTTTTCTGACAAAATACATTAGAAATTATAATCGGTTAAAGATTTCAGAGGACATCTCATTCTATGACAATAATTAGGCAATTGAAGACAATATTGAAACGAAGAAAAGGCCCAATTTTAGAAACCTATATTTAGGCATAATTTGGGTCATATTTCGACAGTAACACAAACTTTGTTGCAACCATTTTGACTACCCTTATTTAAGTTTATACTTGGCAAATAACTCTTTGTAGTTCGATCAATAAAAAAAAAGGTACATCATTTAATGAAAATCAAAAATCTATCAATTCCCAGGCGATTTGCATTTGGTTTGCTTCTTGTTTTGTGGAAGAATCCTTTACTCACCAGCCAGTTCATCTGAGAATTCCGGGCGATAAACGGATCGTTTAAAACGGTTGAAATCGCGGCCAATGGCGTTGGAAGAATCGCCTGCGATTCGCCAAACCCACGGAAAAAAATAAGCGAGGTTTGATAGGAAATTTAAGCATGTGTTTAACTTGAGGATTCAGAGGTGACTCTGGGTAATAAAAAATATGCATCATTGCTTATCCACCAAAAGATGGAATTGGAATGACCAAACATATTTATTTTCCAATTTTTCTTTTCTTATCGTCATCGACCATGCTCATACTTGACCGACATAGCCCATTTTCAATACCAACCTGACGACGATAAAAAGAAGTCCTTTCACCAAATTTCATTCGCCTATGTCAATTGCTTTGGGCGCTATCGTGCTTTCAACGGACAGACAGACAGACAGGCAGACTTGAATAAAGATGCCTTTATATAATTTCTTGTGGTGAAGTGGAACATTAAATCAAAAAATGAACACAAATATAAAAACATAAACAAAAATAATTTTTATTTTTTATTTATTTTGTTGTATAAGCTTTCAAATTTGTTTCCAATTGCATTCCACTTACTGGAAGGGGACGCTGGAGTTATTTTTAAAAAATGACAGATAAAGTGTTCGGAAAATGGACACAGTTTGAAGGTAGAAACACATTCTTCAAGACCGAAGTTAGGTATATTTTGTTTGTTTTCAAAGATTTTTTAATAATTTTTAAAAAATTAAAATGACAGTAGGTATGTTGATTCAGAAAAAAAATTAAAAAAATTTTTTAAAATAAAAAAAATGCGCCTTTGAAAAAAAAAAACCTTAAAGCTAATAAAATAATGCCTAAAGGGCATGAAAAAGCCTTAGTTGGCATTTTTTTTTTGTAGTAGACTAGTAGTTATTTATATCTAATAATGAATAGAAACTCCGCTAAAAGAAGGCGAAGAGCCTCAATTTCAGAGATAGAACGCTTCTGGGACATAAAAAGCTTCAGAGGCCAGCCCTTCATTCGCCCTTCATACCCTAGTTAATAAATAAAATCATGACTCAAAGTGGGCAGTAGCTTCAGCAGGCTTGATAAATCAAATATCTCGCTGCATGTGGTCATCTCCACAGTTTAACAAATCACCATATCAATAAGAAACTGTTCCATTTACTAGTGTTTTGATGGTGATATGACAGCCGAACATGTGATTTGCAAATTGCCAGCTCTTTGTGTGACCAAGAAAATTGTGTTTACAATGCAACAGCTTCTGGATGATGTTAATAAATCTGTGCAAACACGTAATAGTTGAGAGAGCTATAAAAAAATTATCCATAACGTAGCCGAAATAATAGGCATCTTGGTTATTTTTTGCTTTCGTTGCATGTGGCTGTTTGGTAATTTAGAGTCTGTTATAGAACTTCGAGAATTAAGGAGGATCGACTTGAGTATAATGAATCCGCGACCCCTTAAAAACTTTGGTGATAATAGAGACTAAATGGTCACACTGTTACTTTGTGGATATGCGTTTTTATACAAGTTTATACTACTCATATGTTGTAATAACACGTTCGTTGAATGTGGCTTCGGGAGTGAATTTTGTAGGGGCAGCTAAATGTACGTTTTCACTGAATTTTGTTGGGGCAGCTAAATGTACGTTTTCACTCCAAATATGACTGCTTAGTGCTTATGCTGGATAAATCTCCACGAAGGTATTCAAACCATTCAAAATATAAGGCTATTGCTTGTATGGAAGCAAATTACTCAATGGACGTTTTGAATCTTTGGGTTAAGCTTAGCCACCAACGTCGCACAAATAATAAGCATTTTTTTTTTTTTTAAACAGGGGTTTCAAAGAAATCTATTCAACAAAATCAATTCATTTTCGAACCTTCACTAGAGTCCCTACCTGTTATTCTTAGCTACCTTGAAGTTGCTATAGTTAAAGAACTATAGTTGGCGCAATAGATCCGTAGGGACCCTAGGCCTAGCTTTTTACAATCATTTTTATGATAGATATACACTCGGATGTTTGTCAGACTTGCGCTAAATGCGACGCAATTGAAAAAAAAACCCTTAAGGTGAGATTTTTGTTACCTATTACGGGGATCGAACCTGGGAACCCTCTCTTAGTTCAACTTAGTTACCACTAGGTGCGCCTATTGACATGTTTTCTCAGTCAATATAGGCAAATGTCTAACTGGTGAGAGGACATTTTTAGTCTTGGCTTTTAAACCCAAGTCTCTATTGCTGTATACACTTGGAGTTGACACTTACGACAACAAGTCTGAGTTATTGGACAGCTGTCGCAGCGTAGATTAGCAAACTGCAGCAATTTTCAATAAAACTAACCCGAGCCAGATTCCTGATAAAAGATCAATCAGCCTAAAAGTGTGCAATCATTTTTTGATAAACGGCATAAACTGCTATTTTTGGTGGAGGTGCCTTACTTATGTCTTCAACATTTTATTTTTGCTTGAGATTATAAACATTACCATTTAAATAAAGTGCTCTTAAACAAAGGCTTTCTGTAAAAAAGAGGTTTCAGCATTAATGTCCCCTAGTAATTGGAATTGATAATTGATCGTTACTTGGGAGCAATAGAATAGAAAGATACTTACTGTAAATCAAGTAGTCTTGTCGTTGTGATTCCATGTTGAAGCTTCTACTTTACTTTATTGCTTCACTGTGAATGAAAATTTCTCATACAGTCTACCTAAATGGAACTGATGATCCAAGTGACGTCCGTCTTCCAAACGCGGGTAGTCCCTGTAAAAGCAACTAGACTTGGCTTGAAACATTCGTCTCGTAGAATGTCATGTGTAATATTACTCCCCGATAGTTTTTTTTTTTTCATAAATAAGTTCGCCATCAGTTCCAGTATAACCATATATTCGAAGGCTATTTCAATATTCTCTCGAAATCATTAAGAAAAGGACTAAATTAAATAAAGGAAAGCAAGAGCACTGCAGTTCAATTTCTGTCAGCAAACCAATTTTTCAAATTTAGTCGAGGCCCATACTTAGTGATGAGCAAATCTGCAAAAATTTTCGGCTTTCCGGGTACAGACTCAGACCTCTACTCCACAAGCACCGGTATTCAAATATTTCTTGTCGAACCTGTGGCCTTATGCCTTCTCACTGATCCACTACTCACTATCGAAACCATTTTATATAAAAAAACACCATCAATTTGATCTTTCACATGTTCTCACAACAAATACTTTAATATACATTTCGTTTCTTTTTGTTTTTCTTTTATAATTACCAGTATAAACAATAAATACAGAGACATTTTGTTTTTATTTTTTCTTTCTAATTTGTATATACACATCAAATAAAAAAAAATTAAATATAATTAAATTAAAACTTAGAAATTTAAAAAAAAATCATTAAACATGTAATATTTGTTGTACACTTACAGAGAAAACATTAATTAAAATAAAAATTAGAGTTAATTAAAGGTAAAAGAAATATTTAAAGAGAACATAAACATATACAATAGTAATAGTAGTAGTACCTATAAGTAAAATATTTATCACTCTGTTGATTTTTTGTTTGTTTCTGTTGATTGAAATTGTTTTTGATTTTTTTTTGTGGTTAGATTTGTGTTACAATGAAAAATAGAACTTAAGCTTAGCGCAGTATTTTCATCGGAAAATAACTGGTAAATCAATTCTGAAGAAAAACATCTGTCTGATCCTCTAATTCACTCTGAAAGAGGCGCAGAGCGTGGGCATTTTTAAAAACCAACAAAAGGGGAAAAAGGATATTTCTATTCGTTGTGTATATTTTCTGACAGCTAATAAATGCTTCCATCTACATTAAAACGCTAATTTTATTGTTGCATTAATTTTGGCGAAAGATACACGGATTCCAATTGATCCTGTTTACTTTTCTACTAAATGCTTGAGAAGTTCTTCCTGTTTTTTTTTTTTTTGTTTTGTGTAAATTTTCATAAATAAAATGTTATTCTCTAGGTTACTTCTCGTGTCATGAGGTACACCTCAACTTGGCGGGGCTCATGACTTTTGGCTTTGATTACACATACATTGCATGCATTAATTTAGATTTAGATACATATAAAATTACAATAATTAAACTTTGGTTTGACCTCCATTGATGCCGGACAACGCTGACCAGAATCTCAGCAATAGCGGTCGATCTGTGTCCGTCCGATCGACTCTCCATCCCGATGGCAGCCACCAGAATGGATTTGATTCGGCGATCGCTGGCGGTGGTGATGGTGACGTGGAAGATAACGCATCGATGGCGGACTCTTGGCTGTCCGTCGAAGAAGCTATGCTGTTACTACTACTACTACTACTGCTTTGAATATTATTACTGGTTCTGGCGCTACTTTCGATCGTCGATGGACTGATTGAGGAAGTGATCGGTGGGATGATCTTCGACCAAATATCAGTTGAAGATGCTTCCACCCTGGGCATGGTTGTGGTTGAAGATGGGCGGTTTTTGGCCACTAGACTGTTGATCATCTTAAGCTCCGCGTCGATGTCTATCACTGGGGTGGGAGATTTTTCGACCCTAGGGCGGGTGTACAGCGGAGCTGGTCGATCCTCCAATTCAGAATTTGGTGGCTGTGTTGCTGGTTGCAATTCGGAATCGCTGGTCGTTGTGATGTCTTCTTCACTCGAACTACTGATCGTTGTGATGTCCTTGCTGATCGTTGAGCTCTCCTCTCTGTCGACAGCGAGTATTGTCGTCTCACTGCCACTGGGAACCACAGTTGTGGTGATGTCATCCTTAGCCGATACGGTTGAAGTGATGTCTGTGAAATCCGAGAGCTCTGTCGAGCGGACAGTCGTTTCATCCTCGAGTGGTGCAACTTCCGTGACGCTTCTTGTAAACTCCGTCTTGCTCTCGACATCCTCGTCTTCTTCCAGCTTCATTGTGGTACTCTCGGGCTCGAACAGATCTGTGGTCGGCTCGATTTTCTCTGTTGTCGTGATAATCTCCTCCACCAGCTCGTGGTCTTTATCCAAAAAGAGCGATTCCTCTTCCAAGATCTCCTTTAGGTCGACGTGTTTCTCCGGAATAGGCGACAACGACTCCATTGTAGTCGTGGTGTTGACCACCTCTTGGTAAATAGAAAAGTTCAAGCTCTGTTCCTGCCCACTTGTCTCGGAAACAGCTGGCACCAAAATCGCATCGATTCCACTCAGGAACAAAGTGGAATCGTCCTTGCTGCCATCGTTTGCACTTTCATTGTACGCGCCATGGCTTGAGCTACCAGATTCCAGGTCGGGAAGAGGTGTCTCCGGCGGTTTTCGATGACGTTCCCCGATAAAGAATACACTCTCGTCCTCGGAATCCTTATTGCCACTGGAGTCCCCCGAACCAGACGATCCAATTGGGAAGTTATCTCGAAAAATATCAAACTTCAGCGGTTCATCTACATTATCCCCGATCGATGGTGGCAATATGTCGATCTCTCCCTCCAGCTTTTCAGCACTCAATGCGTTGATTTCTTCGTCTTCGTAGTCATAGTCGTACTCGTTCCCAGAGGCTATAACAAGGTTCGTCAGCTGGGTGAGGAGAATCTTCTCTGTGTCTATGTTAACGGTTGGTACGCATCGGGATTCGAATAAATGCTCACCTGGTTGACAGTGGATCGTCTGGTTCCTTTTCTGCGGCACGATGAATATCGATTTGGGTGTGACTTTCCGCGACTTCTGCTGTTGACCCACGGGCACCATCAGCCAGGCTTCCCAAGCCAGATTTTCGGCCGTGCTCTCAATTGGCTTCGATGTGATGGGCAGGCACTCGGTGGTAGAATAGCAACTGCTGAGCAGTGCAATTGTGATGAGCGTAGATGTGGTGATGATTTGTACAGTCAGGAGTTTACTTGTTATTGGCAACATGTTGCGTTTGTAGATTGCTTTGCGTTTGTTGATGAGTTCTCTTATTTGGTTTGATTAGCGCTGCTAATGCATTGGCGGCAACTATTACAGGTCCAATTTCATACAGCCCGCATTTGTTGTGCTCTAGATGTGCTTCCTTCAAAGGTGCATTGAGTTGTCTGCAATTCTGAAAAGAAAGGGGAAAAGAGATGGAATAAGTTACGAATGAGAAGAAATTGAATTTGAATGCACAGTCTGCATGCGGCCAGATTTTGACCATAAAACAAGAATTTAGTACACACTTTTGGGCAGATAGCTAGGCCTTGCTTAAATGTACTAAATTTACAATTTTTGTACAATTATGAAATAGTTAGACTTAATAATGTCTCATATTTAGGATCGTAAAAGCTTCACAATACATTCCTGTTACCAGAGTCAGAATTGAGTCATAATTCGAGATTTTCGAGCACGCATTCAGTCTAACACAGAAACCAGAAGCCGCAGCTGTCATTTTCATACACAGTTTTTTTTTTTGTAGAAAAAACTAAGGCAGACAATTTCGTACAAAATTTTGGCGCAACTAAATTCGATGGAGTTAATTTCGAAAATAATTATATGCGGTTCAGTATTCTGGTCTTCCAGCAAATCAATTTGTGTACTAAGACGGGCTTCTTATTGAAAACAATTTGGACCTAAAAGTCCCAAATAAAAGGGACTTAGAAAAAGCATTTCCTTGAAAGTCCACACATCTTTTACCACCCCCATACAGAGGCAAAATTTTAATCAAACAAATTTGAACATTTTTGAGCCCCAGTCAGAATCAATGCCAATGCTGCCAGTCCTACAAAAGATGCTACTAATAACTGGAAATCCATTTTAATCTGTGAATGAGTTATAAAAAAAATTGTCGTCGGCAGAAAACTAACAAAAACGTCCTTGCGCAAATTACACGCACACGACTGCCAACTTCACTCGCGCCAAGATGAGCATCCACCAGAGCAGATATCTGAATTCAAAACCATTAAGCAAGGATGAACATCTCATATTCATCTAATCTTCCATCAGCACGTTCGATGTTTCCACACCTGTAAACCACATCAGACAACCTCATCGTCATCACACAGTCGACATCTCGCCTCTCGCATAGTCGTCATTCACTAATCACGAAATGAAAGAAAAGTGCACAACAATCCAATGGCTGAGCTATTGTACCAGTCAACTCATCCGCACGTAACACGAATGCACTAAAAACCCAGCGTTGCATCGAGAACGAGTATAGAAAAAGAATGTACCCACAATACTTGGTCACATTGTTTAAATTAGATAACCCAATTCTTTTTACTTTTTGTTGTATTTCTACCTTATACTCTATTTTTGTGATTGTACGTCCAACCTTCATGTGCGATAAGTACCATCCACCAGATATACATCCTCTGCCACCTACCATGACAATTTTAGCTCCTCTTACACGATATGCAACAGAAACAGGGGGAAAAAACGTGCTGCGAGTGTTTCCACTCAAACGTGTTGACATAAAATGTTTTCGTCTCTTCTAGCTTGCGGTTGGTTTTGTGTTTTCTATTTTTTTTTTCTTGTCTAGAATATCTACGTATCGCCTACGAAAGAGATTGCTGTGCGGATATCTTGTAGATAAATTTCTAAAAGTGGTTTATTCTGACAGTTTGTACATTGCATCGCAATGAATACGAAGGAGGTTCTCGCTTACGGTACTGAATTCTTTGACCCTATCTGTACGTATACCTATTCCCGGTGTTGCTTTTCTGTCAAAGAAGAGGCACGTGTTGATAGTTTTGAAGTTTAGAGCGGTTTTGGCATTGAAACCTTGAAGCTTGAGAGGCGTTTGGGGTCACGAGTTTTGTTACAAGTTAGGAGCTCTTTGTAAATAGTGAAGCTCGATGTTATATCCGTTGCCGGTAATGGTTTTTAACTGGCGAAAACGTGCCTGAAGGGTGCTAACGGTTTGAAATGAAAAATGCTGATTCTTTGTGGCAGTTCTGGAAGCCGATGGTCCAGTATGCGTGCCCACATATTTCCACAGGGAGAAAACAAATTAAAAAAATTAAATCGGTTTACCTTTCCGGGCTACTTTTTTGGGATTTGGCGAACCTGTAAAGCGCTTGCCCCAAAAATATGGCTGCAGATAGAAAGGTGATACTTCTGCACTTAAATTGCCGCATATGAGCCCTGATTATAAACAAAAAAATTCATTCTTTCACTTGAATTAAGACCATGAAGTCAAAAGTCCTTCAACTCAAATATATAGTTGCAGAGAACTTTGCATTTTTTTTTGCTGATATAGAGCAAAAAGCCTAAATGCTTCGGTCAAAGCAAAACCATTTTCAAGCGACGTTTTCTTCAGCCTTTCAAGTGTTTATTTTTTTTTCTTTTGACAGTAAAAGAAACGTTTTTTCTGATATGCCAATTCGTTTTTCTATTACTTAATTTCAGCCAATCCGCTCGAATTTTTTTCAGACGCATATACTGAACTGTCGAAAATTGACAGCCTAAACAAATTTACTCTTTTGGGCACATCAAATTCAGTAAACTAATGACCAATATAGAAAGTATTTCAGTCACAAATACAACCCTGGAAAATTGAAAGCTAAAGTACGTCTTCAAGTTCGTACAATAAATATCTGGTAAACTCTATAAATTCAGATGCAAAACTTAGAGGTATTTTTCAGTAAACTTCAAAGCGTCATTTGTAATTTTGAACATTTTCAAAATTGTCAGAAATCGATTATCAAAAACATTTTGATGTTGATTAGCAAAGACAGGTTTGGTACAAATAGATATTCAATTGATTGCAGCCAGTATAATATTATATTGGATAAAAAATATTTAAGGGTGCAAAACAATTTTGAACATTTTGAAAATTGTGCTAAATTCCTAAAAAATTTCCCTTTTAGTAGGTCCTCAACTTAGTACAAAAATTGGATCAGCCCACCGTACAAATTGGAGTGTTTACTCGTCCAATTTCAGAGCACAAGACATTTCAAAAATTGTCAGAAATTGAGTTATCTACGTAACAATTTCGGAAAATTTTAATTTCACCTTCAAGTCAGAAATTATTGACAGTTCCAAAACCAGTATGCGGTCATTCTGTCCAAATTGGAACAATTTTTATGCTTTCTATATTTAGAATTTCTATAAATTTAGAGCTAGTTCACAATTGCCATTAGTACCTAATTGAGAAGCCAAAACTTCGCCCAATTCTGTCACAGCTTTCCAAGACAGTTTTTGATGATAATCTTATTCAATCAGTTTACGATTGGAATACCACAGTCAATCCACAGAAAAGTCACCATCAACTTCAACGATTCGATTGCCAAAGGTCGCTCATCAGACAAGTAACACCGAAAACTTGGCACGAAACTTTGCAAGTCTTATCGGTCATGGAACCAACTTCGAAGCAGGCCCCATCACTGTTTAACATGTATTACTGGTACTGGTACTCCCGTTTATACTTCACATCCCATCAATTAGGCAAACAAACTCGAACAACAGCACTTCAGAGACTACCCCCACAACAAGTCGTCAGCCCAGACAGACTTGATACATGGACAGACAGCGCGACAAAGTGATATAGACAGCTAAACAAACAAACAAGCCATCAAATGGCCATGCCACTTCTACACTGATGTAACCATACCCAATATCAATACCAATGTACAAATTCGTGTGGAAGGAAGACTCCATCAGCATCATATAGATTGTTCTCTGCTCCACTGACTTTGGAGAGCTGAAAAAAGCAAGCTCCCAGGCCATGAGGGTGTTGCTGATGAGTCATCAAAACGGGAACACTAAGTCCGCTCTGAGGCACATTATCAAACACCTGTCGTTCCTGTAATTTGATTTCGACAAAGAGACGTCCGTTCGCAGAACCCATACATATTCGAATGAGAGCGCATCCGACAAACGAAAAATATCACGCACGGAAAACATGGGAAAATGAAAACTTGGCGGAATTTTTTTTTTCCTCCAATGGTGTCTATCTGTCGCACTGAGGAGATTGATGTACTTGCACCCGCGTAAAAAAATGAAAACTACATAAAAAAATAAAACAAAAAATACCCCTTTGACGTTAACGTTGGGTTTCACACCACACGTCCTCCAAATGATGGGACTTCATGCTTCAGTTGGTATTGATCAAAGGGAAAAACAACTTTGGTGTTAGATGTTAGATTATGAACGACTATTGTTGGCGTAGTTTTGGGCGGCGTTTTGGATGAGCAATTGTACGAGTATCTCTGAAATGCAATTTGTGCGCTGAAAATGTATTTTATTTTATTTTTTCGAGGCGTGCATAGTTTCCGCATAAAATATAGTGTAGCCGGATACGGAGATAAAAATGCATTGCACCATGAATGGGAAATGTTTTTCTGCACATTCGGATCACGCAATCTTGCTGTTTTTTGATTTGGAGAAAAATATACACAATCAGTGGTAATGAACAGTTTACTGTGAAGGTACCTACAGGGGATATCTTTTTAGAAGATATTGATTTTATCACGGGTTACAGGTTGTAGACTGCGAGAGGCTCATCATGCGATCGTTGGTAAACTGCATGAAATTTGTACCTATGTACATTGCATTTTATTGAATTAAATTTTGAGCTGACCCTCATTTTATGCATCTTCTGTAAAATTTCGGTCTTATAAACAATCATGTTGGGCGACAGTTTAAGACTATTCTAGGTACAGTAGGAGCTGACGGAAAAAGTCTAAAAATACATTTCTTTCCGAGTGGCCAATTTACATATTCCGACAGCCTCTAAGATTGTCTTTTTCTCCTGCTTCAAGTGTCAAATGACAGCCCGAAAAAACAGAGGTTTACATCTACGCGGTGCTTTGCCAACTGTCATTGGTTTATTGGCCAAGGAGAATGAAGTGTAAGTCAGCCGCAGAGTCGTGGATGGAGTCAGCCGCAGAATCGTGGAGGGAATACAGAAGACTTGGATCCCTCGAAAAGTTGAAGAACACCTCTTTTATTATTGTGTGCATTATTTGTTGTTGTTTACTTCTATGACAGGGTTCTAAAAACACTTGGCATAGGACATCAAGTACATCTGGAACCTGTATACCAAACTTTACGATTCGACAGATAGGTCGTCAAATTTCGCCCTCAGTGACTGGAGTGATGGCGCTTTTCCTTTAGACTAATTTTGCGGATAGCTTACACGGCACTGGGCGAGTCAATTGGTTTCCCAATTTTCAAATTGTTCTGATTTCAGACGTCGGAATACTGCACCCTCATTAAAGAGATAACTCTTCCATCCATTTCATTCCAACTGATTTACTTAAAAAAATAAGCGACACGTGAAGCTTGTTGTTATATTTTTTATGAACACTAAGCTTTTATCCCTTGTCAGCAAAGTAGGTGCAGAGAGAACCCCATTCTTGTTTGCAATTGACAAATTAACGAATAGTAAGCTAGCGCAATAGGCCCATTTATGATCCCAAGTTTAACTTCTTTAAATCACACTCTTGGGAAAGTTTTTATTTTTTTTTGGGACGAATGGACTTGGCAGACATTCAATATGCTCTAGTGAGGTCAAACATTTTTAACAAAGAAGGCCACAATCGATCTTACTTTTGCAAGTCTCCCAATAAAATTAAAATATAAATATTCATCAAAAATATGGAACACATTACAATCAAAAACAAATTCCACTTTTCAAAAAAAACACCCGATGGCAGGTCCTTCAAAATTCAAATCACTAAAAGTAATTAACCACACAAAGTGCGCACTTGACTCTGCCATTCTGCCAGCACAAAAAACACACAACACAAATTGAAATAAAATAAAAATCAAAAAAGCTCTTAAATCTAGTTCTACACCTTACTACGCAAAAAAAAAAAAAACTTAAAATCTAAGAAAACCGTGCCTCAGACACATCTGCTAACCCAATTTCCATTGTGCATCTGTTTTAATAATTGTACCAACGCTACACATCTCCTCATTCTCACGTCTTAAGTTTTTTTCTTTTAGAGAAGAAAAATTAAAACAATATCTTAAGTATCACTAAGAGTCTATGGGAGAATTTAAAAAAAAAAGTAAGGGGAAAAAACAGAAGAAGACTGATCGTAAATTCGTTTGAGTGATTTTTAATTGATTGTTTGAAGGCATCGTGACGGCTCTGGCCTGGAAAAGAGATACTACACCAACAACAACCGCACAAATGACAAACAATTAAAAATGTAAAGAAAAATAACAGAAACAAGAAGATAGAATTCACGTACACATCTCCCGTGATCGGTAAAAATTATATTCGCGATCTTCTTCAATTTCTTCTCAACTTGGTTCGACTCTTGATTGAGGGCCGGGCGGGTGCGCTATCGCGTTTGTTATTATTTTCCTTTTCGCTTTTATCATTTTCCGCGCTGAATTTTTTTTTGTTTTGCTTCTAAATTTCATTTCGATTTGATTTGATGTAGTACATTTTTTATTTGATTTTTAGGCGTAAATATTTTGAATGAGAAACGTTGTCTGATCAATTTGCTGAACGGGTATTAGCGGTTGAATTTTCATGATCATTTATTTATGGCGGGTAATTTAGAATTTAATTGATCGATTAAATGTTAGTAACGGGATTTTATCTTTTGCGTTGTTGCACGGGGTTGGTGTGTTGAGAAAATTAAATTTCAATTGGATTCTGTTTTGCTGTGGCTATGCGACTTTGATTATATTTAAATGGAAATACATTTGAGCACATGTACTTGTGTGGAAGATTCAGAGATTCGGCTGAATTTAGTTTCAGAATGATTGGCGAGACCGAGAGGCTGATCATTGGTCACTGGAAAAGAAATACGTTAGATAAATATATAAAGCTTTCATCATAAATCGACAGAATCCTTAAAATGTAATAGGAATTCTGTCAAATGCTATTGGGTTTTCTGTCAATCTAAAATATGCACAGCAGCTCCTTTAAGAAAGTCATATGAATGCATGACAATGTGCGCTTCAGCAAAAATTTGTTCGTCGAAGAGAACCTGAGTACCCAAAAGAACTGTTCTCTCGATTTGTTGGCAAAAAATTTGTTTATTTGGAAATGCTTTTCGAAAAGCACTGACTCTTTGATTTCGGTTGTCCACTGCCCAACCATTAGGCTTATATTTTTAGTACAGAAATTCCATTGACTCGTAGAAAAATATATCCATCCACCTGTTAAAAAAACACCGTTTGTGTCAGCGTTTTCAGTGAGCCGAACAATTATGTCAATTATGTAATGAACAACTTTTATCGACTGTCTAAAGTTCCAAAGTTCTATTGAGAATAATTAATGTAGGTGTGATCCAAAATACACTCCAAAAACCCAAGACAGAGACCATTCTTCTTTACAAACTCATCAAAGTGTTATATAAAAATTTTGTAAAATAATTCTACGGCCGTTTATTTCAGGTGAGATGTGGCTCGCATTGTTTCCCCCTTCTTCGGCCAGTGAACCCTATAAACACGTACTTATCTGCATCTGATAAGTATGATTAAGTATTTAAATTATAAATTATATGCCATTTTTAGCAACAATAGCTGAGTGACATTCTTTATATTTTACTGTCTACCCCAGACACATCGTTAAGGTTAAAAATTAGTAGGTAACATTGTGAAGCTCTGCAACATTTGTTTGAGTTTAAAATAATTACAGATTTCCAGGAGATAAGGTTAAAGGCAGCAATTTGTTGCCTCTTTATTTTTATTTTTAAAATTTCTTTAGGTAAGCAGATAGTGCAAACAAAAACCGCAAACTTGTTAGTATGACACCACTTCAGTTGGTAGATCGTACATTCCCCAGAGCCGGTTTGTGTCGGCCATCGGTTCTTATGGTTTGTTTACCAATAAGTATTAATTTAAAAGTTATAATCTCTAAAGTGAATTTCTTTGAATAGTCAGCTATAATTAACTGTCAAGGTTGCGCTAAAAAAAGTGGTTATGCCTTCCCAAGAACTGTTTCTAAAGGTGGTTCATTTAAGTTGTATATTAATAATGGTCTCTATATAAACAATGTTTAAACTCTTTAATGTTTCCAGGAATGTCAGAGCGGTTTTCTTTTTTTTTACTTTCGCTTTGCTAAAAATAAAGAAATAAAGAATCTGCCGGCCGATCCTTCTTTATTGATAAACTTTTGCCCAGAATACCTACATTTTGCCACATCCAAGAATTGATAAAACAATATTTATTCGTTTGATAAAATCAATATACAATGTGCAATATTATTTAAAAACGAAAATGCATCCCAACATTGGCTGTGATGTTGCCGCGAGCCGCCGCCGCTCGGTAGCTGTCTTGTCTCAGACCGAGTCATGAGTCAATTGTTTTGATAGCGTAATCTAGTGAAACATTATGCATGCATCGTGTTTAGATAAAATATCTGTGCAATGCTACAAAGATATCGCGATGGAAAGCGAGCTTGAATTTGAACAGCAAATCAATTATGAAGTGCCGCCAATAGAGCGAACGGATTTATG
This sequence comes from Cheilosia vulpina, assembly GCA_916610125.1. NCBI lineage: Eukaryota > Metazoa > Arthropoda > Insecta > Diptera > Syrphidae > Cheilosia > Cheilosia vulpina. The sequence goes on from OU744277.1 coordinate 65,543,698, forward strand.
AGGCGCATAGACCACGCAATGCACTTGTGCATGATAAAAAAATAAAAATAATCCGCATATTCGACTGATGTTGGGGGTTTATTATTTCAAGCGGTCATGCAATGCTATATAATTATGATTTGTTGATGGCGATCAACAGAGCCAACAGAGCCAACAGAGCTCCGAGTTCTATATCTTGTGCGGTGCAGATGTTTGGGAAAAGAATTGTGTCATGTGTTGCGTAAGTATGAAGAACGCATTTCAGATGCGGATCGCATGCTCATGATCTGTCATTATACCATCACACTTGCGATGGAAAGTTTTACGAAATATCTTGACTTGTGGTCCACCAAGAGGTTTTTACTTTCAAATAAGTATTGTGTCGACATGGGATCAATAAAGGAAGAACTGAATGCCAATAGTTTAACTGACATCAGTCAAAATTACCCCATAAAATCAAAGCAGCTATTAACCTGCAAATGAGTCTTAGGTTATGTTAGATAAACGGGTAGGTAGAGCAGGGAGAACCCTGCGCTGGTGTTGAGGTCTCCGATAAAGAAACTTGAAGGAAGGTTAAACATTTTGCCATTTACCCAGCTTTCAGTTTTCTTAAACTTTGCGATGGACCTACGAGATAATCAGAAAAAAAAAATACCGTGGCCTTTAAGAAAGGGCTATTTAACAGACGCCTTCATATTTGTAAATAACACGTTTCAGTTGATAAATCTACTCCAGAGTAACTGTTAAAAGAAAACAGCAGTTGCATAACCTTGGGGCAGATTCTGTTTAACAATAATCTTCGGTACGATTTCGTTTTTGAAACTTAAAAGTTATATTCTGGCCGAATTTGTTTCACTATCATCAGCTTTTATTTTATTTGTGGAAAATGAACTGGATTAAGGTCTCTAAATGGTAATTTTGGCACTTAGTTGCTACTTTTGGAGGTCTATCGTTTCGACGATAATCGTCTGATAAATTACAGAATGAGTCTGAGGGCCCTTAAATTCACCGGCTGTGCCCTGTGTGTGATGCCAGTTTTCGTTTTGGAGGATCTTTTCAGACTCAAAATGATTTAGAAGGGGAAATAGAAAAACTCTGAGTTTGCTACGCAAAATCTCTTTATTTTTAGAATCAATTTATATTGCCCTCTGTTTAGGCAAAGTCCAAATCATTTAAATGATCGATAGTTTGAAAATATAGATTTTTTCCGGCAGATCTAAATAAAATTAAATTTGTAAAGCGGTCTTAAGTTTATTATAAATATCTTTTAAATTTTTTTAAACTATCAAACTATCTTTCGTCGAATTGTACTAATAGGAGTCCCCGTGCCGATCTACATTGAGTAAAAATTGACAATGATACATAAGAAGGAAGGCAAGTGGTGGATACAACACTGGATGTGAAAAACAAGTGTTGGGAGCGTTTTACATAATGTTAAGAAGTACGTTGAAGAGAACGAAGGTCTGGAAGGAAAACGTCTTCAACTGAGCATCGGACGACCCAGTCTATGTCAAAGATGATTATGATACTGAATGTCAGTGCCACAAAAAATCGCACTAAAACTTGGTCTTTTAAAAAGTTTCAGGAGAGAGTGGAGTCCCATAGCTCACTTGGCACCGAAAGGGATCATCGTCTGACAACAAAATAAAAGAGTGAATCAAACTGAAGTCATGCGAATTTTAATGATTTAATGTCCCACACTCACATTAATTTTACAGGACATGGACGCCTTAGGGTCTATCCACACGAGCACTCATTACAATGATATTTTATAGGAAAATCAAGGGCGATTCGATGAAGAAAAAAAGATATGCTACGTGAGGAGTATTAGGTAAAATGTAGCAAAACTGATTTTAACTTCATGAAAAAGAAGATAGACTACGAAATACATTCCGGAAAATTGTTATTCTGTGGAATCAGTTCACTAAAAATTCGTCCCAGGCTTACACTATAGCCGACCATATTCTTTACTTTTTTACTTTACTTTACTTTACTTTATTCATCTACCGAGCTTAACTCTAACAGATTTCGGATATAATATATCGCTGCCTTGGATTGACAGTGGCATAAGTCAAAAATCTCTAGTTTTACAGGACAGAGCTTTTAATTTTTTGATTTCATTTAATTGCAAATATGGAAATGATAAATAATTATTATTGAAATATTTTTAATGTAAATAAGATTCAGTAACATTACCTTTAATAATTTTAATTGAAGTCACCCAAAAACCGTAACTATCGCCCAAGTTTTTTAACCTCCTTTCGAGTTGTGCCATTGCTTAGGTAAAATTCGTTCGAACATTTGAAGTTATACCATAGGCACAACACAAAATAGTTCTATATTAATGACAAACTATCTATAAAAATGGCATGCAATTTACCTGGAATAATGGCACAACACAAAATGATCCGTTATCAACGAACACGTTTAAACGCGAACCCTGGTCTAACACAAATTATGCCACTGCTCAGGAAAACAATGCAACCTTCCACTTGAAGCACCGCAACACAACTAAAGATGTGCCAGTTTAGATGTAAGGGTGGGGGTAAGTTGATACTGGCATAACTGCCCTCTGGCGGAAAACCGATGGAAATAGCAATGTGCCATTTTACATGGAAAAGAAATGAAGGAAATGTAGTCTTTTTGTGCAACAAAACCAAATTTCATAAGTTTTGAGTTATGCCACTGTCAATGTAAGGCAGCGATATGGTGATATAAGAATTAAAAATATATAGTATAATACAATAGGTTTTAAGTAACTTAGGAATTAATAAATAAACAAGAAGCAAAATTTTATTATGATACATGAATATTTAAAATTACAGATTTAACTTTCTCTCTATCATCACACAAATCAATTTCTGTACAAACAGAATTGAATAAATTAATACATTTAGTAGTAGGCTCATTAAGACCATAATTGTAAATATGCCTAGGATTAAATAATAAATTTCTAGATCTGAGTATTCTTTCAGGTGCGTAAAACAAAAAATTCTCTAGAATTTCAGGACACTTTAGGCGATAAGAAAACACATCATGAACAAACAATATACACTGAACATTACGTCTTTTCTCAAGGGTATCTAACCCTATTAATGCACATCTAGTAGAATAAGAGGGTCTTTCATCAAGGTTCCATTTCAATTGAGCAATTACAAATCTTGTAAATGACTTTTGCACTCTTTCCAACCGATTTATAGAAGTAAAATTGTTAGGGCACCAAATAATGGAGCAATATTCAAGAAAAGGACGAACAAGGGACATATAAACAGATTTAAGAGCATAAGGACTAGAAAATACGGCACATGATCGTTTGAGGAATCCAAGCATAGAGTTAGCCTTAGCAACAACATAGTCAATGTGAAGTGAAAATGAAATTTTGGTGTCAAAAATCACCCCAAGATCCTTAACTTCAGTTACGTTAGTAAGTGAAATTTCGGAAATGTTATATTGATAAATAACTGGAGACAAAATACGGTAAACAGAAAAGGAATGACATTTTGTAATATTCAAGGACAGCTGGTTTAGCTTGCACCAATTGACAACTGAGTTCAAATCGGATTGAAGCCTATTGCAATCGAAAATGCTTTTAACACGCAAAAATATTTTTAAATCATGCTGAAGCATAGTTGGAATATCATTGATAAAAATATTAAACAGCAGAGGTCCTAAGTGACTGCCTTGGGGAACACCCGATAAAACGTCAATAGGCCTCGATTGAGACGAACCAATTTCAACAATTTGCTTCCTTTTTGTAAGGTAGCTATAGATCCATTTAAGGAGGCTCGAGTGAATGCCAAATGATCTTAATTTATCGATGAGAATATTGTGACAAACAGTGTCGAAGGCTTTCACAAAATCTGTAAATAAATACAACATCAACCTGATAACCTAATTCTACGGAATCGAAGAGGTATTTACTGAAAAGCATTAGGTTAGTCACTGTAGATCTACCAGATACAAAGCCGTGCTGGTGTGTAGTGATTTGTTCTTTAAATGAGAAATTGAGTTTGGTTGTCACAATTGACTCAAAAAGTTTTGGAATAGCAGAAAGTTTTGGTATACCACGATAATTTTTTACTTTCTGCTTTGAGCCAGCTTTGAATATGGGGGATATAAATGACGTTTTCTGTGCCAGACGATAGAGATAAATTATAAAGAAGTTTTAATGGGAAGGATAACGACCGAGTCAATGAAACACACACTTTAATGCCGTATTTTGGATACGGCTGGTTTTTGAATTTTTCTCGAGCGAGTTGTAATTTAGGATTTTTGCCAGAAGTTTTCAAAAGATAGTGAGGTGTAAAAAAACCTTTAAGCTTGTGTCTTTCCGGGTATCAAACCTGGAATCACTGGTTCAGCACTCTAAACAACTAAACCAATACACCCGATCACAGTGTTCCTGCTAAATTTAATAGAGTTTTCGGTTGTTTCATCATTTCAATTGATCAACACAAATCTTCATTTAAACAGGGTCAGCGGTAAAATCAATCAATGATCATTGATGTTATATCTTTTAAGTAGGGTCGGTTGGGGTAAATGTAAGCGGCCGTTATTTTCATACTTTAAATATAGTTCTCGGAACCCAGACATAAAAAAAATCTGAATTTGGAGTGTCGCGACACCGGTGCATGCAATACCCTTCAGTTGTTGTTTGGCTTTCGTTCGCAATTTTCAAGGAAATAAATTAACATAAATTCATGTCTGTTTACTTTTACCCCATAGGCGAGCTCCCTGCTCTAAGAGAACAGAAATTTGTTGTCCCCATTTACCTACCCCAGTATTTTTATAAACTATGGGGGAAATGTAAACACGGAAGGGGTAAATGTAAACACTGCCCTATGTCTTTTTTGGGTTTTTATAACTTGATTAAGTCATCATATGTGCAACATCTTGTATCTTATAATATAATATCCGTTTTCGAAAGTTAAAAAAAAATTAAATTTAATATTTTATATATTTCTGAAAAAAATGTGTCTTTGAAAAATGCAAAAATCGTCCCCATTTACCCCAACCGACCCTATATATATTGATTGTTTAATTACGTGCTCATTGCTTGGAATAAAAATGAAATAAAATGAAATGAAAAAAATGAAAAACTATATACCCACTATGACAAAAATATTTCCCAAAAGCCTTTAGCCCTCCAGTCGCGTGAAACCCTCTTTTGGGCCCAGATTCGAACTCATACTTTTGTTCTTTCATTCAAAGTCCTCATTATAAAACTACAAAAATCTGACGAGGGGTTTTATCATTGATCGAAGCGGCCGATCCATGAATGAGCATTTCTTTGAAATTATAACGATTTAACAAACAAAACGAGTACGAATCCCCGCACTTTTCCCACGGAGTAACAAATGATTCTCTTCCTCGTTTCACCGACATGGGCAATCCTGCAATTGCACTCCCCCCGTAAACATAGTATCCATATGCAAATCATTAAAGGAATAATAAAACCGCACGATTTCCACACTTTCATAACAAAAATCAACTCAGAACTACAAACACGAGTAAATTTACCATAAATATACCTACAAAACTTGCAGTACCACTAAAAATCGCTGCAAATGTTTACACAAACGGCACGCAGCGTAAATAAAAGACGAGCTGCGGCCAAAAGCGTGCCTAACCAAAGTGTAATATATGCTCAGCAAAATTTCAAGGAAAGAATTCCACACCGCCCCAGTCAGAAGTTCACGAAATAAGAACTGCCAGAGACGCTCCCCAAGCTAAATGTCAAGCGTTCAAAAAACTCGAGCGATTTCGCACTATTTGACTCCAAAGCCAAAGTATATGCGAGCACCAGTGCCAAGAAAACGACAAAATTAACAAAAATAAGAAGACTACACTTTTTCAGATACATACCATGCGACTCAAGTCAGTTTAGATATATCCAAGAATTTGTTTAATCGCACGTACTTTTGTAAAAACTTTCGCGAGGAGAAAATGTTTTTTCTTTTTTATTAATACAAAGTTTCATTCAGAAATAAAACAGCAAAATCACGATCGCGGGAACTATTCAAAAACAACTCTTCACAGTTCACTGACAAATTGTATGCACAGATAGCGGCGCACTTCTAATTTAGACGAAATCTCAGAACAGACTGAATGTCTGAAATCGCTCGTCAAGATTTCAATTCTTACGTAGGACGAACGAGTTCGGTTGGTTCGTGGTTCCTTCGACAAAGCCAATCGTATTGATGATGATTTCTTTGAACGATCGTCGTGGCACTCACTTGTTTTTAGTCGTCTGACTGTCGGCCAAAGTGTGAGTTACTTTTGTGTCTGCAGAGCGCACCCCAAGCAGAACAAAATTAAGATACACACACAAGACACAATATTGAAATTGATTGCATCTGAGTGGGAGCAGGATAGAAAAAGACCAAAAGTGTGTGTACAAAAGGAGATGCGTACGCTTTGCTTTAATTAGGTCAGCAAAGGGATAAGCCCATGAGAGCTGAGACGGTGTTTGTGAAAAACAGAAATTTACATAACGCACACGAGATACAGGTAGAGGTAGAGGTACTTCGCGCGATGCAACCCTTAAAGCTGAGAAGGAGTGGTTAGTTTTTTTTTTATTCAGAACAGAACTCATCACAAAGTCGCAGGTGCATCGTTAACATTTTATGACCAATCATGGGTTTTTCCAATCCCGTAATCAACTTGACATATTATTGAGATCATTTATAACCTAATGTAACTACAGCAGGTAGGTAAAGATTAAGAAAATTTGTTTGGTGCAAACAAATATGGTAGCAGTTTCACGCGACTGTCTCCAAGGAAGCAAACATACACTTGGCTGATACCGCAAGTCAACCCCAGCAGATGGTCTCAGGTTTAAACAGATATTACGCTGCGAAGTGTACTCGCATCTACTGTTATGTGTGCGGTTACGTGTACCTACTAGTCCGTGATCAACATTCATCACATCTGTGTGTATGCATATTTGCTTGGTTACTGGCATTATGTTTGGATTGCGTTGGAGTTGAATCCGATGTGACACTGACACTTTGCCTTGAGTCCCGTTATCTAGATGATGGTTGAAGGGTCTCCTTTCTGTCTTATGTGGAGCGCCGAGATATGGAATCATGTAGTCACTCACCTTGATCTTGGAAGTGTTGATTTATGGCCGGTGACACTCGAGTAAATGTAACAGGTAGCCCAGCGGCGGGTAGGTGGTAGGCAGCTCTGTGTAGGTATACATGATTCAAGTGGAAAGGTGTCAACAGCATGTACTCATGAGTTCATGGAATTGCGGTAGGTGCACTAGTTTTGGGAAATTTTAAATATTTATTGTAAATGGTACAGTCCTCTGGATTATGAGGGACTTTTACTGATTCAATTTATGGTGACTCAAGTTCCACATGATCCTAAATGGGACGGTTTATGACTTACAAAGAGTGGTCATAAGCATTGAAAAATAGATAGTCCGAGCAACAGGTCCGTATAGGCCTGACTTCTTCCAACCATTCGTTTGTCTGGGTTTTTTTGTTGGAACCTACACCAAACCGCTAAATTGAGAACTTTTTTCAGGACAGAAAGACTCTCGGATGTATGTCAGAAGTTCTGACTTTCTATAAATCTAACCTAAGACACCGCTCTTTGCAGTCCAACACACTAACCACCGGGACACTTCGTCTACATTCAGAAGCAATATACTTTAATAATATACGACTGGTCGTGATCTTTGGTTCAATGGCATTCGATCTTAATGTCTAGTCTTCTTTATTGATAGGAAACTGCTTTGATATATCCATCCATAGTGACAAAAGTCCTACTGATAAAACTCCCTAACACTGAGAATATCTTGCAAAAATCTATTGAGAAGATCTATTTGAATTCGCATAGGTACCCAAAAAGTATAGGTTCGTGTCAAAAAAAGTAATAAGCACGACATAAAAAATTACACTCCGCAAATAGGTATAAAGACCTAGATTTCTGACCGAGTTTTTTTAAGGGCTTTAATATTATCAAGAATACCGTCGCTAGACAGTGTGGCGTTTGCATCTTCCGAGTCGATTTGATCCAGGATGCGCGTAAGCTTGAATTTCTAGTCCGGTTTAGCTCCGCTTCTTTTATATTTCTATTAAGATTTAAAATACAAAATTAACACTTTGTACAAGGAAGTAGATACCTATGCATATTAAAACGGACGACCTAAGAATGGCACCGACTTTCTATGAAAACCAAGCGCTTCAAGTTTCAGGAGTACAATTTTGTGAGAAATTTTGCCAACACTTCTTTGCAAAAGTCTTACAATTTTTAACCTTCACACTAAATATTTTGTAGGTCACAATGTGAATTTTTTTATTGAAAATTGAAAAGGATAACTTCGACAAACAGTCGATATTTTCGTAGGTTTTTTAGACACAGTATGGGTGAAGTCATTAGGTCGATGTCATATTTTCAATGAAGTGTAAAATGAGGTAAAAACCTTTAGATAAAATTCAAAACTTTTAAACCGGAGACTGTAGAGAAACGTCTATATTTGGTTTACATTTCGAATTTGAGAAACGAGCTCATTACGTAAAAAGATAGAAAAAAATCCGTCCCTCCGTCTAGTCGTCTGTCCTGGAAACACACGGACTAGTCCGTCTATCGGTATTGCCGAGCCCGTTTTTTTAGTTCACTATATCATTGCGATTCCAGTATCAAAAGCTAGCTAGAGTCTTTATCACTGTCTGCTCTAAGACTGTTCTAAAATAAAGGATGGAAATGAAATGATCAGGCTCTGAATCTGCCTCTGCACACAATTCACATTTCGTCTTACCATACCCCATTTATTTGCTAAGCCGCTGCCGACCATCGACTTAGTGTTTTAAGATTGATAGCACTATCTATTCTGCTACCAAATATTTAGCAAATAAGATCATAAAAATGAAAGAAAGGTAGCTGCAAGCCAGGTTTCACTGGTAAACATACTCGGTAGAGCGTTTTGTTGCGAACAACTTTGCTATACGTGTGAAACAAAAAAAAATGTGAACCTGCATTTCAAGTGTGTACTGACTTTACTTTTGGTGGTCTTGCAGCAACAACAGTTTAGTCAAAATAACTACAACGTAGACTACAAAATAAAAGTAGAGAGGCAGCAAAATATTTGGCAACTGAAACGCGCTATTTTTGGCAGTGGTATGAGATGTTCTTTGAGTGACAGTGGCTGAGAAGTTGAGTGGCAGTTCATTTCGAAATGTTCAACTATACTGGCATTGCGAATGACAGATTGTTCGTGTAAGCTTAGCGACCATAAGTTGCGTTTATCCTGAGAATTTGCTGACAACTTCTACAACAGGCAGGAAATTGCCAGCTGAATAGTTATTTTATTTAAGGGGCAAAAAAGAAATGTCTGTCCAAGTGATAAGGAAAATTGACTGTCGAAAGCTGTAAAAGAATTTTCCCAAAATTCCAAGTGTTATACAGTAGCCTAAAGATTTTTTTATCAATTTCGTTTGGAATACAAAAATCAGTTTTTATTCGGTGTAAAAATATTTTACATTTGTGTAATTCTGTTTGCGTTGCCTTTGGTAAATTATAACTAGCTGTGTTCTCAACTTTGTTTGCGATTTGACAATTTGCAGTAGCGGGTGCAGGAATTTTTATGTTTTTGGGTGGGAGAGAGAGAGACTTAATTTTGTGATGAATGTTTGCCAATTGAATTCATGAAAGAATTTTGCACAGCTCTCTGAGCTGTTGGGCTAAAAGTTGGGGGGTCGCAAGCCCCCTTAGCACCTGCGTACGCTACTGTCCCTTTAGTTAGGTATGCATAATTCATTTGCCTTATCATAGTAGCTCAACTGAGAAGTCTATGATAAAGCGTTGCTATGCTCAAATGTAGAATGCATACTTTTCCTCCGCTCCGCTCGAACAGACAAAACGCCATACAGTGCAGTGTTGTTAGCAATCTCTCTTCTATAATCCCACGAAGCGTGATCATTTTTCCCCTTTCACCTTAGTCAAATTCCCTTTTAAAAGCACACGATACTTTTTTTGTGTCAAAACAAGATTTCAAAAGTGAAATATTTATTACACGGAAAGAAAATCACGTTAAATTAACCTTTCGTATAAAAACCACAGTTTGTAACAATGTTACTTTTACTTTTTGGTACTAGCAAATTTTGATAAAAGACGATTTACATGAGCAGTTTTTTATGGACCATCGTGGGTTGATAATCATGGTGAATGTTTTTTGTTAGATTTCTGAAAGTCCCACGATTTTTGTGCTTTTTTCCCTTATCCCACGGAAGGCTTTTCGGAAATCGAAATTCCCAGAAAAGGGATAAATCCCACGATATAACAACACTGATTGAAGTGCCTTGGATGTGGGCCGATCACATTAAAACAGAACCACGTTGGTGATATTTTTGATTTAATGAAATAAACTTTATTTGGTCATTTGTTAGGTTTAAGTCTGTCTTCTAGATGCAACCGAAAGCTGATTGACAACATAAAATATTTAAAGAAGTACTGCGTCGAGTACTCTTTTTTATTGTACACATAAATATTGAATAGGAACTGTTTACGTAATGTAAAGATAGAAAAACAATGAATTTTGTTCAAAAGCACTCCAAAAAAGCCTTAAAAAACATTTCAAAAATATTTCAAAGAAATCTGTTGAGTAGCTTTCACGTCAACCTGCGTTACAGACAGACAATATATTTATTTTATTATATGTCATCACGCTCAAAAATTGGCTCCAATCGAGTGCGATTTAAGCTCGGTTAAAAACCAAGTGTTAAAATTATCCCAGTCTCTGTTGAAAAAAAAAGAGTATTCGTTGTTAAAAACTACCGAGATAAAAGCAACTGTTATAAAAAAAAAAACACTTCATCAGTTGTTTTCAACCAAGTTTCTTGAATTCAGTTTTTTGCGACCCAGAAAACTGATAAATCGGTTATTTTTAACCGCGTTTCCTGAACAAGGTCGACTCGGTTTTTTGAATCCACTTACTCTGTAGGGGCTACATAAACATTAGAACTAAATAGTTTTTAATCGAAATTTGGTTGATTTTGAATAATTAATTTTTCTGCGTGTAGATGATGTACAAAATTGCTTTATATTGACATTATTTTAGTTTTGTCAACTCCGATAAATTAAAAGTAGTACTATCCTTCAATGTACAAAACAGCCGAATTTGATGCATAAAACACTTAAATTTTTAGCTTAATGCAGCTGCTTTTAAAGATTATCTCATAAACAATCGCAATAAAAGCAGTCAATAAAAATACAGATCAGTCAATGCGCTGGAATCCCACACAGAGTACCACACCATTGAATAAGCCACCTCGCCGACACTTAAGCCGACCACTTGAGAACCTGTCGACAAACGAGGGCACCAAATACAGCCCTTCATCTGTAAAGAGCAAACAACGTTAATGACTTCTGAAAAACCGTCGACTTGAATGATGAGTAATCAGCGAGCAAACCTCCGAGGACAATACAGTTCAAATCCAATGCTAAATTACACCACTCTTCGGCGAAGGAACCTCTGCCCTCCGCGTGTGCTACTTCTTTTAGACTAGACCCTCTTCAATCAATTGTATTCCGAAGATAAACACGAACGTCCTACATGACCAGGTCTCTCATTTATATCTTCCGCAGACTCGGTTGCTGTGACTCTTGGGTGTGTCCTTGAAGTAGTACAATTTATGTGAACAGATTATGAATGATGACTTCGCTACAGTGTGTTTAATTGGTATCTGACTGTGTTTTCTCTCTTAATTCTTAATTGCAAAACAACGAGCTCATTATTAAGATTTCATAATCCCCTGTCGATGGAAAGAGTAAGCCCAAGGGTATCATGACGATGCCCTGCAACCGAACCAACACAGTAACTCTAATCAAAGAAACTCATCCGAATTGGAAACAACTTACGTCACAAGATCACACATCGGCCGTACGTAAATGACCATAAAGCCGATGTTACTTAACGCCTTGGACGCATGTCACGAGCACGTCGACGCTGACGATGCTGTATCTGTATCCATCTGTGTCGCATTTGTTGTTGTTTTTTTTTCACACGTCCGTCTATCGGTGGGGAGGGAAGTGTGTTTTGGCCGACTTACGTTTTGCAGAAGCCTTCATTAGCAGCACCATGTTGCCATAGTCGCAGACCTACATCCAGCGTCATCTCTGTTATTTGCGCTCGGATTTGTCACTTGTTGATGCATACTAATCAAGAGAAACGCCGTCTGTATGGCCGCGTTGTCGATGTCGATTTGTTTTCATTTGCGACAATATTGCCGCATGCATTCTGTGATTCTGTCATTGCAAAACCTCACATGCAACACGGTGCGATTAAGCGCATTTTGTCCAACATCATTCTGATGACGGACGCTGATGACGATTACAGCGTTCCAGAGCCGTTCCCTCCCAGATGACAGTTTACGGCTATAACTACCATACATTTTTATGCTGTAGTGTTATATCAGCAGACACAATGTTGACAGGGAAATTTTATTTTTCAATCAAGCCGCGTTGTTACTGTTGCTGCGACAGCGGTTGTATGTACTTTTAATGACTTTTTATGGGTGACAGTGGCACTATGGCTGCTGGGTGGGTGTGTACTGGATGTGTACAGCGCGTCGAACCGCACGACAAGTGAATTTCATTTGCAGACATTCGAAATGGTATAATTGAAAAATCTGCTTTGTTTTTTCTGCAGTCGCGTTCCGGGCGTGTTATATTGGATAATTGTGTGTGTAACACACATTCAATTATTTGGGTTAGCAAAAACAACAAACGGCCAGAAAATGTTTTTTGTTTTTGTTTTCTGTATAGCATTATAGTGCGACCCAAATTTGGTAATTCGATGATTGTGGCAAGTTCGTGAGGGACTTGTTTAGAATAAATTAAATTGGATTTGGATATATTTCTTTTTTGCTGTTAAGGGGTTGATTTTGCAACCCACAGTGATTGGTACTTTGACCACGCGTAAATGTTTTTTTTTTTTTCGGTTTCAAAGCATATAAAAAAATTGTGTCAACAAAAATATTGTACTTGCATTTGGCGTTATTTATTGAACTGGTAATTGCCGGGGAAAATGTTTTCTGTTGACACGACACGTTGTAATCATGTTTGCCAATAGTTGTTTTTAGATGTTTTGACGATTTTCAATTTGAATTGGATGCACTTTGGTATGGTTTTGTAAGTGGTGGATGGGGGAAGACATCTTTAAAGAGTTGTCCATAGAATAAATGAAGCGAAATGAGGATGATTGGTTGGTTGGGTTGGAGTGACTCTAGGTAGGCTTATTGTGCTGCTGCTGGGGATAATACGTGGGTCAAACTTTTCACTCCTGGAACCAATTTCAATGAAATGATGTCGTAAGATTTTCTGCGGAAATATTTCTTTCAAGTGTAACCATTATAATGCAATAATTTTTTTGTAAAATATTTTTTTTTTCAATTTTTAAATAATAATTTATTTTTAAAAATGTAAAGTCAATATAAATATCGTAAAATCCGGAGGCGAATACAGGGTGGCATAAAAATCATATAAAAATTAAAAAAAAATACAAAAAGAGATCAAATTTTTTTACTTTTGATTTGATTTTTGCGTCACCCTGTATTCGGTTTCACCAGTTATCTTATGTTGACTGCACAATTATTTTTTAAGCTCTCGGGTATAACTAACAATAGAAAAGGAAACTAATTTTAAAAAAAATTTTCAATTATTCAAGTAGGTACATCTAACTTCTATATAAATAAAAATTGTATTTGTTGCCGATTCACGCCTTAACGCATTCACCGATTATAACCAAACTTTCACACATCTTTGGTAATTGTCTATATATGGTTTTTGTGAAGTTTGGTTGAAATCGGAAAACGTATGTGTGTGTTGTGCGTGCGTGAAAAAACACATGAAAATCAGTACATTTTGGGTTTTTCCAAAACATTTCACATTTTCGGGTACAAACTCAAGAACGGCTCGACGAATTTGAACGATTTTTTTGTTGTTTTGTTTGTCTGGAATCAGGGATGGCTGAAGAGAAATAAAAATTCGGAAAATTCTCAACAGGTGGCGCTGTTGGCATATTTCGTTTTTCATCTATCTCCTTCTATAAACGTTTGAATGAGTCGTATTGTGTTTGAATTGATGTTTTCTTAATGCGTTAACCGATTTTGTTTCTGGCTTTCAATTGAAAGGTGACGTCAACACCAAGGTTTCAATGGATATACGGTCTTTGTATGTTTATTGGTTGTACGAGTTATAAGTATTTTAGTGAACAATCCTGTGTTGTCGACCTCCGTAACCCCTCAACCGATTTGAATGAAATTTTGTGGATTTCTATGTCTGGTTTCAGCTGGGAAGATAGGATAGCTTTGAACCCGATAGGTGGCGCTGTTGTCGATGTCTCTCTGCTTTGGGTTGGTAGGCGCAAATCGCAAGCATTAAAGAATATGTGAAGTGCCATGTGGCCTATGTGTGCGGCACATATCGCTTGGTAGAAAGAAGGGAAGGTAGATTTTCTTCATTATTTGTATATGTACTATAATTTTTTCAAATTGACAACTCGCCCAAGTAGTCCAGCATACTAACCACTGAGCCACCGTGTTTACAAATTACAACTACTGATATTTAATGTTTCATAGCATCTTTATCGAGTGTGAAGTGGAAAAACAATTATCCGAACGGTGATTCTTACTTCCCGGGCAAACTTTGGACGACTGCCACGACAAAATCTCATCTTTAAGCACAATGTTTTTGGACAATCACGTTTCTGGATGTGAGGATTGCCGATTGCCCACATTCTGCTTCTGGAAAAAAAAAAACGTTAAGAAAACCGACCAGGAAATCTATGAAGTCCTTTCTATGCATTGAACTTAATTTAATTCCAAAGAAGTTTCATTCGTTCAATAGAGAAGTTAAACTTTATCAAAAAATGTTTATAATTTAATCAGTTTTAGTCGGTACAAAGTTCAACTAGTACTTTATAAAGAAACACTGAAATAGAACGCTTTTTCACTTTGTGGACCTGTTCAGCAAGTGTGGGGCATATAAGCGTTATCATTTTGTTCATTGAGTTTTGGTTTCCTTATTGTTGTTGTTATTGCTTAAGAATTGAAATGATATACAGAACTAATAATGAACCACTTACAAAATACACAACATTTATATGTTTTTCTATACAAAATAATTCATAATCAACATCGTCTGCAAATACAGAACTGTTTATAATTATTATTATCTAGGTATAGGGAACTGTCTCTACAAAGCTTCTTGCGGATCCGCATTCGGCACAACATTGTAGATCCCTTCCATTTATCTCAAAAATAGAAATTAATTCAAATGAATTGAATAAGAATCGCATAAGCCAACTTCTAGTTAGTACTAATTTTCAGCGATCTTTTGAATACTTCGAAAACTATAATGCAGCGTATTTTGTTGCACCTTTTTTACAGCATGTTTCTGTCCAACTTACATGCACTTTCATATATATTTATTTCTGTATAATAACGAAAATATTTTTCTTAAATTTCAGATAAGAGATTGGCGGACTTTGAGGTATGTATCTTATTATTTTATTAGTTCTGAGAGTTCAAATTCCAACCTCATTCTTAAAATAATTAAAATAACAAGTCCTGAAAAAAAGCACAAAAATCCACTGATAATTTTGCGAAAGAAAGCGATAAAAAAAATTTTTTACACCAAAAAATTCTGAGCGATTTTTATTTTTTTTAAGAAAATTCAGCTTCCTATTGATAAACCCGTTTGGGCACCAAATGTACTCATATCTCTCATTTTTAATATTTAATACTGCCGTTACTTTGTGAATACCCACACCATTGAGTTAGTCTTCCTCCTTTTGATAAGAAAACCGCGATATTCGGGTAGTACACCGAAAAGTTGATAATTTCTGTTGTTGTTTTTTTTTTGCGGTAAGGATTTTACCAAATTTGTGAAAATACAGAATTGACATGAGTCACTGACTTGTATGAATTAACGCAGATGTTGTATTTTTTTTCATTACTCTGATAACGCTTTCAAGTTGAGATGTTGTGATGCCAGTCATCTTAGCGGTGATAAGAGAAATCCGCGGTGAACTACGACGTAGTGATTTATTAGCAACAGAATCTAGAACAGGGATTGTGATTTGTGAAATAATAATAATAAAAATGAGCAAGTAGCTGCTACAATCGTAGCCGTTGACCTTATCTCAAAAGGTGAGACTTTGCGAGTGCTATCACTGAATTGAGAGTCACTATCAGTTAACTCAGTCAAGCCTTTTAAGAAGAAAACAACGCTCGATCGCTAGTGCAGACGTTTGGGAAGCTTTTCGAAAATTAAATAACGAAGAACGACCTGGTGATCTGTTCCGTAACGAGTTGGGTGTTTGTTTCACAATGCGTTGTTTTAAAATGAGTTACATTTAATAACCATCATCACATTTCAATGTTTCGCCATCTATGTTGGATAGTTCCTCATAAAAATCAATAAGCCGTTGAAGCTACAGCTCCATTTAGGGCCATTTACCTGGGCCGGCATTCTGTAAGGCGATAACGTTTAAACGTTTTCGTGCGCACAAACGTAACGTCAAAAACGAAAGTTCTCGTTGGCTTGAAAAAAATTGCAAACGATCACATTTTCTTTGACGTTTTCACTTTTCTTGCTTTATGTAACCTTAAAAATGAACAGATTTTATCGACTCCACGAATTAAAACAAACGGCATTTATTTTCTTGACGTTTATCATTTTCCTATTTATTCTTTTTGAATTTGATGGTGTTTGATTGTGGTGAATATTTTATTACAAATGTTAGCAAACTATTATTTGTTCTATCAGTGATAGCGACGAAATTCGAATTTGGATTTGAAAATGAACATGTAAACTTAAGAAAAATTAGAAAAAGTCTGCGGGATTGTTCGAATCCTCTCACATTACCTGACAAGAGGTTGGTTGATTTTAATTTGGTTCTTAGTTTAAAAGTTCATTTTTCATTTTAGTTTTGTTCAACGTTTTAGATTGAACAAAGCCGCCTACGTAGGTATGTGCTGGACAATATTAATTGCAGCTATATAAATATATATATTATGGGTAGGCCATTCTCATTAAAAATGTTGGTTAAATTTTCCCATTTTTTAATTGCCTTCTCTCTTCTCGCGAATTGTCTGTCGAATTTTTTGCCATGAAGGTGTACTTCTCCATTCTATTAATAGTTTTTGTTATGATTGCGTTGTTGTTTAAGTCTTATTTATACATGTAATGATTGATGGATAAAATATGCGCATATTGAAAAATAATTCATTGAAACAGCTTATAAATTGTAACTTGTTTATTTAACTTTCATTTGTATTTCTACCGCCCGCCTTTGTAAACAATCAAAATCAACAAACAAAATGTTTTCAATTGTCAGCTGTTAGTTGTCAAAATAACTTGACGAAAATAAAACAACATACTGATACTTCCAAACTCTAATTTTGTTGTCACACAGTTTCTTTAACCTAAACGAATGTGAACGTCTTATTCACGTTAGGAGTTATATTAAGTAAATATTCGCTTTCGTGTGATTTCTTTCGTTTGTTGATACGCGAAAGTGTGGTTTGTTCCAGTTTCTACAGAATCCCAGCTCTGGGTTCAGATTCTGTAAGGCGAAAAAGATTTCGGTCACGCGTATTTTTCGTACATTTTTCGTGTACACGTAACCATTTGAACGTTTCGCCTTACAGAATGCCGACCATGGTTTTTCACATCCATTCGTTGTTGTATTTTTTTTTTTGTGGACGAATGTAGGATAAAGTACATTTCGCATGAATTTAACCAAAAATAGTTTTTACAAAATTGAATCCCAAGGCAATTTTGTTATATTTATTTCTTGCCCTCATAGAGTATGGGTACCTACTTACAAGTGCGTAATTGTGGTTTGTTTAAAAAACAATGTTATCTCAGGCCAAGGAAACAATTATTGTAGCACGCATTTTCGCTTAGACCACTCACATTCCAAATACAAATCAAAAGCCGCCAAATGAGATTAGAAATGGTTGAGTAGAGCAAAACATGCATGCGTAAAGATTAAGTCCTCGCGCACATAGAGATTGCTTTTTCTGGCGTTGGTTGGTGTATGCCTAAACAAAGTTCAATTAGTACCTGCATATACTTATGCGCGATCTGACTTGGCAGACTGATCGCCGGATTTAAAGATGTATTCAGTGAGTTTTTGGTTTTTCAGACATGCAAAAACCCAACTGGGAACTGCTGCTTTCGAAAATTTTAAATGCCATTGGCGCAAATTATTTAACTCAGATTATGTAAGTCAGCGTAATAAATATCCTGCCATTGGCAAATATATTATTTTGCTGGTGATCTTGCGAACATTCCACAAATCCCCACAAAATTATGTCACTCCCATTTGTCCCAAAAAATGTTAAAACGAACATGTTGCGCCAACCGTCCATTACTATATTTATTTATTGATCATCTCAATATTACTGATGTGTGTTCAATATATGCTAATCATATTATGTTTCTTGTTAAGAAGCATTCGAAAACTTTACTACATGTTCCACATGGTTACTAGGCAAAATATTTTTGCAATCAGACCGCCAGTGTTCAGGCAGCCTTACATTCCTCACATTCAGTCAAGCAACCTTTTGTAACAAAAACGAAACTCTTATCAAAGCCGCCAGATTTTCTCTCCAACAAAATCGTGAAGCGCGGCCTGCGCACTCCGAAGCCTTGAAGCTCAAATCTCCCACCGACAGAAACAGCGACTTATCTTCCAACAACCGAATTTCCTAAGAAAATCTAAAAAAATTATACGAAAATTTGTAGCCACTAAAAATTTACTTATTTTTTGATTCAAAAATAATTACACCGTGAAGTGTGTAAAATCCATGGGCATGGTCAAATCACCAAAAACGGCTATCTCGTATTGCTCGTTATGTTGCCATAACATGTTGAACTTGAATTGAAATGTACTGTGTTGGCGGCGTGAGAAGAAGCCAGAGAAATTCTGCTGCCGTGATCATGTTTTACTGTTTCAGTGTGTTGTTGTTTTTTTTGTTCTCTTCTTCACTTACGGGTTCTTTTTGTTTGTTATTTTTTTCATTGTTTATATTAATTTTCTATTTTTCTATTTTATCGTTGTAAGCTCAGTTTTTTTTTTCGTGCGCTTTGCTTTGAAGTGACATCAGATCTTGGATAACACGATCGTTGTTGTGAATGGTAGTCACGTGAATGTGATCATGTGGAATAAAAGTGCTGTGAGAATATTGCCATTATTTGCTATATGAAGGGGGTTATGGGTTTTGTGTTTTTTTTTGTGGCACAAGTTTAAAGGTTGAGCACGATGTCGAATGTTGTCGGTCGTGGGTAAATGGGAGTTTAAAGTTTAGACACTGAGAGCATATACGTAAATATAGAGCTGTCAGGGTTTTTTTTTAGACTTCCTTTTACTTTTTGTAATCTGTGGTCACAAGGAAAAACCGCTAAAGTTTGTTCAGGAGAGCAGTTTTAAATTGTTTGACTCTATTGAATTAAGCTGTTGTTTTTTTTTTTTGAAATTGTGGCCACATTTTAAAAGATATAAAGCCGAAAAAAATTTACAAAATAGATTTGAGTACGCTGAATCTAATGGCATCAAAATCTCAATTTCGTCTAAAGTCGACTTTAGCGGTTATGGTTTGTGGCCACAGATATATAGGATAGATAGTGCGAAAAATAACTCATATGCTGGCACATGCAGGCGTTGTTAACTTGTCTCTGAGTAGATGTACAGCTCTAACCTTGATTGAATTTACAATTTAAATAAGTGTCACAGACATATCACTAGTCGATAGTGTTCGTAGCTTTGGAAAACAAATAAATTGTGTCACGTTTCACTTAATTTGAAGCTTGTTACAAGTAATATCGGTTAAGGGTTAAGTTGCAACGTAGTTGGCGATATATGTTAGACAAAATTGTTTCCTTTTTCTAGTAAAGTATTTTCAACTCACTGTACTTATGTATTTATTTAATAAATGGACAGTTTTACTAAGATTTCCTTCCATGAAAAACTTCGTTAGTATAGACCTTTCCTTTCTGAGGTGTAATTGAATTTTTGTTCTCTAAAACCCCCGACTGGCCGGTATACCTTGTTGTGGTTTTTATATGACAGTTGTTACCAGTCGATACCGACTTTGATAAAAGTGTTTTTTATTAAAATTGGAAGATGCTTGTTAACCACCTTAAAAAAAAAATAATAGCGGCCGGTATGATACCCTAGGCCTAGGTTTTCACAACCATTTGTTTTTGTCAGGTTTTTATTTGTTAGGACTAGGACCAATGGAAGGGACCAATGACGAGTATACCAACGTCTGTGGTGGGATTCTAGGATAAAAACGAAACGAAAACCACTATCGCATTTCAAAAAACGAAAGATATCACGCGAAAGCGAAAATCTGCTTCATATAACTGCTTTCGTTTTCTTTTTATCGTTTGCAAGGGTTTAAGAAACGGTTTGACAAAAAAGTTAAAGTTTAAGAAGCTGTATAGTGTATATATCATATACACCTTACGACGCCTTTACGATGTTGTTTGAATTTACGCAGCCTCTACGTGGCTTTCCTGAAATTGTGATTTAGAAACATTTTTCCGCGGTAACTTTACTAAATGAGGTTTGTGTCTAAATATTTCGATAAACTATTACAGAAAACACTGAAATCTATTACTTTCTGCAACTGAATCTGATGTCGTTTTACATTGGGAAATTTGAGATATTTTTTCAGATCTCAGATTTTACGCGGTAAATGGATTTGACAGCAATATCAGCTGTACAAATTGCATTCGTTTCAAGATAATAATTCGTTCAAAATTATATCTATGTATTTCTTTATTTTGGTTTTCACGAAACTCTGCGCATTTGTTTTAAAACAAACTTTTTAAAATGTCGTGAAACAGCTGTGCAAAGTATATTGGTATTTTTGGCAGTATGTTTAAGTCTGGGAAAATATCGAGATCTGAAAAAAGTGATTCGATTTCGAAAAAATATTGTGAAAACACAAAAATGACATTTGTCAGCAAAGACTACGTAAGCTTTAAGTCATCTCTAATGCAAATTTTGGCGTTTAAGCTACGCAGGCCTAAAGCAACGTTGCTTAAGATATCTTTATAAATCACATTATCTTGCCTAAGGGCATTTTAGAGGGTGCGTAAAGTTAATCAGACTCTTCGGTTTATAAACAAGGTTGCAAATACAGTGTTGGCCAAAACTAAGGCACGAAAAGATGTCGCTTTGGAAAAAAGTAAAGAAAATTAAAAGAACCTTCGATAACTTTCTAGCTTTATTTTTTTTTAAAACAATATATACAATTAACAAATACCGATTACTGTATTTTAATATAACCGATAACTGTTTATTTTAATTAATTACATTCTTATAGGACGTCAACAACAACATAAACGCAAATTCACACAATCCTCCACATTGTTATCATCACTATGCTATTAATAAAATAAGTCACAAGCATATTTTTTTGTGGAATATAAATTAGTCACAACCACTAATTAAACAACCAAATTTAATGAGAAACGTCAAACAAATAGCATTCGCTGCATTTCTTTCGCATGAAACGAAAATGTCTTTCGTTTTTTGAAGTTACATGAAGCGAAAGGAAAACGAAAACGTCAATGGAATAGTTTTCGTTTTTTTTGCTTACGCGCAAATAAAATTTCCTTTCGTTTTCGAAGTTACGCAAATGGAAAATTTTTATCTTACAAAATTCAGATGCTTTTGAAGGGCAGTTATACACTGTCTGGAGTTTCGTAGACGTTCCCGAGAGATGTAGAAAAACGCAAACTGAAATTAAGCTACTCTCGGATGTCAGAAAATTGTGCTACGTTAGAAGTTGCAGATAATCGAAAGTTCCTTAAGATAAATCGCATATTTGTTTGGACTTCACCTTATACCAGCCATCAACTTGGTTGACTTGTGAGTGAGCTTTGCTAATTCAATAAACCAAAGTCATAAATTTTCAGCGAACGCTAAGGTTGTCATTTGGTATACAGTTGACAATTTATTATTTTGCTCTTCGACACGAAAATTAATTCTCATCGCACTTCATTTTTTTTTAGGTAACTCTATGTTAATTTTACCCGGGCACTTTTCTCTATTTAAGATTACTTTGAAAACGAGGGCGGGTATTCGGACAGTTTTATGCTGGCTCGGCAAACCGGTTAGGAAAAGGCAAGAGCCAGACAGGAGACAACCTTACAATGGATCGTCATGAAGTCTCCAGAGATACTGACAACAGATAGAACATTAGGAGAATCGAAACGATTGGTCGTAGCTTCCAAATGACTTGACGCAGGCAATTTTTAAACGAACCACAAATTTTTGCTTGCCATTGAAATTTTATAGATATTGTTGTGCAAAAAATGAATATTGATAAGTTCGCTGTAAATTCTTAGTTGAAGAGATGGCAGCTAAATTGATAATCCACCCGTAGTCACCTTCAGTATATTGCAATGGTTCTCATCAAATCAAACTGATTTTGGGTTACTTTTCAGAGTCAAGTAGATGGGATGCCAGCTTATATGGCAGTATGTGCTTTCTAACGTCTTCTACGGTCTGGTTGTTACTTCTAAACTCAACACAATCTACCTATACCTGTACTTCTCCTTGCATATATCTAATAGTATCTGCCGGATATGAAAAATCCCACCGATGGCAAAATTTTCCATCCAAGCACACTCTTGCAGTCGAGTAAGTTGACACACCTTTGGCTTTTGTGACTATGATCAAAATTACCATGTATAACTTTCAAATAACACTATACCAATCGGTATCACTGACTACCTGAACCTGACCAAACATCGACTTTGCATAATTCCCACAGACGTCTAAAATTACATTGCCCCCCACACACGACACACCCCTCTTCAATTTAAAAGACTGTCTTCTGTTTTCGGTCGGATATCTCCCTGTCTGCGGAGCGGCGGCGCTTACTCGCAAACCTCAATAGGTCGCTTTGGGGCAACTTTTACAAAAAATAAAACCTGAAAATCGAAACCAGTTCTTCGCCGACATTCACCACGTCAATACGGTGCGGATATCATCAATTTGATAGCCATAAATAAAATTCGTAATATTGTCACCTCTACCGGATCTTCCCTTTCTCCATCAGTAGAACCTCCAAATCCGTCTTAATTCACACAAATAAATCTTCAAATCAATCTCTCGCACTCTGTAGCACGTTTTAAACATTTTTTGTTGTTTTAATTCAGTCATAACAACAGTAAATAAATCAGAAAGTAACGATACTCAGAACAGAGTATGCACCGATCAAGGCTATTGCAGAGTTGTTACTTGTTACCTCTCACTGGATACATTGTGTATACACATTTCAGGTTTGTTGCCACAAACGAAGATAGAGCGGGAAAAATTATATTTATCTATTTTTTGTTAGAAAAGAGCAGGATGGAGATTGAGGGTGCACGCACAAAGGATCACACTGAAAGGTCAATAGACAAAGTGATGAGTTTCCAGATTTAGAGGTCACAGTGCTGTCGATTTATTGATCAGGTTCGTAAGGTTGCCGATTGAAGTAGAAGAAGCAGAAAGACGTCTGATAATAGTTCAGCTGCTGATAATTGAATCGACCATGGATAAACAAAGCGAGCAACCAGTACATAGCGATAGAAGAGGGAAAGCGAAGGCGATGTGAAGCAAACGCTGAGTGCGATTGAATAAAGGAGAGAAAACATCAGTTTGTAGATAATGAAATGGCTCCGACACATGCACAGAGGCTGTAGAAATATTGACGGTGTTCAAAACAAGTGTATTGCAGTTGGGATTTGATTTTCAGCATTTCTGTTTGCTTTTGGCATCTGTCCCCCAAAAGAAACAAAACAAATACAGGTTTCTCTAAATAGAAATGAAACTTGTTTTCCCGATGCAGTAATAGGTCAGTCAAATGTTTAGCGCCGTCTTGTTGTTTATTGACGAAGCGCTGATAGCACCGGCCCAATAGTGTGATGTAAGCTTATCAAGGTACAACATTTTCGCCTCATTGATCATTTGGCGGACCAGTCCAAGGCACCATTCAAACGAAAGATAATTTATTTAAAAGTAATCCATGGTCGTTCATACTAAAATTGATCGTTTAAAAATAGGCAGCCCGCTTTACTAATTAATAAAAATCGCCTTAGGGATGGTACAAAAAGCCAGTTCTATATAGCAAAACCCAGACCTCCATCGGAACGGGAAAAACAAATTATAGGTATGTACATACTTTGTTTCCGTGTTATCAGAAGTCGCCTTCGTAGGTCACTCATTGGGTCGTGTTCGAATAACAATTTCGAGAGAATACCAATTATAAACATAACAGAAATAAAATTCGCCTTAACAATAATCGTACATTGGCACAATGACCTCGTAAGCACAAAAACAAAAGTCCTCCTCTGATAAACATAATATTATTAATGCTCGATCCGCCATAATGTAAGTATGTGAGAAGTGAGACTGAGAATGTTGCTAGGGAAATTGTTATGCTGATGGGGTTTGCAGCGCAAAGACAAATGGCCTTTGCTAACCAAGCAAGTGGGATAGACAAACAATAGAAAATAGATGAATAGGAAAGGTAAAATGAGATAGGCCGCATTCGCTTAAAGGGCTGATTGGGCACTTGTGTCGCGGAATTCCGAGAGAAAGTATGTGACCCAATTCGTGATGTTTCAAACTCTGGGTCTGTCTGTTGAAGGACCGGATGAACATTCGCAAATATATTTGATTATCATTGTCACGACGATTTATGGAATTGTATAAGAGGGTCTTTTGACAGACGGAATAATTGAGTGTTTCGCTGCATTTTTGCAATTATTCATGATACGATTTTCGCTGGTTGTTTATTTCCAATTTTACTGGAGATTTTAGAAAAAATATATTTGAAAGAAACACTTAAACGCAGTCCAGAATCGAAGATGTTATTCAAAAAGTACCAGATTTTAACGTGAGAGCTAGTTGTTTTGGATCATCATGTACAAATTGTTAAATAAGGTTGACACTTCCATGAAGAGTACTTCTTGGTGAGTGTAGTCGAAGACAGGTTTCTTTTTACGTGATAATAGGAGGTATTTAAGAGGATGGGTCATCTGTTAGAAAATTCCAGACAATTAGGCTCTTTTGCTATACGAGAAAATTTAACTTTACACGTTCGATTGATCCTTAGGTATATATAAGACTGTAACCGACTGTAAGGTTGGTCCGAAATAGATTTAGATAAATGGCAGATTCTATAAACAGAAGAGGAGAAACAAAAGAAGGAAAAGCAACTGCTGCGACTTGAACCCAAAGCTTGGTGATCTGGCATAAGTTAACCAGACCATATCCCAACACCTTAGCTACTTGGCTGTTCCCCAAAATTGTGGGGAGGTGAAAACAACACTTCTCGACTCATAACAAAGTGCAGCACAAAATTGAGGCCGACTTTCACAGTTGCACACCAAAATGTTCCGATTGTTAAATGGAATACGATTTAATGTTATCCATTGTCGGATAATCGATCTAAGCCTATATCTCAGCAGAGATTGTTTCACGAATACCTTCTAGCCCCAAGTTTTGTAATGCCTTGGCCGATCTTTTAACACAAAAAGTCTGTTTTTATAAGCGACTGGGTTCCGATCCACGATTCCACTATCGATTTTTCCATTGTCAGCATTGATCCATAAAAAAAAAAACAAAGTTCTTCAACGGTAGTAAATCGCAGATGCAATACCTAGCTGCACATAAATAGTTGGCCCAACAGGTCAATAGGGAACCTAGCTTCTCGCAACCATTCGTTTTTAATATTTGTGAAGAATGGAAGGGATATACAATTTTATGCCGAGTCCAAACGGCTGATTAAGAACTTCTTTAATGAAAGAATTTGGATTTTTTTCGGGAATAGAACCTGGAACCGTTTGCAGTCAAACACTCACCACTGAGCTACAGCCCCTACATAATAGCATATGTGCAGTAAGACTGATTTTAACATGTTTTCGGCTATTAGTTGCCTTCTCTTCAGAACATTTCAAATCAAGTCATTCTAAGCTTATTTTGAAACCAAAAGTGAATTTCGAAATTGTAATTCAAGGTTTGAAACTACCGATTTTAATACAAATTTATACTTTTCAAATATAAGTGTTAATTTTTATAAATATTAATTTCTAAAGCAAAGCATATCCTTAAAACTAGTCGACCACCAATCAAAGAGAACTTATCCGACATCAGCGACTTTATCAGGGTCAATTTTGACGGCTGGATCTGTATTTTTGTGCTGTATTTTTCAGATATTCACTTAGAGATTCATTATTCCATTTTATCACAGATTTAACGTAATAATGAATTCAAGAATAGGTATATAAAATTTGTGGCTTCTTCTCAAAATTCTATACACCCCAGCGTTGCCGCTGAAAATTTTCAAAAAGGGGCCCGAGCCAAAAAATCAATCTCCACATAAAATACTAATAAAGCACCATCAACAAAAAACAGAGCAGCAAGATCATTTATTTATAACAAAAGAGAAAAATCGAACGTATTCATTACGAAACTCCTTTTTTTCATATTTCTGCTTTGTTTTTCGTTCAATAAATAATAAAATCTTCCTTTAACTAAAAAAGGCGCCATTTTGGTAGTTTTTAAAAAAAACTGGGGGCTACGGTCTTGAGGCTCACAAAGGGGCCGAACGGCAACGATAATTCACCCTAACTCTGCAGGTAAAGTTTAGTACACAAAAAATCGCATTCCTCTTCAAACATTCCTCCGAAAATAATTTCCATCTAACACCTACGGATCACTGGTATGGTGGCCCGCCCTAAGCAAAGCCTATTACATTATTAAATTAAGTATAGTCCAAAGACATACCTATCTTCACAGCTTGTTCCAAAGTGAACTGTGGAGTGAGAGCGGGCAATTGCTCAGCTGAATTAGACATCTACAAATCTTTCCGCCTCCCCAACGCAGCCAGCGTCTCTCAAGCAGAAGTGTAGAATCAAGGAAGCGTGTAGACTGCTCCTTTACATAACTACACCCAGAAAAAAAAAATAGGCATCTTCGTCGACAGCGAGGCCATGTTTAAGGCTGTCGGTTCAACTAAATCAACGTCCAAGCTTGTTGTGGATTGCAGGGAGATATTGGCCAGGGCTTGTCATCGCTTTGAAATCACTCTCGTCTGGGTTCCCGGCCATAGGAACATAGACGGAAATGAAAAAGACGATAAACTTGCCAGACGTGGCTCTGCTCTATGCGTGCCTCAGGCGGAGGAAGTATGTATTCCCTCCGCTGGGATACGTAAAGAGAGAAATACGCCTGTACTGCGTCTCAAGGGCGGAGACTATATGGTTGAACCTGACGAGCTGTGTCATTTCAAGCAAGATTTGCCCAACCTACGATGATGCCAGAACAAACAACCTCTTAGCAAGAATGCGTGTAAATGTCGCCAGACTTACGGCAATTAGTACGGGTCATTGGCCTTTAGGAACTCAGCCAAGGTTGGCATCCCCCATTCCACCCATTGCCGCAGCTGCGCTTACACAAACAAGAGTGAAACAGTGTTTTATCTTATCTGTGAGTGTCCGGCCCTAGCCAGAACCAGACGCAGTGCGCTAGGTCATCCCATTTATGACAACCTTTCAGTCATAAAACATATTCATTTCAACAAGATCATTAAATTTCACAACTCCACAGGCTGGTTTTGACCTCCCTATACTTCGTTCTCCTCTTTTTATCTTCAGGTTCCATTAGTTAGGGTCTCAAAACGGTGCGGTCGGCAATACAGCTACTTAAACCAACCAACCTGTTATATTAGTTTAGCCATAAACTGCTTCTAGACAGGATTGCATTGGTTAATAGGATCCTACATAAAAAGGCTATTAAAATCTCCCGCTAGAACTAAGAATTACTTCAGCTGCTCTTTTAAATAAAGGGTGATTTTTTAAAAGTTAAGTTTTTCAGGTTGGCAGCACTGGTTAGTAATGGCATCCTAACGTCATCTGTCATAGTGAAAGATTTTCAGTATACTCTGCCATTTAATCATGGAAAGACTTACAAACAAGCAACGATTGCAAATTATCTAAATTTATTTTAAAAATTCGTGCTCTGTGAAAAATGTGCACCGTTTGTTACGACCATATTATGGTCATCATAATCGACCTGGTGAATCAACAATTCGTGCTGTTATCACCAAATTTTTGCCCCAGTTGGCTGAGTTGAACTTGGTTGACATGTGGTTTCATCAAGACGGTGCCACATGCCACACTGCTCGTGACATAATGGAAATGTTGAAGGATGAATTTGGTGAGCAGCTTATCTCTCGAAATGGCCCTGTGAGTTGGCCGCCAAGATCATGCGATTTTGATTATTTCTTGTGGGGTTATGTTAAATCGTTAGTCTATGTGGACAAGCCGAACACGATTGAAGCCTTACAGGATAACATAACACGCGAAATGCTCGAAAAAGTGACGCAAAATTGGACCTTCCGAATGGACCATTTGAAACAGAGCCGCGGACAAAATTTACATAAAGTTGTCTTTAAAACGTAAATGGCAAAGCCCTATTTATCGATTACAATACAGAATTCGAATATTTGATGCAAATTTGAGTGTTTTATTCGATTTTGAAAAAAAATACGCTTAAAAAATCACCCTCTATATAGAACGACATTTACTTACAAAAATATTAATAAAACAATTTTAAAAATAAGAAATAAACAATTCGCCAGTAATTCTCCTTTTTTAGTACAGTGTTCACCAAAATGTGTATAATGTTAAACCCTCTTCAGCGAAACAAATTTTAATTGACGAAAAAATGTCAAATAAACATTGATATTTGACATTTTATCTTGACTTCCCAACGCATTTAAAATCATTTGTTTCTCTGAAAAGTTTTTGTACTGATGATTCAGCAAATTTGGTTGTCAAAAAATTAATTTTAAACATAAAAACATAACAATTGTATGTCGATAGATTAAACAGACAGAAGAGTAGAAAGGAAACCCACTTTATTCGTCGCATTCGACATAGGTATCGCTTGTGGGTTAAGTCCAATAACATAGCGTGTATTTTATCCCCCGCAACAGATGCTACGAGTTTAACAACTCTTAGCAGTTATCCATCAGTGACAAGCGTTTTTTTTTTTATAATTTTTCATTTACGCATTAGGTTCCCATAATAGTTCTTAAGTTAAAAGCAACCTCCTCACCAGTTGTTGGGTTAAATTTTTAAAATATGTTTCGAAAACCCAGCTCCACAGTCCGAATATAACTATCATTATAACATTCATACGTATTTTATATTTTTGCATGCAAAATTTTAAGCTTAGTGTTTAGGACAAAGGAAATTTGTTTACAAAATTTGTCTACTTGGCTCTTCTATACTTGTTCTTATGGGTGACAAAATATGTTCACTCACTCAAAACATGTGATATACTATGTAGGTAGTGCGAATTCTGTTGGATGGTTAAATTTGGCATCGGTTTCTAGTAGATCACAGCTTCTCTGGCTGAATAAATTAAGACCTTATGCACATAGAAGAACTCGGGCTTTTTTTTGCCAACCCATTCAAACATGATGCCGGACTATGGCCAAATAGTAAAACCTCATTCGAAAAAAAAACATTTTCCGCCGTTAGTGTTCGTGCGTATATAGAGAGGAGACTACGTTGGTTTACAAGCCAAAGGCACTAAGTCATAATTTTAAGAATTTTAGATTTAAATGCAAAACGGTTCAGAACGATGAACCGATGAAAAGACACTAAGTCATATTAAACACCCATAATGAATTATGTATGTTTTATCAGACTTTTCACGAAGTCAGAAAAAACATACTTAATACTGAGTTGACTTAGTGCGATTTAGCAGTAACGCAAGACAAATTAAATGACTATCTGTTTACAGGAAGAAAGCATTAACAAGATTTTGTCTGTTATCAAAATTACATTTTTGAATTTGAAATGACTTACGCAGGAGGCCGTGGTTTAAATGTGTGAAAAAAGCGGTTGAATTCCAAGAGGTTTTCACAAATTGTATGTTTAATTGTGAGTAAACCGCCCTAAATTCGCTATAAATAATAATCAAATCTTTTAAAAATGAATAAGAATTCTCGTTCGTGGGGAATTCTCAAATTAGCTACAAAATACTTTGGGTAAGTTGTTTGTTTTATTTTTTTTAAGAAATAATTATTATTGTATATAGGGTATTCAGGATTCAGTGCAACGGGTCTAGTATCATTTTTTCGTTCATAACAACTGTTTTTTTTTAAAATTAAAACAGTTGAAAAAAATGTTATACGGAAGAGAAAAGAGACGAAATGGTACTTGATGAAGCTCTGGAGCAAGACATAAACTTCGGTTGGTTAATTCAAATATTTAAAGCTTAATCAAGCATACAAATAATATTGGTTTTCAATAGTCCTAGGTGAAGAAGCAGTGGGTCTTGATGAATCATTAAGCGTTGAAATGGATCAAACGTCCGATTTTTCAAACGATGATAGCATTAAGGACCCAAACTATAATTGTGAAAGTGAGATCTTGTTAAGTGCCAACGAGGAAGAGCAAACTTTAGCAGTCAATACAAATCAAGAAATACCAAAAAACACTCTTGCAAAAATGAGTAGATGGAAAACAGCGTCACAAAGAACCTGGAAAAGAAATGTCAACAGGGAGATGAAATCCAAATGTTTGCCCTATAAGGATCGGAAAGGTAATTTAAAACCCAAAAAAGCTCCTAAATAAATTCCGATGCATAAATGCGGATTTCATTGTGCCAACGAGAGTTCCCGATTGAAATTATGCAAAACATATTGGGGCTTGAATTTTGTTGGCCAAAAAAAATGCATTCTTCAAAACATTGAAAGCTTTGAGCCAAAATACAGGCCGCCAAGAAACGAAAGTGCAATTCAGCGGCAAACTGCTAAAAAGTATTTTTTTATTCACAACGACATAAAAACAAGAGTGTGTCAATCATTTTTCTTGAGTACACTAAATATCTCCAATCGATGTGTAATAAGCGCATTTTTAGGGAGGGATGAGTTTGGAGGGCACTTTTCCGCGGAGGATAAAAGAGGTAAAAAAACGTCAACCAACAAAACAAACCCCGAAATAACTCAAAACATAAAAAAACATATCGAGAGTTTTCCGTCGATGGAAAGTCACTATTGTCGAAAAAATAGTCAGAGAAAATATTTAGATAGTAAGCTTTCAATTAGAAAGATGTACATGTTGTATAATATGCACTATGAACGTTCGGTATCTGAAATCTCATACCGGAGAATATTTTGTAACGATTATAATTTATCGTTTTTTGTGCCAAAAAAAGATCAATGCCTTTTATGCAATAAATATAAAATTTCCGCTCCAGTTGCAAAGGTCGATATGAAGGAAGGCTATGGAAGTCATTTACGTCGGAAGAAAGAAGCATTTGAAGAAAAACAAACTGACAAAGAAAGATCAAATTTGGATAAAAGCTTTAGATCTATGTCGATGGATATGCAAAGCATTCTTCAAATACCATCAACCGATGTTTCCTTAACATACTATAAAAGGAAGCTTACACTACACAACTTTACAATATATGAATCGGGTTTGCCAAATAATGCATTTTGTTTTACTTGGTCAGAGGTAAATGGCAAAGGTGGGAGCTGCGAAGTGTGTTCTTGTATTCTGAAGTACATCGAGCAATTACTTGAACACGTAACGAACACGAGCTTTCAATATTTACGGATACTTGTGCTGGCAAAAACAGGAACGCAAATATTGTGGCTTTTTTCTTAAATTTAGTGCAAACATCTAATTTACAGGTTGTTGAACAAAAGTTTTTAGAAAGCGGTCATTCTTACATGGAAGTTCATTCTATGCATAGTGCCATAGAAAAACAAAAAAAGTTCATGTCAATTTATTGCATCAATGACTGGCTGAATATATTCCGTGCTGCAGGAGTTCGTGTGCCCAAAAAACGTCTTTATGAAGCTCTGGAAATGAAGTTTCAAAATTTTTATGACTTAAAGTTCACTAGCCGAAAACTTAATAAAAAATAAGACAGTGAACATCGAAGGTCAAAAAGTTAACTGGCTTAAAATTAAAGGTTTTCGATATGAAAAATAATAAACCGGGAATACTTCAATTTAAATACGATTATAGAGAACATTTTCGCAACTTGAACGTCGTTAAAAGTTTTCGAAGAGGAAGAAACCCAGTTCATAAGTATCTCCCGGTAAAAGAATGGCCAAAACTTTATGCCGAACCTCTCAAAATAAGCACAAGATAAGTAATTCCCGAAATTTTTCACTCCTGGTTTACTTCATTGCCATCACAGTCTAACGCAAAATATTACCTACCAGGACCAGATATTTCAGATGAAAGTGATATTGAATAATATTTGCTTTTGCTATGCAATTATACTTAAACACTTCTTTTATAACTATTTTTTATTCTTACACCGTTGTTATTTTCCTAATAAAGCTTTTGTGTTTACCTTTGAGCTTGATCCATTTATTTGTGTTTCAAAAAAGTATTAAGTACCAACAACTGCTTGCAAATCATTGCAGGCAGAACGCACTAAGTCAGTTAATTTTTTGCTTTTGCTCAAATAATTATCATATTGGTTTGTCTAAAACGAAAACAAATCTTGGAAATAAATGTCATAATATCCGTTTTGTATTTAATGGCATTCATTGACAAATAAAAGTTATTATTGAATTTTCCCAAGAAAACGAATCTTAAATAATTGATTACTCAAAACTATGTTTTTCGATTTAGTGCATTTGGCTTGTAAACCAACGACTACATCTTTACAACCCTTCAGAGAGAAACATAACAATTTCTCAGACTACAACAAGTTTTGTTGTAGTGCATTATAAAAAAATGATGTAAGTCGTTTGCACACTTGCAATTATAATCGCTAAGTGAATGAATCTGCGCTGAAAAACCACTGTAATTACAGTCGCTGTAAAATAAATATATATACTTGCTGTTTCAACCCTGAGCAGTTTGTTTATAAGTTAAGGTTATCGAAAATAAGAAAAGTGTCAACAGACGAATTAAATGGTGTTCTTCCCCCTCGAAGCTGCCTGATTTCCTGCATATTATAATCAACATCGACATCGTCGACTCTCTTATCACACGAGCAGTAGATAATGAAGTACATCTCGCTAGCTAATTGCCCACAAGCTCTGCCAATGACTCTTTGTTTACGTAAGACTAAGCTTCCCAAGAAAATGTTTTTTTTTTTTTGTAAAGTAAAATCTATCTCCACATAAAAATCGAATATAATACGAGTCCAGTATCATCTAGATCAAAACACCAACTTTTACTCTTCTTTTCATTCGCACACACATGCTCGCAAACCGGCTTATACTTTTATATTGAAAAATGGTAATTTCATCGAAAAGGCAAACAAGTTCCGAAAGTTTTACGACAGCCAGGGGGGCCCATCCATACGACAAAAAGATAGATTATATAGAGATTTGACTATATGCTAATTTCTTATCCATACTCCCGGGAATCGTATTCAAATATTTGCCTTTCAAGCGCACTACCAATAATTACATGGTAATCGGGGTAATCCAATCGGGTTTATTCGAGATGAGGAGGGTCCATTTCCACCCCAGTTTAGGCCGAGAGCTACTTGTGATGAATTATCGTTGAAGCTTTTGACAGGTAATTTGCGAAAATATTTTTTTTTTCCGCACCACCATTGAATGAGGAAATGTGAAGCGATTTGAGGAACTTTTTTTGTACTTATCCCCGTTTTTCGTTTGTTTCGTTTCTCTTAAGTGAGTTGATCTAATTTCATGTGAAATCATTTCTGGAAGACAGACGGAATGGGGCGATGGACCGTTTTTCTGCCTTTTTATTAATTTAAGTATCAAAAAGGTCATTAATCATTTTTTTGTTCGCTCCATCTTGTATAATAATTATATTTTTAGAAAGCAATTTTTTATTGGAAAGAGCGAGGAGCGCGCATTTCTTCAGATTGTGTAACGATATAGGCGACGTCTTTTAGACGGCGAGAGTTTAATGTGGTGGATAGCTTGATGACAGAAAATAATTTGTAAAATTTGAATTCAAGTGGCTTACGAGGGAGAACAGGTGGGAGAGAGTTTGACTTTGAACGTCTGTGCCAGGTGCAAGTGTTTTGCAACAGTGCGTAAGGGTGTTTTAGAAATAACTGTAACTTGATGGCAAGTAGCCCTGACCACAAGTAGATCAAAGACTCAAGGGGTTTGAATTTGTTTGCCTGCGAATTGAGACAAGAAGTTTGGAGAGCTTTGGCG
Source organism: Cheilosia vulpina (assembly GCA_916610125.1). Classification (NCBI taxonomy): domain Eukaryota; kingdom Metazoa; phylum Arthropoda; class Insecta; order Diptera; family Syrphidae; genus Cheilosia; species Cheilosia vulpina. Next base: position 65,577,891 of record OU744277.1, read on the forward strand.
GACAAGTTGAGATGTCTGAATGCCAATCAATCAGTGAATTGGGTAGTCCAGGAGTTGCCACAAGTGTTGCGATAGGAGGTCTCTATTAGTTGTGATTAGTTGTTGAGTTTTGGTTTTGCCTGATGGAGGTTACACTGGTTTGAACTAGGTCAGAAGGCTCGTTAGTAATCGGGATACTTGAGGGCATATAAAATTGTCCTAACTCAACTACGTGTGGTTCGAGAGAGAGGGCTAAATCGAAGTCATTCGGAATTTTGTGAATAGAATGCAACAATTTTGTTGTCAACACAAACAATTTGGGAACGGACGGCTGGATATTTGACACTCCGGTGACACTTATCGTATGCAGATTCGAAATTGAAGCCTACATTTTTTTTGCACAGTTGTTTTTTGAGCTCACTTAATCGAAATACAGAAGCATCCTCCTAGATAGGACGTTCAAAGCGACAATAAAACATTTATGGGCCCCAACACAGAAACTTGAGGGACTCCAAAACTTAGAACACGTTTGTAGTGTTGTTTTTATCCGAATTAGGTCCACTCCTTTCTATGGTTTAAATACACCACTGTACCTGAAAACAATTTCCACACAATTGACTACTTCAAAGTGTTTTTGTTGTACAGCAGCAGCCACGCCCCATTGTCCAACACCGCCTACATTTTGATTTCAACAGGAAATATACGTCCGTTTGTGTTTGTGTTACAACGAAATTTGCCTGATATCCCGCGGAACCTCATTTTAGATGATTCTATTGTATGGGAAGTGCCACGCCTTGTTCTGATAACCCGCCCACATTATGTAAATTATTTCTACAATATTCTATATCAAAATTTCGCAACTATATCCAACAGGATTACCAGGGTCTTAATTATGTTTTTTTTAGAGGAAATGCCACGCCTCCTTGCCCATTCGTCCCCACATTTTGCAAAGTACGTATAACTTACAATGTAAATGTACATCTTTGTATAAAATATTTTGAAACTACGTCTGCAACGGTGACCAGATACAGGGTTTTAAGATTTTTTTTTTGTACCAACCTGAATTACGTTTGTCCTTCTTGAGGTGCCAAAACTGTTCTAATAGAACTAAGGACACTCTCAGAGAACAATCGAATGTTTTTCGGTCTATGGATATCAAATCTGATAAAGGTTCGTCAGTCCTAGATAAGACTAACAGACATGTTGCATTCAATTATATAGAGAAAGAGATTTTGGATTTTTGCACCACAGCTGAGCCTTGTGTGATTTTTACCGAAATTCTTGTACCCACCAGAAAATGGTATCCGTGGTATTCGCATGCGGGAAGACACACGCCTCCCACCACAATTAACCTAATCAAATGTTGTTAAACAAACTCTGCAAGAAAGGAAAATCCATTCCAATTAAGAAAACGAACCCCACGACCAGCTGTATGTATGTAAGACAACAAAAATACCGATCGCAATCTCCCTGACGTTCTTGGTTCTTGCCCCAAACAATCGCACGCTGCTCTACTATGGCGCGGCGGCGGCCTGCCCACCCATGTGGCAAGGAGATCATCTGCAACACCACCACACAGTGCATACAAGAAATAAACAACAAAAATTGCATCCATATCGTGCCTCGGCGGCCATTGTCTATGATGGCGGCACGGCTTAAGATGGAAAATGAATCGAGCACAAAAGGCGAAAAGCAAATCGTCGGAAGAGTGTATACATGCAGCCATGCACTGCACCAGCAAATGGCAATAGTACGCCAAGATGATGGTATTATTAGATACACTATATATGCCTCTCTGCATCCGATAGCTCTGAGCTGCATCGACAGAGTCCGACTCTAATGGTGCTTCTTTCCCATTTACAAAAGTTCTATAGGTCATGTGTGTTGTAAGATGCTATTGGGTTTGCTCATGCAGCTGGGTGAATCACTGCATTAGAAAAACAGCCCGCCAGAGGCAACCACAAGTTCCAGGTAATCACCATGATCTGGTCATGCTTCCTTTGGCAGAGGGCTCCTTTCCCCCATACCGGCGGATTGCCCTTTTTTTAGCCTGGCTTCTTCATATCGGGCCCTCTTGCGGCTCAAGTTCTTCTTCCTTCTGTTTGGGTTCTTCAACCGGAAGCCGGGGCATTGATCATTTGCATAATACGCTCGAAAGAAGCAACAAGTCTACCACGCGGGACATGCCACCAACCAAAGAGATGGGAGGGATAAAATGAGACTTAAAACGAAAAAAAAAAAAAACACAACAGCTTAATGGTTGGCAAGAGTTCTATTGAAGCAAGTGTACCGCACAGTTGAAGGAACTGATAAAGCCGCGCAGACGCACAAGACCAAGGCACACACACTCGGACACGCTGTAATTGTCTGTAGGGGGAATTATGTAATCTTAATATGTGTGACAGTTGACAGTTCATTGTTGGGAGAGAGAGGTGCATCGTTGTGTTATGTGTTGTCGTCACCGCTATCGTGTGTCGTTGTCGCAGCAGGTGGAATTAATGCAAGGGAACCATCAACGTTTGCCGTTGCTCGACGGGATTCTTGGTATACCAGCGTCAGACCAGAAGACCATCCACTTGCAGTTGTGGATGCGGTTGGGTAATTTTTCTGTGCAAGGGAAGCTCGCGTCTTGTCTTCTCATGCGGGCGTAACGGAAACGGTTTTGTTGGCCAAATGAAGACATTCAATGGGTTCTGGTGAATTTCATGATTAAAATGGGAAGGGATTTTATGCCAGCAAGGAAGCGGAGATTTTTTTGTGTTTTTTTTTGTTTAACGTTGTGTAGGTACCTGCATTTGCATGACGTAACTAAGCCGTTTTGACTTTAACACAGTCGGCGTTGCGGTAGAGATAATTGCAAAGTGAATTATGAGGGTAGGGGAAGTAATTTTTGCAAAGAATTTCAGGCTCATTTGTTGTTTTGTTGATGACCGGGCGGACGGAGTTAAACAGAAAAAAAACGTCGTAGATATTTTAATTTGTGTATTTTGTGACATTTACCTTTGTAACTGTAGACCATACATGGTAGCATCAAAATAAATTACATGAAAATAATGGACTTACTTATTGAGTTTGGTGTCAAGGGATCAGTTCCAGATTTAACCGCTCAAATTGTAGTGGCTGAGACTTGCTAAGAAGACAGAGAATTATGCGCATTTTATAAGTTACTTTTGCAAACAACCATAAATAGAGCATTTTGTTCGCTTCCAGTTCCCCGGAAGAAGACTAAGTTCACCAGCAAGTTCATCTATGAATCCCAGACGCAACATGTATCGTGTGGCATGGTTAACATTGGCGATTCGCCGAAACCCACTCCAAGGAATAAAATGCGAACATCTGGATGACCGCTATGCGATTGGGGAATGCACAGAGCTTTTAATTTTGGAACAGATTACTCGCTGTATGCAGAAAAATTACTTACCGATCAAATAAAGGTATAATCTCTGCTATAATGAACCTCACCAAAGGCCAAAATACGGTCAAACCATTTACTTTCATAACCATCAACGTTTACTCACTCTGTGCAAGAACAAGGACAGTTTTTTTCGCCAGCGATATATGCCAAGTTTTTCTTCATATCGCACTTCGAAAGGTTTTCTTATTTAAGACAAAAGGCTGAAATCACTCGTCCCATTTGCAAACAAAAGGTAAACGACGTTCGTTATACATTCAACACGAAGAACGCTTTCACCCAGAGGTTTGATAGGTGTAATTGTGATCATGTGGTTCCGGGACAAAAATAAAGTCGACATAAAGATCAAAACGTAAATAGGCAGAATGAGGCGAAAGTAGCGAGTAGCAAAATATTTGACACGGATGGAGCTATATGACAGTCAATAGAGTTGGATTTGTCTATTAAGTAGCTTTCTGTAATTGCATTTCAGGAGAATCGCGAATGTTTCAATTAAAGTAAAATAGAACTGGCGAGTAACTGAATATTTGTAACGAGTAAAGTTGTTTGCCATAGTAATATTGTACAAATTCTAAAGTGGTTATTTATGATTGTAATAAAATTCACAAGCCTATGTTTAGCTGATGTCGAAAAGTTAGTCCAACCGCTTACCTGAACTATGTACCACAAAATTGGTCAAGGACATTTTTTTTTCGACTATCCGAAGTTCGCTTAAGAGAAAATACCGTTTAATAATTGTGGCGAATTGGTATTTCAATTAAGCAGAGTCGATTTTTTTTCAAAAAGAACAAGATCACGTGATTAGCAAGATATTTATAACGAGTAAAGTTGGATTGTACATAGGTTTTTTTTCGCGCCTACTCGTTACCATAATCTATTTACTCGCTTGGTCTTAAGAGAAAAACTATGCGCCAAACCAATTACTTATAAATAGGCTGCGATTTTTGGACATGTGTGTTACAAATGCCAAATATTTAATCCAACAGCAATTTAAATCAGTTGCCACTTAATATTTTTACAATAAACAAAAACCAGCGAGTAGGTAAATATTTGTAACGAACAGAACTCGTTAAGGCGCTCCAAAAATCCCAATGGGTATGTATAAATAGAGACACAATAGACCCCCTTTTTGTGACCACCCTGTTGCGCCCTCTATCACAACATGTTCGTTTTATGCACGCAAAACTGTCAGACGTCAAAAATAGTGTTAGTTGTAACTTCCTCTGTTTTATGGACATTTTTATGGTTTGTTCTAGGGTGTCTGGTATGCCATGCGTTGTACTCAATAAGAACTCATAAATGTGTGGTGGATTAAGTCAAAGGGTGGGCAGCGGAATACGCCATTGTACTGCGCTACTGCATGCGCCCAATGAGTCACAAACTGCATTCACTGCGTTGCACTGTGTGATAATGGAAAACGTGAATACGTTGCGTTTATGACCGGCTTTTTGGTACCTATATATAATTAAATTTCTATTTGAACAGCCGGTTTGAAAAGCACCTCCCCTACGAGTGGGGGCATTGGACATTCCGGAAAAGTTGTGTGTATTAACTATACAGCCGGAAACTTTTCGGCATGGCAGCTTTAGAATTGCATTTGTGAGGTGCCAGCTCCCAGTATGCCATGGTTGTGTGCAGAATGCGACACGTGTGTTGATGATTAGTTGCGTAATGGGTTTTTAGTTTGACACAGAATGCAGTTTATGCATATAAGTGAATGTAAACACAGCTGCGAGAGAGGCGCCCGCGGGGTATATTTATAAACATCTGATCTGTCACTCTGTCAGTTTGCGGCGTGAGGTTGTCCATGAGAAAAGTAGGCTCAACTTTAGAAGTTGTTTGGCATTGGCAGTAAGTCGTTACCTGCATTCGTAGAATAAGTGTGTATAATATTTTCAATTTGCGATCGAACCTGATCTTTGGCAAATAGCTGTCCCAAATAGGTGGTTATGTCTGAAAGTTTAAAGACAAGTTTTAATCGCTCTTTGAGGTAGTTATTTTGAGTCGAATTAGAATTGTCTGTCTTTAAACTGAGTCAAGAAGTTTCATGAAATATAGTATAAAAAATATTCGTCCGTGATGGCTAATAAATCCTACTTACTTAACGGTGGCTAAAAACAGTCCAAAATCTTGAGCTCACCCATATTTGGATGGCAATGGTGATTTTTTTTGAAAGACACAAAATGTTACGGAGGGTGACGCGATTTTTCATTTATTTTGTGTTAACTTAAGTCGACCTCACTCGTTCGAGGAGCGAATCGGCTGCTGGAATCTTAAAAAAAAATAGGGAAGCTCTGCTTAGTCAAGGATGTGTATGATATTTATTTATGTTGTTGATCATCTGAACTCTTAGACGAAATCCCAAATCGCTCACGATCAGGGAACTGTGTCGATTTAAAATCAAAAACTAAAACAACTGTCGTCACATCTGAAGTTCGAACAATAAAGCTAACAATCTGCTCAATAAACAAATCTTTTATTTTTAAATCTACATCCTGACCGTGCAGTTTAAATTGCTCGCATAAAACCCATCAAATGAAAAATGTAAGCGCACCCTGTACTGCAGTGCGTTGATATATAAATCCATCAACGCGTTGCGCCCATAAAACAACAGAACTGCTTGCAAAAACAAAAACATTCGACAGCAGGCAGCGCGCGTTACAATAACAACAGCAAACAAAAAAAACTGACCACTGCTGCCTGATAATGCTTCGGGATACAATTTGCTGTTGGATCTTGCACTCGAGGTGCGTACATACAAGTATAGGTACAAAGCGGATGCGTTTGCGGAAGTTGTCGGAAAAATAAAAAAAAAATAAAATGTGGCCACAGTGGGCGCGAAAATAATCCACCGGAAGGTGTACTTACTTTTGTGACAAACTCAACAAAATCGAGTTGTTCTTTGTGTTTGCTGATGCTGTCTGCTAATCCTCGGGACTCGGTCTGATTGAACTATGTTCCCCGATCAACAGATGATCGCTGTGATGTTGATGGCTCAATATATGAAATATTCCACGTTAGTCTCTGAGCATATTTTTTTAGTTGGTTGTCTTGTGAGAGCCCCCCGCCCCCTTCAAATTTTGTTCCACAATTTAATTAATGTTGCTAAATTTTTGCGCAACATCAAACATTTTCCTTACACAAATAACTGTATTAGAAACACGTAAACCACTGTACAAGAATAGTTTCGACGAAAACAAGCATCAAAGTGAGGAACACAATAAATCGATCGATAATTGCCACTAATACCCTTGGACCGCACTAAACAGATCGAATTCGGATTCGAACTCAGAGGGAAATAAACTTCTTTTCTGCGAGATTTTTCTTATTTTGGATCTTTTCTAATTCTAATCTATGCCAATCAAAGCGGAACACAATAGAACCGAACACACTATCCCACTATGGAGGTAAACACAATCAACGCGGCGGTTGCGGTGGGCATATTAGCCCTTTCTTCGCAAGTCGATGCGATATTTCTTCAATTTGATTACGTTGCGGATTTCTTTCTCTACCTCTCTCGGATAGGTTGATTTATTTTCGTAACACAGAACAGAATGCGATACTTTTTGTTTGCTTATACGCACAATACAAAACAGAAACAACAAATTCACTGAACTCTTGGGTAATCCGTGAGAAAATCGTAAAAGATTGTAAAAAAAAAACTTTAAAAGGCGAAAAAGATTACGACAGAAAAATATGCGTACGTTAAAGCAGACCCTTTCGGCAAGCCGTCTCAATGTTGACTAAAAAATGAACTGAGCAACAATAACGTTAGTTTTGCTGCCTCGGTTGTTGGCATACTGTTGAAGCAACAAGAGGCCAGCAGCGAGATCGATGCCTGCGCCTACACATAGCAGCTGATGTGTCCACATATGAGATGATCGTGGTGTGAAGACCGTAAAATCATATTTATGTCGTTTGCGTGTGGTTGTTGTTTTTGTTTTCGTGATGACTTCGATTTGTGGGTTGATTGTTGATGAGGAGACGGTAAGGGGAATATGTCACTGAATATGTTGACAATGCAGCAGTGATGTAGCAGAGCGTGACTTTGTTGCTTAACAGGTTACTGGTTGATCGTGGTGTTGGAGCGTGGAGGTGGTACTAGTACGTGGGAGTATTCTCTTCTGATCGCCATTCGATTGTCGATCTCTTAGAAAGTATTTTATGTGGAGCTGACTTTTTGGTACTTCTTGGTTGACAGTCTTGCCACTGCAATCAAAATTATTTGTTTTTGAAACACTTTTTATTTTCTGCTTCAGTGATTAACAAAAATGTTGCTTTGGATGTAAAATGCGAGAGATTTGTGATCTTACCGTTCAACAAGTCAACGACGCGACACTTAGAAAGTAGATATGTGTCAAGGTGGTATTACTGGTAACTGGGAAGCGAAAATGAGCTACCAGCTAGAGCTTTCTTTAATTGGACAGTTCCTGAACTTTATCAATTTTAATTTATTTATGTCTTTGAATTTGTATACTCACTAGAACATCCCTAAAGTCGTGTTTTAATGGAGTCAACGATTCATTGCTATTTTCAAACTTAAAATTAATACTTTTCCCCTCATTAGTGTCTAAATGTTGTTCTAAGTCGGTTGATTGATCCCTCTGCCAGAATTTAGACTGCATTTTCGGCTTTGTTTGTGGTTTTTGGAATAGTTTGCTGACTACTTTTTTTTAAGGGAACTATTTCTTTTCCTTGATGAAGTAGATTGACTTGAGAAATGACTTCTGGAAAATCAGAAGTATTTTGATGGCATTTATCTAAAAATGATTTAAAAGTATATTGGTACGATACGAGATTTTTTGGCCCTTTTTTTGGAACATATTTCGGAGGCGTTTTCTGCGGTTTTGTTTTGATCGATTTTTGGAGCCGATTTTTTTTACGGTTCGTGGATTATTTTTCTAGACATTCTCATTTAAGGCATGTATTTTCGGGACGTATTTGGTTCAGAAATGCTGTTTTTCACAATCCTATTATTTTAAAGTGAAACCTGAACTAGTTAAAGAAACCAGGTTGATGAGCTCTGTACTTATCTCGTACTTTCTGAAAGCTGACCCGTGCTTCGCCAAGTTGGACAGCAGATAAAGAAAGAAGACATCCTGCCCTTTAATCGTGAGATTTCGTAATGATACTTACGGACAGCCGACGTCAATTTTGCGCAGTGGTTTTTAAAAACACAGTCGGAAACAATAATTATTCTTACTGTTTCGAATTTTACTATAGTAAGGCTGATGTCCGTAACGAAACCTCCAGTTTCTTTAAATTAACTTGCAAGTGGAGATCTGCTAGGGTATCCTTCGTCGTAGGCACAATAATTTGTGTATTACCAGAAGTTGAACCAATTAACAGTTCCAAATACTAGCCAGTTCCGGAAACGATACCTTTAGCTGGAAAATAGTATCAAAACCACCAAAATATTACTTATTCCCCAAAAGTACCTGATACCCAACGTATTGAAATTAAATTACCCATGCACATCTTTACTGCAATTTTTCGACTTTACAGTTCACCTTCACATTCACCACACCTGCATTGTCACTCTCTTGCTGCTCTCTCACTGTCTCTTTATTGAGAAAATGTCATTGCATTTGTTTGTCAGCAACATGTTGCTGATATTTTTATTTATTTATGTCTCTCCCCTCGTTAGCGAGTGTACCTTCAATTGGTTTATCAGTTTCAAATACAAGGTGCCTTCCAAAAAAGTCCACTTTTTTCGAAGACTTCATTTGGGAACTCTTTTTCTTTGCATCCCAATTTCCATCACCATACCCCAATCATCCTAATTATTTTTTTATGTGTTTACTAATGCGTGGGTATATTTTCCCATCATCATAATCAACGTCGTATTTTTCTTTGCCCCTTCTGTGAGATACACTACTGCTGCTGCAGGCCAACGCGGCATCCTTTATATCTCCTACCTAACCATGGCACTGTGACAAAATGTAGATGCAGGGCGGCTGGGTTGATGGATTGCATGTTGTTTACACAATTAATAGCCGCCGGAATTGTGTAATAAAAATAAATTTTTAGTGTTACACACCTACTTAAGGAATTTCGGGCCCATGCCCGCTTTTGGGGCAAACGTTGTCGTTTGTTTGCTTTATGTTTTTATTGGTTTATGGGCTCGCACTTCGAGGTGGGGGAGACATTTTTTGTGTTGTTGTTGTTTCCATCTCTGTTGCTGTCTCCTAGGAGAGACAGCTACTAATGGCGCATTTAGAAATCAGAAGAACCATCCGAATATGGTTGCGAGTGAGATCGGTTTTTGAACAACGGGTCGTTCTTTTTTTGGAGTGAAGATAATGTCAGGTTAAATATAAGAATTGGTTTGATATGCAAAAGACCGTGTAAACTAGGCCGATCGAGGAATGTCTTGATTTACCTATTTTTGGGGCGAAAGCGTACTAAATGTCAGTTGAGATGTAGGCATTCGTATTTATAGCTTTCGATTATTGATATGAGTTTGGAGAAGAAATGGAGTTGGTTTTTATTGCATGGTATTTTAGGTACAAAGATTATTTTGGACACGTTTACAAATTAGTCGGTTGATGAAGGCATTTGCATTGTGGCGGGGGCTAAGAAGTGAACCCTTTTGAATTGAAGTAAATATGCTCTTTTGAGCGGGTTTCCATAGCACAACGCCTTTAAAAATATTTTCTCCTCAATATTTTGGAAATTCTTACAAAATCACACAGGTGCTGGATAAAGTAATTAACGACTCGAAAGTTGAAATTATTCAGAAAGCACTTCTTTATTTTGATTACGATTTACAGCTCCAGAATATTTTTATAGGTACTTGAATCAAGTTTACAGCCATGATATTATTATTGCATTTCAATGTTTTCTCCCTCCGTGGTTAAATTAATGTTAATTAATATGAAAGCATGTATCGGACCGAATTTATTACTATACTACCTACCTATATGCTAAGTAAAAATGCAGAAAAAAAATCCGTTAAAGTTTTAACCTTATGTGGGAAATAAATCACCCGATCGGTCATTGAAAACAAAAAGAAACGCAACCGGTTAATGGTTTGGTACACGAAGGCAAATTAATGACTTTCTGTTGTTTTTTTTGGAAAAGAAATATTTCATACCTTTCAATATTTTTGGTATATCGTTGTTCAACATTTTTAATGCATAAAGAATTAAGAGGAATTATTGACCGTAAGAATTTAAAAAAGGAGGAGTAGACAGTAAATTGGTATACATTATATAGTTTTAAAAATATTGATACATAAATGCAACCGAAATTACATTGTATACTACCTAAGTGTAAGAGTTCTTGTTGCGGTGGTTTCTCCATAAATAAAGCAAGGCCTAATTTTTCTGTGTGACCTATGATACAAAGTCTTACAAACTGCTCGAGAATTTCGCTAAAAATTTAACAATTTTATTTGATTGCTTGTTCCGGCAGATTTAAGAAAGTACTTTCAATGAATTCCGATAGATGGCGCTGTTGGTTTTGATTTTTGTGTATTAGTATTTAACGCGGTCGGATAACTGCCAGTGTTTCTAGTGTTATTTTAGAATCGATGTAAAGAAAAACGAAAATCGATTATGTCCAAAATAAAAACTTAAAAAAAAAACCTGATATTTAAGTTTTTAGATTCGAAAACTAAACTGAAATCCCATACATCTCCGACAGTTTTAAAAAGTAGCATATTTAACTGAAAACAAAAAAACAAGAAATTGAAAACAAGTCAAACCTCTTAAGCTATGAACTCATACTTCTGGTTTTGGTGAAGCTTCGTGTCATTCAACTAACACGTATAAATGAAATATTCCAAAGCGAAGTTTGGTCTTTGCTGGATCTGGCAAGGATTTGGGCACAAGTCAAATATCTTGAACATACATAAGTATTTGTTATCAGAATTGTTTGCTTTGAGATTGAGAAAAACATTAATTCCATAAGTCTAAACAAATTGTTTGATATTTGCATTTTGTCAATAGTTTGACTCACTTCATCTGGCAAAAACTTAGCGACATTAAGACATCTTGGATTCTATTTTTTGGACCCTAGTGATTCTGTCCAGTGTTCCACAACAAATCGGTGCGGGTAATGTGAACTGTTTAAAATCCTATTCTTTTCTGAATATCATTTTAGCAACAGCTTAACATTTTTTTTTATAGCATTGCCAGGCTTAATCCTACAAATTCCTTACAAGGGGGTCAATGTTTAAACACACAGGGAAAACAAGAATTTAGCTCGGTCCGGAACCGCTCTGTGTAGCGGTTCCATTTTATGCCCTTGTAAGGAATGACACAAACTGACGGTATTGCCAGAACACCTACCCACGGCATGATGGTGAATGTTTTAGTTTTAAAGGGAGTGGAATATCGTTTTTGAATGAAAATTAATTGATTAATACTTTTAAAACATTATCTCGGTGTTTTGTCAGTTATCTTTCACTCGAAAGCACCAAGCCATTTAAAACAGTCCAGCTGATTCTATTTGGATTTAAAAAATACGCTTGTTGCCAATCTGTGGGGATCTTTTTTACTTTCTTCTACTTGGCGCTATTATACGTCATAGATGCCCATACTTTCTCATCTTTAATCCAAAACTGACCGGATATTAAAAGCGATTTTGCAAGGAAAACAGTCTCCAAAATGAGACATGTGAGTTTTATATTAAACATACATGAGGGGTATAATTTCAAAATTCTTCTTTTCCACTCTTGGGAATTTTGAGTAAAACGAAAAAACTGTTAAAAGCTACTAAAATGATTGGCTAGAAGGCTACATTGCAAGTTTGAAATGATCTATATCTATTTCTTATGGTTTTGAACCTACCTTAAACCTAAAAATTAAAAAAAATCATTTTATAATGGAAAAGAAGAGTTTTGAAAATTACGATTGGAATAGTTGAATTTTGATTCAACCAATTTAGGAATAGAGGAGTTTGGAAAAGAAAGAAAACTTTTTTATTGATATAATTCATTTTGTTTTATTTAAAAATATCAACAGTCTTCGAAACTGGATAATAAAAAAATATTATTAATTATTAAAAAACTTAAAAATAGCGTCACAGCAATGTATTTAAATTACTTAAACAAAAACAGGAACAAAAAATTAAATAAAAAAAATAACTTCAAAAGTTTCAGCCTTTATACCGAAGTATTTAAGGAACGTATAAATTAAATAGTTTAAAGTCTTATATACGAATATCTTTTCATCTTGTTCTTCACAAACATGACTTGGTTTAGGATCTATATCAAGATGTTCATCCATAAGTCTTTTGTAAAACAAAAGTCTATCGGATTTTTCCCACTCAGCGCCGAAGTGTAGTGACAACAGCTTTGCTATATCCCTTTTCTTTTCATGTTTAATCAAAACACCCATAGGTAGAGCATTTATTTTCATGTCGGAAATTTTTTCCAGCTTTTAGCACAGATCTTGCAGCTCCCACATCCGACTTATAAAAAACTTCACCCTGCGCCGTTTTTAGACCCGATTTCATCTTGTGTAGTAAAAGGCGCTTCGACTGGTTGAATTTAAAGCCGGGAGCCTTCAAACATTTCACGGCTTCTTCTTTCCAGTTCCAAATAGGGCATTCGGAGCTTCACATTTCTATGATGGTTCCATGTGTTTAAAATATAGAGTAATCTTCTTTAGTTATTATATTTTCCTTTAATCTAACTTCTTTCTCTGTTTCCAAATACCTTATCTGGTGGAATAAAAGAATGCCCGGCAACAGGGAAACAACTTGTTCGATAAACATTGGCTAGGGCATGTTTTTTCAGTCAATAAAGGCAAGCAGCACCATGGTGGTGCTCCTGTTTTGGCCACCACAACCGTCACAAATCAATCTGACAATAGTCTCACCGGTGAAGTCCAGATTGAGAAGTCTATGAAAAATTGCAGACGCGATTTCGTTGAATCCTTTCGGTCGATCGTTTTCGGTCCAAGTATACAGAAATACGTTTTGTGTTGTAAATTTAGACTTCGAACTTCCCACTTCAACGCCTAAGTTAAATAAGTATAACTGTCTCGAGTAATAAGCGGATTGATCCGGAATTTTTGGCATTGGCATATTTTTTTTGGCAGTCGAAAGATATTGTCAAAAGTTCAGGCTTTTCTTCACGCTTTTTGTGGACCTTTAACTCAATCATAAGTTGGTTTTTGACTTCTGCATTTTGCTTAATTTTGATACGTTCTTTCAACGACGTACAGGTCCAACAAACATCTGTAGCGGGGGCCTTAAACCCAATATTGAAAAAAGTGTTAAGCACATTTCGGAAAAAAGACTTTTTGGCTTTAAGAGACGTTATTGACTCCCCTTGATAAAGTCCGTACATTTTATTTATCGACAAATCTCCACTCAAATATTGCCTGCCTGATCTTCCTCGGCAATAATAAACTTCATGGATAGGGAGTCGTTTAACCAATTCCTTAACTGATACACGGTGTTCAGACAACTTACCAGACCTTCGGTCACCACCACGCTTCTCCGTCGGCGCCTCTCCTCTGCGTAAGAGATTCTTGCAGATCCATTGTAGTCGAAATGTACTGACATGGAGGACGCTCGAAAACATTTCTTGACATATACTTTAATAGGGCGACCGTATTTCTTAGAGCACATCGTGTAGGAAATCGAAATATTTTTTCTGGGCCCTCCCTTCAATATATCAGTGCATTTTGGAAGATGTGGTTGACAGAATGCCATTAAAAAGCTGTCCTGCTCGATTTTTGTATTGTTTTTGTGAAACATCCGGAAAAACTTGTATGCGTCTGACGGCCTAATATGTTGGCAGTTAAACTTATTACCTCTATGGTTGCAGTGTGGCATCTGTGGAAGTTATTTTGGAGAATATCTATAAAAATAGTTAAGGGTATTAATACTGATTAAATGAATATAACGCAATCATTTCTTACTGTTTATTCCTTTCTTTAACTTTTTTGGCTGAGAAAATGCTAATTTTTTTCGACCTTTTCCTAATGGAACTTCGTTCACGAATTCAGATGGCTCCATGATCTGTTAATACAATATATTTAAATATTAAATAAAAATAAACTCATAAGAAATTATTTTATCTGTGAGCTTACCAAAGATAATTTTCTTCACAAGAATTATTGCAACACTAAATTAGTTTAACAATGAATATGCTCAAAATAATAAAAACTCCCGCCTTTTTTAATGTCATTGGAATACATGAGTTTTGAAACCGTCTACTTTGATTTGCATAGGAAAAGAAGAGGTTTGGTGCGGAATTCAGTTTATATGGGAATAAATGAGTTTTGAATTAAACGACTGAGTGGAATAGTGTAGTTTTGAAAAAAAAAACTTCATATTTTAAGTACTCTAAAGTATAGGAAATAACATGTTTTGAAAATTTTTAATTAAATACTTAGATGAGGGCCCTTCTAAAGGACACTTTCTAATATTTAACTCATTTTTGAATAAAAGTGGAATAGAAGAGTTTTAAAATTATACCCCACCATGCCAAATGCACTTGTTAGCCGCGGCAATCGCTTTGCAAAGGCTTTTGGCTTAGTTGCCTGGGAGACATATTTATCACAACAATTGTGGTGAATATAAAAATTAAGAAAAAATATATAAATAAAACAATAAATAATAATAAATATTTACCATAGATATTTAGATAACATAGGGCAGCAAAACTTTAAGTTCCTCGTGATTAAGATCCAGAAGCCAGATTTTTACATATTTTAAGAACTTAGACAATGATCTTATTCCTCGGGTATTTTTAGAAAGCTGATTAAATAATTTACACGACACAATGGAGTAAAAGTAAGGAAAGGAGGAATAACGACAGCATTACTTGAATTGCTTCGCAAAACGCGAAATAGGGCCAGGAAATAGGGCTCTGTAAATAGCCACCTCTCATAAAAAGGATTTTCGAAACTTTGAAATAGTACAAATGTTTAAGTGGCAGCATTTTCAGTGCTCCGAATAAATCTGTAGAAGGAGTTAAACGATTGACCCCACATACTTTTCTAATAGCACACTTTTGCACAACAATTAAAGGCTCAATCTTCGTTTGGTAAGCTCCACCCCAACAACTTATTCCGTACTGCAGTCTTGATTCAAATATTCCAAAATATACTGTTTTTAGAGTTTTTTTTGTCACAAAATTGTTTAAGACGATAAAAGGTTCGTAATCGTAAATATTGTTTCCAAATCGAAATATCTTTGGACCAACTTATATTTTGGTCAAAAGTAATGCCTAAATATTTTAAAACAGCTTGTGTTACAGGATGCCTGCCTGAGCAACAAAGTCCTTGTAGCTTCATTACCACAAACACAATTTGACACATTTGACCTTAGGCAATTGTTTGCATGAAAGATAATTTCAATGCTAAGGGACTCTAGTATATTAAAATTGAAGTGCGCATTAATTTAGTTTTATTGCTGATAACTAGTTGGAGTTTCGAAAACCACAAACCCAGTAGGTGAACATCATGATTTATGTCTGCGCTTGAGTTTAGAGGACTATCAGAGCGGTAAGCAATGCCAAAATCATCAGCAAAAGCTGTAACTTTTCCTTTAAACGGTTGGCTAAATAAGGAGTTGATATAAATGAGGAACAGTATGGGAGCGAGGACTGATCCCTGAGGTACGCCTAGGTTTATAGTTTTCGGTCACCTACTACAACTCTTTGAGTTCTATCCTTTAGATAGGACTCCAACCAGTTGTACATAAAACCACGAAATCCTACAAAGTGTAATTTTCTAAGAAGAACTCTGTGGTTGAGCATGTCAAAAGCTTTGGTTATGCCCACAAAAAGACCGGCGCAACATTTTGTTTTCATCCAGTGCTTTATAAATAATGGAGCAAGAGGGCATCTCCTGTAGAAAGACCTTTCCTAAAATCAAACTGAGCAGGACTAAGGAAATTTACTTTTACCAGGTAAAAGCTTTTTCAAACACTTTAGAGACTGAAGATAACAAAGAAATTGGCCTATAATTGTTTTTATCGCTCTTTCTATCATTTTTGTAAAGAGGAATCAGATTAGTACATTTTAAATTATAAGTGAAAACCCCTGTCGAAATGCTTAAGTTAAAAATATAAGCTAATATGTTTACAACATTTAGTGCTGTTTTTTTTAGGGTAGCATTGGAAATTCAATCAAAACCACAAGATCTTGAGGTGTTTAGTGAACAAATAATTTTATAAAGTTCTAAGCCTGTTATTTCGTCATAAAAGAAGCGTTTATCTTTAATAATGTCGTTGACTAAATGAGACTTAACGCAGCCATTACAATATGCAGGAGATGGCATCTGACCAACCCATGAAAAAAATCATTGAAAATGTTAGATACTATAGCAGGATCTTCAATAATAACACCATCATTACATAGTCCTTTAGTTTTGGAGATATTGGCTAATCTTCTATCAATAATACTATTTATAGCTTTTCCTTCCTTTCTTGGATTACCAAGTGCATTGTGGACTTTAGACTAGAAATATATTCCGAGCTGTTCGGATTTCATTGTTTACTTAACCTATTTTTCAGCTTAATACGTATATTAATACGTATATCCACTGAGGGTTTGTGTGCCTTAAGCCCCTTTCTGCTTATTAACAAAGCCAGCCAAATTGAAGTGCGGTCATACCGATTTTTCGCAATAAATGATCGTCGATTATGTTGGGTTTGCTAACCTCGATCGCTCCACATTCGCCGTCGCTTATGATCGTTTTTCTGCGGCTGTTGTGTCAACTGAACGTCTTGGTAAAGTTTGGCAATTATAATGGAGACATTCCCAATTATTAATAAATATAAATTTTATTTATGTAAGGACGGTCGGAAATAAAACAACTACACAAATTTAATCGTTATAAAACATTTATTTAAGAAAAAACTTCTCCGAATGGCTGCTTAAATCGAACTGCCTCGTATGTCACGCAACTCACTGTCTAACAGCTCGTATTTAAAAATCTCGAAAATGTATATTATAACGACATAAGTAAGATATACATATAAAATGTTCATGGAGGACGTTACAGTTGATAACATAAAAAGGTGTTGCCGCTGTTTTCTTACATTTACAAAATTAAAACAACTTCAACACGGTTTTGCGATGTTAGCTGCACAATAATTTACGACTGACAAGTGGCATCTAAACCGAAATGTCCTGGTAAATACAAAGCCCTCTGCGCTACCCATCTGCAAGCATTTCTCTGTCCTATGCTGAGTCGATATCGGTTCGGATTTTCCTAAAGACGTATTAGCTAAAGAAAAGAATATTTTGAATTTCTGGGAGGAACATTTTGCATAAGCTACATTGGAATACCAAAATTTTCAAGTAAAACTAACCTCGTTTAGAGCTATAAGTGCTAATAACAATAATAATTGGCGCAACAGGTCGGTATGGACCCAAGCCTAGCTTCTCACAACCATTCGTCTTGTGTGAGTTTTTATTTTTGGGACGAATGGAAGGGATCTACAATTTTATGCCGAGTCCAAACGGCCAATTGAGAAGCTCTTTCATGACAGTTATACTCTCGGATGTTTGTCAGACGTTCGCGAGAGGTAGCGCAGTGAAAAAAACCTTAAGTTGGAATTTGGGTTTTTCTCGGGATTCGAACCTGGGACCCCTCGCTTAGTAGTCCAACACACTAACCACTAAGCCACTGCACCGACAGATATAGCTATAAGTGCTAGAGCGATAAATAGTATTCATTTGTTTTTTTTTTTATTTAAATTAAATTTACATTTTCAAGCCTGTTAACGAAAGCTTTAATAATAATTAAGTACATTCGGAAACAAGTTGGGATGCTTTTTATTTATAAAAATTAAACAACTGTGATTTTTTCCGAGGTCCATACAAACGTGCATTATAATGCAACTTTATGCCTTTGAATGATGCTGACAAGACACTAATAAGGAGTGTATAGCTAAAAGGATTGCTTTATCTGGAAATAAGAAATATGTTAAGCGTAAAAGCATAGACAAATGATACTGAGACCCCCAACTCACAATCCTCTTTTCCTATCGGTGTTGCGTCAATTAAGAATCCGTGTGACATGCAAAAACATACAAAAAATACAAAAATAAATGCTGCCAACCTCGACAACCGTGGGGAAATGTGCTAGAGTTCGGGAATACCACATTTTTACATTACTGAATGCCATTGGTTAGTAATTATATGTTGTTAGAAGGCGAATAATTTGATTTCTTTGGTTAATAAAACTAGCTAAATGAGATGTTCTATATACTAAAAACTTATTATGACAAACACGGTTGCGTATTTTGCGCTTTTGAATATCATGAACTTCGATTTCATGCGTAAATTTTTCTTAGAAAACTGACGAAAATTTGCTCAATATATTTCTATTTTACTTCAAACAATCTGCATTGTTCATTTTTCATACATATTTTAAGCAAATCTACAATTATTCCTTAAAAAAAATATTAACCACACGTAACGAATAATTTCAAATTTAACGGATAAAATTATATGAACGCTGTCAGCAACTTTGCCCACAGCGGAAGTGGCATATGCAAGGTGTTGGTGCGTGTTGGTGAGTCGGAATTTTCGAAGTTACGTGACATTTGTCAATACAAATTTCTATGTAACAATACAAGCGCACTTAGCATTTGCCACCCCATAAAAAAATAGCTTGTAGGCTAAGTAACGGGAAATCGGTCGGAGTTGGTGGTCTCAGTATTGTCTCTGCGTAAAAGAGAACTCTAGTTGAAGTGTATCATAGTACATCTTGCAATATTCGGCGCGGCTTTTATTAGGAATAATTGTGACCCTTCTATTTGGAAAGATACAATTTTTTAACCGATCCTGAGACTGAATTCCCTCTGGCAGTACAAATACGCTGGACAATGTTTGTAACAAATTTCGCGCAATCAGAAACCTTCTCGCTTCCATCTCCTATTTCGACTTGCGATTTAAATTCAAACAATACCCTTTGTTCCGCTCCTATTAAAAATGCGGTCATAAAGTTCACCCACCGATTCACTCAAAAGCTTACATTAACATGTGTATTTCGGTTAAAAATTCTAATCCTGGAATAATGTATTCGGCGACTGCACTGCTTTACAAAGAGCTGTACTGTTTTTATTTTCATTCATGTCCAACTTGACACTGTCCGTTGTCATTGGGTACACCATTATTCGAACAATTGAACAATAGCCGCCGCTTCCGTTTCGGTTACGGTCTGACCTTAACATTAATCAACCGGGTTTGGGAGAGGGATCATAATAATAATAAAATAAAAATGAAAAACCTTTTTTCTATCAAATTCTTCTCTTCCGTATGCCTGTTCTTTTTTTTTATAGCATTTCACAAAAGAAGTCAACACTTCCACCATCCGCCGTGGGTCGGACCTTGAACCGCGATTCGGTTATTTAACTATGTAAGCCATTACAATAAAAACTGAAATTACTAATAAAAATTGTTAAATCTGATTAAATTCACTCGGTCCATATCCCATCGCCAGTATAATGTTATGCGTGAGTTGGGTGACAGTAATCGTTGATTTTTTTCGTTTCCGTAGGTAATTTTATTTTATGCAATTTGGGTGGAAAACCGCTCACCACTTGTTTGTGCTATCTGATCAGTCTAATGGGCTTAAATGGACCTCCTACCTAATATATATATTTTTTTTTTAATATTTGTGTGACTTTCGAATCGGAACTGATTGAGTTTCGTGAAAGCCTATGGCGGAATCTTTTTTATTGATGAGTCAACGCATTCATCTGGCTATCGCTCTTAATTAAGGGCAAAGTGTGCGTTTGAACGGTTGACATTAAAAAATGAAAATCTTTCTTATCAGCATATGGAAAGAGCTCTTTGATGGATTTGATCCTAAGAACAAATGCATCTAGTCGTGATTCATTATAAATTGGAAAGCGGATTTCGGAGAAATCGGGTGGGATTTCTCTCGTGAGTCATATGGGGAATTTTTGGAATTTCAAAAATGGTTTAGATTCTTCGAGGGTAGAGAGAACGAATTTTCTTCTAAGAAATATCGCCGATCTGTTTTTAGTAATTTAATCCGATTAGCATCTGGATTTGAAGAAAGGAGAAGGTCATTGTTGATGTCGACAGTTGGAGAAATACAGGAAAAAGCAGTTGGGTGAGTCAGTTTTGCTGCATTGAAAAGAGAAAGCGGTTTTTAACTCCATGGAGGGTTATGAATAGGACACATTTAAGTTGGGAAAAAATCGAAGATCTTAAGAAGAGCATGTCCTTAATTTTTTATTAGTGGCAATTTACACAGCATGGTGGGTTCTGATGTTTCCACTAGGTGGAGCAAGTCTTGCTACTGACTTGTTATGGATTAGGCACACAAACATTTAAAGCATAGAAACGTCGTTCGCCTTCATTTTCTATTAAATCATATCCTAAAGGGAAGGCTCTTTAATTAACATATTTTAAAAGTACATGAGCTACTTCCTTGGACGTTAAATGTACAAGTATGTATGTTCAAGTGTACATCCATTAGGATCTTGTCCATTTCTTCTTCAGACTCAGACAGAACAGAAATTAAAGTAATGCTTTACGTGAACACCTGCCTTGACGGCGAAATTTCACGATGGCTATACCCATATTAGTGTCCTTCAGAAATTCGTTGACATGACGTCCCAGAGCCAATACAAGTATTGACCCTGGTGCAATTACCGTGGCTGTTAAGTTGGCAACAGCCAACGACCCATTGGTTTGGGCGAGGCCTACCAAGACACCTCTTCGTTCTGAAAGAGCGCTTCTTCGTCTCCGCTTTGGTTAAACCACAGCCACCACGAATCCAACCTCAAATGATGGGGCTGCACCAGTTTTGGCACAGAAGCTGTCCCCATCCCCGTGGTACCATTATATAGCTAATGGTCGAGCTTTCGTAACCCGAGAGTTACTACCAATTTGGATTGCCAACCCAATCCGAGGAAAGGTGAACCTCAAGAAAACAAGATAACTCTCACATATTTTATTTAGCACTGTTCTTAATTTGGTGATGCCCACAATAAAGGCACCACTCAAATTTCGTCAGTGCCCCACTCAGACAGAACAAATAAACTTGACTTTCGAAATTGAAGCCGGGTTCTCCTGCCTGCAGAAGCCTTTCAGCGGCTCAATTTTCCATCGCCGCAAGGTAGCCTTAAGCTCTGTCTTTTTTTTGTAAAGATTTCTTGAATCTGGTAACAGCCTTTGCACCGCTCGGCTGAAGATTCTCGTTCCTTTTTAGTTCCCTCTTCCACTTCATGGCGCAGGATCATATTTTTCGCCAATTTGACAGTGAGAAGCTATATAGGCTTAATGTCCAGGACCTGTTGCTCAAAATCTATTTATTTTTTAAATGGCTTGCATATAGACTAAAGTTGTCGTGATTTCATTATTTCTCTAATCTATCGCTAATTTCGTGCTGCTTTGTCTGCGAACGGCGGTAGTACACTCCTCATCTCTACTTCCAGATCTTTATGAGTATATTTAGTACGACTACCCTCAGGACGACCCACCGAAAGGTTTTCAAATTCCCAAAAGTACTGCGTCCGTCTTCTGTCCATTTAATTGAGCGGACAAGCAAATATTTAATTTAAAATTATTACTGTCCACTGGCAGAGATTACGATTCGTTACTAACAAGTATGTTTACGGAATATGATAACTTTTCGCTGTCAACTTTGAATTTCATTTCGATTCTCTCGGGTGATTGTAAATTAATGAGAGGGAATGCATCGCAATTAATTTGCCGTTGAAATACACCAAGAGCAAAAAAAGAAACTTGCGCTGACCTTTTGGAGGAAATAAATCACCAAGCGAGCCATTAAAAATAAAAGAAGGGAACACAACCAATTGCTTAATGGTTTGGTACACGAAGGAAAACAAATAAATAAATGCCCCATATAGGTATAGGTATAGCCCTTCAGCAGTTTTGTATTGTTTTTGCTGAGCTTTGCACTTTGCACACTGGCGAAAGTGGAGAACGGGCATGGCATTTTACAAACTACAAACTTAAAGTATATACTGAACCAGTTTTTCACCATTCAATTGGTAATCTAAAACTCGTGTGATTAATTGATACAATTACCCCAGTTATTACTTTTAAGTCCTTCAAAAGGACGCACACACTCAAGCGAAGAATCTATATCGAAAAATAGACCAACGTATAACCACTTAGCCTTCGTTTGAGAATTTGTTTTCATCCCAAACCCACTTGAAAGTATTTTTTTTTTTTGATGGAAACTCATTATCCATTAGCAATAATTTTTCTTTGATTGGTTTTCCAACTCGCACATCACAACCCTCCCTTAATAAAAACACATTTAAGCGTTTACTTAAGGAATTCTCGGAAATCTCCGTAAGCAACTGTTCCTCAGAACTTTTTGGGCCCCGAAATTTCAAGCAAAACAGAGGAAATCTCTTTCGACGGCAGCACCACCATCATCATCATCCGACAGCTACCCTCAAATGCCGTATCAAAAATTGAATCTCAATTAATTTGGGCGAAGAAAAAAATATTATTCGCTAGTTGAAAGATTTTCGCTGGCCCTCCACCCACTGGGACAGAGTATAAGTATAACAGCATCAACAGCGGTTTCTTCAAATAAACCTATAAAATCGGCGTAAATCAGCGGGACGCGGTGGCACTCAGCCATTTACACCGTTTGGTTGGTGGGACGAGTGCGTAAAACGCTTGACTGAGCGGCCAAATATCATTATACAGCTGGCAGACGTTTCGAGCGCCACATTATGGGTGTTTATAGAAAGCGATTATAGTATTAAAAGTCAAAATGATTTGAAGAATAAGAAAAGCACCCAAATCTAAACAAATAATTTTTATTGCAAAAATGTAATGGAGCTGTACGTTAAAGTCATTCATGGGTTGGTCTCCGCTTCTGTGGCATTAAAATGGCTGAACGTGGAAATTTCCCGCTCGAACGGTTGAAGGAATACAATTTTTTTTGTTCTCTCTTTGTTATTGTTATTTCTTTCTTTGAGGTGCTTACTGCTTACTTGCAATTTTATTTTCGTCTGTAAGTTTACTACGAGAATTATATTTTATTTTTGGCGAAAAAAAAAATATGAAGAAGGGAAAACCACGGAATAAAGAATCTGTAATCGGATTACAGCTGTTTGCTGTTGTTGCAGCAACAATTTCGATGTTGTTCGCTTTAATTGCATGCAAAATTACTTCCGGGCTTTAGGTTGGCGCAGTGTAGATCTACATCGTTTTTTTTTTCGGGTAAACAGAAATTATTTTTTTTTTAATGACGTTTTGGTGGATCATCACCAAAAATGTCGACTTGTTTTTTAAGCCCTTAATGTAATCGGATTAAATCGACGTTCGATGGAAAAAAACAAATTGAGTTAAGATAAAGGTACATACAAAGGGGTATGAGATAGTCAGGCCTTATGCACCACTAGGCACCATAATAGCCCATCGCGATTCAATGTAAGTTCCTCTCATTCAATTTGAAGTGGTATTTCAGTAGTCAGATTCGACTGTTTCAGAGGCCTCCCCGAAATAGGCCCTAAAATTAAATGTATTAAAAGTGAAGTTGCGGTAACATTTTGTTCTGCGATAGGGATTGACTGCTGTTCAGTCCAATAAGTGTTATGAATGAAAATACTATTTCTAAAGTAAAGCTGATCCGATTTAAGCTCAGTTGGCAACGTGTCTCTAGTGCCGGTCGTTCACTTCGTGCACAATGCATCACTTTCAAACTTAACGTACTGAGCTGTAATCTGCAAAGCTCGTTCAACTCTGTCCAACCAATTTGTTTTGTTACACATCGGGTAGCTTACTCGTACGCGACCTTGTTGCTCGCTGGACACAAAAATGATGTGCACATTATCTGCCCAACGCACTGCTCAATATATGTGTTTGATTCGGTGACAGAATTGGGTATGACGAGATATGCAGGCCGGAGCAAGTCAAAGGACCGAATTTTTATTAGCTTGGCCCCTGCTCGTATGATTTTTGCTCGTACGATACTTTGTTGATGGTCGCGTACTAGACTTCTGTTCTACGGAGTGCGTTAAATGCGTTACTCAGACTCGTGTATACACCCACTTCTACTTTGGACAGAGATATTAACGCGTGCATCAACTTGTTGCAAAACCACATCGAAAAAGCAGTTGACCAACTCGACAAACAGCCAAAATCACATAAATCTATCAACTAGTTGTACCTACAAAAATTATTATTAAAATACAAATCAGTCAATCAACAAGAGGATGGAAGTTATCGAATAATTGAACAAAAAATTCAACTAGCTTAGCATGGAAGCTTGCTTAACATACTTTTACACAAACACATTAATTAATTGAGTTACTCAACGCTTTGCTCAACGCGTTTTCTCTAGCACTAGCGTACGAGGCAATATTTTTGACTATCAAATTTTCCAGCTGAATAATAAAATTGTACACAGTTCGTGAAACAAATCGCGAATGTTTAAAATAAATTGTAATTACCATCGAGTTTGTTTTTAGTACGCTCATGTGGAGAAGGCCTAACTCTTTTTTCTACTTAAAAGTGTTTGTCCAGAATAGATTTGAAAAGTACTGAACGAATTTGACTCCTGTTTTTAAAGCTCCATTTAAAACTATAGGCTAGCGCACAATTAATCGATATTTTTACCCAGATGGGGAGATCATTTAAGCAAAGAGTGGGTATATTTTGAATAATTTTTGGCTCCCCCTTGGGAACTCGTTGGCTGATTTATTATTAAGTTTAAATTATGTCGAAAGATTTTTCTGAAGCATTTTTTTTTTAATTTAATGCTTGAATTGCAAGTTTTTTATACATTATTTGAAAAAAAGTTGTTCCTCTCTCACCATTTGTTTTACTGAACTGCAAATGGCTTGTAATTTCTACGACGAAGTTTGACACTTTAAAAATATTGCAGTTTGTTTCTGCGGGTCTGGAAACACGTTAATGGTTTTTGGAATTCATTTTTTATGCGCCTTATTAAGTAAGCACTGCTCCTGAAAATATTCCGCAAGCTTATTGATCCACAGATAGATTCAATTACCACGGAGCTGAATTCAATGGAATTAATTAGGAATCGGCCAAAACATTTGTTTGTTTTTTTTTTTGAGAGTACGTAAATGATCTGAAAAAAAGTTCTTAAACTATGATCCCTTTTTTCTTTGATGTCCTCCTGTTAAATATATCTGCAATCGAATGGAATTGCAAACATTTTTCTTCCCAAATGAACTTACGAAAATGTACCACACATTTGATCAATATTTCATAAAAAAATAAAATAAAGGCGCAATCGGTACAAAAAATCGACAAAAAACTACGTGTTTTGTGTGATTCCTCTTGAAGGTCTTGCAGTAAGTGGTTAACCTGCCAAGAGCTGCTAAAATATTTGCTGAAAAAATAGTTCCACCAAAGCTCCAAACAGGCCACCTAAAATAATTTCTGTGTTAAATGCCATCAAAAATGGTTTCCGAAAATTCTAAATAAATATTTAATTGTTATATTCAACGTGCTTTGTGACAATTTAAATTTAGAGTGTTCTTCAAAAAAACACTTACACAAAAATAAAACCTTAACAAGAGTTGATTTCAATTCACTTTGCTTTATGAATTTGATATTCCAACTGCGTACTCCCTATCGGACCTGGCTAAAGTAAGTGCACCTCATAGCACATTTATTTTTTCCAATCATAATGCAAATTGGAATCTTATCCACTTTACAAATTTATGTGATCAAATCAGAGCCCATTCCGGAAATCAAATCATTGACACCTACGACCCCATGTGCTAGAAACTAATTCAATTCGTTTCAATTGAAATCGGCCGCGACACATGGGACGTTGTCCAATTGTTTACTACAGACTCTATCAATTGCCATTGGAAAGTTGGGTCCACTACGTTGAAGATAAAACAAACACGAGACCCATTGTCGTGACGATAAATTGTGCGCATTTGGATTTCCGCATTTATACGTTCTCCTTCCATTTATACGGTCCAGTGTCCACATTTCAAATGAGTTCTGTCGACTCCGAATAAAATCCCATCAATCACACAGAGGCCCGTGGCTACCGGTTTCGAATTAACACGCTCATTTGGGGTCAACCCTAAATTCAAAGGCGACGTTAGTCGTCAGCGGCTTGTTTTGGCCCATGCGCCACCGAGCTGTGGACAACTCAATCCAAAAATGCGGAAACCGACGGAAGCAAGACAACCAAGAACCGAAAGAAGCAGGGAATGAAAACAAAATAAAAAGTAAGATCGATCGAGATCAATTAGCGTGTTCTGCGCCAGTGCTGCCTCCAGCGAACTGGCTTAAGAAAGTTTTGCGGTAGTACGGCGACTGGCGACCCAGCCAGTCCAATTACTCTGGCAATTGCTTTCACTTTATGGGCGGCGGCTGTGAAACTGGCAGCAGATTTCAATTTTCATTTCCAAACACCAAGCATACTCTTCACTCGCAAACAGGAAATCAGCTTCGTCGCCGAAATAATAAAAAATATCTGCACTGAGAGTTACTGGACCGTTGTTAGAAAGGGAAATCCACTCCACGTTCGTGTATATTTTTTGCTTGTGAATCTAAGAAGGTCATGTGACTGAAATCGCACGTGTGCTATACTGGCAACCAACTCACTGGTCTTGCCGTTTGCCAGCTCAATTGACTTTAAGTCACATTCGCATCCAATTTGCACGACAGCTGGACCGTCACTCAAGTGGGCTTACTCTCACTTTGCCGAAGGATTTTCGACTTCATGTGTCATTGTGTCAAAACATAATGCAACTCCAGTTGAAATCCTCAAAACTGTCTGAAAGGCTACTTTGAGTCATCGCCCCATCACCATCAGAGGAGAAGCCCTTACAATCCATCACCTGGCACTTGACAAGCTAATCCCGCACCGCTTGAGTAGAGACCCGTCAGCAATATGCCCTCATCTTCAGTGCGGTGATGACTCATTAGAAGCATGTGCACATCCCTCTCGATGTTTACACGTCGATTTGACAGGATAATCCGCCTAAACCGATTGAATCAATTTTTTTTATCAAACCAGAGAGGACAAGAGGAGGAAGAGACAGCAAAAAAAAAAAAAAAACAGACCACCGAAGCCTGGGCCTTTTGTGCAATGCGACTGATTAGTGAATACATGGCGCCGTGTACCGGCACATCATAAATTTCTATACCACCGCCAACACCTCCACCGTAGACCGGTGAGCAAAATATGCAAATGCGACCTTGACCAATTGTGACAGGTAAGTCGCGCTTACAGCGATTTGCAATTCGAATGGGCAGCAGTCTATTTGTGGACCTGTGGTCCATGCGTGCTATTGGTATCCTGTGTTGGGCGAAACAAGAAATTCTTGTCCCCCTTGGGTAGGACAAGTTTTTTTCGGAATGCGCACGTACACAGATATACGTGAAATTATGCGACAAGTTGATTGTGTTTACAAAGTCAAGAGGTCAGAGAATGGGCGGCCGGCCTACAACAACTACAGTCGATTGGAATGTATGTGAGTGGAGTACTATAAAGTGTGGCTGTGGCATCTTGTTATATCCCACATAGAGGCTGCCTTAAGGGCTCTTGGGAAGTTGTTATCTTGTGATATATCTTGTATCGGGGCCTACACGATGCTGTAGTAAGTCGCACATATATCATCGCGCCTGAAATGCACTTTCACGCATGCACGCGGGAATAGTACTATAAAAGTGCAATAGGTATACCTGAGACGATGGACAATTTCGGAGATGTTTGGATTGTGACGCCGGCTTATGATGACATTGAGCTGATCAGGGTTCGTTGGAATTTGAAGAGTAGGTATTAACTTCTTGATAGTGGGTTGAAAATGACTCATCGAAGATGATGGATTGGTGGATTGAGGTATTAGATTGGAATGCATGTGCATCCGTGGTTCCTATCAAAAGGCGCATTCGAATTGGACAAATGTAAGAAATTGTTTCTCACCGTGCTAGATATTCTAATCAGGCGATCAAAGAGTTGCCCGACTTAGTGGACTGCTAACTTTCAATTTATTTATTTTTTAATTAACGAAACGAAGGATCATGCGCTTTTCATATTTATTACTGACAGAGGTTTATTTCTATACCCTGCTTTCTGACTGGGAATATCTGAGAATCGCTTCTAACATTTTAATTAAATATTTGCCACCGTGTCCAAAGGGAGTCTTGTGTTTATAATGAACCTACTATGTCACTTATGAAATGATTGTTTGTAATGAAACGTCCCCGTTCGTCACATTCAAGTCACACTCTCTTAGTGTCTCGAAAATCATGAATACCCGATTGAAAGTGTCACTCCCCCCGTCCCTAGGAACCACGCTGTCGTTGGGTCGCGAAGAAACCTCGCAACCATTGGGCGACTTAGTTTATACGCAGCTTTAGGCATTCTCGAAACATTGCTTGCATAGAATTAGGATGAAAACATTGTAATGTCATTAAGAAAAGTACTGCAACTAAAGAGTACCTCTTAACCACAGTTTTGGTGTTTCTTTGGGTAAACATTGGATCCGCCGAAAGAAACCCCGGCCTGAGAAAAAGCACATCACAAGTTATTGAACTTTAAAAAATACGGTTTGCATTTTGTTTTTATAACTTTCTCGATTACATAGGAACAGAAGGATATTGTGTTAGTATAAAATTTTGAACTCGAGATGTTTATCAAATCTGACATTACCGGTGATAGAGGAACTCAAAAAAGTGGGTCGCAAAATTCTGTCCATCTGTCCGTATGTCCAGAGGCCTACAGCGTACCTACAGCCTATACAGCTGCCCGGATTTTGTTCAACCTTCGGATTTGGGGTTTGGGGGCCGTTTTCGTTTTTGCAATATTAATATAACTTCCAACATAAAATGTTCATACCAGTTTGATTTGTTCGAAAACGGCTCTAACGATTTCAACCAAAATTGAAATTTAAGAAGATGAGGTTACCATGACTGTTTTCCGCTAAAAAATCAATTAACGGTACTTTTGCAATTTGGACATATCTCGAAAACGGTTGTAACAAATACTTATTTCTAAGGTAATATGGTCATTTCTAACTTAATGGCAAACTCAGTTTTTCTCTGTATTATCGTAAAATAGAATTTTAAAAAAAATTATTTCTCAAAAATGTTTTTTTCTTTAGTTTACCTAAAAACGGTAACAACGATTTTGACCAAAATGTAAACTTAGAGCAAAATTGATGCTTTCGAAATTATTGCGTCCTCAATTTTCAGTTCGAATCACTGAAAATGGTAATTTAAAAAAATTCTCCTACCTCGAAAAATATTTTTTTTTAAATTTTGCCTTCTTTAGTTTACCTAAAAACGGTAACAATGATTTTGACTAAAATGCAAACTTAGAGCAAAATTGCTGCTTTCGAAATTATTGCGTCCTTAATTTTCAGTTCGAATCACCGAAAATGCTAATTTTAAAAAAAATGCTTATATCTTAAAAACTCCTTTTTCGATTTCGATAAAAATTTTAAAACCAAGTAATGCTTACATCCCAAAAAATAACTTGTAATCGGTTTTTACCTAATAGCTAAGCAAAACTACAATAATTGTTAAGCAATAGCATTTTTGAAACTAAACATTGCAATATTTGGTACTGATAGATTTTACAAAAACCGCTCTAACGATTTTGATCAAAATATATATTAAAAATAATATAAGTATTCTTAATAAGATCCCGTACCCAAATCTCGGCCTGTGTTCACCATTCGACGGTATATTTTTAAAATAATTACAATGGCCCACTTCCAATGAAAGTACAATAACAGCTACGCAAAACTTCTTTGTTTTCAATCGAGTATACAAATCCAATAACTGAAAATTCACACAATCAGGGAGCAGAATCCGTACATCAACGATCGTCTGAACGATATCGTTTTTGAAACTCTGATCACCAAAATAAGTCGTATTCTGGTCGAATTTTTTTGACAAATGTCAGCTTTCATTATATTTGTGGAAAATTAACTCGATTAAGCTCTCAAAATTGTAATTAACTAAGTAGCTAGTTTTGGAGGTCTATCGTTTCGACGATAATCATCTGAAAAGTTACGGGATGAGTGCCCAGGCAACTCCCAATTAATTTGCACAAGAAAAATTGGAGAAACGAGAAAGTTACGTTCGACCCAGTCGTTCACTTTATTTATTTTCACGAAAGTAGGTATGGGAAATAAGATATTTTTTTATATGATTGACCGTAATGTTCGAGAGTGAATAGACGCATTTTTTTTCTCTGCTCCGGTAAAAACAATTAAACACGTGTTTTATACATTATTTCTAATTAAATTGTGCGTAACGTTTTTTGATAGACCTATTATTGCTGTTCAAGTATTTTGCTTAAGATATACCGTCCAAAGCTATGAAATGCATTTTGTATAACAAAATCTATTGCCGGTTTGTTTTACAGTAGTTCTTTTTGTATTATTTTATTTTTGCCTTTAAATTCTAAAATAAAAATATTAAAAAATAACTTGACATCACTAAACAATAAATAAATAATTTAATTTAGTTTGAATGCTATAACACAGCACCTAAATTTAAGACATTTCGAATAAATCTATATAAATGGATTTACTATAAAAGTTTACTTGTTTATTAAAACAAAAAAAAAACATTATTAAGACAAAAACATATTTCTTATGTAACACCAGAATAGATTTAATGCCAGCGAAACTTAGAAGCCTTTCCTTAGATGAATAATGAGTTGATGACAAATTAGCCAAATATAATATAAGCTTCGTTTCGAATGAGGAAACGATGCCAGGTAGAAAATGTTGCACCTAGTTTTGTCAGAGAAAAATTCAATTTTTATTCTAAAACATTCAGCCGCCTTATTCATGGGACATACCAATTTAAAATTTTGTGTAAGGGAGCTGATGACATTGCCTTGCCAGTCGTCGATGGCATATGTAATAGCAATTGCAAATGTTTCCCCAATTGGACTGGTGGTAACTGGTAATCGTAAATCGCAATGTTCTCCTTTGTTTGTTAACTCATTTCGACGACTTTTAAAGATCGCGTTCGAGAAAAATAAATTTTTAAATGGCTAAGTTCCGAATCCAGATCAAGGTGACAGCACGAACCAAGTACCAAATCTCCATCATCCGCAAAAGAGGAAGGAACACGGAAAACATAAAACTAAAAAGCGGGAAAGAATAGAGGAACTACGACAGAACCTTGTGGTACCCGCAACTTCGGAATGGATTCTTACGTTATCCATATTTCTGACGTATTTTTTTAGTAAAAATCTAAACTAATTAAAGCCTAAAGTTCCTGCCTCCTTTCAAAAATTATTCAGAGTGTGGTGATCGACTATGTAAATCTTGTTGGACGACCGTCTGGAAGGTGACTCATCATCAACGACTATTTTTTCCCAAATTTCACAACCTAAATAAATTAAAACACTTTCTCTGCGAAAACTGATGTTTCTCTTTCTAATCACAAACAATTTGTTCTACTGAAAGAGCACTTTGTTTCTGATTCTAGAATTTACGAATGTTGTCGAAGTAAAGCGCTTGATAAACCTGACGACCAAATTGACATCTTTCTACTTGAAATGCCAAATGAGATTTATTCAACCTATTATACCAGTAAGTACATAAATATCCATATACCAAGTACCAAACGGCGGTACACTTAAGGCGAACCGGAATATTCGCTGCGCTGAAACCGATCATCATGTTCGTTTGGTCTTGTTATTATTTTTATCATCCGATGCTTGTGTTTGTTTAACGCTCCGCCAACATAACACTTACCAGCTTTTTAATGGCCATCACAGCAGTATTTTTGCACCCATAAGTTGGAAGCGTTCAATCCCCCAGTGGGCAGCAGTATAATACCATTCACCTCGATCGCTTTTATCTCTTAAGCCACTGTTGTTGTTGATCTTGACTCCTTGTGCATATTGTTGACGTCCTTCAGTGTGGCCAACTGCACTGTCACTATTTATAAATCGACGAATCAAAGAAGAATCGCACTCGGAAAACATATCGAAAGAGACACTCTCTGCGCTGCGCTAGTTGCGGGCCAAGATCACGAGTTTCGTCTCGTCTCGAATTTAACGCGTCATGGACACTTTTATTGGGGTTCCACGAACTTGTCTCGAACTGGTTTCGCTGTTGCATCTCCGAAGGGCACAAGCCAGACCGATCTCAGGTCTTACCCATTAGCCTGGTGAAATGTTTAGCTCTTAGCCATGCACTGGGTAATTACAATGTTTCTAATGGATTTGTGGCCACTTCCTTGTTCCTTTTTTTTCATACCCACACAGTGGGATTAGTGAGGCGGATGCTTCGTCTCCGTCAATATCAAATGCAGGCGACTTTTAGTTGTAGTCTGGTCTGAGACCTGAGAGTTGTCTATTTTTCCCATGCCTTGATGGATGCTTTCGAGGAGACCGTGTGTTGCTAGCTTGTCCCATGGACCATTAAAGAGAGATCTTGATTGGTTTTTGGTCGGGCATAGTCGATTCACCAGCACGATGCAGAGAGATGGTCTTCTATTTCCATGAATCGCGGATTAAATGCAATTAAATTGAAGTTAAGAGGTTGGATAGGTGTTTTGTTGGGATTTAATGAGGTGTCGTCGAGGTGCTTTGCCACCGAAGATGTAACTTTGCATGGGTACAGGTATAGGTAGCTCTTCTAGGTAAATTGGGTAGGTATGTGTGCAAGAATAGTGTTCTATTCTCGGAACTTTTAGACATATCATCTGATGGGTGAAATTTCAAGACCAACAGTTTGTCGGTGTTGATGTTAAATTGGTGGTAAATGGTATTTGTCCATCCATCAGTTGTGGGCAGTTGTGGCAGTCAACATGATCGTATTTGTAAACATTTTTTTGAGACATAGAAAAGGGAGCTTTATGTATAGCAGAATGACTTGATGAAAGTGAAGCTCAAGAAAGCCAGCCCCTGGATTCTCTTCGAGTCATTCGGACATTTGCATTTGTTATGTCTAAGAATATGTTGAATACTTATGGCACCCGTCATTGTCAGGGAAGGCTACGATTGCCGGATATTGGAGAAGTGAGCGCCCTGAAGGCCTCTGCAACAAAATATACATACATACATTGCCCCTAAGATTTCTTATGTAAGTCTGTAGCTTATATAGAAAAACCTAATGTGGCCTACAAATTTTTGACGTTATAGCCGATGGAGACTGTGAAGCATTTATCAATATGAGAGCGGAAATATTTTTGAAACTCAGTTTCCGTTTCAATTAGATGTAACGCTCCTTTCCAAGTAAGATCATTAAATTTCACATAGCCGCAGCAAACCCAGTGCGTACTATCCCATACTCGGAATTCCATCACTTTCCTAAATCGTATTTTCAGTTTCAAGAATAAATTGAATGATAATGATTTCCCTGGAGTTTTGAAGGCAATTTTCATAAATGTACCACACGTATACAGTACACCTGATATAGGTAAGCCTCGTGTTCCATCGTCTTCTTCTTGGCATGATAAAACAATTCAATTTTTTTATTCTGTGTAGCTACACATATCATATCACCATCACCACACGCTACTCCCTATGCTCTAGAGATTTTATCTTCGATTGTCATATCAAACAATTGGAAAAGGAAATCATCCCAAAAAGAGAACGAACACCAAATCTCATGTAAACAGGAATATAATGGTCATATAGAAGGACGACAGGTTGTGTGACACAGACACCCACTATATCCTTACCGCTTGTGTGCACACGACACCTGATACCATACACGTTCATTTCGAATTTATTGATAGGGAGTTCAAAATTCCTTTCCATAGAATTCTTGATAAAAGTCAGAGGAAAGCAAATATCCTTTCAGGCGAGTGCTGAGAAGCTTGTCATTAATTATCCGGAGATAATGATGTATGTACGAAGCGAATTTCGTAATTTTTCTATTTTACCTTTTCAAAATCTGCTTGTACTCGTGCAACTCCTTCTTACCGCACACATCTCGTCTGCTGTTCATTGGTGGAAAACTGTAAAAAATTTAATCTCCCTTTTAGTTTTGTGGGTATACTTTCGAAATATAATCCCCTCAGTGGAGATTGCAAGATGAAAGGCAACTGCAGTTTTATCTTTCTTTTCCACGTCATTCAGCTGCCCGTCACTACGTCAGACATAGATAATGGTGAAAATGGAGAATTTAATTTCAATGATCCTTTTTCGAAATGACGTTACCCAGCGAGACGTTAGTTATACGAATCTAATTATGGCTGAGTGAGGGTGCCTCTGGGCGGGTGTACAAATCAGTCTGTCGAATCAAAGGAAGTATAATGATAAACGATAGCTTTTGTTCCACAAAACAATAACCTTGTTCTAGTGGTTTACTCTAGAGTAAACAGTATGAATTATGTTTTAGAAAACAGTTTCGCTAAACCGAACGACTTATTTAAGACTGTACCTATCGTCATTTCCAGTGAATATCTAAGGACGAAATTCCCACTCGATGGAGTGCTCCATCAATGATAAAGGAATAAAAGTTGCCCTGCAAAAACATTTCAAACATTTTTAAAACAACAACCTTTTTGCATAATCCATCGAACTCAACCCATCTGCCCTTGGATACGGCCCTTTTTCTGTGGGAATTTTTCATGCGTTGCCATCTCATCTGGGGTCTGTGATTTTTTTTCTCCAGTTTTTCACCTCCATCAAAAACACTCCTTTGGTTCAAATGTCATGTCAACGGGCTTAGAGCGTATGACACTTTTTTTTTTGTTTAAACATTATTTATCCCCCATGTTGCGAAAAGTAAATCCCCATAGCAAGCGGAAAAATACAGAATAGAAGGAAAAAACAACCAACGACACATATATAACAATCAGGATCATATTTCAAACGGTATTGATGTTTTTGCGCTAAAAAATAACAAGAAGAGCAACATTGACACCAGCAGTGGGAATGTTTTACGCATAAATCTGAGTTCCTTGGGCAGTTTTCAGTTGAATTTTGTGAAATATTCAGAAAGACATCCTGCAACAAGGATGGGATCGTTCAAAAGGGCAAAATTGGCATGTTAATTCCTTGATCCGTATGGCGGTCACTGTGAACACGAGTGAGCGAACAAAGCCGGCCCGATTTTGATTTTTGTTGTTTGACATTTTCAAGTGATGTAGAGGATGTGATGTGACACGTGATGGTTTGATATTTTTCCGGATTTTCCCTCTTTTTTGCTGTGCTGGTTTTTCTTAATTTAAGTCGGAACAGTTTTTTTTTATTAATTTGTAATGGTTTCGTATTTCTACAGTTAACAGAAAGATTATAAAGTAAATACAGTCCAAGACGGATATAAAAAATACTCATATAAGAACAAATCGCTCATAAGAAACGCAAGTTATGAAACAATTTGTTCCTTTGTGTCTTATATTTACCTTTTTTTATTTTTTGATTTTACAGGTTTATTATTTCCATCGTAGTTGTATGTTATTTATAAAAATTAATTATGATTCCCATAAGAAAATATGTATCCCCAGGGTTTTGTGAGTTCGACTACAGCGCACAATGTCCTAAGTTCGCTCATTTTTTGTCAACGCAGTTAGGTTTGCACCCAGAAATAGCTCAAATACCCACCACGACCTTGCTTGAACTAATTCACTCAATCGCTTAAGTTAACCTATTCAACTTTTGCGACGGTATGATGGCGGAGTTTGACAAATGTTGCCTCTTGGCTTTCAAGTGCGGATACAAAATCTGTGGACTGTCGGCATAGGCTTAAGGTTTAATGTAGCTCCAAAGAATATATGCGAAGGGTGTCAAATCCCAATACCGAGGTAGGACGATTCAATAGCCAATCTTAAGCCTTACAAAATCCAGTGTGGTATATGATGGCACGTATAGTTGGAGCCACATCTCCTTGATTTATATGCCCTCAATTTGGATCCCAAAAATTCGACATACCTCCTGTGTTCCCAGATAAAAAATCTGAAAATCTTGTTTTTCCGAAATAAAGAATCTTTTTTTCAAGATTTTCTTCAAAATATAGATAGAGCGAAATACAAAATACAATTTTGATTACTTGAACTTAAATCACCGCCCTGCCGTGAATCACCTATTCTGCACCTAATTACATTTCATGAAACATTTGTTGGATATATTCGACATCTATTCAAAAATGCGCCTTGTCTAAGAAGATGATCTTTTGGCCGTGGTGGGGTCATGTCTTACCTAGAACACTGGAGGAGTGCCTTACGTCGATCGCAACATGATCAATTTGGTTGACGGTTTGATGATCTGGCGACCGCCATGTTCCTTTGTGGATATTGAGGTGAGGAAACCGTGTGCTAGCTATAGTAACATTACGCCCCGCAGCAAGGTCAATTAGCCTAAGTCCGTTCCCAGACGTAATGTCGTGTAGGCTGTGCTTTCCGATTGTGCTACCAAAGATGTCCTCCTTTCCTATTTTGGCGTTAAAATCACCTAAGACAATCTTAACGTCATACTTAGGACATTGCTCATATGCTTTGTCGAGGAGCTCGTAGAAACACTCTTTGGCAGCATCGTCTTTTTCTTCTGTGGGGGCGTGAGCGCATATTAGGCTGATGTTGGCGAATTTAGCCTTGATGCGGATTGTTGTAAGGCGTTCACTAACGTGTCGAAAGCTCAAGACTTCTTGCCTGAGTCTGCCGCTTACAACAAATCCGCATCCAAATAGACGCTGCTTTCGTTCCCTATAGCAATCACCGTAGTAAATGTCACAGGTTTTCATCCTTCTTTTGCCCGGCCCATCCCACCGCACTTCCTGGATGGCGGTGATATCTGCTTTGTAGCAGTCTAGGGCCTCCGCTAATTGTTCGGCTGCACGCGGCCGGTTCAGGCCGGTTCGAACATTCCACGTGCAGATACGAACGTCGTTGTCCTTTTTTCGTTTTCCAGGGTCGTCAACAGTGAATCCGTCGTTTTCCGAGGCTTTTGGTTGCTTCGCAACAGTATTTTTTTTTTCGTGGTTGGGTAGTTAGCCCCACGCACAACCCCCAACTTGGAGGACCAGGCCCTAGATTGACCCTAGGACAGCGGGTCGGATATTCCGTTGTCAGTAACCCACTTCGGGGATATGAGTGCTGCCGTTGGCCCATAGAGGGTTCATCCGCCACCATCTCTATTTCAACACCCTGACTAGTGCTGAAAATTCCTTACTGACCTTAACTCCAAATACGTCAGAGTAGCTCACGTAAGGTATCTGCCATCTTGACTGTTGGCACCACCGTTGATCCAACCTTGTGGATTCATCCGCTGTATGTCCTCTTTCTGAGGGGCTCATGTAAGACCTCTGAGACTCAATCAGGCAGTCATTCCGACAGAGCATTATAGTGTTGCTATTTTCTTCGTGCTCAACACTCGCGCTTATAAGTTTAGCAAGTCAAGCCCTGGTGGACGAGACCAGTATCCGGTGGCTACCACGGGGAGGTAAAATAAGCACAATTGATTTGTATGAAACAGTTGCAACAGCTGGGCATCGCCAGGTTGATACCAATCAGTGTCTACCCTATTCATACAACACCCCACCACCATGTCTTATGAAAACGATTAATCGTTTTTGCTTTTCTCTCCTTTATTTGTTTTCGTAAATGAAAATAATTTTCGGTAAAAAAAAAAAACGAAAGCCATTTCATTAACGTTTTCGTTTCTGAAAACGAAAGAAATATTAGCTTTCGTCGAAAGGGACGACAACGATAGCTTGTTAGTTGACGTTTTTTATTTTCTTTAATTATTTCTAATGTAAAAAAATCAATTGTTGCTTAACGTCAAGCAAATTAGCAGTTTCTTTGAATTGTTTCGCTCTTTTTTTTGCAATCATTGTCGCTTCGTTTGTTTTTTTTTTTTTACAGAATTTCACAGCAGGATCATTTTTTATATATTGTTAGTGATACCCCAAGATCAATCAGCAACTGGAAATGCAATATGCGTGGATAGTGGTCTGATCCCATACCCAAACATCCCTAAGTTGCCAATTAAGAGATCCACAACCAACAATCGTTGTGGTATTGACAAATATGGCGCTTTTTAACTTTGCGATTTTCATTATCTTCTTCGTGGCGTATTTGTTTTTTCACAGTGCATCACCGAAAACGCTGACGGTATGTCTAAAGGTGAATGGCAAACAGCTGAACTCGAAGTTTGGTCCACCTTTAAATGTTAGGTAAACAAACGTCAAATGCAGCACGATGAAACTGCAATCCATACGGTATATTAAGCAATTAAATAAAATATATTTTGACACCAACAAGTAATCGAAAGTCACATCCAGAACCGAGGCATCTATATTGGAAAAAAGCTATCAACCCTACTCAATAATTCTGTCGTACACCTTTCATACCTTTGACCCGCATTAATTTAAAAGAAAAATGTTGACAGCGTTTAAATTCTGCAGGGACAACATTCCCAATCACATCACCGAATGATATTTAAATTGCAAATCCAATTGTAACACACCACTCCCATTTCAAGAGCAATCTACAGTTCAATATACCCAAAGTAAGTTTTATGATCGACAACTTCCTTACCTCAGAGTTCATTATTCTGCTGAGCTATTCGGCTCATGATCATGACCAGTGTCATCTGAGACATTTCGCATTCATCACTAATGTGGCACAAGCACACGCATACTCACACTCTCACGCATATCACTGCCACTGGAAATGGATTTTTCTTTTTTTCAGCGCTTAATCAGTGGAACCAAATTCGAAGAGAAATACTTTTATGCAACGCATGTCCCACTCGAGTCCCAATAATAAAAAAAATCAACTTATCCCCTCGCATTGTTGTTGGTTTGGTACCTACTTTATATTGTTATTGCTTATTTGTGTGGTTCTTGTACGCGCTTTGTTTGCGCTTACACTTGAAAAACTCTAAGCGATGGGTCACCGCTGACCACACATTGAATTTAAAATCCATTTCTGGTTGTTGTGGGTAAATACCCAAGGACCGCACAGTTCTCCATCGGTTTCCGACTTTCCGTAGGCTTTTGGTGTTTTAATTTTATTGCAAGTCGCTCCCGTTGCCATTCATCAATATAATATTGACATGCGAATAAATACAGCTGTTATGTGCGCGAACGGGAATGTGAGGGACTATCAAATAATGGCATCATCTCAGATTTCACTGATTCATTAAGAGCAAGCAGAGCTATCCTGTTTTACATAAGGATATTTGCGTATCTGTTACACACTTTGAATTAATGGAACCGCCTTGCATTCTGTGTGTGGTTTCGGATCTCATTTCAGGATTTTTTTTCTCTCCTTTCATACGATAGATACACGAGTATTGGCAGAGTTCGGCTTCAATTTCAATGAATAATGTGCATTTCAATGAACGAATTACAGAATTACAATAGTATCGAGCTCTGGGGCCTACGAGGACAAAGTCGAACTGATTTCTATTATAAAATGCAAATTTTGTACGTGCGGTGTAGTATTAGCTGAAATTTGAATTTCGAATAATTGTCTACCAAGCGTCCTGAACTATTAATTAAGTGGAAATAGGATTGCAGAAGCCATAGTTAGTAGGAGTATACAATGTTATTGCACACGCCTTGCCAATGGCAATCACTTTCTCTTAGGTTTAATTTTAGTAGGAAACCCCAGCGGCCAACATTTTGACGCATTTAAGGGAAAAGTTTTACAGTACCTAATTTTTTTTCGCCTCTGCAAGTCTTTTGAAGAGTCAACATAGCTGCAATCAATTTGCTGTCAATTTCTAATCTTTCGCACAAAAGCTTTGAGAAAAAAAACATTCTTTCGTTACACCTTTCATTTGGTCCAAATTTTACACAATTTGGCTTTGAAATAATGCTCTAAATTGGTACGACAAAAAAGTGTTTTTATAATGATGATCTGCTGGTCGTACTATAAATGTAATGTTAGAGACCTATGTCGCTCTCGGACTTTATATTTATATTTTGTTTCAATTAAGGTCTTGAGGTTACAGCTTTTTCACTTGTTTTTTTAGTTGTTGGCAGTCTTTCCTTTGGTGGTTTAAGGACAGAGCCAATATGAGATGAGAACTTGACATTATGAGCTCCGTTTGAACTGGAAATCTTTCAACTCCTGAGCTTCCTTTTACAATTGATTAGTTCCTCCAAAGTATTCCTCATATAATTTAGAGAATCGCCTTGAAGTAGGCGTTAACCTCTAAAGAAAGCATAAACAATGTGACATGAAATCTCTTCAGAGGATGCTGTGCTGTAGGTGCAAAAATGCGAAGCTGTAAACCTCTGGATCCACTCTTATGTTACATTTCCACTGGACATGGACACAAATCCCGAGATTAAGTGAAAGAGATTTAAAATTAATCTTGAAGTTTTTCCGCCAAATAAAAGAAGTCTAAGTTGACGTATTCTCTCTGGTTCCCTCCATTCGACAGATAGAATGATATTTCACCAGAGAGAGAGAGAGAGAGAGAGGGAGAGAGAGA
Organism: Cheilosia vulpina; assembly: GCA_916610125.1. Taxonomy (NCBI): domain Eukaryota; kingdom Metazoa; phylum Arthropoda; class Insecta; order Diptera; family Syrphidae; genus Cheilosia; species Cheilosia vulpina. The sequence goes on from OU744277.1 coordinate 65,618,583, forward strand.
GAGAGAGAGAGAGAGCGAGAGAGAGAGAGAGAGAGATAGAGATGGAGAGAGAGAGAGGGAGAGAGAAAGAGACAGACAGACAGAGAGACAGAGAGATACATTATTTTTTTCAATTTTTGACTTCTTTTTAATTTCTGTCAAATGCAGCTCCGTTTGATATACATTTTTGACGACATCCCGAGCTGTGGAGAGTGTGTCCTAGCTTCGCCGATTGAAATGGATTAGAATGGTTTTAAGAAAGTTAGCAAATCATTTTTAACTTAAACAGTAAAATTTTAAGTGAAAAAAAAAATGGTTTGTAATTTAAGAAGTGACATACTGTTGAGACGAAACGAACACGGGCTAAACACCTGTGGAATGAAATTTTCCGCCATTCTTCCTTCACAGCAAAATTTTATATGTGAACTAATTTTATGTCGACATTGTGTCGAATTTTCTTCTTTTTATAAAAGGGCTTTGTATTCTTACAAGATGGTTTATTAAAATAACAAATAAGTATCGAAACGATTTTTGTTTAATATGGAAAAACCAATTAAAGTTTTCAAGTAAATACGTTCCCGATAGCAACATTTTTCCGAGTTGTTATGCAATTTTTCCGAAACTGTGTAGCCGGTTTTTTTTTTAATGGGTACACCTTCTGTATTACAGTGATCAGAGTTAACGAAAACTTAATCTTCAGAGTTTTGTCAACAAGAAGTGTATACTACTGTCCTAGCTCGTAGTCGTAATGTATTACGCAGCGCTATTGAGAATGCAGAATTTACTCTATGTCCATCAATCGACAGCCCAATTTTCCCGGATTGCTTTAAAAGTGGAACACCATTTATGTTTGGTGATATATTTTTGCATTTTGAGTACGATTACAAGATTATTCTGTTTCACTTCAAATACCTAAGGTAGGTTGTTGAAACTTTCTAACTGGAATCCACTACCCTCGTTTCATTTAAGCCATTGTGGTTAGTGCTATACGTCAAACTTTTGTCAAAATCTCTATAAAGTGTTCATTTTTTTCAACTATGAAGTAAGTTTTTAAAATGACAATTAGTATCCAAAAACTTTGTCATGCGAATCGTCGGGAAATTTTTTAGTAATTGCTACTTCGATGTTTATATATTGTAATTAGCGTTACCAGATTATTTTTTCCAAAATTACTAAAGCCGGGGCGAAAAACAACAAAACCTGATAGGCAAATCTGGAAAAAAATGCAAAAAAAAACTTCAACTGATTTACTCACGAAAAATGTTTTTCTTTTTCCTTTTTAACGTAATTGCAGTGAATTATTTTTTATTTACAAAATTCACATAGGAACAGTTGTATTTATTGCATTTGTTATTACGATAAATATTTAATAGCTTTTGTAGTCATAGAGGATGATTCCATGCAAAACCCTGTAGCATTTGATTTTGTATTCTCTTTTCTTTTTAAAGTGCACACCGATTTCTAAAACTTGCAACTGCTATTGCTGGCATTTCTTTAAAAAATAAATTATGCCAATCAGAGTTTAAAATAAATAAAACGCTGATCCGAATCCGATGATGAAAATCAAAAATAAACATGAGAACACCAGAGGATTTTTAAAATTCTACAACTACAATTTGAAAAAAAAGCTTCGTTTTTGTGTTTGTTAAAAAACAAATGATTCCAGAATTCTTTATTGAATATAAATTATAAATTGCCCGAAGTATAATTATAAATTACAATAAATGCCATTTAGGTTCAGTTGTGAGTGTTAAAATGTTTTATATATCCAATCTATGAAATGGTATAAATATTTACTAAAATTTCTATTTTCTAAATGTTTTATGAAATTTTGTAAGAACTGCTGAAGTTTACAAAAATGCTTAAAATCTGCTGCACGCGAAATTTACTAATATTTGGTGATCGCAAAACTCGAAAAGTAGTCAAACATTTGACTTAAAGTTTGAAAACACATATTGTGGATACGCACCTGTTTTTTTTTTTAAGTAAAATCAAATGCAATTTAAAAAGGGGCGTGGCATACAAAAACAAAAAAAAAACATTGCATTCTCGATTAATGGAAGCTAAAGTTATAAAACTTTGAACTTTAATATACTTTGTGGACAGGATTTGAAAAATGGAATCGAAATGGAACAAAGTTTTCGATTTTTGTTGAAAAAGATACATGCTTTCAAATTTAGGAATAACGAAGCATTACCTTGCCGGTTATAGCTTCGATTTATCTATATATTTAAAAATGAATTGCTGTTCGTTAGTCTCGCTAAAACTCGAGAACGTCTAGACGGATTTGAATGATTTTTTTTGTTATTTTGTTTGTCTTGAATCAGGGATGGTTTAAGAGAAATGAAAATTCGGAAAATTCTCAACAGGTGGCGCTGTAGGCATATTTCCTTTTTCATCTATCTCCTTCCATAAATATATATGAAAATGAGTCGCATTATGTTTGAATTGATGTTCTCTTAATGCGTGAACCGATGTTGTTTTTGGAAATTTCAAATGAAAGGTGACGTCAATACCAAGGTTTGTATGGATATACGGACTTTGTATGTTTATTGGTTATACGAGTTATAGGCATTTTAGTGAACATTCCTGTGTTCTCGACCTCCGAAACCCCTCAATCGATTTAAATGAAATTTGGTGGATGTGTATAGTTGGTTGCAGCTTAGAGGATAGGATAGTTTTGGACCCGATAGATGGCGCTGCTGTCAATCTCCGAATACACTCAACTGATTTCAGTGAAATTTTTTTGAACCCGATAAGTGGTGCTGTTGTCGATGTCTCTCTGCTTTGGGGTGGTGGGCGCAAATCGCAAGCATTAACGTGGGCGTAGGCCGTGCGGCACATTTTCCTTGGTAGAAAGAAGGGGCGGTATAATGTGTTCATTATTCGTATACTAACCACTGAGCCACCGTGTTCACAAGTCGCAACTACTGATATTTAATGTTTTATAGCACCTTCATCGAATGTGAAGTGGGAACAAAATTATCTGAACGGTGGTTTTTACTTCCCGGGCAAACTTCGGACGACCGCCATGATTAAACAAAGAAAATCAAAAGCTCAGAACGATCATGGGCTTCATCGTTAAGCACAATGTTTTTGGACAATCGCGTTTCGGGATGTATTCGGTCGAATGACAGAAGCGAGGATCACCGATTGCCCACATTCTGCCTTTTGTTTGATTTGGTTAATTGATAAAATCTGACCAGACCAACTCAATTCAATCAGTAGCACGGAAAAAAACTATCATGAAGCCGACCCAGAGGAAATCTATGAAGTCCCTTCTGTGCATTGAACTTTATTTAATTTCAAGGGAATTCAAAGTTTAGTTTGAAATGTTAATAACAAAATTAATTTTAGGCGGTACGAACTTCGCCTTTCAGCTAGTATTATATAAAATATTATAAGGGTTTTTTTTTAATTTTTATTACGAGCGGCATGGTGTTCGATTTCAAATTTTGCGTTACGATTTTTGTAAATCGTTCAACGCAAGCTTGACAAGTTTTTCCTAATTTCCTAGGAGGAAAATTAGTAAATGCCTACCAATAAAAAAGGAATTGATTTGTTTTCGGCACCATTTCCCGTAAACTTAACATTGTTATCTAATTTGTGGATGCAGATATAGGTGTTGAACTTATTAGTAGCCCAATAATATGCATTCTGGGAGAAAGCTTCTCATTTCGTACGTAAAATCACGTTCACATGCTACCAATGTCGTGTGGAAATTGATAAACATTATAGGTACAAAACAAGAGGAACAAAATGACCCTCTCAAAAAATAACACGTATCAAAGAGGAGTACCTACACACAAAACAAAAAAAAAAAAAAAAAACAGAAGAAAGATTAGCAAAATTACTAATACAACATCAACAACTTAATTAAAATAATCCCCACATTATCCTCTAATGAGATTTCATACACACAACACTATCCCATGCCCGCCCACAAACTAGCGAGTGTTTAAGCAACACACAAAGTGAGTGTTGCTTTCCTACAACTCACACACCCACCGGATGGCATGGTTTCACTCATTTCAGTAGCTTGGAAATAGGGGAGGCAAGAAAAAGAAAACATAATCCTCTTCCACCCTCCAACAAGCGGTTACATGCTCAACTAACTTTGTCTGTCACATGAAAAATGCATCCCCCCAGAAAGGGAAAGCAGATATCTTCTGACTACTCATTAAGTTCCGACTATGCGGTTACCTACTATTTAAGTTTACTTTATTTTTTGATGTTGTTGGAAGTAGCTTTTCATGTGCATGCGACTTTCATTTCTAAACAACAACGGCGGGAAAAGCTAAAAGGAAAGGATAATATGTGGACAAAGAATGTAAGAAGGGCTCATCGTGTATACATAAATGCATGCACAAAGCGAGTGTGCGGAAATTATAAGTACTTAATGGGGTTGGTTTACGGTGTGTACGATTATGCAATTCTTTTCATGATAAAGGAATACATTTTCTGTTTTAGAGAGAATATGTACTGCCGCCGTGCTTGTTATTTGTATAGAACTGAATGAAATTATGATGACCCCAATTGACCTTAAATTTTACATAAATGTCAGATGTGAATTGCAGTTGACGGCGAGCATAATTAACCTTTAGATGGTCGGCAAGCTACCGCTGCATGATGAGCTGGCTACACGATTTTTGTCGTACCCGCTGCGGCGTTATTTTCAAGGCGAATTTCATGAAGTAGGTATGCGCTAAAGAAGGGGTGAAGTTTTGCAGAAGGTAAGAAGATGCAACAAGTGTAGGAATATACGCGCCATTGCGAATATTTAAAATATCGGACTCCGAGGAGAGCATACAGCGGTAGATATCGTGTGAAACCATGGAACAGTGTTGGCCAAATGGCGCCTTTTTGAGCCTTTCTTAAAACTGGTCGAAATGACCGGTTTTCCAGTTGTAGGTTTTATTCTTTATTTAAGGAAAAAAATCCAAAAAATTAAAAAAAAAAAACGTTTGAATATGTTTTTGTTGCTTGTTTTTATAAATCAATTTTGCTTGGTTTTTTTTTTGCAATATTAGTATTGCAGGCGACCCTCTTTTTTTTTTGCTCGGCCCCATTTTTATTCCGTAAGGCAAGCGGCCTTGGCTTGAGTTTTGGACCTTCCTTATACTCCATGACCTGGGTTTGGTGTTAAAATTCAAAAGTGATATCAACGTCAACTTTTCAGGGGTGAATCAAGTGACCTAAAGATGAAACCCATATATGATTTCAGGTAATAAAACAACGACTGGGTTATGTCTATTTTGGGCTTTTTGTTCGATTCTCCTCAATATTCGAACATTAAACTTGGTTATTTATTAATCGAACTGTTGGTGAAGAAGAGCTGCAATCTGTCAGAATGTACTGCAAAGTTCGGTTGGTAAAATGGACCGTTGCCAAGACAGTCAAGACTGTCATTATTTGAAAAAAAAATAAGCTTCATGAATAAAGGAAGCAATAAACCTAAATAAAGTATTTACGGAGCTAAATTTTCAACAATAAAGATACCAAAAGATGGCCCACCCTTTAAGTAGGTTACACTGGCAGAGGTGTCTTAAATATAGTGATATGTTTCATCACTTGTTTTCGTTGCATGTTCCAGCTATATGCGAACTTGGTTTATCAGTGTCGTATTCCAAGTCATTCGATCCTCCCCATCTTTCAGTTTATCCTGCTGACACTATATACTCGTTTGAACTTAACTCAACACTGTAATCTGTAAGTTGATGGATCTCAAAACGTTCTTACAAAGCGCAAACAAACTCAGGTGTAAAGGTGTCAATTGTTGGACTTCTCTTAAGATCAATCGATCCGCTGCACTTTTAGCTCCTTAAATTGAGCTCTCCAAGTCAAGTATCCACTATTAAGCGGCACTTCTAACTTTTCTGCTGTCGCTCCTTTCATGCAAAATCCGAGTGCTCCTGTGCGTGAAATTGAGAACTTTCAATCGGGGCACACATTCACCCTTTTTCGCCAAAAGAAAGTAAAGGGACCGATTTTCATTGTTTTCTTTTTGCAAGTGCAACTTCTCTGAAAGCAAAAGTAACTTTTCAATGCTCCTTGGCCTCGAGTGCTCTCTTTCGGATGAAACACACATCCGCAGTTTATCCATCTTTGTCGCTCTCGATTTTATTTCTACCCGATTTGCGCGAAAAATCTCATATCCAGGTGTGACGATAACCGAAGTGTTAACATTTTTGAAAGACGCGACACAAAAGGGATAAACTCCACTTTATGTGGATATACCACTTTACAGTGTTATTGTTGTTCCCCGTTGCTTCAGCCACTTGTTCCTCGGGAGTGGTTTGTTTTTCCATTTTGTTGGATTGCTGGCGTTTTTGTTCCGCAGCAGCAGAAAAACTTGTTTCCATTCGACCAAAAGAAACAGAAACCCGAAGAAGGAATCACCGGCACGCATGCCATGCGATCACTTCCTGTTGGAATCGATTTACTTCAACAAATGCAACTGTCACACGCATATAAGCGCGCCAACTCACTTTCCGACAAAAGGGGGATGAAAGTGGGGCACACCAAAAGAGTGCGCGCTTCTCCAAAACATTCAACAACTCCCAGCTGATCCCAAGTAGTTTTAGAGGTTTTTACTTTTAGTTTTGGCTGGTTTTTCTTTTTGCCGTCTCTGTTGCGCGATAGAATAAGGACGGATTCGGATTCGTTGCGGTGTGCGTTGTAATTTATTGTCGCCTTTATGACCAAAGTTGGCAGAGAATCTGATTGTTCTCGATTTATGATGAAGAGCGCTAGAAAGATGCCTTTCACTTGATTGCGAAGCGGAGATGGGTAACCCATGAGTTGAGTAATTCCTTTCATGGGAGTTTTTTTTTTCTTTAAGTTCTCAGTTGATGGTGTGATACTTTTTTTTTCTTCTTATTTGGAAACTTTCTTTGACCCCTTAGCTGGCGAGGTAAAGACGTAAACATACAGATAGGGATAGACCTAGTTCTTTGAGTTGGAGTGTCGGAAGTGAGATATGAGATGAATGAGTCTTTTTTTGTTGGAAGGCGATAAACATTTTATGGCATGTGAAAGGATGAGGGAACTTTACTTTTGTGAGCTTACAATGACTTGGGGCTTTGTGTGCATGCGCTTGGGTAGGCAAACGATTTTTTTCGATGATTTATGAGGGGATACCTTTAGGGCACTTGATTAAGGAAGGAGTGAGATATCACGAAATACCTAAAGTTAGGACGCAATATTTGAAAACAGCATCTTTAGATAAATAGTCCTGATTAAGTGTCAAACATTTTGTGTGGGGCAGGTATAGGGCTTTCTAACGCCATCTTCTTCGCACTTAAATTTCATAAAACACAATCGGATACAGTTTATGATAACCAGTCCGAAAGAGCCGAAGAACGCCTTCTTGGTTTGCATGGTCATGATTTGCATTGAATTTCATTTCATTTAATCAATCTACGATTTAGAATCCACAGATTTCCAAAAACAATGCAATAAGTTATATAAAAATAAGTTAAATATGAATTTCATTGGTGATAAGCGAAATTGAACTTTGAAATCAAATTATATAGCCTTGAACATGCCTGGCCTTCACTATCGCACTCAAAGATCGGTAAAAATGCGGCATCTCCTTGTTATGCATATCAATAAACTGCTAATACTCAGAAGAAACACTGCATTCACCAAAACCAAAGAAACCACGATTTCGACTCTTCCATGATTTCTGGTTTTTGTTATAAAATTTTGACAGCTTGGCGCTCATTATTATGCTGTGAGTTGTGACGTACCTGCGCAGGGTAGCAGAAAAAGCATGTCACTTGTGGCGTAATATTTAACATAAGCCAACGTCATGAATGTTTTCGCTTTTCACAGTGTCTCTTGTTACGATATACTAGCATGCAGAACATGAAAGAATTGGTATTGACACATTTGGGATCATATTTTTTGCTTTTCAAAGTTTTACAGTACCTAACCTTGTAAAGAGTATTCCAAAAGAAATTGTGACAGAAAACACTGGCTTCCAAATAAAAATTTCATATTTTTCGTGTTTTATACAGTATTAGATGAGGTATGGAAAAACTTACCGTGTGAATATAATACGCACTTCTTTGTCAAAATTTTCCATCAAAGTTTTGCTTACCAGAAACAGAATGTGGCTCAAAATCGTTGATAGACCAATCAATTTGCACCTTCAAAAGGGCGTTATTGTGGGCTTGTTATAATTAATCTTAGATGTTTATAACCCCAAAGAAAAACGTGCTTCGTCGTTAAACACTCGATCTTAATTATGATCATCACAAAGAAAGATTCGGCAGGTAATAACTCAGTTCAGTAATTAAATTGTTCACTCTGGCTGTATGGCATGTCGTCTTCGTAGCATTTTCTTTCTGGTTTAAGCCACATCATATCTTAAAATTTGGACAAAAAAGAATATTTAATAGTGCTGCAACCGCGAACAGCATCAAATGTCAACTATTTCGATGATGCCTACAGCGCAAAACCCGCACCAAATATTGATACCAAGTGGTATCTATCATTTCTTTCTCAACAACCACTGATGGATTTACTGAGCCCCCTAAGAGTCGAAAACAAGCTTCAGTTAAACGTGCGTTTGTTGTTTGAATGTTCTTTTAGCAGTTTTTTTTTTTTATATAGCGTTCCATTTTGTTTAACCCTAAACTGTCCACTGTCACATGCACGGTCTTTTTTACCGTATTTTGTTAGTCTTTTCCCAGAAAATGGCGCAAAATCCAATTATAACGTGCACCGTTTATACAGCTTTTTAAGCCTATTGGGGGATGAAGAGCTCTTAGAAGATTTACTACCACCACCACGGATATGAGAAACACTCATATAAGAACAAATCGCTTATATCGCTGTCTTTTCTCTATGTCTATATATAAAAAAAAAATTACATAAGAAACACGCTTATAAGAAACATGTTTGAATGTTTGAATGTTTGTTTGAATGTTTATTTCATTTCAATTTCTATTTTACAATTTACAATATTATATATTAAAATACCTATTACAGTATTATACAGCAATTCTTAAACAATGGTCAGATAAAAAATTTAATTTATCTAGTTATTTTAGCTGCTGAATATAAATTATTAATTTTTAACAATCAAAAATTGGAAAGAAAAACTGTAAGATGAAATTCAGAGAAATCAACCATGAATTGTGAACTGAAATGAAGTGACTTATACACTTTGTGGTAAGAGTACCAGTTTCAAGTGTACTATTCATAAAAAAAAGGATAAGGAGAGCTGCACTGAGAAAAGTAAGAAAGAGCTATGAAAAAAAAATAAAAAAAAAAATAAAAAAAAATAGGGAAGAAGTTGAGAAGTGAAAGAGAAAAATAAAAGTTTAACCAAAGGTGATTGAGTTAGATTGGTCGGCAAATTAGAATTTAACATGGGTTTAACATGGAGACAAAGAAATATTTCTAATGCAAGCAAAAATATCTTGTTAAGTTACTATTAGAATCAAATCCTCTACACCTGATCTGGATAATAGCCAATTTCTGAGATTTTTAAAGAACTTATTAAATCCGACATTACTGCATAAATCAGCAGGAAGTTTGTTATATATGTGTGGCGCTATAACAGTGTAGGAACGTCTAAAGTGTTCTGTTATAGCTCTTGGAACTACAACATTATTTGTTGATCTAAGTGAATAAGTTACATTATTTCCAATTAAATTGTTATAACCACCCCGCAGGTAAAACAGTCTCAGTACTTTATAGACGTATAAATGCCTGAGTGGCAATACTTTAACTGATTTAAACAGTGGAAATGGGATATAAGAAACGAACCTTCGTTCTATATGCATTTTTGTATGTGTGGTTATTTTTTTTATATGCATCCGTTCTTTTGATATAAGAAACTTTGTTTTTTATTATACGTCCGCATATAAGAGCATTTTTTTATATCCTTGGTGGACTGTGGGTACCTACAAACGAAATGCCTAATATGCTGACACCTTTATTTTTATTATGTCATCAGATTCAAAACTGTCCTAAGCTCTTGATAAATTTTTAATACCGATACTAAACTGCAATATGTAAGTTTGTAGCTTTAAAAAACCTTTGAAACCTTTTTTAGAAAATGTTATCCCTCTGACGATATTTAAAAATACAAAATGGGCACGACTGGGTCGCCTGTTAAAAATTCTGATTTCGCTTTAGGGTATATGAATTTACTGTAGGTAGTCAGTCAGTAGACAAGTTTGATGTACATTTGGAAATAAATTTGTAGATCCATTTTTTGGGTTCCCCTATAATCGTTACCTATATATAATTTTTGAATTCTCATTTAAAGCCTCGGAAAAAGAAATCTGGCAAAACCAGAACTTGTCCTATTAGCAAGTGAAAAGCTATTTCGAGGGAAGGAAATATGACCGAATTAGATTTAGTATGCACAATCAGGGTTGTCAGAATTTAATTTGCTTTAAGCGTCCAAACCATAAAAAAATTAAGCCCAAAATCGTTGCCCAGAAAGAAGCCCAAAAATCGTTGAAAATATTCCCAATTCATAGAGTATTTGTTCTTTGGTATTTTACAAGAATTTTATTTGACTTCTATCTTCTGCAATTGGCTTTTGTCAAATCAAAAGGCCTGCCAAATAAATTGATCTGCCTGCAAGTTGAACGACTGTTCGATGTCACTTGACTGCAAAACTGCTACCAAGATTTAAAAGTGCGGGTTTTTTTTGTTTTTAGTTTTGTGAACTAATAAAACAAAAAAAATTAACGCACAAGTTGTATGTAGCCGAAAATTGTACTGTGCGCTCATTTTTTCATTTTTATCGTTTTCTAAAAAAAGATAGCCCAAAATACGGCAAAGCGCCTAGTCTGTGCACAATAGCAAGACAAGCAGAAGTCAAATGGTAGCAACTTTCCTGCTCTCAAAAAATTAACTAAGTTGGACCATCTTACGTTCCTTATAATGTCATTAAAATGCTGTTCGAAAATATTTAAAAACTACCATAAGACTGCGCATGTGAACCCTCATTTTCCAAAATGACCCAGAGTCATACCTCATACGATGCAATAATCAGCTGTCCTTCCATTAATAGTTCATTATCCGTGCCACTGCTTCGTTTGCCAAAACTGTAATCCGAAACCATGACAAAATCAAAAGCAAATTGCATGCGTTTTACAAAACTTATGGAAATTAAGGTCACACAGCCTGCTAAAAGAAAACATAAACACGCATGCAGCCGTTTGCCGACTAGCTATCCACATACGCGTCTGTTGAAAATAAAACGCCAAACGGTAAACAGAGGCAAAAAACGTACGCAAATAAAGAAAACTAGTCTACACCTACCTACTAACAGTGTTTACATAATTTTGCCGCCTTTTGTTTTCTTACATCGATTTTCCGTATTAAATATCAGACTGGCTCTGCTCACCCGCTGGCAGCACTCAGCGTCAGCTGGTTAATGCACAGCTTGTTGGTAATCACATACGCACTCGAGAGCGAGAGAAGAAAGTGGTAATTGGATACTAATCAGCGGATTACCGTAAGCAATACACGTCAAGTTTCAAGTAGTGACGGCAAGAAAGAGATTAGTTCGGCTAAGGGCGCCACTGGAAAATACACCGCATGTTGACGTCGAGAGTGAAACTGAACAGCTAGGCGTGGGAGCACAATAAATAAAAACAAAAAACAAAGCACTGTCTGTCATTTAATCGGGGCCGATTATTGTGGTTGTTCTTGCGAGTCGCACATTCTCATCACAGCTGAGTTTGAGTCTTTAACCTTAAGCTTTCAGCAGAACCATACACACCCACGGTAATTATCCAATTCCAATAAAAATAAGAAGCAAACGAAAAAGAACACAAAAACAAAACTTTCACTTGTTTTTACCCCCTTCTTTGGTTTGGCTTTGCCTAGTAATTCGATTTCAGTCGTGAAACTGGTCTGACATTTTGTGATGTAAAACGAGAACTTCGAACAACAGAGGGCGTGACGACACAAAATTCTTTCGAACTGCTGTTCGTTTACTACTCTGACTGTTGCGTCGAGGGAGGTTTCTTTTTCTTTGTCGAGGTCTAACGACAGCCAATTTGTTCCCCTTACTTGCAGGCTTCGGTAATTTTCCAATTCGATGAATTAATTTTCGTTTTCCATTTTCACGCTGCTTTGTCGTCTCGAGCTGACGGCGGGCAATGCGATGTTGAGGAAGGGTGTGCATCGATTTAGAACAATAACTGTCAGTTACTCTGTTCTATAGTGACTTGTCGGCACGAAGTGGTGTATAAAAGTACATTGTGCCCGTGCGTTTGATATGGATAACGATGGGGGCGTGTGGGGATGCTGTTAACTGCACTGCTGGACAGTGACTGGCTTAAGGGGTGCACATCACCACTTCGTGCGGATAATCAGTGCTCGGAGTTCAATGTCCGCAATTTGACGCAACAGGTTGTCAAGAGTTACGTGTGCGGGTGTAATTTTTTTTCAATGAAAAGGTAGGGTGACCATATTTTTAAGAGCGAAACCCGGGACAAAAAAAAAGTTAAAATATAATATAACAGCCCACAAATGGCCAAAAATAACAAAAAAAAATTGTATGTCCCTTATTTCTTAAAAAAACCGAGACCATAAAAAAACCGTATGAAAAGGGGGTAAGTTGTGACATTAAGATTTTTAACCCTAGAAGGCCAATGTTTGTCGATTCGACGACGTCGCATTCTTAATTTTCCTGTCTCTTTTCAACGCGGGCACATAGTAACTTATGCTCAACAACGAACTCAGTCGCCGATGCGTTCTTGCGAAAGACTGTTGTGTCCGGCAGGTAAAAACAGTATTTATATTTTTAAATGCAATATATTGGAATTTGTGGTCAACATCGAATTGACTTTTGCGGATTTTGCGCAAAGAAAAATTAGTTCCTTTATTTTTTTCTTATCACCTGTTTTTATAAATTTTATATTGCCAAAGAAGGAATGTTTTTTTTTCAGTTTTTTTTTAAATATTGTGAAGACATGTTCATTTTAGACTGAAAAATGCTGCGTTTTTTAAAAGACTGCTTAATGATAAAAAAATGAAGAATATACTTAGTAAAATCAAATTTTTTATTTGGGAATACAATCTTAATGTTTCAGAAAAAAAAATAGAACCATATGTATTAAAGAAAGCTTAAAGAACATATTTTAGTACAGATCGTCGAATCGACGAACGCTTAGTTTATTAGGGGTAGTCAGCAACATTAGCCTACTAGGGTTAATGCACTTGCAAATTGGGAAGAAAATGTTGTCGATGAGGAAACATGATTCATGAACGCCTTTGATTGATTTTCTTAGTCCAGGGACATCCACGGATATTATTGATTAAGAACAGAAGTCTTATTTCCTCTTTTTTGGCACCTCGTAAAACGCGTCCACGTTGCCTTTCGTTGTAACTCTTTTCAAAGGAGCTGCACTATAAAGTTCATTATAAGAAAATCTTCGAAACACTTAATTCTTAAACCTTTTTCTAGACACTATAAGGCTTTGCCAGCGCCGCAAGATGCTTCGAGAAAGGCGTTAGTTCGGTCGTCGGAAATATATATACGTCATGGTTTCAGCTCACATAAACGTAACTTTCTAATTTAAGAAAATAAAAATAAGTGAAATATTTCTCAAACATCTCAAATCTGCATCATCGAAAACAAAAAGGGAAGTTGCAGAGGGGCTTGTTACACTCTCCCAAACAGATTAGACACACACGTTTTCTTATAGCTTGTCAGGTTTTTAACAACCCCTGTGAATCACGTCTTATTTTCGATCGTTTTTTTTTTTTAATGAAAAACCTATATCTGTGGCCACAAGCAATAACAGCTTAAGTCTGTTTTACTCATTGTTCAGGAGAGCAGTTTAAAGTTTTTTTTACTCCATTGACTCAAGTGACTTAAGCTGTTTTTTTTTTGAAATTGTGACCACTTTTTTAAAGATATAAAGCTGAAAAAAATTTACAAAATAGATTTGGGTACGCTGAATTTAATGGCATCAAAATCTCAATTTCGTCTTAAGTCGACTTAAGCTGTTATTGCTTGTGGCCACAGATATATTGCCAGGAACGTTAATGATCGGTACCATCGGTAGTTGAATAAACTTAAACACTTTAAACTTTATTTAGACATCCAATATGTCAAACATAAGCTAGCTGTTCCATAACTTCGGATGGTAGATCCTATCTGGACTATCTGTCTTAGTGTGTAGAAACCTCACACCTTGCATATTGAGATTGTAGCAGCTTGTATACCTATGCAAACCCGTTACTCAACTTTAATGTGTTGTGTCTAATGTCCTTTCAAACAACCATAACACTTTTATAAATACGTTTACAGCTTTATAAGGTGCGGTTCTTCATTGCCCCAGCATTAAATCAAAGAACTATAATAGGTGAGTAAAACATTCCTATCCCCAGTAAAATACATTTCATGCGCCTTTTGCGCTGTTCATCACTTACTTCCGGCGGCATTTTATAACGAGCTAACATTATCATACGTCTTAAATTAGAAACTTATTTTATTAATAGCCGCCTCTCTCTCTACCTTCTTTCTATTTCCAATTTTATTGATTAAAAAAAAAAAACAAATTAAAAAGCTATTATCGACGTCTATCTTCCAGTGTACCTTCCGGAAAATACCCAACAAATTTCCTACCCAGAGATAACCAAACAAGCCCTTACCTAACCTAACGTAAGACTGTCAAAAAGTATAAAAAAAACAACATCCTAACAAAGATCGACCCAACGACCGTCTAATACAATTTTTTGGGGTAAATATTTCATAATTACCTTACTAAATTAAATTTTATCGCCCGTATATCTACCAATAAGGTTTCAACCTATGGGACCGCGGAAGACCATAAAAAAAAAACTCTCAAGTTTACAGCACATTGACGACGAGAGCCGCAAAATGTACTCCCAAATTTACCGTCATTCACGGCACCCTCTCGTAAACTCACTCGAGACGAGATCTAAGTCGAAGGAAAGAGATGAACATAAAAAATGCCTTCTAATGTCAACTTACCGTTGCTTGTCTTGTGAGGGCGGTTATCTCGCTTTATTGCCCAGAAAATCCAGAAAAATCTACATAATTCATTACACAAGCAAAATCATAATTTTTATCCATATACCCAAAGTTAATTTTTTCTTTTTTTTTTTTTCTTTCTTATGCGGCCGTCCTTCTCCTTTCTCTTAGGCCCTTGGCAACACAGTCTGCTAAACAAACTAATTAATAGAGACGCTGAATTATGTCCATGTAATGATGGAGATCCCACAGAGGCACAGCCCCAACCTGTCAGTGAAAAGTACTGCCAAGACGGTTTGACGTTGACGTTTTACCGATAATAATTAGCTATACGCGAGAACGAGATAATGTGCAAAAGTAAAACCGAAAACACCACCCCCTCTTTAAAAGAATTAACTTAAGCCGCACACAGAGTGAGAGTAGCACTGTAGCAGCAGATGCATGCGGATGAAGACAATGAACTCGCGGAAGACCAAGACCACGCTTTATTTAATGCACTTACTCTCACTGTCGCATTCACTCTCAAGTCTCAAGTCTGAACTCTGAAGCGCGCTGGTTTCGCTCACTTGGAGCTCGTTTTGTTTACAATTGGGACACAATACAAAACACCCGTCGCGTCGTCATCGCAGCCGTTGCCGGCGTTCACCAGTCAGATTCACCTGGGTTGTGGGTGGAGGAAATCGATTTTTTCCGCGCTTTGTTTTTTTTCTTCTATTTCCCGTGCTTGGCTGCTATACGTTCAGCTTTGAAGCAGATTTTCGCCAACAGTCGCAAATTTTTTTTACGAATTTTAGTTTGTTTTTCGGTTGTACAGCTGTTTAAACGATACAGTTACTGTAGTGGCCAACTTGTCAGGTTAATTTGAAGGACAGGTAGATATTTATTGGAGCGGCGTTGAATTACCGTTGTGAGGAAATTAGGTTGAAAGCGTTGTGTTTGCTTGGTAGACTGCAGCTTTCTTGCACATCTTTATTTTACACTTCATCCCTTGTGTAGTTTTGCGCGACAAAATGGGGGTGGATAAGGACTGAGTAGTAACCGCACTTGCACAAATTTTGCGGGAAGAACTGCTATTGGAAACTAAATTGGCGGATTAAGGTCGGTAGCCGGCGGATGTTGTGACGTTTACTTAGCAAATTGAATGCAACAAACAACGCGACGTTCAAACAAGGGGTAGGTATTTATGTATATGGTATTATGATTGTTGACAGTTCCGTTTCCCGTTTCCGCGTTGGTTGGGAATAAAATGGAAGAATATGGAAAATGGAACGCGCTGACGGGGTGTGTTCGTGTTGTTGTTTTTTGTTTCGATTTTCGAATTTATTATTTTGTACAATTGCTGACAGGTGTACTTCTGGTAGTCAATTCTCGTTCGGTGATAGGTACAGCGAGGTGAAAAGAGTTTTCACAGGTTCCAAGTTCCCGCTTAATTCGATTCTTGACGTATGAACAAATTAAAACAAAAAATGCCAGAATAACTTCTTTATCACAGCCGTTTCATTTTTAAAAAGCATAGAGAAAGCAAATAAGACCCAAAATGGTATGAAAAATAGGCACGGACTGAGGCCATAGAGCTTCAGAAACCCTAAGTCCAGTAATAACTAAGATATTTTTTAAATCTATAAAGTTGAATAAAGTGTTCCTCAGTAGTAACTTTGAAGTTTATGTCTAGAGAAGACACTGCTGCGAAAACTGTAATGATAAATTATTTATCACTTCGCAGGGAATTGACGGCCTGTTTACCTCACGACGACAGCAGGGATGGTTGCGAGCTGATGTGAATTTTCATTTAGTTTGTGTGACGGTGTTTTTTTTTCAATATGCCTTGGTTTACATTTTTTAAAATTCTAACGGAGGCTTGTAAAATGTTATGCACGAATTTGTCAATCCGTTAGTGCGTTTTACTTGCCAATTGGTATTTAGATTATTTGCCTAAATATCTCCAACAATCGCAGGGCTTGTTTCAAAGCTATTACACGAATTTGAGAAGATTAATAGTAGGCACGCAACCGATAACCTGAAAGCAAAAACTGTATTTCGTAGGTCTATCACTAACCTAAGCACCTCTCAAGATCTAATCACTGCTTTAGAATAAATGAAGCTCGCATTGGTAGTGCTTCGCAATTCATTAAAATGCGGATTAAATTGCAACTCTTCAAAAACGGCCCCAAGCAGAATCACGGCCTCAACAGAAGCAAGACATAGACCAAAACCTGTCCACAACTATGTAAAGTGTCAATCAAATCCATGCAAATCAAAAACTTTAGCAGTATGGTCCATATTGGGATTGGGACACAAAGTGGAAGGCCGAAAACTACTCCAGATCTAGTTCAGAGGCTCAGTCTAAAATGTTCTCGCAAATTATATTCAACGTGTTGTTTTTTGCAGTGGTTTTGGTTAGGAATCTGGCTACTGAACTAAAGGACTTGGGTTTCCTCCATTAAGCAACCTCTCACGAACGTAACACGAGCCGATTAGTAGGTGTATTGCAGAACGGTTCTCACGATGGTCAAGACTGATCTTGTTTGACACATTTAGAGACATACGTCTCTTTGACTTTTACAAGGGATTGCACATTATTTTCGTTGATAAGAAATAATGTAGCTAATATAGTGTGCCGCCTTATTGAAAGTGGGCCACGCGTCAGCCATTGGAGGCAGCGGTATTGGTAGGCCTCCTTCAGCCTTTTTTTAGCATATCCAACTTTTCTGATTCTTTATTGAACGAAAGAACGCTTTCCATATGTAGCTCTTTCCCTACTTTATGTCCATTTAATAGTGTTTCAAAGTAACACTCATTCTACCGGCCATAAAGCCAGTTCCCACCTTTATTTTAAGAACTTCAGCCTTTGCATTCAGCAAAGAGAGAACTAATGGGTACTGGGTAGCCGTTAACTGATCTTGATTCATTTCAATACTGGCATATAAATCCGTTTGACATTGAATCCGTCAAGGCAAACATAAATTTCTTTCCAGTTCCATTGAAGACTACGATCTGAAACGTCATCTACGAATGGCAATTGGAACTATTTTCGAGCGATTTGTGTTACAAATGTTAATGTCGTTTTCCATTGGGCATAAAAATGCGTCCAGGAGAGTCCGGAATCGAAAAAATCACTTCTGAAACCGTTCCATTGGCACAAAAAATACTCTTCTGGTGATTCTGAGAAGAGAAATTCGCTTCTGGATTTGAAGTCAGAATCCACCCAAGAAGCACTTACACAAATTTAATTTATATGTATTTTATACAAGTCAGCTGACAGCCGCCGTAGATTATTTTTTGGCATTTCACCAATACTTTTGTGGGTTCAATCAGAAGCAATTTTGTTGTTCCATTGGATCACAGAATGAGTGGATTCCCGAGTGAAACCAATGGAAAACGACATACGAAAGTGCCTGCAAGTGGATCACGACGTTGCACAGTTAAGAATAAGATTGCGGTACCGCAAGGACTCAAAACAATTATTAAAATGGTTCACTCCAGGACCCATTGCAATAAATCCGATAACAGGGTTCATAACATTTTGTTGACTCATTTCCTACAGCTGAACTGAAATCTATGTGAGATGTGTCTTAGCACTTTCGACTTTTGGTTTCATATACCATAAGATAAACACCTGAGTACTTACAAAAGTTTCAGATACTGTATGCTTTGACAGTAGATTTGATTAGATGAACACTTGAGTACTCCAATAGCTACTATACTATTTTCTCTACGCGTTTTGTAGTTTTTCGCGAATAATACCTATTGCCAATTTCCGCATTATGAAGGGCGGAGCTAAATAAAATATTTGCTTTTGTGCTGAAAACAGAAATGACAAATTTGCATTTTTTTTGGCAAACAATACCTCCATAACTAAGGTGAAGCACAAATAAAAAACAAAAATGCCTGCTAGGTGTTGATCCACTGAAGTCTATTCAGAAGACGGCAAAAGCGTATAAAATGCTGCCGTGGGGCAACTAAAAGCCATCAGTCCTAGAACATCGCATCTAGACTTCAGTTCAATTTATTGTAGGAATTCTAGACAAGCAAGAACAACTAATCTGAAAATGAAGTCTGCTATCGCATTTGTTGCTATTGGTGAGTAGATCTAACACTGGAATTCATATTTTAATAGAAACGCCCTACACGCCTACAGCTTTGATTGTCATCTTGTGGGCACCACACTCTGAGGCACAGGTTTGTGGAAGGGACACTCTGACTGGAAATTGCAGGCACTTCCCAAACATGTGCAAACTTGATCTGTTCAATTGTGCCTATCGTACAAGTAAGTGAAGAATATTGGACATTGTAATCAGGATGCTATATTGTTTGGATGATTGCTTCTAGATTTTATGGATGTAGCTGTTGGACAATGTAGCAGAATTGAAGTTGGAAGAGGAGGTCAATGCAGCGGTACCGCTGCCGGTGGCGGTACAGTAGTAATAGTGGGCCGTTAAATGGACAGTTCATATAAAATACATTTGAGCTCTATCTAACTGTTGGGTTTTATTTATTTATTTTTAAGGCGGCGATGATGACCGCTGCCTGTCAGTTTCATGTTGTATGAATCATTCATCACTGAAAATGGTAGGCAAGAACTCCGTCAACCTATTTATATTGTTCAGGTTTGGGTGTTGAGCTTTCCAAGGCTGGTGAACATGAGTAGGCAGGGAGGATGCACCGACTGAACTCTAAAATCTGGTCGGTTTAAAGTGTGTCCGATGAATGGAATCGTATGGATATCGCTCCATGGTTAAAGTTCTGCCTGAAGTTCATCCTGTTCCAGCTGCATTTCCTTATGGCTTATATTTATAAAAAAACTTTTGAAGGTCCAGTCAAAGTAATAAAAAACTTAAAAGGTCCTTATCGGAGCGGTCTTTGACAGTGAAAGTAAAAAACAATAACGCTGAAGCCCTGGCTGTCAGATATAGACAAAGGTGACTATATATAAAAGAAGATTTTATCAAACTTTATCCTGTAAGTTCTTAAGGTCTTAAGTGAAACTTTGAATGTGCAAACGAATGTCTTTGCGGACACCGTTTTATTTGTGTATTTTGTGTACCCAACGACTATTTTCATGAACGATATTGCTTGATTTCCGTAGGTGATTTTTTGTTGGTATCGACTGTCTGAACGTTCATAATCTTCACGTAAACCAGCCTCGGATCGGGCTTCTTACATTCGTTTCAGGTTGGTGCCACTCCGGTCGTGCTGGGGGCTTATGTCCATGTCCATCTTGACTTTACGCCTCGCTTCTCCTTGTCTGCAAGAGTTTTTAGATCTTGGAACCGATTATAAGTTCCGTGCGCATTTAGATCCAGACAAGACCGCCTTAGGTTAGGTTAGGTTGGGAGGGCAGTTTTGCAGCCGATGCAAATTTCACCCGGAAGCCGTGAAGGCCCATTGTGAGTACCCTGTTTGTACATGTAAGGACATGTGGCTAACAAAACCACTTCGATCTGTTTAGGAATAGTTTTATGTCTGATAGAGGTACCCCCGCCAAGTCTTCCAAACTTTCGACGAACCTTGCTCCCATACAGGATGAGCGGCGTTCCTGTAAAGCTGGGCAGTGGCATAGAAGATGTTCCACCGACTCTATTTCCTATTCGTCTCAGCAGCTTCTGCAGAAGTCATTTGCAAAAAGTCCCAGCCTTTTAGCGATGTTTCCTATGGTGCAGTGTCCGGTTAAAACCCCGACGAGCATCCGGATCTGACTTCTATTAAGGGAGACTAGGAACTTTGATCTTTTGTTGTCAATCACAGGCCACAGACTTCGGGTTATGACGCAACTGATGGTGTTGCTCCATTGTTCCTTAGCCAGTTGTGCGGTGACGCCTTCAATAAAAGTCTTAGCAGTGTTGAAAGGCGGTAGCACCTCTCTGTCCGCTAGTTGAGGGTTCATGTCAGAGCCGTATCTGGCCAATTCGTCCGCTTTTTCGTTCCCTTCAACCCCAACGTGTCCCGGAACCCAGCAGAGTAGAACTGAGTGATGACGTATAGCCCTGAGCGCCAAGAGGCAAGCTGAAACACATTTCGCATTAACAAGGTTAGAGCCGATAGCTGTTAAAGCTCTTAGATTATGCAGTTGTCATTTGCATGCAACCTCCTCCTTTCGCGCGATTGGAATCACTCCCACGACTATGAGAACAGCTGGTTAATACTGTTTGACAGGAGTTCTCCACCAACAAACCTTCTTTCACTGTCCCGCTGACATTTCTTCTCTATTTATTTTTTTTTTGGTTGAACGCATAGCCTTCGAATATTGGGATACCTGACTTCCAAGGAAATTTTCGTTTCAATTTCCCAGTAGAGCGAGTCTTCGGCAACTTTCGAGGCTCAGAGAAGAACACCTCGTAAAAGCTCTACTTGGAGTACCATCTGCTTTTCTGTCGCAACCCCTTCAAATGCTTTGAATATTTCTCTGCCTATTATCACTGGTAAACAGCGACTAACAATCTTCGAGTTCGCAATAAATACTTTTGTTTGAGGCCCATTTTCATATAGCGCTACATAAAAAACTAAGTAACACTTGGACAGATTCTCTTGCGAGCTCTTTACCTAACCGCAAACATCAAAAACCAGTATCGTTGATGACAATTTTATTCTCTTGCTCATCAGTAAAACTTTTTTTTACGTTTGTCCAGCACCAATTGCATGACTTCCCTTCGAGCAGTATCGTTCATCACCAATATCAACATCAAAGTTGCACGACTCCTTACCGACCTCTATGAAATCTGAAAAGAAACATCTTTACCTTCAAGCCACATACTTAGCTCTGTCTTTATAATTACCTTGTCCACCTTCACAGTTGTTATTCTCCAAGGTACATCGATTCTTGAACCATTTGCACTTCCCGATCATATGCTTTGTTGTGGCTTGTCCGCAGACTGGTTCATTTTTATTGGGGCAGGTCTTTGGGATGCAACACGTTTCTATACCACCTAGAGTCAGACCCTTGCAATAGTCTAAGACAACCTTGTCGAAGTCTGTTTTGTAAAAACTCTTAAAGCCACTGGCAATACAAAAGCTTCAGCTTTCCCTTACCTTTTTGGAAGAACTGCAGACAATTGAATTTAGACCTCTCACAATCGTTGTCCGAATGCCAGCAATGGGTCCCATTTGAACCACAGACGGGTATGTTGCGATCACAGAAAAACAAATTCACACACTCCAGTATAACATTGGCCGAGGTTTGTGTCAAAACTGCGGCAGAGAGTAAAATTACAAAAACTGAACTTGCAGCCATCACGACTGACACTGAGTGGGTATGGATATGAAGTGAAGCGCCCTAATGAGCCGTTACTTGCTTATCACTCTTACTCTTATATGCATTTTAATGTAGCTCAAGCAAATATTTTTATTGGGGTATTACCCCAGAGCAATCATCTCATGGCAATGAACAAAATGAGTGCCGGGGAAATGATAAAAATTCCTCTCATTTAAAAAGGACCAATTGACATAATACATAATAGAAAATAACAAGGACTACGAAGTCGCAGATATCCACTAACGAAATGGTTATTGCTGGAAATTCAATCCATTTTCGGGACACTAATATCCGCAGTATAGTTGTAGCTTTTTAGGCGGTCATATTGATATGCATACAAAAAAGATGGCTTCCTAGACCTCAGTGACATTGTGCTTTATTTGTGATGTTTTAATATATACACTTTGACAAGTGGCAAAAGTCTGGGTTACCTTAGGAAGCATTGCAAAATATATTCCCCACCCCCATCCATAAAGACGATCACTTCAAGCATCTCCTTACAGTATGCTGTAGTAAATAATTTCTCAATAAGTATTCCCCTGAAAAATAGGTTGCTTACTTTTAGGGTAACTATATGATGCAGAATACAGTTTGGGAGCAAGTGCTTACTACAGTGGTCACAGAGAGTGGTGGTTGGTTTAAAATATATTTTTATTGTAGGAAAAAAATCGTTAGAAAGTCGACTGATTTTCCAATGTTTTTTTCATCTAACCTTTGCCTGGCTGGAAGTTTTCAAGGACCTGTATTAAGAGTACATGTGGAAGGTATTGTACCTTGGTCCGAATTCAGTTCAATAATATATGTGTCGTTTTTAACTTTCTCTATTACGTAGGTAGCAAGAGAAAGATATTGTATTCGTACAAAATTTTGAACTCGAGATGTTATTCAATTCTGACATTACGATGATAGACGAACTCAAAAAAGTGAGTGGCAAAATTATATCCGTCTGTGTGTCCCGAGGCCTACAGCCTAAACGGCTACCCGTATTTCGTTACAACTTCAGATTTCGAGGTTGGGGGCTTACAGTTCGGGGCCGTTTTTTTTTTTTTTACATGGTAGCCTCAATATTAATGGTAATTTTCATACCAGTTTGATTTGTTCGAAAACGGCTCAAGCGATTTCAACCAAAATTAATATATAAGCTTAAGTATGTGAGGTTAACATAACTGCGTACTCAGTTTTCCGCTAAAAAAATCATACTTTTGAAATTTGGATAATATATCTCGAAAACGGTTCATACTTCATACAATGTAACAAAAATTAATTTCTGAGGTAATATGGCCATTTCTATCTTAATGGCAAGCTCAGTTTTTCTCTGTAATATCTGAAAATAGATTTTTTAAAAATTTAGTTTTCTTTAGTTTACTTGAAAACGGCAACAACGATTTCGACCAAAATGCGAACTTAGAGTAAAATTGATGTTTTCAAAATGATTGCGTCCTTAATTTTCAATTCGATTCACCGAAAACGCTAATTTTAAAAACTGCTCATATGTCGAACACCCCATTTTCGATTTCGAAAAAAAAAAACCCTAAAAACCAAGTAATGCTTGCATCCCGAACAATAACTTGTACTCGGTTGTCAGTTAAATAATTAATTCATAGTATTTTCCAAACAAAACATTGTAATATTTGGTACTGCTATGTCTGGCAAATTTTACAAAAACCGCTCTAACGACTTTGATAAAATACATAGTAAAGATAAAAAAGTATTTGAAATAAGATCCAGTACTTGGTTTTTCGTAAAAACTTCGAAACAGTTAGGGTTTTTAATAGGGATGTAACGATTCCGATTCCGATTATTTACCAGCCGATATGATATTTTAAAAAGCGGACGAAGCGACTGGCAACACGAGAGTTTTTGCTTGCAGAGCATTGTTGTTTTTGCGTGTGGTTCACTTCGCCGCGCATGACGTTTCGCCATCTCACTCTCACTAAAAAAAATTCTATCCAATATCACACAGTTTGAAAAACGCGCGTAGCCTAACCTAACTAGGAAACCGTTGCCAGACTGACAAAATAAATTCGCCTACTTTGTTAAAAAATGTCGGTGGATTTTTTGTCTTGCTATTCGTGATTCTCTTTATTTATAGTTTATACCGTGATTTCAGGAGTGTCAATTTTTTTTAAAATTTAAATAATTCAATTCAAATGGCGACGCCTTTAAAATATACAAGCTAGCAGTGGCTTAGTGGTTAGTGAGTTGGACTACTAAGCGAGGGGTCCCAGGTTCGAATCCCGAGAAAAACCTAAATTTCAACTTAAGGTTTTTTTCGCTGCGCCACCTCTCGCGAACGTCTGACAAACATCCGAGAGTATAACTGTCATGAAAGAGCTTCTCAATTGGCCGTTTGGACTCGGCATAAAATTGTAGATCCCTTCCATTCGTCCCAAAAAATAAAAACTCACACAAGACGAATGGTTGTGAGAAGCTAGGCTTGGGTCCATACGGACCTGTTCCGCCAATTATTTTATTTTATAACTTATAATTCAGCTGTTACAAGTTGACTTTGGCAAATGAATGATTTCAAGAATTTATGCCTAGGGTCTTATATATTTTTTTTTTTTTTTTTTTTTTTTTTTTTTTTTTTTTTTTTTTTTTTTTTTTTTTTAAATAAATCTTTATTTCAATTAAAAATATACAAGCTTAATGCTAACAATATTGAATAAGTATTGAATGGCTTCATAAAGTTAAATAATAGCAAATTAAGCAATATATTTTTTATGAAATAGTAAGAACATTCTATTATTCCAAGGAATAAGTGGCGAATGTACCATTAATTAAAAATACATTGAAAATATATGTATGTGGGGTTAAGTCAATTTAAAGATAAACTAAAGTATCTGTGTATGAACTTCAATACTTATATAAATACTCAAATACCTGCAGTAACAATCAAATCGTTGGGCTTATTATATTATCGATCTCAGAATGATTTATAGAAAACAGCCACTTTTTAACTTTACTTAAAAATCTTGATTCATTTCTCTCGCTTCTTAATTCATCGGGAAGTAAATTAAATAAGCGCGCCGAAATAACTGTATAAAAATGAAAAAAACTGGATTTAAAAACTCTAGGAACACTAACAAAATTACAGTTATTGGCTCTTAAATTGTAGTCTTCATATTCTCTTGCAGAGCTATAACCTGCACTTTTAAAAAATAATTTTAATACATTAAAAAAATACAAATGCCTTATAGGAAAAATGCTGAGGTTAGCAAATAAGACAAAACTAGGTGTTAAACGGTTTACTTTGGAAATAATGCGAATCGAGTGTTTCTGACGAATGAGTAGCTGATTTATTTTAGAGGAGTGAGTACCACCCCAACAACAAATTCCATATTGAATCTTAGATTGCACTAGGCCACTATAAACAAGTTTTAAAATTGATTGAGGGCAGTAAAGACTAAGGTGGTAGATCTGTCTGACAACTTTGTTAAGATACAATTTTAGATTTGATGTATGTGGAATCCAACTAAGCCTTTTATCTAGGGTTATACCCAAGTATTTAAAATTATCAACACATTCAATTTCAAAACATCCATTGACACAAGGTAAATCAGACCTAAATGTTGGCAAACATAATTGAAACCTAGAGCAGCAAGGAGAATGATAAGTTAAGGAGAGACCTTCAGGAACTACACCCAATAAGTTAAAGAGCATAAACTTTGTTTTGCTACTTATAACTAGCTTATGAAACATAAACCAACGACGGAGAATTTCTAAATCATAATTCATTGAAGCAATAGTTTCAAAAAGATTTTTACAGGAGTAAGAAAGAGCAGTATCATCGGCAAATGCAGTTAAAATACCTTTAAATGGTTGAGAAAACAAGGAATTAACGAAAATCAAAAAGAAGATAGGCCCCAAAACGGAGCCTTGAGGAATACCCATACTTAAGAAGCTTTTCGAGCTCAGATTATTTTTGATCCGGGTTCTTTGATTACGATTCGTTAAGTACGAGCAAAACCAATCATAAACAAATCCCCTAAATCCCGCTTTAAAAAGTTTTCTCAACAATAAGTCATGGTCAACCATATCAAAAGCTTTTGTTATATCAATGAACAAAGCTGACGGAATATTGGATTCATTGATTGAATTATAAATTTCACTACAGAATTTCAATAAGCCATCTTCTGCCGATTTTCCATTTCTGAAACCGAACTGACAATTACTAAAGAACTGAGTTCTATTTAGAAATGCCATTATTCTGCTTTTTATACCCCTTTCAAAAACTTTAGAAAAAACGGACAGAAGAGAAATAGGTCTGTAGTTATTTAAGTCCATAGAATCTCCTTTTTTATGCAATGGGATTACTATAGCTGTTTTCAAAGAATCCGGAAACACGCCCATTCTAACACTAAGGTTAAATATGTAACATAAGACATCTGCAATTAAAAATGAGATATTTTTTAGCATTTGACTTGAAATATGGTCATGGGACATAGAATTCGTGGATTTAAGTGCTGTAATTAATTTGTGAATTTCAAGAGCCGAAAAATCATAGAAACAGAAACTATCTGGACTAAGAACATCATGACAAATAACGTCATCATTGAGATGAGAATTAACACCCTGGAAGGAACAGGGAATTGAAGAAAAATACTCATTAAAGGTATTAGCTATGTCCAGCGGGTTAGAAATAATTTGTTTGTCTTTTTTAATTTTAGGCTCAACTTCTGACACATTTCGATTGAGGATTTCGTTCACGATCCTCCATTCCTTTTTAACATTCCCAAGGTTGTCCGCCAAATTACGAGTATAATAATCATCTCTGCATTTGGGTATATCGGTTTTCAACTCATGACATATGCGAAGATAATAGTTTTTAAGCCTTATGTTATTAGGGTGTTTAGCAACTGAAACACGTAGACGGTTTTTCTTTTTTATTTTATTTAAAAGCTGCAATGACATCCATGGTTTAAGTCGCTTAAACTTATTAGATTTAGCATTCACAATTCGAGTGCATTTTGAAATATGAACCTGTAACTTTTTTAGAAATAAATCAAACGCAGTTGATGGATCAATAGCATCATAAACTTCATCCCAGAATTCAAATGTCAGAGCATATCTCAGAGCAGAATAATCCACAGTCTTAGACTCGGAGAAAACCTCAGAATTAAGCTTTTTAATATTATGATCGAATTGAATACAAATCAAGGAATGGTCAGTTAACCTCAAGTCAAATACTGCTGCTTGAAAATTGACTGTGTTGTTTCTATGCAAACGTAAGAAAATATGGTCTAAGCACGAACTGGTCATTTCAGTAACACGAGTTGGATCAGATAATAAGGAACAAAAACCAAAAGCAGATAGGGTAGACAAGAACTTATCAGCAGCGGAAGAGTCCACTGAAATATCAATATTAAAATCACCTAAAAGGGCCATATTCTTCGAGTTATTGCTTCTTAAAAAATCACAAAAATCAACAACAAAAACAGTGACACTACTTTTATGCAGCCTATATACACATACAAAAGAATATTGCATATTATTGATTTCAAGATCAACACAAAGTAAATCCGCACTTTTCAGAGTAATTCCGTTTAAAACGCAGGCTAAGTCACTTCGGTAAAACACTGCAACACCACCGGCGGCGTATGAGTTATTACAGTTAGCACTAAACAGATAGTTAGGAATCTTAAAAAGTGATATTTCAGAGTCATAAATCCATATCTCCGATAAAAATATAATATCAGGAAGATGGGCAAGAGAAGCCAGATGAGAGCAAAATGAATCAAAATTTTTCCTTAAACTACGAATATTTTGATGTATAACAGTGAAGCCATGACAATTTACAACAGAGTGGTTAATACAAAAACAATCAAGCGCACTCGAATTGGAAGTAGATAATGAACTATCAAACAAACTATGAGATGAATTTAAATTATTGGACTCCATTAGTGAGTTTATAAATTGATGAAAGATCATCACAGTTTCTGATTGATAGTACCTTATCTCCTTCCTTAATTCTCACAAGCACTGTAGAGTTACGAATCCATACATATTTACACTTATTGTTAACCTTAAGATCCTTAGCCTGTTTGAATAACGAACGAGTGTAGCCTGTAAGGCATTCATTAATGAAGATTCGGCTCTTGGTGTTATTGTTGCTTATGTTGCTTTTGTTTTTGTTGTTATTGCTACTGTTGTTGTTGCCTCTGTTGGTGGTGGACTCGCAACCAAAAAGTTTACTGACAGACAATTTGGTTTTGTTGTAATACATAGCGCTCATAATTTTTTGTTTAACGGCAAGCGAAGAGAATTTAACACATGCAATGTTAGCTGCAAATGATCCATTATCAGCTTTCCGCTTAACGTAGCATGATTCAATATCATTTTCACTTATGTTTTCGCCAATACCTTCTACAACTAGTTTGATAACGCTCTCTTTGATGTTTTCATTGTTTAAATTCGGCAAACCAACGATGTCAACGGAGCGTTGCAATTGTATTTGTTCGAGTGCATTTACCTTTTGCTCTAAAAAATCTACTTTCTTAGTAAGAGAATCATTTTTCTTTTCTAAGAGATCTATTTTAGTAAGAGCTTCAGTGTTGAGCTGTTGGAGCTTGATTATTTCAGTGTAGAGCATAGGTAGCGTCACTGGTGAGAGAGGAGAGTTAGCAGCGGAGGTCACTGTCGTAGTCGCAGTGGCAGGCGTTGAAGTAGAGCAGAAAGAAGAGGAAATAGGCATAGGTGGAGCACAATACACAAACAACGCCACATGTTAATTGAATGGTTTATGTTTTGGTCCTCTCATATGTGCTTTTATATACCTCTGGGCGGCTTGTTCCATTGCTTGTGTTGTGCCCGTTGTCTACTAAGTACGCAACGCTTGAATTTGGAGTTCAACACATTCAAGATTAAACTCTAATGTTCGATGATCTCAATTCAGCGCCTTTCATACGTTTAGAGCTCGTTGCTCAGCCAGTGTATTGGTAGCAGAATACGAATTTTCAAGAACAGCTGTGTTTAAGCCTTCTAAAAAGGCCTCAAATCGATATTTCGAGCAAAAAAAAATGCTTGATACCATTTCATTACTTTTACTTACTATTTTACACATTTTTTGACTCATCTGTTTCAAAACCAAACACAATTCTGTATGTCATCTTCATTTCCTTAAATCGCCCGGCAAAATCGACGAGTGCCCCCATAAAATCCGCGCCACTTAAACTGCATTCATCTAAACACGACTCGAACATTTTTTTTTCGCTAAAAAAGAGAAACCCCCCTCTCACGCGTTCAAAACTCATAATGCAGTGCTTATTCGTTTTCATTACCCACTTTCTGACACATGCTCTCAGTTGTTGTTGTTCTTTTCAGCCCGAGTGACTGACGTTTGAACTAACTTTAGCTGACAAATGAAATTTTTATTACACGATTTGTCCGAACGTTATCCCGGACATTTATATCATTTATGCTGCAAGAGCGATACCTACGACGAGTTTCATGATAATGAAAAACTCGGAAATAGACAAATGGAAAACAATAATAATAAAAAAAAAAAACAGAAAAAAAAGTTTGACAAAAATCAACCATCGCACATCGCAGGCATGATGGGGAGCACACAAAAACGAATACAATCAGCAGCGCAAGGAATATGACTCACTGAATAAAATATGAAACGGTATATACAATCAGGACCAAAAATTCAAAAGGGAAAAACCTATTTTTCACGATGTTAAATTTGCTTACGTCGCCTTTTTTAGGGCGGGTGGTCTTTCATCTTTCGTCCTTCTTGTACTCTGATATCTATTACTGTCCGAGAATGAGAAATCTCACTCTTGTGTGCATATCGTCCTTATTGCCACTTGTTAGGGTATAAAAAGAAAACGGCTTTCGGCTTTTGTCAGTGCAGGGAATTCTCCTACTTTTTTTTTTGACGAAGAAGGATCAACGGTTGGTTATTTGTAAATAACTGACAAACGTTGTTTGTCCTTGGCAATTTGCAATACCTACCGTCTGTGCGCTGAAAAGCGTTTTAAGGAGAAAAAAAAAAACAATAAAACTGATTTCTTCAGTTTGTGCTGTGCATATTTTCCACCGTGTTTTCTTTTTGTCAGCATTACAGGAACAGGATCCCTTTGTCGATTTAAATGTTCAACTCTAATTTATCGGAAAACGAAGGATATGTAAGCGAAAGCGTTCTCGTTTGCTGTCGGAATATATTGAAAAAGTTGTGCAAACTTGCCAGTCAGTGGATTTAAGTTTTCCTCTTCCTGAGTTTCTTTTACACGAGAATTCGCACCGGTTTCTGGATGCCAGTAGTCGTGTATTTCCGTTTCCTATCCGACTATGGACGATGACAACGTGTACATGATGCTAATGAGTTTTTAATGGAACCTGGCTCGCGCAACATTTGGCGATGGAGGTGATTGTGCAACATGACGTTCGGTAGTTCCAAGGATCTGATGTTTAAGGCTGAGGCGATTATCAAGTTCTTGGCAGTGGTTGCCGGGCAAGTTAGGCAAACTTATTTTTATTAGTTGTGGCTTCTTGGAAGTGGAAAACATTAAACTTTGCGCGTAATTCAATTAGTATGCGGATTTACTAATTTTATGGGAAAGAGATTGGGCAAAGTATACTGCAACACACTTTCTGGAACTCAAACCATTTGTTATTTTTGCAATAAAAAAAAAAACAAGTAAAAGTGTTATCATCGGCCCCTGGCCGATGCTTTGATGCCCCCCACTGCATACAAGTCTTGCAAAATTGGTTTTGTATGGGAGGTACCAGAACTACTTGACCGACATAGCCCAATTTCAATATCAACCTGACGAATATAAAAGTAAGTCCTCTCACTTACACTTGCCCTGGGTGGATTCTTTTGGACGCTAAAGTGTTTTCAACAGACAGGGAGACCCATGTTTGTCTAACATTGATTTTGTATGGGAGATACCAGAACTACTTGTCCAACCTGACGATGAAAAAAAGAAGTCCTTTCACCAAATTTCATTCGACTATGTCTATTCCTTTGGGCGCTATCGTGCTTTCAACAGACAAACAGACAGACATACAGACACACTGACATGGCTAAATCGATTCAGAATGTGATCCTCTTTCAGAATATATATGCTTTATGAGGTCTCCGGTGACTTCTTCTTGGCGCTACAACTGCCATTACAATGTGAATATACCTTCCTGTGGATGGTATATTTATTTATTTATTTATTTCATCTTATAAGTACAACTTATTTTAGATTACTTTGCAATAATTTATGAAGAATGCGATTATTGTTACAAATTATAATTTACTTAAAACTACAGATTTACAATGATCTCTACTCATATTAAAATCTATTAGGTTTTTGTATTAATTGTAATTTACGCAAGCCATAGTGATAGGATCATTCAGACCATAATTAGTTCTGTGTCTAGGTGGCATAAAGAAAAAATGTTCCCTAGGTCGAAGAACACGAGAAGGAGCATATATATTAAATAATGACAGCAAAAACGATGTGGCCAGTTAAGACGTCATTGGCAAGCATTGCGGAATAATAAATCCTTCTTTTAGAAAGAGGTTTCAAATTTAATAAGGAACATCTATCGTCGTAGGTTGGAAGATTATTATTCCAGTCGAACTTTCTTAGAGCATACCTAGTAAACCTTCTTTGAATTTTCTCTATGCGAGATTCAGCATTGCTGTAAAAAGGATTCCAAACAACACAGCAGTATTCCAATATCGAACGAATCAAAGTATTATAGGGAGTTTTAAGTGTATATGGATCATTAAAATCTTTAGAGTTTCGAAAAATGAAACCTAGCATTTGATTAGCTCTGCCAACTATGTAGTCAACTCTACTCAGTGTTTCGTTTTGTATTTTATAATTAAAAAATATAGGGAACTTTTTTCTACTAAAAGTAAGAACCGAACATTTCTTAATATTAAAATAAAGGCCATTAAGAACACACCAATTATTTAAACGGTTTAAATCATTTTGTAACGCTAAGACATCTGACATACAGTTTATGGTCTTGTAGATTTTTAGATCATCTGCGTACAAAAGACATTTTGAGCTTGATACGAAAGAGGGTAAGTCATTGATAAAAAGCAGAAATATAAGAGGACCAATATGACTTCCTTGGGGAACACCCGAAAAATTACGAATTTCATTCGAAAACGCGGAACCAATTTTAACAAATTGTTTGCGATTGGTCAAATAATTGCCAATCCATTTTAAAATACTGGAATGAATTCCAAAAAGTTTAAGTTTATTTAAAAGAACATTGTGCTGCACACGATCAAAGGCTTTTGAAAAATCAGTATATACGCAATCTACTTGGAGACGTTTTTCAATATTCTCTAAACAGTACCTGGTAAGAATAACCAAGTTTGTAGCGGTTGACCTACCACTTACAAACCCGTGCTGAAATTCAGAAATAAAAATGCGAACAACTGAGTACAACCTTTTTTTAACAGCCGCCTCGAATACTTTAGGAAACAGTTGCAGCTTAGCTATAGGTCTATAATTCTCGATACATCTCCTAGAACCCGATTTAAAAATTGGAGTCATGAGCGAAAATTTCCAACAGTCAAGAAACTCGCCAGTAGATAAGGATAAATTAAATATAATCCTTAGTGGATCAACTAGGCTAAATTTGCAATTTTTAAATAACAATGGTGGATAGTTATCGGGTGCTACACTAACACTCGAGTCTAGTAATGACAATTCAGAGAGGATCTCATCATTTGTTAAGGAAATATGACCAAGGTCAGTTATATGCACCGACTGACCCGAGAAACTGCAATTAATATGCTCACTAACAAAGTTCGACTGGAAAAATTTTGCAAACATGTTACAAATTTCGTTTACATTACTACTAGAAATCCCGTTCAGTGACATGCAAGAAGGTATTCCTAAAGATTTCCTTTTGGTGTTAAGAAATGACCAGAAAGCTTTAGAATCACGTTTTATATTAGTTTCAATGGTTGTAACATAGTTCTTGTATACAAACTTCTTTAAAAAATCGTATTCTTTTTTCAAACGCAAAAATTCGTGACGCAGAGATGGATCGCTTTTACTTTGTTTACACATCTTATACGTATAGTTCTTCAATCTAGATAAACTCTTATTAAACCATGCCGGTTTATTAGATCTTTTTACATGTTTAATTGGTACAAACACAGAAATCGCGCGTTCAAGTATTTTTTAAAATTGCGAGAACGCATTATTTAAATTACGGGAATCAATGATATTTGCCCATTCAACACCATTAAGAAAATTATTCATCGCATTATAATCCGCTTTTAAAAAATCAAATTTTGTATTTTCTTTAATTTGTTCAAGAGACAGCGGATTCAGTACCGACAGATTAAAAGAAATTTGCAACGCATCATGGTGAATGCTGTTAACAATTAAGGGGAAATCAGCGTCACTGACAGCAGCTTCAAGCTCTTCACTGACAAAAACCAAATCCAAAACATTTCCCAAAGAGTTGCGAACCTCATTTAATTGACGGAAATTACCAGCTGACATAGTGTCTACAACTTCAACTTCATTAGCTTTGTAAACATTAAATGGGATAACACATTTTACATCGTGGATCAAATTATATTTAGAAGCTTAAAAAGTTACAAATAATTTCTTACTCTTGAATGACAATCGGACTGACTGAGGAAGATGCGGAACCAAGGCCCAAGCCGCTTAATCCAGTCACACCGCTCACACCACTCACTCCGCTCAAACCGTTTAAGCCGTTCACAACATTAATTCCACCCAGGGTGCCTGTGGATGTATCTGCACGGCAAGTACGGCTGGAGCCAACTGCAATCCCACAACAACGAGAGAGAGCCACTCTGCCAAATGCTATAAAAAAAAAAAAAATCAAAAAATGTGATGTCCTCTGGTAAACCGCCTTACATGTGTTTCGAATGCAATTGTAGAGCCCTAAGTTGCATTCATTTGTGAAGCGTCTGCAAGTGCTGGATAATGGGTTTCCTATTATGCCACAAACGTTAGTTGTGCTGCTCGTGCACGGGACACACCCTAGCCGAATTCGATTCACTCACTGCCCCCATGACGAAAAGAACTACATGCCATTATGAAGGTATTAAGGAATTGAGTCCTGCATTGTCTACATATACCCACCAATTGTGATTGACGAACTATTTCATTTTAATATTTATTTGTTTACTAATGATTTGACTGAGCACCTTAGAGCTTAGACTAGATGTGGATTCGCAATGATTATGGTATTGGTTGCATTTTATACTAACCGCGCATTATGTTTGCACAGTTCAATGTGCGTAAACACTTGAGTCTATTTGTCATGGGGTTCTGTTTGAGCTGTACCCATTGTTTTGTTTGTCCCAAATTACTAATTCGGTGTGTGCCTCTTCAGTTGGCCTTAACATAGTTTCGCATCGGGGAATTGGATTATTTATTCATGTGCCACAACAGATTTGGTATTTGTGTCGAAAATTGGCTGAAGAGCTTATTAGAGTTGATGATGTTGCTGAGCTATTTATAAACTTCAAGTGTTTGGTTAGTGTGATTGTTCGAAGTTGTCAAGAGGAAGCACTTTTAGGGCAACAAGTTTGAAATGTGCGACCCTGGCGGAAGTATAACAGTTGGCGCTTATTACATAGGGAGGGGTATAGACGGAAATGATTTTTTGTTTTCATTCTATGACGAAGGACGAGAAGTTCATGGGTGCCTACGTCCTCGCCGTCATTTTGTAATCAGTCCTGTCAAGGAAACAGTGATGCTACTTAAGCCCAATGCACTAATCTTAATCCAAATCCACTAATCTGCTTGGCAAAATCGTATTAGTTCGCGGCAAGGACTTTAAGTCATAGTGGGTCATTTTTACGGACGAGTAGTCTGAGGCTCACCGACATCTTTAGAAATTGAGGGATGCATTCGGACGTGTTTCGATATACTCTATTATATTTGCTTCAAAAAAGTTGTTCCAACGAGAACAAATCAAAAAGAAATGATGCTTATTAAATATAAAAAATGAGTATGATAAAAAACACAGCTTGCCTGGCTGACGGTGGAATCTTATGTGCAGGTTTGGAGTGGAGCATTATGTGGGTGTGGATGTAAATTAGTGCGGTGATGCCAAAAAATGTGAAGTTAATAATTGTAAATACAAAATGAATGTTAATCAGCAGCTGATACCTAGAAATATTATGAATTGGTAGAACTGAAGGCAGGCCAGACTTGTACTACAATAGGTGACATCTGTCATCGTACACTTCTACTTGCGCAAACTTCTCTAGTGAGTAGGGAAGTCTAACATTGGCTCCCAGGCCGAATAATGCATGTGTCCGTACAATATTTAAAACTAGGCAGACGCCTTAAATCAGTTCAGCAGCGAAAAGTCGGACTCCATTGCAAAACAGGGGTCAACTAAAAAGCTGCTGGAACCAGAACCATTTTTTTTCTAATTGGTAGAGCAATGGCAGAACGACTCATTGAGAGATGAATTACGCAAGAAAACCAGAGAAGGCGGTCAATCTTGGGACGATGTAGAAAGGCTTAGAAAAGTGGCCGTTCTAAGCATGACTCGGGGCACCTTGAAATGGGTGCTATCATTATCCATAGGACATGCTAGATTTAAGGAAGATGGGCTTTATAACTATGCCTGGAGGAAGCTGTGATAGCGAAAGATATACTCTGTCATTGCCCAGCACTTGCTGCCATAAGAATAAAGGTCTTGAGACATCACTGAGGAAGGACTTACAGGATGAAACAGATCTCCTTTAAAAATATGTTATGAGTGTAGTAATCAAAAACAGGTAGGAATTCTGAGAGTCTCTCTGAGTAATTGAGCGATAGAGGGAGAAGAAAAAGGACCCGATATGGGAGTCTGATTCAAGTCTAGCCCTCGAGAAATCGGACCCGTATTAATCGTGGATTATATAACATGGTCGAGGTTACCGGTTCTTGAACCATTCTTTTAGACTGTAAGGGCCAATCTTTGCGTTCTTCCTAGCTGGTCGTTTTTTTTTGTGCAGTCCCATGACTTTGTGTGTTATACATACAGAATACAAGCCTCTAAATTTGCTTTCGGCGAAGCTTTAAGTCATTTGGTCCTTCTTTTTTTCAAAACTTTGAAGAAGTTTTAAGTCATTTCGCCCTTCTTTTTTTCAAAACTTTGAGCCACCCTGAATCGGTTAAAGTGTTCTTGCTACTACTTAAAGGGAAGGAATTTTAGAAATTGTTGGTAGCATTACTCGTTGGCACAGTGGCTTAGCGGTTAGTGTGTTTGACTACTAAGCGAGGGGTCCCAGGTTCGAATCCTGAGAAAAAACCCAAATTCCAAATTCTCGCGAACGTCTAACAAACATCCGAGGGTATAACTGTCATGAAAGAGCTTCTCAATTGCCCGTTTGGACTCGGCATAAAATTGTAGAACCCCCCCATTCGTCCCAAAAATAAAAAAAAACTCACACAAGACAAATGGTTGTGAGAAGCTAGGCCTAGGGCTCCCTTCGGGCCTGTTGCGCCAATTATATATTTTATTACTATTACTAAGATTCAATTAAATCAACAACAATTTTTCTCCCTCTCCCCAAAAAAAAGGCGCTTAAATTATATTCTCCTGAAACACCTGTCCATTCACTTTCTATTCTCAATCAAACTTTTAAACTTTTACATTGCAATCGAAAGCAGCTCGCAAAATACGGGAAAAGTTGGAAAAAAAGGAGAAGGGTCAGTCAAGGGGGGTCATTTTGATAAATGGCGAAACATCTGCCCAATAGCTTGTACATATTTTTAATAGTGTAAACCTTTAAATAAATTATAATTTAAAAAAAAATCATTTATCTATACGTTAAGGCCCATTTGAGAAGGTAGGGTTCATTCATATACATAGTGGGCAAAGAATTTTGGAACTCCTCTACTGAGAAACACCCATCATCATTATCACTGTTTTAACGATCGCTGAGTTTCAAGAAATTCCGTAAGAAAAAAAAATGATATACCTCTTAATTGTGTTCTGTACTGCCCCCCAAAAGCGAGCCACTGGACTTAATTAAAAATCTCTTAAAAAGCACACCCAATTTATTTTCTCTTCCCCATCATGGTGTAAAATAGCACATCGGTTACGATAATTGGTTAGGAAATTATACACATTGAACAATTTAAATATCTGACCCCTCAAAATGGGGGCAGAGATTGGTATCGAAAAGCAACGAACGACTCGTTTAATAATTTTATTTCACTATCATATTTTAGCTAAATATGACTAAGGGTTACGAAAATGTTATACCTTAAGGGCCAGATATAAAAATCCCTCGTTAGACCTCGATCAATAAGCTGTTTCAATGACTACTTATGGTTTGTAGGTTATGATCGAAAACATTTCCTAAGTTTGCGCCTTCAAAGCTAGTTTCATGACTAAGAACAAATTCTATTCGCGACTTCAAATTTACCGAAGCTCACAATTGCAAAATTTGTGTTGAAAATACAGCTATTTTGAATTACTAAAGACAAAACCAGGGTGACCGCTGCATAATTTCTCAAAAGACACAAGAAAAATGGCCAACGAGAAAAAAAGTCATTCTGCAAATTTTGTATTTTTCAACGATATTTAACAAGTATTGGCTCGCTAAACACTCTAATAGGGTTGTGATAGGCAACTGGTTCAGATTTTTAAGGTTTTTATCTCGAAATAAATTTGAAAACATTTTTAATGCGCAAAAATAGCAAAAAATTACGTCAGTCTCTCAAAAAAAGTGCCAAACTGCAATTTTAGTCTAAAAACGGTCACGCTGGCACGAAACTTAAACCCCGATACAAATAATCGCTTTTAGTGTCCAGGCTAAATATTTCGGACTCACAATGACGAAATTTTCCGTACAAAATTGAATATTGTGAGCTACAAAATATTTTGTGTGCAAGTTAAAAAATGATTATTAGTAAGGCCCAAAATGTTTATTTTGGTAGGGCTCTACGATTACAAGTTCGGCCAGTAGATACATTGCCTTTTAGTCATTGAAATCCCTTTTAAATAGAGTTAAAGAGTGTAGCAGTCGTATACGCTTCCCATGGTTAACCTTCCGCCCAAAAGTTGAAAATTACATAAAGTGGGGAAACTCCCTCACCATCAGCAGTCTTTTCAAGCACCTAATTTTCGATTCCGCTTGCTTAACAAGAGATAACAAATTTTACACACCTGTCGCTGTCAGCTATACAAATAATAAATAATGATTTTCAAATTCAGCCGCTCAGTTAAATATTTGTATTTCGGTTAATGTACAAACAGTGTAATTAACTGTTTAGTTTGGATACATATCAATGTTTACTGAAACAATTTACTTGGGCAATTGTTGAAATATTGACTTTAATTTTTTGTTGCTACTCTACCGTAGCAAAACAATTCCTCTTGGATGAAACAAAAAGTTTACAAAATCGAATCGACCAAGTAATTGCAGCAATATTTTGGGCATTAAAGCTGCAGAGTCAATAAACGCTCTCAATAAAGACTGGTGGTGGGCCAAATCCAGCTCATTTTTCAGCATTTCGTAAACAGCCAGGCGGAGGCCAACTGCAACACAAACACACCTATCAATATTTCCGGTCCATTTATTAACAAACGACCTCATTTACAACACCGTTTATCATGATTTGATTCCCCCAAAATGGATGCCAAAAAGCCACCTGCACAAATGTCTAAAAATCCATTTGGTATAGAGACCTATTCCCTGGCGCTCAGTGCCCCACTCGAAACATTAACCGAAATCACAGATATAAATTTTGGTGACACTTTTAGTAGCAATAGAAACCCAATCCGGTGATTCCTGCCCACCCGCCCCTGTGTGGATTCCTATTTCATTATACTGAACCGATAAATCCCTATCCGAGCACGAGTCATAGGACCAAAGAAATGCTTTCACCACATTGAACCAATTCATTGGTATGCACCTTTGAGCGTTGAATATGTGTGGTAGGTGGTATGCCATCATTGATGCTGAAAGTTGGCAATAACCTGCAAACTGATTTAAAGGTAGCTGCGCGGAAAAGCCTGGCAAGAGAGTTTCCAAGTGGGACACACTGCTGCAGGTGTTCTTCTGACAAAGGCAGAAAAAAACTTTCACAATTTATCTGGGAAAACTTTAAGGATTTTCATAGTCGCCCTTTACCAATCATTTTCTTGTGTGCCAACATGTGGAACTCATCCTTTTTCTCTGTGTGTTTTTTTTTTTTTCTCTTTTTCATTCCAGATCGAGCCAGTGGAGGAACAATATGTGTCGGTGATTTTGACTGCAAGGACGACATTGGAAAATTAATTGCACAAGGAGTGCACGTCTACTCTATTGGCGTAGGTTGAAACAAAAGGCCTCCGAAACATCATAGACATCTGCAACATCAGCCCCATTATCCGCCTACTCAGATAGAAAATGCTAACAACATGATGATAGCCTGGAACAGTAGCAGTCCCTTTTGTAGTCGTAGTCAGGCCACGTCAGCATGTAGCATGCTGTGGCACAACAGCGGAGGCAACCGTCGAAGTAACAACAATAGTCCCATCGTCCGGGGGTCACAACAAATTTCGCAATTATTTGCGCTCCTAAGGACATCTCTGGCTATAGTATGTCTGCTGTTGCCTCTGCCATCTACAACGAACATGGAGAAAGCCTTTGTGCAATCATCGTCTTCGTCGTCGTCGTCGTTATCTTCCGCACAGTATCCATTGCCACCAGAAGTGCAACAGCAAATAATAGCGGCGACTATCAATGGCGGTGATATTTTGGGAACGGGAACGGGAACCAATCAGCAGTATCCTGTGGCCAGCAGCAGTATACAATGTCCGAGCTTCGATGAGAGCTCTGCGTGTCCGTGTTACAAGTTTGAAGACGGTAAGTGCATTACTGCATGTGAGTTTATATGCCTGAGGCTTTTGTTTTCATTTCAATGCGATGGCGATGCTTTGGTTTGATTTCGTTGAGTCCTTTGTTAAGTTGTTTAAGCTGGATCGAGGCCTTTGGGTTAAGCGTTCGTAACACTTAGGTAGCTGCTTGCATGTGGTCGTTGATTGGAAATCGGATAAAGTTGCGTTTAGTCCTGGACGTGGTATAGATGCAGTTAATTTGTACAAGGCGATTATGGGCTATTTGGTTACAAGCGGTATGGTTGCTAGTCAGATGGCATGGACTTCCAATATACCTTCCATTTGATGGCATTTAGTTGATATTGAGTTCAGCATCCTTATGAAATGTGGCGACAATTTAAGTTTAATAACTGGGTGACACTTGTTCGCCCTGCCCTGCCATCAATCAGTCTTAACTTAATTTATGGTTGCGCTACAGTTCGGGGTGAATCTGCCATCAGTCTGCCACTTCTAAAATTCGAAATTCAATAAGTAATACCACATAAATCCACATCCAATTTGACTGGTACAGAAGCAGAAGAAACAGAAGCCATACAAAAATATCTGCAAGTTATTGCAAAGCAAGGATGCTGAAGTATTCACCTCAGAACTCAGATATCAGCTTAGACCTTCGCTTCTGGACAGTGGATAAGTGCAAAAGATATCCCCTGTCAAAAACGCAACGTTTTACAATGCTACTCCCGAAACCAGAGTCACATAAGTGCAGTCTGATGAGGCAGCTTTTACCACAAATCTGGATGTCCAAAAGAAAGCCTTTATACAGCTCGGCCCAATTAAAGGTAGAGCAGAAGATTCGCTCTTTAAGGGCCGAGCTGTATAAAGGCTTTCTTTTTGACATCCAGGTTTGTGGTAAGAGCTGACCATTGACTTTATCAGTCCCGTGAAATGAAGATCGTTTAACTTGATATTTCGAAGGTATCTCACAAAGTTCGGTTCTTTTTCTAATGCAGTCGATATCGATGCGCTTCTTTTTCAATCGATTATAAACTATCATAAAGGGCATTGTTTTTGAATGGCTTCAAATTTGAATATCACCACATAAATTCTGGTGTTCCTCAAGGTTCCATATTGACTCCTACTCTCTTTCACGTTTTCGTAAATGATCTTGTGCCTACAACTTCTTATCAAAAAGTCACTCCCACTCCGCCGACAGCACGCTCAGCTTCTCAAACACATTCCCCGACTCAAGTCTCTACCTTTTGAGCGTCAAACTGGAATCGCAACGTATGTTAAAAAATACGAAACACCCTGTTGTTTCCTTTAGTAACATTTTGCTAGAAGAACTTGAATTGCTACATTTTGGAGGAAAGTGTTCCACTTGTCATTCGACCACTCAAGTTGAATTACACCTCACATAACCTTGGCATCGTACTATGCCCCCGTCCATGATGAGGTAGTGCCCATTTCAATGATCAACACTAAATTATCTCTACGAGAACATTACTCTTTCCAAAGATACCCTGTTCCCGAACGCACAATGTTCTGCCCCAGTTAATAATCGCCCATCATTCTCGCAGCATACACATTTACACATTCACACCGAAAGGATATGGCAAAAAGAGAAACATTTCATCAAGATTAATGCCCCCTTCAATTAATGCCAAACATAACACCAAGCGAGAAGTTAGAAGGTGTTAACCAAGAGCACTGCAAATATTCGCACACAGCGGATGGTCTTTCGCCCTGCGCTATTAAAGTGCTGAAGGTGTGTAAAATTGATTAAGCATCCATTGCTTAGGTCCGGATGGCTGTGTTGGGGCAGGCAAAAGCAATTAAGGACATGGCACTGACATAACGAGCAAAAATATTGAGATAGTCTGCAAAAAAGCAGAGAACGAAAAAATAAAAACGAAAAACATTCGGGAAGTATCCTGATTCTAGATTTTAGCCAAACTCGTGTCCTGCGTTGATGTCACAATTTGGTGCTGAGTCTGTGGAGTGGGTGTGTGGCTCGTTGGCCAACGACAAAAGCAATGGCAATCTCTTTCCAAGACAGGGCTTTGCAGGGGGTTGTTGGAAAAAGAAGAAAAGTGTGCAAGGGAATAGAGGGCGGGAAAGAGCGGTGATCCCCACCGAAAGGAAGTACAGAAATCACCCTTAATGAACATTTAAGATGACCAAGGAGATTTTGTATATATCTATGTGTGTGTGTGCAGTCAGTTAAGAATGAATGAAGTGCTGAACACAGCAATCGACTGGTTGATTGTCCATGAAAGGTGCAAGGATATTCATTTATCGTAGCCAGCGACACACCGAGATGGAAGAAGATTTGTGTGACAGTTTTGCTGAGAAGGAAGGCGATGTCCATTCCGCATATAGACTCAGACGTGGAACGTTTAATTTTAGTTGCATTAGTTGGATTAAATTGGATTTAGTAGTTAAGTTGACTTTTAGTCGGAGGTATATAGGGT
This sequence comes from Cheilosia vulpina, assembly GCA_916610125.1. Taxonomy (NCBI): domain Eukaryota; kingdom Metazoa; phylum Arthropoda; class Insecta; order Diptera; family Syrphidae; genus Cheilosia; species Cheilosia vulpina. The sequence goes on from OU744277.1 coordinate 65,661,046, forward strand.
TTTTGGAATGTAACTTGATTGGAGAATTCGAGAAGGCCACACCTGAATGGGGATCTGCTTTGTAGACTTGAAGACGCTGCACGAAAGAATGCAAAGTGCTCTGCATGAAGCTGTCTGACTTTGTCATGGACGCGATTTGTTTGCACTTTCCTTTTTCATTATTTGAATGGACTGCGTATCTTACAGCTCGTGGCGATTAACTTTTCGAATTGGGAGACATATGTAAGGCCATTACGTCTTCGCTGATGACTTGGCATTCGTAGGGTCCTTGTGTCATTTGAGGCTGAATATAAGGGTTTTTGACGAGTCGAAAGACTATCGCAAGAACGCTTTAAATATTCTTCAAAAAATAATCGTAAAATGAGTCAAAAAACGATACGAAAACGCGCCAAAAATTCATCCAAAAACAGGTGAAAATGGCGTCAGAAGACGCGTGTAAATGCTACAAAAGCACAAACACAAACAAGCCAAAAAGCTGATGCAAAAAACACGTTCAAAAACTAATTGAAAAACACACCAAAAAACGTTAAAAAAAAATGCATCAGAAAGCGTCTTTGGGCCCAAAAGCTCGTATTTAAATCGCGTCTTAAAAAACCTTCCATAAATGTGCAAAATAAGGTCCGAAAAAATTGTCAAAAAACCAGTCGAAAAGTTTTGTAAAAAAACCTCGTTAGACCTCACCAAAAGATGAGTCCAAAACATCAAGAAAAACATCCAAATCCATCTAATAGACGAGCCCAAAAACGAGCCAGGTGACCTAAGAAAAAACTCACCAAAAAAGATCGAAAGGTGTCCAAATCCCGCTAACAATCGCTTCGAAAAACCGGCCCAAAAAAAAAGAACTAAATGTGTCCGAAACCCCTCAAAAGTGCGTCCAAAAATGGTCAAGAAACGCGAAAAGAGCTAAATGCGTCCAACATCCGTAAAAACGCATACGCAAATATTTTTTTAACCTCTACGGCATGTTAAAAGTTCATACAGATTTCACCGGTTATCATATTTTTTGACGACAACCTTAATAGCCCGCGTTTTCTGCTGCACGGATTCCACTGCACAAAAATCGATCCCAGCATTTATACAGCTCATTTTCGTTCTCATTATTTGCGATTTGAAATTACTGAAAAGAATCCCAATAACCAAGTGTCCTCCAGTCCTATATAAAGGATTGATCACACAAATTAAAGCGAAACCAAATTTTCCTTTGAAATGCCGTTCTCATGGCACAACCACTATCCTTGCCCTCAATGCCTGTCCAGTTGAACTTAATTTATCCAATTACTCCATCGCCCTTCAAGACAATTCAATAATTCCATACAGGACTCGACTTGTATTGTATACATTATATACGATGGCCAAGAACTATCCCAAGTAATTGCAAACATTTAAGTCAACTTTTCGGTCAGGAGAACCTTAAGTAAGAAGTTTTACTTAAAGGAAGCCAACAAGCCAACTCTCATTCACAATGATTACATTTTCCGGATACACACACGCACGCATGGTAGATCTTCTTTCCATGTCAAATGTGTAGTCCTCAGTTGTTTGCGTGTCTGTATACGACCGAATCCAATTAAATTAGGAGACTTTAGTCCCAAATGTATCCATTTAGTAGCAGTAATCCTTTCCTTTCCCTCACACTGTGCTTAGTGTATCCTTTTTTCGGGTTCAAAGAAACATATTTGGATAATTTTCTTAAATGGACAAATCAATAATTTACGCATCGTTGTTCGGAGCAGGAAATTCTGAGCGGAGGAAAAGTTCTATGTCCTTCGGGGTTGGTCGTTGGGTTTCTGAAAAATGTATGCACATTTAAAATCTCACTTGCAGCAAGCAAATTGTAATGTTTCTTTTTTTTTTTTGTTTTGCAGGTCTCTTCCTGGAATGTCCTGGCACAACATCGATGTCGTTGCGCACAACCCTGGAGCGGATAACGTCACCCATACAATCGTTATCAATTTATGATTTCGATCGATCGGTCACGTCATTATCGCAGGATGTGTTTCAGCCCGGTGTCAATATAAGACATTTGCAATTCTCCCATTCCCATTTGGAGACACTGAAGGATAATAGCTTAAGGAATATACGTGGCTCACTGGAGTCGCTCAGTATTGTCAATGGAAAGCTATTGCAGGTATGTGTTGTTCGATATTCGTTGATTTTCAGATGGTTGAGATCAACTCTTGAAGGATTGCTATAAAAATAATAAAAAAGATGACGCCAAAGGTCCTTATTGGTATTCTTGCAAGCATTTGCTTGTGTGATATTTTGTTTGCATTTTATTTGTGGTAAGATGTCGATGCTGATTTTCGTTTGATGTCGTTTGTGATTTTCCGGGGATCGAATCTGAGACGACATGCTCAGTAGCCCAGCATACTAACCACCGACACACTGCGGACTGGGTTAGCACTTCTTACTTGTGGCAAGAACAAGAAGTTGCGGTCGCAATAATTTACCTGCGTACGGGTCTTCCAAAACATACATCGAGGAGCCAGAGCTTGGCAGTTGAAGAAGAAAATACAATCAAATCACAATCAGCCGAAGAGTGGTCTGTGTACAGGACTACTGAGTGAAGTGTCTCATGACAATCCTCAGAAAAACTTAAAAGTTATATCTCCACTGTTTTCGTGTTAATTACTATTAATATAATCCTCAAATGTATTCCGAAGAGTAGTATAGCAACCCACTGGTTTGGGTGTGTAAGAAAAAAGTTTTTTACTTTCATTTTATAATTCACACTCAGTTTATGCAGACGTTTATTATTTTTATGTTCTGATATTTTTTCAAAAATATTCTATTCAACTATTACGACAAGATAGGGAGTTAAACGAACTATACAAAGGGTTTCGCAACAGGGGGCGTGACACCTCCCATAAAATATTTGTGCAAACCAGCGGTGCTTTCCCAAAATATTAAAAAAAAAATTGAAGCCCGATTTCTCGACACACACGAGTGGCTAAGGTAGTAGAATTTAAAAATTCCATGCCTGTGCAAACGTGGGCAACACTGGTCAATGGGGCGTGGCACAACCCATATAACAAATTCATTTAAAATAATATATCTTGATATTTATGGCGGCCTTGGTCTTGAAATTCGGTATTCGAATTTCGAAAGTATAACGTCTTTCAAGAGTATTCGACAAAATGTGGGCGAATTCGCAAAATTGGGGCGTGGCACCTTTAATACAGCTAAAACATTATATCTATACAAACATTGATCATGAAAGTGTATTCATTTTGAACACCAAACGTACTAGTTTTCATTGAGCAAAACAAAACAAAAAAAGAGGGATGCCCGACAATTTTATTTTGTGAGTTGAATTCACCTCTTCCCCTTAATTGAGTTATTTCCAAGTTTCAATTCAGCAGATATATTTTTTTTTTATTGGCACTCTGTCTAAATCTCCCCATAAACGGTTTCGAAATAACACTGAAACCGTCGTCTGTATAACATCAAAGAAGGACCATTTTCAAGTTCGTATAAGAAAGACGTCTTTTTAGTCTTTTGTGGCCTAATATGCCTGTGCGTGCAACAATTTTATTTGATTTTCCAAAGACATTGGATGGATGTCCTGACGAATTTTTGAGAATTGTTTTTGTATAAAACTTAAAACTCCTCATTGAGTAAACATTCCCGTTCGTACGATAGATTGTGACTGTGAGTCTATGTCGTAGGCTTACCACGACACCGTCAATTTGGCGCAATTTTTGTTTGTACAGCTTTGCAAGTGGTTAACACTTTGGTAGGCAGAAGTTACTACCTTTAAGTTTGCCAACCACAATACAATATAACTGAATCGGTCTTACCACATTGACAACACTAACTTGCGAACATAAAATTATCTGCACCAATTTCTGAGCACAACCACCACAGTCTTTATGATTATCTCTTCTCAAAGTCATAAGAACTCGCACAACAACAATGACAAGTTGGGCGCATAAAACCTCATCTGTTCATCAGGCAAATGAGAGAAAAGAACGCCTAAAATAACAGACAAATAACGAAAAACATTATTAACGACCACTTATGGAAATATGCCTCAAATTAAAGGATACACATTCAACATATTATTTCGCCCCCATAGCCACCCTTCTTCTTTATTCGACTGTCATTCATCTCAAATGTTCCGAAACAAACATTTATTTTTCTCGTGACCATAAAGCCAAACACAAATAGAAAGGACTAACATCCTCTAACATTGAGCCAACAGACCCGCCCCATAGTAGTGAAGCACACAATCTCAACATTCGCATAAATTGCACAAAAATTGCCGCCGTTACTCTTCATAAAAATTAAATTTGTATTTTGCAGAAGGCATATAGCATCCTAACCACTAGGGGGCGGGTGAGAGTTTGTGTGTGTGTGGGTATAGACAGAGGGAGAACATAAAATGGAACAGCATTCAGCCGTCATGAAAAGGACGATTTGTGAACACACACCACACACACATACAATCGCAACAGCAAAGAAAGCACCGCAAACAAGGATAATAAAAGTCATACTTTCCCATTATTTACATTTGCTCATTTACCATTGCTGGCTATGCCGATGGTGGCGGCAGAAGCAGGCTTTGGGAACATAAGCGCCAAACGGGCCGATGCTACCATGCTCCTCTGTGTGGTGGGACTTTGAATACCCTTTTTAAATCCCTTTGCCTTTCTTTTTTTTTTTTATTCGTCGTTGGCGTCCCTAGCTGCTACCCCACTCCCGCCACTGCCGCTGTCTTGAACACACATTAATTTGTGAAAATTCATTTTATTTGCTCATCTCCGATTCGCATTCTGGCTTAATTACATTTGAATAGCTTAGCTGAAGCAGCAGGCCAGGACAACGACAACGACGGCGACGTCGTCGACTGACTTTGTGTCACGTACAGAAATCCCTTAAAATGATTTTTTGTTTTTATTTCCAGGAACGATGACAAATTCGACACATGTTGCCAGAATATGTGTAATATGTGTGCGTATGTACAGAGAAAGGAAATCCTCTTCATGTTGTAATTTCAAGGTAGTGGAAGCGGCAATATCAGCTTACATCCGCATGTTCAGGAAATATCCGTATTAATAATTCGGAATGAATTTTTAATTGACAGAAAGGGGTTGGTTGACTGACTGACACTGCTGATACTGTTAATCATGGCGTGTTATTGCAAATGTGGTAATCTTTAAGCCTTCTCAGTGCACATATAGGTACGAGTTGTGTTTTGCTGTTTAACCCTATATTTCCTAAAATCTCGTATGCCTACAACTTTAAGAGCGACCAGTATGTGCAGCAGAAATAATGACTCCTAGGCGTTTGAATTATTTCAAAGGGTTTGAAACCGGTCGGGCCAAATATCGTCGCACAGAACTATATCGATCAGGTATAAGTTTTTAAAAACCACCTACTGATGATCGCTTTGGTGTTACTGATGGCCAACTCATCCAAGGTCCATTCACCCGAAATGCGACTCTACTCACACCGAGAAACAAGGCCATCAGGATTAAGGAAATCCTTCAAACAGCTATTTTTCATAAACAAGCAGTCACATGAAGCTTTTTCAAAACCAGTCTACTGGAATATCCATTGAGATTAATATAGGATTTCGATATACCCATCGTCACAGATGGCTCTAAACTGGGCACTCATTCCGTAACTTTTCAGACGATTATCGTCCAAACGATAGACCTCCAAAACTAGCAACCAGGTGCTAAAATTACAAGTTTGAGAATGCAGTTCATTTTCCAAAAAAATACAATGAAAGCTGACGTTTGTCAAAAAACTTCGAGCAGAATATACCTATTTCGGTGATTAAAGTTTCAAAAACGATATCGTTTAGACGATCGTTGATATACGGAATCTGCCCCCTGGACTGGAGAGTGGAAGCGGCCGTTTTCACCTACCTAACATAGATTTCGGTAGACCCTTTGCCATAGTCATTAGTTATAAATTACTCTCGTCTAGATTTCGAGCCAACGGAATAAACTGGATATTGAACGAGTCGACGCAGTGGCCAAAATTGACACCGGTCTTCTTCGTTCCACTAGGAGACTTAGAAATAGAAACCTTGACCTTGAAAGCAGTGAATATCTGAAAATCTGACAAATTGAGCAACATTGAATAAAATTGGCCCAATTATGACAGAGTAAGAACCTCTTAGCAGGAATACCTGCTGACGTTTCTCAATGGCGTTATTTCACAGACGCTATTGAAGGTTTTCGCCACCAGACACTGCTAGCAAGCCAGGCTCCATTTTGATGACCTCTCACAATCTCAGATATAAATATAATCAAAAAACTGTTACTTACTCAACTGCAGAGGCTGGTTTTGAACTTCGCTTTCATGTGCCTTCTTTAAATGAACGTGTTTCAAGTGTTAAGGTTTAAAAAAGACGCCAAAGTCAAAAGTATACGGTCTTCCTAGCAAAAAGCTTTAAACAGCCAAAAAATCAAGCAAATAATTAAAGCTAGGTACGATGAAACGCTTTTCATAGCATTGCAGAGTACTTGAGCTAAATTTGACATCAATCCGACCCAGAAAATATCCATTCCCATAGAAATGTGTATATCCCCCTTGAACTTGCCCCCCAAGACTGTCTATAGGGCTAAAATAAAAATTACCTCAACTACGTGTTCAATTTTAATATCCAGCGCCATGTAAACGGAAAGGTGTTACAGCCGTTTAGAAAAGTTCGTGTCTGTAATATGTTGCCCCTCAAAAAAGGGGTCATTTTGAAAAGTTACCTATAGCCGGTAAAAAGGGTTCTGAGTTTGTCAAAGACACAAAGGCCAAAAAGCACCCATTGCCTTCCTGGCAACCTTTATGGCCTGGCAGCTTTTACCTTTTCAAAAAACGTGCCAACTCTCAAATTCGTTAAGTTTATGGGCCGTCGTGTCTTAAAAAATTCCGCCTCAGGGAGGGGGTGGTCACATAAAAAAACCGAGCTTGACAGATTGGCACCTTAGTGTCTAAGTCAAAACAGCTTCAGGGACCTGAAGACATTTTCATATTTTTGGTCAAATTTATGGGAAACTAGTCAGTTTTGGTTGGCTTGGTTGGCTTTTGTTTATACGACTGCCAACCTAGTGTCTTTGTCATTACAGACGACTTTCACTTTGGTGTTTTAGGGCCACGTAGTTATCCACTTTCTAAAGAAATTTCCTTTCAATTGAATTTTAAGGAATTGTTTTTAAGGAATTGTCGAGGGCCGTAGCTTCCGGAGCCTCGTGAATTGCTATAGTCGGTTAATTGCGTTTTTTCTTCAGCAGATCAAGCCTTGTCGGCTGTATGAAAAGGACGGAGAGTACCTGCCGCAGTCTTCAGTACAAAGCACTTTATAATTTTAAGAACTATTTCCCTTGAAGGGGTTAAGGGTTTGAATTATGTATGTCGGTCAGAGCCACAAAAACCTGTACCGCATATGCATTTTTTTTCTGGGAGTGGCGTTTTGAAGTTTTTCTCATTTAACCATTTTTGACTGGTTTAGTAAGGACGTCGATCGCAAGAGCTTTAGTCGCCTCGTACAAGAGGCAAGGTCTCTCACATCGGGCAGATATTAAGCATTAACCCTTAAAGTGATAAATCACTGATTCAGGAAACTTACTTTAGCAAGTTTTTGAGGTACGAGGCTTTATGATTAAGTGAAACCAACTTTTTACACATTTTTTGATAGCAATTACATCCATTTCTTTCAAAAGTTCAATGGTGGATTCCAGAAAAATCCAGGTATATAGATGATGCTCGACTGCATGACAGCTCAAAATAAATTTGAGCTTTTTAACCTTTCATTGAGCTACTGCATCACAATTTGAGGCCTCCTCTAACCTTTAGCAATTTGGCAACAAATTTCAAGAGTAGAACTACCCATCCACAGATTCGCTGGGGATCTTTATTAAACGACCTTACCTTTGCAACCAATTTCAACTCAATAAATTTTTCTCATTCACAGATTCCAAAGCGAGCGCTCAACTCGCTGCTGAAGCTTACGGCAGTCGACTTCGACTCGAATGAGATCACAAATATCGAGGACTACAGCTTCTATGGGCTGCGTTTGTCCAAATTGAATATGAAGGGCAATCGGCTAGATGCGATACCAGAAAATGCCTTCTCCGGTCTCGAGGAATCTATACAAGAAATCGACTTATCCGAAAACCGCCTTCGAACCTTTCCTATGTTAGCACTGCGTCGCCTCGATTACTTGCGAACACTTCGCCTTTCCTACAATCAAATTGCATCGTTTCAGGGGGATCTACCAACGGCTATTGCGCTTCCTAATGGCACCACAACCACACCCCAGATGAGGTTGCATTCGCTGGTTTTTCTCGACTTGAGCTCAAATCAGTTTACAGAAATAACGAACGACTGCTTTCGAGGGTTCGCCCAGTTGAAGACGTTGTCGTTGTACTCCAATCAAATCGAGTTGGTCCACCAGGAAGCCTTCGAGTCGCTGAAGGAACTGATGTCGCTGGACATGTCCCACAACAGGATTATAGCGCTGGATGCGAAGATCTTCGAACGGAATAAGCGGCTACAGACGGTGGACCTAAGTCACAATCATATCCACTCGATTAGCGGGGTGTTTGCTGATCTGCCGCAGTTAAGGGAGGTCTTCCTATCGGAAAACAATATCCTGGCACTACCGTCGGATGCGTTTACGAATTCGACAAACATCGATGTGGTTTACCTGGAGTCGAATGCCATTGCGCACATCGACCCGAATGTCTTCAGTACGCTGATCAACTTGGAACAGTTGTACCTGCGTTCGAATTTTATCCCGCAGGTGCCGGTGACGATGTTGGACAAAACTCTCAATCTTGCCTCGTTATCCCTTGATGACAATGAGATTCAAGATCTGGAGATAGGAATGTTTCGAAAGTTGGAGCATTTGCGCGAGATCCGTCTGCACAATAACCGGATACGGCGGATACGCAAGGGAGTCTTTCATCCCCTGCCCAACTTGCTCGAGCTGCATGTGCAGAAGAATTCGATTGAGGACATTGAACCTGGTGCACTTGCTACTCTGACACAGTTGCAGCATATAAACCTCCAGGACAATCAATTGGCGGTTCTAGAGGACATTTTCCCCAACGGAACGTCGGGCTCAGCCCTCCTGTCCATCCAGCTGAACACGAACTTTTTGAACAAAATCCATCCGAAGACCTTTCGGAGGCAGGACCACATTCAGGTCATGTGGCTGAACGATAATCACCTGGTGAGAATTGACAAGACCCTGTTTGGGGACCTAAAGCGGCTGGAACGAGCCTACCTGTCGAATAACTTGATCCGCGACATTGAACGGGACTCGTTTACGACGGTAAAGCACCTCAAGTTTCTCGATTTGAGCGGCAACAGGCTTAGGTCGGTGAGGAAGGAGTACTTTTCGGCGCTGGCCGAGTTGGAGGAGTTAAACTTGTCGGTCAACTTCATTGAGGCATTTGAAAGCAACTCATTTGGGGCGATGAAAAAGCTGAAAATACTCGACTTGTCCGGCAATCCGCTGGTGCAGATGACACGCGATATATTCCTAAGCGAGATGCCCCTCACTCATCTAAATTTGAGGAACACAACGCTGCGCAAAATCGAAGCGAACACGTTCCGATATTTGGCCAACATCATCGAGATCAACTTTGAGGACAACTTCCTGAGCCCGGCAGATATACAAAAACTAGATGTGCAGAGCTTGACAAGCTTGAAACTGTCGCGAAACAACTTCAGCCATATCGGGGCTGGAGGAGTTATAGCTGGCATGTTTGACAAATTGAGGTCCCTCCAGCAATTGACCCTGGCCAATTGCAGTCTTGAGGACGTCCCCGATCAGCTGTTCGCCAAAAACACCAACCTGGTCAAGCTGGACCTGTCCGACAATCAGTTGCAGACCATGAACAGGAACATCTTCCACGGGCTGAATGTGTTCAAGGAGCTGAAGCTTTGCAGGAACAATATTTCGGAGTTTCCGCATATCGCGCTGTTCAACCTGTCGACCTTGGAGACCTTGCAGCTCGCCGGCAACCAACTGACTTCAATCGACTTCTTCAAGCTGAGTGGCACCTTGAACCTCAGACACCTCGACCTGAAGGACAACAAAATCACATCGCTGACCGGCTTCAACGCGGTGAACCTGACCCAGCTCGACCAGGTCGACTTGAGTGGAAACTATCTGCTGTCGCTGCCGCCGAACTTTCTCCAGCACTCGGTAAACCTTCAAAAGGTCGACCTGTCGAGCAACAGGTTCCTCCAGATCCCCAGTTCCGCTTTGTCCGACGCCTCCCTGCCACGATTGTCGTGGCTTAATCTCACCGGCAACCCTATAAACAAGATCTACACCGTCAAGGAGGAGCGGTACCCCTACCTGAAGGAGCTCTATATCTGCCGGACGAATTTGAGCATCCTGACCAGCAAGGACTTTGAGGCTTTCCAGGCTCTGCAACACCTCCACCTGATTGGGAACCGCATTATGCGAATCTCGCCGGGCGCCTTTAAGTCTCTCGAGAATCTCCTCACCCTGGACCTGAGTATCAACGAACTCGAACTGCTGCCCAAGGAACGCCTGCAAGGCTTAAAGCTGCTTCGCCACCTCAACATATCGCACAACAGCCTACGCGAGCTGGAGGAATTTAGTGCGGACCTCGCACAACTGCAGATCTGTGACTTATCCTTCAACCAACTGGACCGCATAACCAAGAAGACCTTTCAACACCTGAAGGGCCTCACAGAACTCTACCTGATGGGCAACCGAATGACGGTGCTCTCTACCGACGCCTTTCGGACCCTAAGGAAACTGCAAATCCTCGACCTGCGACGTAACTACTTTGAATTCGTGCCACTAGACGCCCTCAAGCCACTCGAAACAAATGTACGGACGCTGCGGCTGGAAGGTAAGTGGCGCACCGCCCATCACCCCCGGACCGTAATTAAATACATTTTCCTCTCTCCTCCACACAGATAATCCACTGCAATGCAGCTGCGATGCACAGCAGCTGTGGGAATGGCTGCGGGACCATCGTCGTTGGAGTGCCGATGATAGTGTCAATTATCTAAGGTGCGAACATCCCGGCGAATTGCGCGGAAGGATATTTACGAAAATGAAACCGCAGCAATTTTGTGACGCCCCATTGATACCGAAAATTGCCATCCAGGATATACAACCGTATTCGGTGGTAGTGTCCTGGCAGAGTCGCGAACACTTTGGCTTAAATGGCTATGAGATTGTCTACCACGCATTGGACGGTCCCGATGAGGTGAGCTCAAGCCCCGTGTGGTTGTTATTTGTTCGCCCTCTTAAAACTTATATCCCATTAATGAAAATTACACACAGGTAGGCCCTGGGTATGGCACACACCCAAATGCATATGTCGGCGCGATGTGTATTTATAAAACTTCAAAAACAAGAACGAAATCGTCACAGCGTAAAATTGTTGTGCTGTATTGCTATGGGGCCCGCCTGCCTGCATTGCAGAAGTCAGTTATTTTACTGAAATGAGTTTCCATTAACGCATAAGTGTGTTTGAGTTGAGAGTGCGAGTATGTGTGCTCGGGAAAGAAAATTAAATTTCACTGTTTGGGCAAGTGCAAGTGGGCGTGTGACCTCAATTGGTTGGATTGTAGGGTTATTTTTTGTGTTTTGGTTTCCCTTTCGGACACCCGGCAGGATACACAGCAATTACGGTGCTGTTGATGAAAATTCTGGGAATTCCTACGTAGGTGCACTGCACACATGGATACTTCTGGTGGAGGGCTTCCTTGCACGTATGCTAGTACTCAAGTTAATGATTCCTTGAAAGTTGATGATGGAAAGAAATGCTGGAAATGGGGATCACTAATTGAAATATATTGCTTCGAATTGTTTCACGAGGATGTTCCGCCACGGTTGGCATAGTAAAGCTCGCGCAGTGAAGGATGCGCCATAAGTCATTGTGTTTGTAAATGTTTCCACCGTGAGTCAAGTTGTTGCAAGTTTGTCAAGGGTTTTGTTCGGCGTATAATGCTGGGCGCAATTAGGATCATGCAAGCGCAAAGCGTTGGTAGTCCCTTAAAAGTAATAAACACTCCGGGAGCGAGTGCCAACAGAATTGAACAATTACGTGTATATTTTTTGAATCTACAGAAAATATTTTATTGTTTTGGAAATATTAAGTGCTTTTTTATTCATTATTATAAAACACTAAGGCTTTTTCATGCCGCTTAGGCATTATTCCATTAGCTAAGGCTTTAAGGTTTGATTGTTTCAAAAAGGCATTTTTTTTATTTTAAATATGTTTTTAACTTTTTTTTTTGATTGAACTGACTTTTTAATTTTTTAAACATTCTTAGAAAATCTTTGCCAAAAAAAAAAAAGTTGTGTGTAACCCCGGTCATAAGGAATGTGTTTCCAAACTCTGCCCATTTTCCGAACACTCCAATTAATTCCAGCTTTCACTTCCAGTAAGTGGAATGCAATTGGAAACAAATTTGAAAGCTGTTTGTTGTATAAATAAAAATTGCTTTTATTTATTTTTTTTTTATATTTGTGTTTAGTTTTTGATTTATTGTTCCACTTTACCAAAAAAAAATATTTTAAGCATTTTATTATTGGCAACGCGAACACTGGTGTCGGATCAATGGCGTCACGAATTCAATGGTTTTATTCCCATCCCAAAAATGTCCAATGCGCCTAAAGAAGTTTACACTTCAACAATGCTGTGCCAGTTGCTTGCTATGCAGCGTACCATTAAATCAGTTACCTATATCTGTTCTAGTCCATCATTGGAGCTGGTGAATAGCGCAAGGAATACCAAAGTTTTTATGAAAGGGCAGAACGCTACCGAAAATTCGTTCCAGTGCAAGTCTTTATCAACTAATTTAGATATACTCCTTGAAATTCCTATTCCAAAAGTAAACTTCCACCCATTGACAAACTAACAAAACGTATTTTTAATAAATTTACTGTCGCCTTTTCAGGTCCGAGCGAAGCGTCTTAATGGCACCGCCAACTCGGCAAAACTTATCAAACTAGCTTCGAGTACGCGATACCACATCTGTGTGATAGGCAGCGGGAACTGGCTGTCGGAGAATCTCATTTTCGCCTTTAGCCGTCTACACTACAACGAATCGATGCTGTCGTATCGAGACGAATCGATGCGCGACGACAGTAACACAATTCTGACCGAGGGCATCCAGGAGGTGCTCAAGAACTCACACATCTCAGCGTGCACCGATGTGCAAACGCTCGACTCGACGCCCAGCCTCATCACCGACGAGAATGGACTGTCCAGCAATGGGATCATCCAATCGATTCTCACCCGTCGTTTGGGACTTATTGTCGGATGTTGCCTCGGCATTATCGTTTTCATTGTCATGATATCGGTGCTGAGCTATATCAAGCTGAAAAAGCAACGACTAGAAGGTTCCAAGCGCCAACAGCCATTACCGCCCGAGTACATCTCGTATAGGCATTTCTCAATTCCGAACGAGGAACTGAATCGAAATGTGATATCGAGTGTACCGGGTGGGATAAGTGCGCATATAAGTGGCACCAGTTTGAGTACAACAACTGCTACCACACCGATTGCGCCCAGTGGAATAATGACACCGGCGCCCATCCTGAATGGCACCGATCTAAGTAATCATCATAATCACAATAATCATTCGGGTTATGTGGCCGGAGTGGTGCTGGGAGCCAATAACCTCAGCGCTTGTTAGCGGGAACGTTTGATCTATCGTTTTTAAATGTAAGAATTTTTTGTAAGACGCCTTTTCTTTACAGAATGGTTAAAATGTTTCTGTTTAAAAAAAAAAAAAAAACTATAGCTAGATAGGAATGGTGTATGCAATTTTATTATTAATTATGACAAAGAATAGATTTTTAAGAACCTATTGTTTGATAAACTGTTCTCTCTATAATTATGTTAACCGCGCTGATTTGCGCATGTACAAGTACTATGTTGGTTATTAATAAAAAATTTAAATAAATATTTTTGTGATTGTTGCAGAATTTTTAATTTTTTTTTGTTTGTTTTACCTTTGGTTGGTACTACGCATACTTTATTGGTCTATATAAATTCTGTACCCGTTAGCTTTTGAAGTAACAAAAAACTACTTTTTTCTTAATGAGCTTTTAAATTTTTGTATACCTTTTTCTTTTTAATTGTTCAGTGGTAAAACATTTTTTTGAAAAGAACAAGTCTAAGTAAAAATCGAAAAAGGTGGTATCTGAATTTTTGGACTTTACTGTCGACTTTCCTGCTTATTACGGTATGCTAACAAACAATTACTAGTAAGTACTCAATTGAGTAAATTCATATCCCTGACTTCGAAAGTATTTAAACAAAACACTCCCATGTAATATCAGTCTACAATCAGTCTACACGATTAAACAAAAGCTTAAAAAGAATTTTGCAGTTGAAGGTTGAAGGATAAAATGTGTTATTACACCTTTTGTATCGATGTATCAACCTCAACTGTAGTACAAAACAAACGGGTATGCTGCTCGTCCTTCCAACCACCACCTCTTTGCTGACATAACTACATTTTCATTCTTTTCCATTCGCCAATTATTATATCAATATTTTAATTGAAATATCAAAGGAGCTAGTCTGCTATAAATTAACATCAGAGAAAAAAATAACAAACGCAAAACTATCCCAATGTTCTTATATTAAACAAATATGAACAAAATATTGTAAATTTAAAGTTAACTACAACAAAAGCTAGTAATCCCCTCCCCCCAGCAAAATAAAAAAAAAAAACAAAAAAACAAAGATTGCAATCAAAATCAAAAGCAAATAGAATAAATACAAACATTTTCGTAGTTAAATTGAGGTTAGTGAATCTGAAAAAAAAAATAAAAAAAAAATGTTTGTAGCCAAAAATAAATTAATTAACTAGTTACAAGTCACTACAGTCATAAACTAAAAATCATCTATTAAACAACAACATTGTAAATAATAAAATGAATTTCTCAAACCAATTCTTTCTAATTTTGTAGATAACATTTTTAAGAATTTAAATAGGTACGTATTTTTTCAAAATTATTTGTAAAACAAAAAAAATTTCAACTATTCAACGTGTCCAAGGCACACACTAAGTTCCCTATTTTGCCACATAAAATGTAGAACAAAAATTCCAAAGCAAAGAGTTTCAAAATATAAAAAAAAAACAAACGCAAAATATTATTAGTTTTGCCAAACAAATTAAATTTTCAAACGAAATATTAACAATAAAGTGTTAGAAAAAATAGAATAAAAAATAATAAACACCCGAATAACTTGCTAAGAATTATTATTGTCTATCAAGAAAAACAGCGAACTATATATACACAAAAAACCAGCATCATAACAATAAATTGATAAGGGATAAGTTTAACTATAAAATTATGAATAAAACGAACAAAATTTGTAATGAACCGTAAGAAACTATGTAATTGTAAAATTATAACGTAAAAGGTATTTTGTTTATTGTAATGAAATTGTATGATATAATGTTAGTGAGGTTACAGAAAATTTATACTAAAAATAGCATAGAAGAGAACACATTTACTAATTTGAATGAATATATGAACAAAGAAAATTTAACACTATTAATACTAAAAGTAAAAAAAACAAGAGAAACAGCCAAATAATGACCCAATGATGAATGAGAATAATGTGTATAAAATAAAATAAAATTGCAAATGCAAACCAAAATGAATAAAATGAACATTTTGTTATTGCTATGAGAGCTGAGTGCAGAGAAAGAGTGGGGTAAGTTTCTCAGGTGGACCGCGGTTTTATGGAGTCCGAGGTCAGACTTGTATATTTGTGGTTGTTCTTAAACTTGCCTAGGCCTAATCTTGTTTGTAGAAGACCTGAACGAATAGTTTCAGGCCCTCAAAAAAGGCTATGAAATCGTAACACGATGTATGCAGTCAAATGTAGCAAGACCAATTTCCCAGAATAGGAATAGCTTTAAAAATTACTGCATGAATTTTTCTCCGGTTTTTACAGATTACACAGTGTAGCATGTTTAATTGAAATCCGCTGTACAAAAGCGCAGATCTAAGGTGATTCTAAGTTCTAAGGCAGAGTGTGAGTTCAGATTTTTTTTTAAATTTGAATCGTCATTTATTGGTATGTGGGAATTATGCAAACCCACAGGACGTTAAACGCAGTTAAATTGGAAGTGGGTTTGTACAATGCTGCTTATTGAATTTGAGAAGTGGCAGACTGGCAAAGCGGGGTGAACACATATCAGCTGGTGTTCTATACAAAATTCATCTGGAGCCATACCTTTGAAGCTATCTTACTTCTGAGGTGCCATGGTTACATATTGAATGTCTAAAAATGCAGCGGTCGTCAAATTTAACCAAGGAGTGTTATCATTGCGGAGCAACCGGTTTTCTGTCATCAAACCACAGCTTGAATATTACTGCCATGTTTTAAGCCCACACTCAGAGCATTAACAGATAAGCAGTGCGACTAATAGCCGGTATTATCTACTTCTACGCTAAGCATTTGAATACCCTGCCAATAAAAGCACATCATCTATCAGTTACAAAGCAAGCAGACTTTCTGTACAAATGTGTGCCATTTCAAACCCTGAAAAATCTATACAGACAATTCTCCTCATGTCACCGTCAAACAACCCTTTATGTGGCCCTCTCTTACCTTCGTGTCAAATAAATGTCGGCCGTCACAAAAGTGTCAATTGCCAAGTATACTCGCTACAAACTTATTTCCCCAGATAAAATGTCAACTGCTTCGCACATTGCTGACATCGATCGAATCAAGGAAGCAGCATGCCGCACCTATATGTGTTTGGAAACTACTCGACATTGGGTACGCTGTCGGAAGATTTTCCAATTTTTCCATTACATATCTGTGGAAGAAAAATAAAATCAAAAATTTTGGATGTATTTCTATATATGAGCCGCTTGCATCACCTGCATATACGTGCAAGTTGACATATGTAAGCACTTTATATTTTCCATAGAAAACTATTTTCACGTCATTTATTGGAATGGCTTTCTGTTTGCAGCACAATTTCATCTGTCGTTGAGAATTTTTATTTCGTTTAAGTTTAACTTTGAAAACAAATGTAGTAATGCATTTAAGAGTCCAGTTCGTGGGTAATGCTACCTTGCACGGCTGTAAGTTTGTTCGCAGGACGAAGTAGTGTTTTGTGTCGTATCTATAATTTGTATTTCTAAGGAACTGTGTTTTAGATGGTTTGTTCTATCTATATTCGTCTTAAAAATTTTATACATTTTTGGAAAGCACTTTCGCATAAGCAAAGAGCTAAAACAAAGAAGTTTTTAACTCTAATTACCAGGGAAGGCACAATAGGCTCCTCTAAGAAGCCGCAATGCCCGAGCCCCATTGAAGGCTCTCCCGTTTCATAATCTAACTCTAATTAAATCGACTTTCAATTAGCAAAGGAAACACTCGAATCACATTTAGCAATATGAGTTAAACTGGGCAAAAACTTTCGTGAATTTCCAAAGGAGGTATCAAAAAAGTACACGTTAACTCTATTACATTTTTTAGATCGGTATAAGAAGTTACTGTAGAGCAGATGAACTAGTCTAGCCCCAGATAAAAGTAGAAGACATATAATCTCCTCATTGGGACTTTAACCAACTACTAGTCGACTGCATATCCACGCGAGGTGGCAACGGCTAAGTCGTTTCAGAAAAAATAGCCTACTGGGTGTCGGAAAAACAATTTTTGGAACCATTATCTAAAGGTATAGCTCGAAGGTAGTTGGGGAGTACAAATAAATTAAGAAACTCCCTAAAGTCGAACAAAAGAGCTGGCGTATAAAAGACATAGCGGCGCAATCTTTATCCTTAATCTTTATCTCATATCTTTATTAATAAAAAATAAAACAGGCGCTCGGTAAGACCTTCTTCGAGCAAGGTTGCAGATATTGCCTACGTGTATATCATTAAAGCACCGAAATGTGTCCAAAAATCAATCAGGTTGAGAAGATTGTCGCACTCTGTTTGGTAACACAATAGACGTGCTTTGGTTTATACGAATTCCCTTAGCTTGTCGGAACATTACCAGCTAACCTAACTGCAAGAAATATGGAAGTGAGTTGTAAGAATTTGAGTCACTTGTACTTTGTGAGGATGAGTACAGTACATCGAGGTCAGGCTACCTATGGCGTGTATTTATAACAACGAATGCAAGTAATATCATTCCATCAACTGACAGCAGGTTTTCAGCCCTGTTTTGTATTTTCTTAGAATTTAATTTCATATTGGCTTGAAGGTTAGCCTTTGGTGTTTTTCTTTTTATAATTTTAAGGTCCAGCAGCGCACCGCTCAAGTTCATCAGTCATCAAGCTTTGTGTTTAACTTTGCCAATTAAAGTTTAGTGAACTAAACGTGATGTCAGAATTGTTAACCTATAGCAGCAAATAGTTATACTACCAAAGTTCTTAGAAGCTAAATGGAAAGGTTTTTTCTATGCCTGACTTATATACAGAGCTGTATTTCTGTAGTTCTTGTCTAGAGCAGTAGAGTTTATTCTTGGGTATGGGCCCATTTGAAGAACTATGCAAGTTTGGTGCTTCTCCACTTTGTGACATTGTCCACGAAGGATATAAAGTCTTGTTGATTAAAAAATCCGGAAGGTAGTCCAAAATCATTCTGAAAAGAAAGAATATATAAACTTTTTCTGATCTTTAAATGGACTGGGTTGGGGAATTCATTGCACATCCCGAACGTGCATTTTTCAGCGATTTGGTGTACTTGTACGTATTTCGGTTTCCGATTCTGGTGCTGTTGTGCATACAGAAACTAAACGACTTGTTGACATAAATTTCCTTTTATGAAAATGTGACAAGATAATCTTATGCCTTATGCGTTATGCCCTTCAAAGTATACAATGCTATCCTTTATTAAACGTTTTCACTGGAACTTAATTAAAACTCAATCTCAAAGTACCTGTCATTTGCACCAGCTTTCAATATAATGCATCCATCCTAATTCGCCAACTCAGCTTTCAACAATCAACAATTCTTAAACATACCAACCATTTAAACTCTCCCTCCGCTTGGCGGCTCTAGACAAGTTTATAATGAATCACTGACCTCTGTGGCCAGTTCCAACTCCTACGCTTTTAATTTTATTTCGCACCGAAAATCAAATGCCGAAGCGTTAAATAGCATCCTCAGCTAAGACGTCATGCTGCCTCAAAGAATGACGAGACTACCTACATGCAGCTGAAAGACAGTGTACGCGGTGAGCTGAGGGCAGTAAATAAAACATCAAGGCTGGCTACAC
This sequence comes from Cheilosia vulpina, assembly GCA_916610125.1. Lineage (NCBI taxonomy): Eukaryota > Metazoa > Arthropoda > Insecta > Diptera > Syrphidae > Cheilosia > Cheilosia vulpina. The sequence continues at coordinate 65,680,262 of OU744277.1, forward strand.
ACGACAAGAGCTAATGTCACTATACCCTTGCACTCAGTGCAAACGCACAACACTTTAATTACCTACCCTGCCGAGCACATCGCATTCAACATTTTATACCATTTTAATTAACAACCCATCTTAGTTGTGTTGAATTAAAGTTTAATTGGAAAATTTCCGTTTTATAATTACTTTCACAGTGCGCTTACGCTATCCTCTGAAAGTGGGGCGGCTGCAAACTGAGTAGCCTGCCCACAACCACTCAACCCGTAATCCTCATATCATTCTTCTTAGCTACCACATTCAAACCAATTTTGAGGGAAATTTTCGCTCCGTTTATTTTTCTTTTTTCCCTTTTTCGTCATCAACATCAACAAACAAGGATTCGTGTTCTGCTTCTCAGTAGTGAAACGCGTGAAGTAAGCATTTCATTAAATATGAGCAAGGCATGTCCATTTGTGTAACTCAAACACACACAACACACTCGCGTAGAGTGTCACCGGGGTTAACATTGTAAGGACCTACCGCAACAAATGCATGCACTAGACCAAGACAGGCATTCGGCTATGCCAAAAAAAAATTAAATTTTAAAATGAAAGCAGAAACTCTGATGATTGTTGTGTCCTTTTTAATGTGGTTTTCTTAGTTTGACTAATCCTGTGAATTAAGTAGAATTCCAGCAGTGATGGCGAAAAGCAATTATGAAGCACTCGACGATGGTGTTCGTGGAAGCAGAGCACAAGAAAAAAAACACGTCGCTTAATGGAATAATTGCACTAAATTAATTATACAAGAAATTGTTACATGTAGAAAGGATTTTCGCAGTACTTAAGGACATTTCCTTCCATCCGAATACACAATAACCAGAGGGTGAACCGTGTTGCGAGGAATGGTACTATTTATTTTGCTTATTACTTTCATTGCGTTCGCTCCTTCTTCGGAATTAAGCAAAATGCAAATACGATGCAGCAAAATGTTTGCTTTGCATGTCGTTCATCTTAATTAAGGACATTTTCTATTTAATGGCAGGAATGTGGAACAAATCAGGGATGAAGTAGCGTTTAGTTGATTTATTGTAAATGTGTGTGTCCTTTTTGTAAGGACATACCTATGTGAGTCGCGTGTCAAGTAATCTGCTGCAGAAATAATTGCTCGACGAGATGCATTTCCAAAATAGGAAACTATAATTTCTCAGCTTCGAGGATTGTTTTGTAAGAGTACCAGTTCACCATGGCGTATACGTAATATTTTTGAAGTACCCACTTTCCTCTGCGTTTGTTTCGTTTGTTGGTTCTTTCTTATTACGATGTTGCGAGTTACTTCAAGTTGAATTTGGTTTCTTTTTACTCGTAATGCAGCACCGTTGGGGCTTTTGGACGGCCTAAAGCTTTTGTGAAGTTATGTTAAATGAAAATATGGAAAATGAGGTGCGCATTTATGCAAGTGTCGCAATATTGCAGTTGGATCCCCCCATGTGTATCGTGCTCCGAAAGTGCACGACAACCAGAAACAAAGGCAGAATCAAATAATAGAGCAGTGGCCCGGTGTGATTTTAATTGTCATTTTATTAAATAATTTTGAGCAGAATCAAATAATAGAGCAGTGGTCCGGTGTGATTTTAATTGTCATTTTATTAAATACTTTTGAGCGGCATAACGACCATTTACTTGTTTTGAAGATCACATTTCGGAGAGAGGCTTTATGGCTCAATACTGGTGTGGTCTACATTGTAATCACTTGCCTGCGAATATGTTATTATCGTCAGAAAAAAAGTCGTCAACGATCTGGCTTTGTACAACCCTTCAGCGGGTACTGGGAATTTCTATGATCAATTCCTCAAAATCTTAAATGCCAATGATGTCTAAGATCCCGCTGTCTGGCAGCAATAGCAGCCATTCATCACTGACGATGGGAATGGATACAATGTAGCAGCTGAGTCTGAGCAAGGTAGCAGTGGCGGCTCAATCTTAGCACTGTGATGTGCCTTTTTGTTTTTAAGGCAAATACTCGGCAAATTCTGAAGAATCCTCTTACTTTAAGAGTCCATCAATGCTCACTTAAATTAATTCTTCCCAAAACGAATTATGCCCTCAATGCCTAAACTAAAAATGTAACATTTTATTACCTAACATCATCAACTGGAAGTTTCTGTTGAAATCGTCAGTCGTCAAACCTTTCCGAAAGCTAATTACCCAAAATCAAAGTTAATTTACCATACTCACCCGAGAAGAAATTTAATAATTCACCATGTTAACAGTTTTGGGGCTCAAACCTACAACATTTCTGCAATAAAAAACGAAAGGCACTGAGGCAGTTAGAATAAAGACCCAACATCCTCACTTGAACTTTAAGTTAAAACTTTAAACTACCAAAAGTCAGTCGATGGTTGAAAACTCTCTCCCTGATTTGCATAAGAATAGCACTGGCTAGGTCCGAAAGCGGATTTACCCATCTGGCAGCCATTTACATTCCCTCAATGGCCAGGTCGGATTTTTCATACCAAAGATAACAGATCTACAACATCGACCCATTTGCAGGAGAATGAGAAATAACCTTTTCACCTCGAACCCATCCTCGGAACGACACCTACCGTGGCAGTCCTTTGCAACGAAACAGGATATAATTAAGAAATAGACCTGCACGCCCCCACCCCCGCTCTTTCTCGTAGTCGTCGTCGTCTTATCTCTGCCGCCACCTACACGAACACAGCCCAGGCACATGAAGCAATTTCATCAGAATGGGTGTACCAGCATTCGTGCATATGAAAAGGCTCTGCCAACTTCTGTGCGCCTCTGGTTAGTAGCCGATAATCACTTTGGACGAAAGTGCCTCCACAGGGAAGGAGTTTAGGTGGCCGGCAAGTAATCATTGCTGGTATGGTGACGATGATGGGACTTAACTTACCGACAAACCAGCAGTTTTGTTAAGTTTTCAGCCCTGTTACGTCGCATGCTTATGCTTTTGCCTTCTTCAGCAATGGTGATAGTTTAACAACCACTTAGTTTAGTTTTGAGTTGTCCTGTGTTATGAACGAGGGGTGAAACTGAAGTTCGAAGATGTCTGGCAGAGATATTATGACGTCGTTATGGTTTTTGCACTTTCACCCGTATTTCCGAGAGAAACGTGATGACATTTATAAAGGGTGTTAAAACGTGATTTTAAATTTTGCTTTGAATGAGAGCGGAACGGCCTTTTTTTTAGAAACTTCCAAGATCCTCTGCTTGAGAGGAATTGATTTGGAAAGTTTTCGATTGGCATTTGAATTTCGTGGAACTTATTTCATGCGATATAGTTTCAGTTCACAGAGATGTGAAAATATTTCCAGCCAAAGTTAGTCCGATGTGAATATTGTGAGCTGTATTCATTTTGGCACGATGTGCTGAGTCTGGTCCCAATTTGTTGTTAGGACTTTCAAAGCCTGGCACCTACAGCAACCAAGTAAATTACTACGAAGAGGAGATATTTTTTTCTTATGGTACCAATCAAAGTTGTCTCCACAGAGAAACTCTTATAGTAACCGAGAAGGGAGTTGGGAAGCCGAGTTTATTTTTAGGTTATATCGATTACAATTATTGGCTTTTTGACACCCTTAACAAGAAGGAGTAGGAATTAGCATTCCTCTTTCGGGCGGACATGGGGGTTGCTTCGCCTCTTGGTTGTACAATCACGTTAATCATACGATTGTAGCGAAATTTCGGGCACCTCTAAAGAATATTCTAACCATAGAGTCAATATTGCGAAAACATACTGAACATAGATTAGATCTATAGGAGACAAACGCAGTAGGATAGAAAAGATTTGGTTTTGGAAAACGTCCTTAGGTGGAGATTTGGAAATTATATTCCTACGACTATTGAAGCTATTGGTTATGCAAAGCTTTATAAAGTTCAGAGAAATAGTGGCAACCAGGTGTACTTCGAAACCGATGACTATTGCGTCGAATTCGATGCATTTTATACGAACGCCTTGTATTGACATAGACTCCAATTGACGAGCTCAAATGAGTGTATTTAATTATTAGGGTATATGCACTGCCCATTGTAATAGCAGTAGTGTTTTTTCTAAACAAATGTTTCCACCATATTTAGTTGATAAGTTAGTGCAGTCGAACTTGGGAGCAGCATATTTATAAACCATTTCGGGGTTTCTTAAATTTGCAGACATATTTCTTCAGGCTGTTTGAAAATGGTGTTTGCTTTTAAAGAAAGAGGTTTGTGGCACGTATCTAACTAACCAGGTTTTGCAGGTTTTGGTTAGCTATGCAAGTTGTGCCCGTTTGTAAATTCAAATTCCATTTTTTACACGGAAAGGAAATATTTCCTATTTTTTTTTTAAAGAAAGAAAGGGGAAACGAAGTGAATCCTCGACCTCCTTCGAAAAACCATTATAATTCCCAGGTAATACGATATATCCTACCACATTAATCTCCCACAGACCTGACCTTTCGAGGTTCAGTAGATCATCGCGATTTTGATAGTTAGGCTGGTAATGTTTGTCATCAATTCCCCAACTCCCCTGAATTCGACTACGATTGTGTCACCACTAAGACAAGGATTAAAGTTGTTTTTAGAACCTACAGGCGGCAGAACCCCTCATGTCCTTCCGATAGGTCTCATACCTGTCAATCTCTTTACCTTCATTTTAAATGTTCTAAAACGACTCAATACAAATACGATAATCGAAATAACTTTAAAGCTAACTCCTTGTCCAAAATTTTTTATTGGTTATCGCAAAATCCAGGGGTATCAGTTCCTGAACATACCTTGAGGATGAGACGGTTAAAAAATATGAACTAATATATTGAAGGGGATACACAAGTCTTAAAGAAATTTTTCGGCAAAGTGTACATATAATCTACACATAGTTATGACTCAACTTAAATAAAACCCGAATTTTTTCGAGCTCATTTCCTAGGAGGGAGGAGGGAGAACCAACCAATGACAGACATATCTTCACAAAACTATTTACGCAGACGGATTAAAGATAAATATAGGGGCCGGTAAATTCTTGGTGATACTGAACATACAGAGCTCTTTCAGATTCACTGCACTGACTATAGAAGTGCTTTCAAATGGAGGTCCTGGCAGTATGATATCTAAGGGATGGTGTGCCATAATAGTAATTGATAGTCACGCGACCATTAAGGCAATAACTCCTGCAGAAACTAGGTCCAAGCTAGTCTAACTGAACCAAAAATCTTCGAGGAACAGCTAATAAACTTAGAAGGAAAGAGTTTGCAACTGACCAAATCAAGTGCTTCAACAGATCAAGCCTTCACTCTCTAATTTTAACCAGCGAATCGAACAAAAGATCCTAATAAAAACCGACAACAGGTAAAAATTGCTTACTACCTGCGTAATATAATGAAAGTAGCTCGGACAACGATATCATGAATCTGGAACCTTCCGACTCCTTAAAAATTGAAAAAAAAAATTGAGTCAATATTTGTTCACAAGGTTACACCTCACTACCTCTGGCACTGCTCAAGACTATGCCACTTAAGGAACAGAGCTATAAAAAAGCATCATCATCGTACCTTAAACCTTACAATCTCTCCAGGGTTTAGAGGATACTACGGTGGCTGGTAACCCTATTCATCAACAAGCTGTAAGGAAGTGACGGGGAAAGCCAAATGTATAAACTGGAAGCAAACCCTATCGGGTATCACAATGCGTCCAAAATAATACAAGTGCGATGATGTGGAGCTTTCATCCCTTTTTGAACCCATCCACCTACCCGCCAACATCTAGTCTTTTCCACTGCCTCACTTCACGCAAACATCTACGAGAGTATGACTGCCTCGAAATCGTTCTTAGACTACGTCATTTGGATTCAGAATAAAGACAGAGTAGCTTATGTCGATATAAACAGTTTTTCGATTGGTAATATTAATAAGTATTTTTTTTCTATCTTACCCGCATTTCAAAAGCATTTTTCCTGACCGCTTATATCTAAACAGCTTGCTATGCCTTCGACGGGAGTAGCTTATGTCAAGCAAATTTTGTAAGTCTTAATATCTAAAATAACTCTAATGTCGAAGTAAATCATGCAAAGTTTCAAATTTGTAAGTTCTATTCCAATTTTTCAAAAAAACTTATATTGAATTCAGAGGTTCTATTAAAATATCGTCTGAATTTCACGGACACTTATGTTAACATAAGTTCTTCTGTCAAAACTAAGAAAATATAAATTGAAGTTTATCGTAGCCACTTATGTCTGTATAAGATTTTTTTTTAAAGCAATTTTTAAATAATCGTTACTTATGTCAACATAAGTTTTATTGGGTGCACATCAGTTCGAAACATTGACAAGAAGTGCTATAAGGTCAATAAGTGTTTTTTTTTTTTAATGTGTTGTTCTACATTGTTTCACGGATAGTTTTATTTAAATAACAACAGTGGTCGTAACTGTTTTCGTTTTCTAATATTGACGGTATGTTAAATTTGTATATTTAAAAAATAATCTTTTCATATGTTGTGCTTAATTTGCATAGTTCGAGAAACGTTAAACATGTGGATCGTTCAAGAAAAATGCTCTCTGTGGCACAAAAAAAACAAGCTCCATGTTTTGACATTAATTCAAATCAAGAGCTGTCTAGAAATCACGAAAATACCGAAAGATATTCTATAAATTGAAACAAAAGTAGTTCGATTCTTTTGAATGAAAATATAGGGCCAACAGTTTGGAGAAACTAAATTTATAGAAAGAAAGGAACATAAAATACACCTAATGAATGTGTAGAAATGGCGATCAGTTTCAAGAAATGGAAACGGGAACGTTCGGGGACTTTGACGACGATGACTCAGTTTGTGATTCGGAAAACGTAAGTAATATATCAGATATTTCGTTAGAAATGAAAATCGCTGGCAGACGGATCGAGCAAAATTTGTTTGGAGATTGTGAACCTGCACCTGCAAAACATGAAAATATGCAAAAGGAAAAAAGAAATTCTGGAAAAAGCTATGTATCAACAGCCGAAAAAGCTGTGGCAGAACGAAGTATGTGCCCATTAGAGAACTGCAGAAACAAATGCAAGGAAAAACTACCATTTGACAAACAGAAGTTGATTTTTAAACAATTTTTTGCTTCTGGACCGACTATGATAGAAGATACAAAACCTGAAAGAAAAACAACGAGTCACATTTGTTGGGCATAAATAGCGGAAGGGTACCAGAATGCCAAAAATGCTATAGATTTACTCTTTGTGAATCCAAGGAATTTATAAAACAATTTATAAATCAATTTTAAAGAAAAATTTGGAAAGCGCAGGTCCTTTAACGAAAGGTGATTTGCGAGGAAAGTACCCTGGCCCCAAAATAATTTCTGCTCAAAAGGAGAGAGATATTAAAAATGTTATAAACAGCTTCCCATCGTATGAATCTCACTATACATTGCGGGATTCGTCGAAAAGATACTTGTCATTTGCGGAATTATGCCGAAAAGGTTCAAGTGATTTAAAGAATTAAAAATACCTTAAAAGGAATTCTGGAAATCTTTTAAATTCTTTCCTTAACTTTTGGAAACAGGGGTTCCTTAGTCAAACCATTTCTCTTTCTAAATTTTTACATTTTTACAATTGGAAAACCAAAGCTCTGTAGAGATTATTGATTACTAATTTCTAGTCCCAGGTCACACCCATATGGAGTGTGACGTTGATTGTGCTTTAATAGAAAAAAAGAAAAAAACGGGCAGCAGTACGAATGATCAGCCCCGTGATTGGTATCAATTTGGTGTACAAAAGAAATGTGTGGTAAAGGAAATTCATCAGCATGATAGATTCTATTTCTTTGGATTATCCAAGAAGAAATATATGTGGCGTAAGTCGTAAGTATCGAGAAGTTTGTTGGGCAAAATGTGAAATGGATGCGGTTTAGGAAAGAGTTTGGTACTATATACTTCAAAATTTCTCTGATCGAAGATGAAGAATTCAAAACTCTAAACATTATGGCGCCGAGGATTTAATTTTACATTCTCAATTCGTCATATAAACTTAAGTCAACTGAGGGCACTATTATTCAGTACTAGCTGTGCCCGTACTTCGTACTGTGTAATTTCCAGTAAAAGAAATAGTAACAGTTAAGTTTCAATACAATAAAACCAAGCGATAAAACTCGTCAATGTCAAGCAATAAATCAAACAAATCTATTCACCTAAACACCAATTTAAATTAATTAAACAACGTAAGTAATACAATTCAACTTCTTGAACTCTTCACTTCTTCACGTTGGTAATATCAGAACAACCACTAAAACAAAAACCTTAAACTCAATATATCTGTGGCAACAAGGAAAAACAGCAAAAGTCGTTTTTAGTCATTTTTCAGGAGCGCAGTTTAAAGGTTTGACTTTCAATGTTGGTAAATGACTTATGCTTTTTTTGCTGATCCATAACACAGCAACCAAAAGAAATATTTGAATGAAAAAAAATTGGCATATAGAACGTAACATTAATTCAATTTTGACATAAATCAACTTATCGTGTTTTTCCTTGTTGCCATAGATATATTTACACTGCCATACGCCCATCATCGCACGTCATCAGCCATCTGCGTATTTCCTCAGAAAAACGTTGTCGCTGTCGCTGTCTACACTCACCTCGCATACTTCTCTTTCATTTCACTTAATCGGAGAAAACTTCACGCAGTTTTTCTTGATGTGTATGTGCTTGTGCGATGTGCGCCAGCCACCCACCCACCCCAAAGCAGAACAGTGATCAAGAACAACGGTTACTGATAATTTTCGATTTCAGAAAATAATTTTAGTTTTTCGATGATAGATTTTGGATCGTAGCTCAGCTTCTAGATGACAAAGAAAGCTGATTGACGGCTTAAAATAATTATGAAAGTGTTGGCTCTTGTTGGTATTTTGTTTTGTTTGCATGCGATTAAAAGGTAGTAAAGTCAGAAAAAAAACACATTTCGGTAAAAAAACGCGTGGAATAGCCTATGTCCTTTTCGGGGTCTTAAGGGACATATCAAAAAAAGTTTCATCGAAATCTGTGCAGTAGTTTTCACGCCAACCGTTAACACATGAAAACGGCTACATTTTTATTATATGTATATATAGATTCTGTTGGTTTGACAGGAAAGCATATCTTACTTATAACATTCATTATATCCAAATTGATTTTCACAGAAGAAGTTAAGTTTAAAACCCATTTTTTGTACTTTTCTCCCATAACTTCTCCATAAACTATCATAAGATATCAAGTAAAGTCTGTATTTTACAATTGGTGCTGACATTTTTTAAAAAATAATCATAACTAAACATTTTAGACAAAAATGCGATTATTTAAAAACACTTTTTTTGACATAAGCTACTCTGTCTTATTGTCACAAAATATTAGGTCCTTTTTATTACTGCCACAGAATATTAGGTCCCCAATTAAACGAATGGTTGTGAGAAGCCAGTAGATATTTTGTGCCAACTACTTTTTTATGTGTCAAAGAACAGTTTCCACAAAATATCCACCCTATGGCATCTCATTTCCCGATTGCCAGACCGCATTTCCCTTTGTCCCTTGTGTGTGCAATTCCTGTCAATTTCCCTTCCTTGAATTTTAACTACTCAACTGTGCAACGTGCAAGCTCAATCAACGACTGGATGCATCAATTAGCTGATTTGCACTGGTAAGCAAATTTCCTAATTATTTTCCAAAAACAAAACAAGAATTCTGCGCCGCGCAGTGTACTGCAGCCTGATAGCTACTTTAATTTAATTTCACCACACCAAAGGTGCACATCGTCAGCCAGACTGCAGCACAAACAGTCAGCGCACATGTCTAGTTAGAAATCTTAATCATACGTATGAAAGCTCACATTTCCACGTCCTCTATGCATACGTGCATGCTCTGTCTGCGACAACGGATTTCCGACAGCATTTTATAAGCCGCCGAAACATCCATACGACAGGAGGTAAGAATTCGACGGATATTTCCACATAAACAAGCCGAGATCGAGATTAATTTCACTTTTATAGCATTGTTACAGAGATGAACATGTGTGTCCCCGGCACAGCGATAACACCTCTCGCGGCAAAGGATAACAAGTGAAAATCCATTACAAAAATGTTTTACAAGGATTCAATTTTAGATCTGCGATAGCACTGGGCACATAAATCTGCTCATGCAAATGGGTGTGTTTCTGCCGTTGTACTGTTAAAATTCGCTTCTCCTCATTCAATTGTCGCCGACAGATTCTTTAAGAAAACAAGATGCTGCACAGCCACCCCTTTGCGAAACAGGAAAATTCCATTACAGCGAAGATTAAACGGGCAAAAATCACCTCTCGCAATGAATTTGCAAATGTAATTTCGGGATGTGTCATCACCCATACATGCACACCGCTAAATGGGATTGCGAGCAATAGATTGGCAGGGTATCGCAACACCCACCGTTCGTACCTGCTATATGTGATAATTTGTTTGTCAGGAAAATCGTTAGATCCCTCTCTGGTGGTGGTATTGTGTCGATGTTAACCGAAAACGAAAATTGCCTAGGGATGATTAACTTGTCCGCGGGACAGCCTGGCTGACAGAGGGAATACTTATCGCAATCCTGACCACGTTTACTGTGTATATCTGGGCTTGGGGTGATTGTTTTTGCGAAAAGTGGTAAGCGCGTTTACTCCATGCGAACAGATTGGGCAAATATTTAGTTTTCGGCTCAGAGACCAGCAAAGGGTTGCTTTGTGGGTAGGAAATGCTTGCCATTGGGCTGAACTGAAGCTTATGATCTTGTTATCTAGCGGAATATGTTTGGAAAATTGTTTGCGGTGATGATGTTTTCGGGACAAGCGATATATTGGAATTTTCTTTTGGCAAGGATTTGCTCTTGAAGAACCGACAAGGCAAAGGGGAATATTTCAAACACAGTTTATGGATGAAGACATTTTTGAGATGAGATAAAAGCATTGAACTCGCGACACCAATGTTCTGTTTCCAATGTTCGCGTTGCCAACCACTTTTAACGAAAAAATGCCTAACTTGAAAAAAGATGCCTTTTTCCATAATATAAATGAATTTTTTTTTGGTCAAGTTAAACAATAAATCAGAAATTAAACACAAATTTAAAAAAAATAAACAAAAATAATTTCTATCCATACAACTAACAGCTTTCAAATTTGTTTCCAATTTCATTCCACTTACCGGAACTGGAAGCTGGAATTATTTTTAAGGAATGACAGATAGATTGTTCGGAAAATGGACGGAGTTTGAAGGTGGAAATACATTCTTTAAGACCGAGGTTACATATATTTCTTTTCTGGCAAAGAATTTTTTTAAGAATATTTCAAAAATTAAAAAGTTGAATCAAAACAAAAGTTGAAAATATATTTAATTAAAAAAAAAAACAAACCTTAAACCTTAGCTAATGAAATAATGCTTAAAAGGCATGAAAAAGCCTTAGTTGGCTTTTTTTTTTGTATTTTATAATAATTATTCAAAAAACACTTCATTTAAACTTATTCGAACTTTTTTTTATACAACTCATTTTATTGTTTTTCTGTGGATTATAAATCGTAGATTGAATAAATGAAATGAAATGAGATGAAATAAAAGTATTTCCTAGGCAATAAAATATTTCCCGACGATTCAAAAAATACACACGTAATTTTTCAAGTTTTCACTTCTGTCGGCACTCCCGGAGTGACAGGGTGACAGGGTTACTTACGTGACTCATTTTCACCGTGTGATTTTCTTTCGTTGGAAACTTTTTCAATTCCTGTTGCGTTAAAAGGTCTCGTTTTGGATCCGTTAGAAGTATCACAATTACTCAGGTGATAAATCAAATTTCACCTCCGTGCAGACTATGACCAACTTCTGACACCTACCTTAACCTGTTTCCGTATCCATGCACAAGCCGCAACTCCGTTAAAAAGCATTTGCGGTCCTTTGCCATCACATTTTGACACTTCAATTAATTAACGCATGTTTATGACAGCGAATAATAGGCCCATTGGGTCGCCCAGCAACATCGCACAGCACGTTATGCTCATATAAACGGAACAGAACAGAAAATCGTATTAATTAGTAACATCACTTATCCCAAATGGAAAGACGGCAATGATTTCGTCCAGAGCCTACCCAAGCCTATGGAGTATGTATCTGCCTATGTATAACACCAGTTCTCGACAGAGAGCATCCACAGATTTGTCCTTGCCAACATGGTGTATTATCAAATATGCATGAAAGGGATACACTTTTCGGTAAGCATTATCCTCCTTCGCATCCCTGTTGTTTATTGTAAATATGCCTATACGAGTACAGCGTTCCAGTGTGCCTTTGTTGAGGGCTGGCTGATGTTCTCCATAATGAAGTGGACCCGACCTACATGCCAGTAAATGCAATTTCCTTCCCTTCCATTTTTACCGTGCGCTATAATTTCAATGAATATTAATTAAAGTGAAGATCACATCAAGAAGAATTTATATCCATTCATTGCATTCTATTCAATTATTCTGTGTAGTCCCCAATCAAGCTGTGAGTGTGTGTGTGTGGGAACGTGTGCGAATGTGCGTATGCTGACTTGTTGAGGGCGACATGGTCTCGAGAACAAAAGCCATCGAAAGTCTCAATTGAGATTGTTGGAAAGCCGAATGGGAACTTTTGTGATTGAAATTTTATAATGGACGTCCAGGGAGTATGTCCATTAGCAATTTCAGAATGGCAAAGCACTTTATTGGAATTGGGAATTTGAAAAGCGAAAGGGTAAGTGCGGAGTAGGTGCTCACTGGCGATATTAATTTTGCAGCTTACACTGAGCTTTGAGGAAGGGCTGGCAGAGCAGGAAGGCAAATTGAAGGACAGAGACTTCACTTGTTGTACAGTAAGCCGCCATTGACTGGGACTTGTGACCAGGGCTGTCGTTTCATAATTTCGTTTTGAGAGTACAATAGACCTTTTGGGGAGTACAAAACAAAAATTAAGAAATTTATTTGTACCTAAGCGTTTTTCAATTGAGAGCCTGTATCGGCCACGTTGTTTTGGTAGCGTCATTCATTCGCTGATGCCAATTTAACAAATTACAAATTGGGTGTTCGTCACTGAAAATATTTCGTGCTTCGCCCATTTGAATGCAGACGTTTTGGCCCTTTAAAGTTAGCTCTTCAACATTCGATGTCTAAATTCGGAAATAAACAACTAACAATTGGACTGCTTGTGACTAGTTTTGGGTTGCTCAATTGATTGCAGTTTCAAAATGTGTTGCAAAATTCTTTTCGAGAAAAAAAAATCTGTGCTAGTGAATGTGGAGAGGACGAAGGATGTTAGACCGAACAAGAGAAAACTGCATTAAGTTTTGGTACCAACCTTGCTAATAATGGTGTGGGGTGATTACTGCATCCCATTCTCATTCTCACATTCTCACAAAAGAAATAAATGTATAGTAACTTCAACAGCCGCAGTGGCTTCGTGGTTATTGTATTGAACTACTAAGCGAGGGGTCCTAGGTTCGATCCCCGAAAAACGCAATTTACATCTTAAGTTTTTTTTCCACTGCACCACCTGCGAGAGTAAAACTCTTACAAAAGAGCTTCTCAATTAACAGTTTGGCCTCGGCGTAAAATTATACCTAAAATGAGAAACACAAAACGAATGGTTGTGACAAGCTATGCCTAGGGTTTGCGTCAACTATTTTTTGTACTTCTGTCATTCTTACAGGGCGATAACATCGTTATTAGAGGTAGGTTACTTCAAACATAAATTCGTATAAATTCTTTAATTTGTGTTTTTTGGACGAATGGAAGAACTCGCATACTTATATCGAATGGAAAGCTTTCGGAGTACACATATATTTTGATAGATGAAAAAACAAAATGTAAGATTTAATGTGTGATTGAACCTCAGGTCCCGAGCCCTAAGGTCAATCACACGAACCCACTGACACTGGCGTAACTCGGGATTTTTATTTTTTTAATTTTTATTTTAAGGTTTCCCCTGAATTTGGTTCTGACAAGAGCTGGGTATTTGGGAATAAAAATAGCTACTGAAGCTAGTTTCTAATAAGAAGCCATATTTCATACTTCAACAAGCTAATTGAAATTTTATTGAAGGTAAAAGGTAGGTTAAGTTAGGTTAGTGGGTTTGTGAAACAGGAGAAACCTGCACCGTTCCCACTTACATCGAAGGACGTAGTTCCATTTTGATGCCGTTGGAGTTTATGACACATCGAAAACCTACGCATTGAAAAGCCCTTCCGAAGAATGTCCAAACTTAGTCAGGTCACTGATGGACCCGCGTCGGAAAGTTTATTTCAGTCTTCCGAAAAATGTCTTTCAAAGATTCTATTTCTGATAGTTGGTGGCTACGAAATTGTCCACATGCTCCTCGCCTCTTCACCGCATTCTCTACACAACAACTGAAGATACCTTTTTTACCAGCTTTTCAAATTCCCGGGCACGGCCTGGAGTCTGTGAAACTTATGTCGTGGTGAGTGCTAAAATCTTATTAGCAGATGTGTTGTCACTGCCAAATGTATTGAGGAAGAAACTGCTCTAGCCAAAAAGTCTGTCTGCACTAGAAAGTCCAAGTATTTCGCAGTAACCCATCGTCCATCTTGAATCCATCTGTGTAAATTGTATTCTGCCCTTCTACGCAACGCACACAAGCGACATAGGTATGTGCGTACATTATTGGCCGTGTATTTATTAAATATGTGCCCATGACCCTTCCGACTTTTAGTCTGGCAAAAAAAATTTGTATTCCCTTGACTGTGGCATCAGTATTGAGTTTAAAAGGAAAAGAAAAAATTGGTATTGAATTCCTTGTCCATTCTCTGTTCTTCGCTTTATCTTAAACGCTGCAAGCCTTCGTAAGATGTTCCTTCCTAAAAAAAAAACTATAAAGAATAGGAGCCCGAAATATATTTCAGCATTCATTTTTAATAAATACAACAAACAATCCAAATTTTCACTTCCTCTTCGTACTATAGCCTTCTCAATTATATTTCACTTGAGAGAGCATTGCTTACAGAGGACGAAACTGATTGTACTTGCAGGTCGATAACATCGTTATCACAGTTCCATTTCCACATATAGGTAGTTTTAAAAACCTACAAAGCTAAACAACTCGTCGAAAATGTCGGCATTTTTCAAATCTCTAGTTGGTCGTTTTGTGGAAACAACGACGAAGTTGGTTCTTTCGAAAGGGTGGAAAAATTGCAAAAAATCATTGCGCGCTTTCGAAATCACAATGGCGACATTTTCCATACAAAATAACTAAAATATATGAGGTGAAGGGTTAGAAATGATTATTGGTAGGCCCCATAAAAAGCCTTAGAAACAACTTCCGGACAAAAGTTATGGTACATTTCCAGATTTAATCACCAACACCACTTTTAGCCTTGAAGGATTTCTACGCCTAATGGTCCCTAAATACAAACTCCCCGTATAACAATCGTAATTTTTAAACTACCCCAACATTTGTCCAGCAACTACCTGCATCCTAAATGAGTTTGAATAAACTTTGGTCAAATTTTGTCTGAAGAACTTTTATTTTAAAGCATAAATCAAACTACACCTTCTTTGCGGCAAGTAAGCACCCATACGTGATTACCCGAAAACTACTCGGTATGCTGCCAATGGCAACGCAAAACAAACTAATTGACTTCTCAGGATTTATCCCGTTTCGCAATCCCCCCTCCCACTTAACTAGTTACAACTTCAATTTACCCATCGACTACGTGCGACTATAAATGGCTTAGTGCCAAATTGAAAACGCTCTCAGCCAGAACCATTTTTAGCGCTCACGGGCAGCATTATCAATTAGTCTTCCGTTGGCGTGTTCGACCGTAAAGTCGTTTCCCTTTTCCGCCCTCGAATCATGTCAACAAAAAACCATCAGAGAAAATATAATCTAACCACCGGAATTCCAAACAGGTAAATCTGTCCGAACCAACCAAAACATCTAAATCCCACATGAGTTTTTCATCAGTGAAATGAAATCGTTCGTATTCTCCTTTTTCACAGGATAATTCCTTCGCCGTCTCTGAAATTGTCTCAATTATTTTTTCGAGGCTTACTCGCCTACTCCCTCGCTCGTTGTGACTGTGGCCCTCTTTGTTTGGGTTTCGGCCCGTGGCTGGTGCCAAAAATCTACCAAAGTCATAAAATTGGTAAAACTATTGCACCATCTACACCAAATAAATTAAAAAAAAAATCCGGATAAAACAAGTAGGAAATTCTGTTTGGAATGTGGTGTTTCGCATGGTACCCTAAGGGTGTTCATATTTGCATACATTGAAATTAAAATTTTTCTTACCTTTGTTGAATGTTTTAACTTTTGGTGCAATACTTTTTGCTTCTGTAATGAATTTTATTACGACTAATGAATTTTTACTTTTATTTTATTTTTGGATGTTTAAATTGTTCTACTTATTTTAATTATTAAATACTTTTGTTAATTAATACCAAATGCAGCTAACTCTTTTCAAAATTGAAGCTGCAAAAATTTCCTATTTTGAAGTTTTGTAAATTGTAATATAAGGATAATGAAATAAGTAATTAAAAAAAATGTATATATCCGCTTAAGGGTGATGCTTATGTGCATGACATTTCCATCTAGATATGTTCGTGGTAGGTTAGAAGCTATAAACTACGAGATTGACAAACATATGGACTTTCAAATACGTTCCTTACTTAGCGACTTTCTATCAGAGCAAACATTTGGACGCTGGTGTAAACTTTTGATTAAATACAAACTACATGGTTCTAAGGTTTTTTCACTGCGCCACCTCTCGCGAACGTCTGACAAACATCCGAGAGTATAACTGTCATGAAAGAGCTTCTCAATGGGCCGTTTGGACTCGGCATAAAATTGTAGATCCCTTCCATTCGTCCCAAAAATAAAAACTCACACAAGACGAATGGTTGTGAGAAGCTAGGCTTGGGTCCATACGGACCTGTTGCGCCAATTATTTATTTATTTATTTACATCGTTCTATACAGTGCTTACCATTTCGCGATCGTCAGTCAAACTGTCTTGTGAAAGCTTCTAAACTCTGCCGTACGGACTCTACATAAAATTGTAGGTTTCCTCCGTTCCAAAATAAAAACTCACACAAAATGAAAAGTTGTAAGAAGTTCACAAAATTGTAGACTTGATTGAACGTCCGTAGATGAGTTGTCCACATATGGAACGTCAGGTAGATGAAAGGTATCTAGTTCATTTGTAGTGATCTTCATGAGTACATTTCTGAATGGAAGACAGGAAACACAGTAAACTGCTTTTTAGCTCAAGCCTCACTGGCCATTTTGCGGCCCTGAATCAGCAATAAAAACCGTCGAAAGCCGATCAGTCGCAGCAGTTGTTAACCCCGCAACTCCGTAGTTGTCATTTCCATAAACAGTTTACCACTTAACATTACAATCAGTACACCCTATAGTTGGTATATGCTATAAAAGGTCCAAAACCCCGTTTGACAGGGGAATTGAATGGCCACAAAGTATATTCTTCCTTTTTTTTTGCGTGTGTTCTCTTGAAACCAA
This sequence comes from Cheilosia vulpina, assembly GCA_916610125.1. Classification (NCBI taxonomy): domain Eukaryota; kingdom Metazoa; phylum Arthropoda; class Insecta; order Diptera; family Syrphidae; genus Cheilosia; species Cheilosia vulpina. Next base: position 65,697,720 of record OU744277.1, read on the forward strand.
TTCGGTTACAACTGAGAAATGAATTATCCACGAAAAGTTTCCAGTTTGAATATCCCCCTCAACTCGAAAAGGATAAAAACATTTCCATACGTTGTTGTCCTTGGACATTACTCGCGAGGATAACTTCTGTTTTCTGTTCTGCGGAGGAAGAATGGTAATAATAATACAATTTTCGGGGGCGAATACCGGCCAACCGTGCAGGGAGGGGTCGCTTGGTTAGAAAACATTTTTCGATGAATTCCGTTTCATTTTTTGCCATCTCATGCCACAGGGGTGAAAATAATGTTGTGCATTTCATTGGAAAGTTTATCCTTTTAACAGAGTTGGTAATTTTTTTGTTCTTTGCGGAATTTCGATCCGCACACCAATTGTTAAGCATACAGTGACATTTCAATTTGGTTACGGGGTAGCGCTGAACACGACTGGAACTGGACAAACATCTATTATACATTTATAGCTCGGTAGTCTAGAGCGATGAACAAAAACTCAACACAAAGTTTCACAAAAACGGAAATTAGTTGGTGAAGTTCAGCGTGAACAATTGTAAATTGGAATGTTATTGCACCGACAGTTTGTTTCGAGCAGTTGGGGACAGTTTGAATAGTAAAGCGAAAATATTTGCCAAAAATTATGTAGCGCGTATAATAGTTTTGTGCAGTAATTTGGAAGCTTTTTCCGGGATAGAGTAAACATTGCCTTCAAATGATTTAAAGAGAAGGCCTGCGGCAGTTGGTCCTTGTTGATTGGATCGTATGACAATGCAACGGCGAAAGATTAATTCGGGTCCTGCAATGAAGCATTATAGAAGTAGAGCTATTTTTTATAAATGGGTTATATGAACTTAAATAAACGATTAAAAAGACCCAATAGCAAGAACTTCTTTAATCTCCACTGTATATGGCGTCCCTGTTGATTCAGTGGTATTAACTAGAGCGAGAACGATCGAATAACTGAATTGGATTGACGATCGTTCACTTTTGTGTAGTTCATCTGATATGGCTATACATATAAAATAACAATGTGAGTTTTTAAAAGTTGAAGTAAGTTCTTGTTCTTTATTTTAAAAGCTCTTATAAGTTTATAAATTCCTACAATTTACAAGATTTTTGAATACGAGGGCAAGTGTAGTAGGAGTTTCTGTTTTCTATTCCGATAGATCATGTTTTTATTTACAAGATGTCTAAACGCTTCAAAAACATGTCAAAAAACGCATAAAAAAAAGCGTTAAAAAACGCGTCGAAAAACGTGTCAAAAAGGGCATCAAAAAAACGCGTCAAAAAACGCATCAAAAAACGCGTCAAAAAACGCGTGAAAAATCGCGTAAGAAAACGCGTCAAAAAGCGCGTCGAAAAACGCGTCAAAAAAACGCGTAAAAAAACGCGTCAAAAAACGCATCAAAAACGCATAAAAAAACGCATTAAAAAACGCGTCAAGAAAACGTGTGGAAAAACGCGTCCAAAAACGCGTCAAAAAACGCGTCAAAACACGCGCCATAAAACGCGTCAAAAAAACGCATCAAAAAACGCATCAAAAAAGCATAAAAAAACGCATCAAAAACGCATAAAAAAACGCATCAAAAAACGCGTCAAAAAAACGTGTCGAAAAACGCGTCGAAAAACGCGTCCAAAAACGCGTCAAAAAACGCGTCCAAAAACGCGTCAAAAAACGCGTCCAAAAACGCGTCCAAAAACGCGTCAAAAAAACGCATCAAAAAACGCATCAAAAAAGCATCAAAAAACGCATCAAAAACGCATAAAAAAACGCATCAAAAAACGCGTCAAAAAAACGTGTGGAAAAACGCGTCCAAAAACGCGTCAAAAAACGCGTCAAAACACGCGCCATAAAACGCGTCAAAAAAACGCATCAAAAAACGCATCAAAAAAGCATCAAAAAACGCATCAAAAACGCATAAAAAAACGCATCAAAAAACGCGTCAAAACACGCGCCATAAAACGCGTCAAAAAAACGCATCAAAAAACGCATCAAAAAAGCATCAAAAAACGCATCAAAAACGCATAAAAAAACGCGTCAAAAAAACGTGTCGAAAAACGCGTCAAAAAACGCGTCAAAAAACCCGTCCAAAAACGCGTCAAAAAACGCATCAAAAACGCATTAAAAAACGCGTCAAGAAAACGTGTGGAAAAACGCGTCCAAAAACGCGTCAAAAAACGCGTCAAAACACGCGCCATAAAACGCGTCAAAAAAACGCATCAAAAAACGCATCAAAAAAGCATCAAAAAACGCATCAAAAACGCATAAAAAAACGCATCAAAAAACGCGTCAAAACACGCGCCACAAAACGCGTCAAAAAAACGCGTCAAAAAACGCATCAAAAAGCGCGTCGAAAAACGCGTCAAAAAAACGCGTCAAAAAACGCGTCAAAAAACGCATCAAAAACGCATAAAAAAACGCATTAAAAAACGCGTCAAGAAAACGTGTGGAAAAACGCGTCCAAAAACGCGTCAAAAAACGCGTCAAAACACGCGCCATAAAACGCGTCAAAAAAACGCATCAAAAAACGCATCAAAAAAGCATAAAAAAACGCATCAAAAACGCATAAAAAACGCATCAAAAAACGCGTCAAAAAAACGTGTCGAAAAACGCGTCAAAAAACGCGTCCAAAAACGCGTCAAAAAACGCGTCCAAAAACGCGTCAAAAAACGCGTCCAAAAACGCGTCCAAAAACGCGTCAAAAAAACGCATCAAAAAACGCATCAAAAAAGCATCAAAAAACGCATCAAAAACGCATAAAAAAACGCATCAAAAAACGCGTCAAAAAAACGTGTGGAAAAACGCGTCCAAAAACGCGTCAAAAAACGCGTCAAAACACGCGCCATAAAACGCGTCAAAAAAACGCATCAAAAAACGCATCAAAAAAGCATAAAAAAACGCATCAAAAACGCATAAAAAAACGCATCAAAAAACGCGTCAAAACACGCGCCATAAAACGCGTCAAAAAAACGCATCAAAAAACGCATCAAAAAAGCATCAAAAAACGCATCAAAAACGCATAAAAAAACGCGTCAAAAAAACGTGTCGAAAAACGCGTCAAAAAACGCGTCAAAAAACCCGTCCAAAAACGCGTCAAAAAACGCATCAAAAACGCATTAAAAAACGCGTCAAGAAAACGTGTGGAAAAACGCGTCCAAAAACGCGTCAAAAAACGCGTCAAAACACGCGCCATAAAACGCGTCAAAAAAACGCATCAAAAAACGCATCAAAAAAGCATCAAAAAACGCATCAAAAACGCATAAAAAAACGCATCAAAAAACGCGTCAAAACACGCGCCACAAAACGCGTCAAAAAAACGCGTCAAAAAACGCATCAAAAAGCGCGTCGAAAAACGCGTCAAAAAAACGCGTCAAAAAACGCGTCAAAAAACGCATCAAAAAACGCATTAAAAAACGCGTCAAGAAAACGTGTGGAAAAACGCGTCCAAAAACGCGTCAAAACACGCGCCATAAAACGCGTCAAAAAAACGCATCAAAAAACGCATCAAAAAAGCATCAAAAAACGCATCAAAAATGCATAAAAAAACGCATCAAAAAACGCGTCAAAAAAACGTGTCGAAAAACGCGTCAAAAAACGCGTCAAAAAACGCATCAAAAAACGCGTCCAAAAACGCGTGAAAAAACGCGTGAAAAAACGCGTCAAAAAACGCGTCAAAAAAACGCGTCGAAAAAACGCATCAAAAAAAGCGTCAAAAAACGCATCAAAAATCGCGTCCAAAAACGCGTGAAAACACGCGTAAAAAAACGCGTCAAAAAACGCATCAAAAAACGCGTGAAAACACGCGTCAAAAAACGCATCAAAAAAAAAAACATAAAAAAACGCGGTAAACTTCTCGTATTGCACCGAGTCTGCCTTGTTGGAATTCGGGTTACATGAGTGTGTGTATGTGTAGTGAGTGGTTCATCAATAAAAAAAGTGTCCGGGTATAAACGCCGTCAGATCATTTGGATAGGTTGGAAATGGTGCCATTGCTATTTAATTTAAATTTGTATTCATTCCAAATAGGACTGCATCGTTAGAGAGTCGGTTAACAGACTTCTCTACAGCAAACGTTTTTCGGAAAATTGCTTCCCATAAATTTGGTCGCTCTCTAAAAACAAATCATATTCCAATAAAAAAATAACAATCAAAAAATAAAGTCAATTGTGTATTGTCAATGATATTTGATCACGATCACTGAAAGCGCCCATCACTATATTACTCTCTATTTCTATTGTCGTTATTTTCAAAATTGCAAAATGAATGTTCCGGCAGCTAGTACTAATGCAAGCAAATCACATTCCCGTTCTCTGGATAACAAGTCAAGTCTATCTGAGATAAATGGCAGAAAACAACCCGACAGGATAGCACAAAGTGTTCCTGTTGTCTTCTTTTATGTCGAATGCAATGCAAACACGATTCAAATTGCATCAACACACATACCTACACCTATGTGTAAAAATCGAATGAAACCTTCGGTGGTCCTCTCTAAAAAAAAGGAATAAATCCACATTCCATTTCTCCGTGGTATTTTGCACCATCACAGTTGTTGTTTGGCATCGAACATCTGGAATCTGTAGTGCAGTGGCGGTTTCGATACACTTTCAGCCAGAGAGACAGCAAATTCGGAATACTCCTTTCAAGTGCACGGCACAATAATGGTATGCACGTATCTGTACGGTGTGTTAAAAGGATTCCCGCAAAAGGAGTCAAATCTCCCACTGAGTGGCGAGACTCTGTTTGCTTCCGATCGAAAATGTATCGTTAGGAAATTTCATATGTCAAAACATTTTATCCTGGCGCACATATACAAAGACACAGTGCACAGCTTCCTCGGTGGAAACACTTTTCATTTCCTGTCTGAAATTACACGAGCGTTTTTTTTTCTCGGCGAGCGTCTTTGTGTGAGGCATCCCATCGGTGCATCGGGGATCAATTCATCTATATCGTCTGCAGGCAATGCATACAGAGACGGAAGGTTTGTAAAGGACCCATATCTACCGTGGTATTTAGAAAAAAAATGGAATTCGGATATTGTACAATGCAACGGTTTTCTTTCGGCGGTCGTACACTGGGAGATGCAATTGCTTTCAGCAAAGAAGACGCAGACAGCGTTGTGTTTTGTGTTACAAAAGCTATGTGTAACGTTGATAGGGATACAATGATTTACAGTGATAGGACGCATTCCTTTCGTGCTGAAATTTTTCGATTAGTTATATGGAAATCGCGAAATGCAGAGTAGAGACGAAATAAGAAAGCGAGTAACGTGGCATTTGCATGACTTTAAACAGGGTAATCTGTATGCAGTTTTTTTTCATGGCGGATGTATGCCGGCACTTACTCAATACTTATTCATTTGGAAAGTGGTATCTAAGGAAATTCATTTTCGGTGCGTTTGTATACTTACCTACTGTAGTTAATTGTTGATTAAGTGGAAAATAGTAAAGCATGGGAGAACTATTCTTAGTTAGAGATTGAAATGGAAATTAGTTTAGAAGTATTTCCATGGACATTTAGCCATGGCGGCTACCGGTTCGAGCCTTAGCTAGTAGTTGAAGAGCACAGCTATCGAAACTTAGACAAATAAATAATATCAAAGTACAACTTGAAAGAAAATGGGTTACTTCTATTTTCATGTTTACTTAACGTAGGGATGAAGAAGGTCATCGCTGACAAACACAGGTGACCGAGGTAGGTGAAGTTCTACCATGAAGTCGTTGACATCAGTAGCGACGTCTTTATGTACGCTGTGGTCAAATGCGAAAACGACATCACCGCAGAAATCAAGCGAAGATTTTAATTTTCTTAGCGCTGTTTCTTTGACCTTCATCGTCACACAAAATTATTCGAAAGATTTTCGGTCTCGTTTCCGTTGTTGGACTTTAGAGGTGGAGATCTAACAATTAACTCTACCGACACGGACTGTGTCAGAAAGGAACTTATGCCTTGTCTCAGATGCCTAGGACAATATGCAGAGTGAATGGAAACTCATGATCTGATGAATAAAAGAAAAGCGTGGGCGTCAGGTGGCCTTAAATGGGCGAACAGAGGCGCATACTACTAGTAAGATTGCAGCTGTGGTAGAAAGGCAATGTCAAAATGGGTCCTCCATTAGCCACTTATGATAGCGGGCAATGGATAGAACTTGTGCAGTGCAGAACCGATTCGTACGAATTTACAAATGAATTGAAAATAAAAAAAAATTGTTGGTTTTACAAACGTTACCAATTCTTATAAGCCAATTAGAAAATACCTCAAAAATCCGTCATTCATTATCATTACCAGACCATCACACTGCTTTTGGCCTTGCGCACTGCTTGTTACCCTTTGCGACTTAAAGTTAAACTTTGTCGCATGAGCGTCAACCGACCAAAGGCAGTTTGTTGCAGTTTCGCTGGAAACCAACTGCGGTTTTAAATAGTTCCAAAAATATTTTTCTTCGAGAGCTTTTTCTGCACAATATAAGTGAAGCAAAGGAGTACACAAATTCTACATACTTGCATAATTAATATCCATACCCATACCCATAAGCAAAAGAGTAAGTGGCCTCTGTCATGTTGAATTTGTAAGCTTAAACTAAAAAGCCAAAACTGGCATATTAATTTACAATACGTTATACTGCTGAAGTGATTGTTTAGTCCATTTTAACCCTTCGTATAATGTTGCGCGTCCTTTTTTCCCGGGAAGTGTTCAAACAATGATTTATTGGTCCCAAGGGTGCATTTGGTCCAATTACCATGTCGAAGCGAATGAGAATGTGTTTAGAATTGACAAGTACTGAGAGAATAGCCATCGACGACTGATACCAGGGTTCACTTTAGGTGCGAGTAGATATATATCCTTCCCCCGGCCAATACATCTTTGCCTAACAAATTTCGCCCAACAAACAAATTAATCCGTCTCACCGATCCATATCTTGTTTGCACGGAAAGGCAAACATAACTATCAGTTAAAATCCATCTACGTGCCCCGTTTCAAATACCCCTTAAAACCCGATACACGCTATATAGGCACCCTGTGTATAGAGCCAGATAACTCAATTAGCATGTTCGATATCAATAGACTGCCAAGTTGAATATCCTGCGAAATTCGAAAGCATATATTGATACGAGACGTTGGGGAAGAGGCAACATTATGCAAACACACTTAAGTCCCCAGAAGGGGATTAATTTCAACACCTTCAAACTGCAAATACCTAAAGGATTGTACCCACTCACCGGGTGGGTATATCACACTAACTTTAGGCAGCTGGTGTCTAGCTCGTTCACCACTATGCAAACATTAATTATGAACGACTACTGGTTTTTGAAGCCCTTGGCACTGAACGAAGTGTTGGCCGCAAAACAATAAGCTCTCAACTGGCCATTGGCTCGCAGTAAACTCTGACGTGCTGCCTTACTTCTGTGGAGAGATTCCTTTCGAGTCCCCTATCTCTGCTTCGTAGACAAATATAACTTTCTCGCACATTGCCTATTAAGTTGGCCCTCTTGGACTTTATCCCTCAGTTTAAAAAAAAGAACGCTTTCTTTGCTGTGCTGAGTAGCCATGCATGCCGATAAAGTTGACAAAGTTGACACATATGATGACTGTTCTTCATCGATAGACAGAGGAGTGCCAATTGGTATTTCAGCCCGAATAAATCGGTCTCCAGAGAGCGGATGAAAATCGATTTTAGAACTTTTATTTGGGTTGTTGGACTGTTTCGTCTACTTGTGCCCGTGCAGACAGAGATTGAAAATAAAGAAATAAATCAAAATCTGTAAAAAAAAAAGAAAAAAATCCATACCACCCGACATAAATCAAAGCGAAAGCAAATATTTCAATCATGGTATGGACATTTTTGTTTGTAAAGGGGCTGACCAAGAGGAGACGGAACCGTGGAAAAGTGATTTAAGTGCGAAGGAATCGTTCAGTTAGGGGAACTATAAATTATCTGGCGAAATCGAAAGTGTAAGATGCAAACTGTGAATTTAAATTGAAACGCGCAAAGTTTGAGGCCGAGTGCCAAGCAACCCTTGTCACATTCGTTTGATGGGTGATTTAAAGTTTTGGCTTCAGGATCCTGCCTGCGAATTGGAAAAGAGTTATGGTGCAAAATAAAATGATTGTATACTACATGGAAAGTGAGTTAGTTGTCCCGGTGACAGCTTGAGTATGGTGGGACACCCTGAGCGGTATTAGAAATAATGTCCTGTAGGCCGTGGCCGTGGGAGTGTGTTCTGTAAAATATTCGATTTTTCGATCAACTTGGCATTGGTTGGTCAGCAGTTTTTCTCTAATATAGATAAAGATGTTGTCAAGAAAGAAAGTGTGTGGCATCATTTCTGATAAGAATTTTATTTATATTGAACACAAACAGACAAATTCGCTATGGTGGAACCATTTACAAAGGCAAATGTTCGGATACTTACATAAAAGTCACATTATTTTGTTTTATAAAGAGTCATGTCGGCAATGCTACTAATCAGAGACAATTTTGAGGTACAATCAAGCCTAGCGAAAATATGGTCAATGGACGTATTAGAGGGTTGTCTAGTAGGGACATTGATACATGACTCTAGTCCATTTGCACTCATAATTGATAGGTACCTCAAAACCGCTGGAGATTCGGTTAAGATATCCAGATTTATATCACCAACAAAAATAAGATTTCTAACTTTTTCGTCAGATAATAAAGACCGTAGCTCTTCAATAAACGCATCTTTACTCATACCGTGAAGTCTGTAGCAACCAAAAATTACAATAATATGGGCATCAACAGTGCAACTAACCTTTATCATGTCCGAACATCTAAGGTCAATGTTATCACATCCCGAAACAGATTTACTGAACTTGTTATTAATATAAACAGCAATACCACCTGCAGCATACGAGTTATTACACTTCATATAGCCCTTAAACCCGGGAATATCATAAGTATTTTTTTCATCATCGAAAATCCAAATTTCGGAGAGAAAAATTAAATCAGGCTTGTTTAAAAACGACTCCAAGTGAGATAAAAACAGATCGAAGTTTTTTCTTAAACTACGAATATTCTGATGCAGTATAAAAAAATTATTGATTTGTTGCTCACAATGAAAAACACTTGCACAAAATTCATTATCAAATCGGCAAAAAGGAGTAATTAGCTCATTATTAGGATCATCAAGGAGATTGTTGAGAACGAACATGATAAACAGAAAGGAATTTACAATGTTAAATTATTTAAATCATCAAATGAACAAATACGTAAAACTTTTCCACCTTCTTCTTTTCTTATCAAAACAATCCCATTACTAACCCATACATAAGCAATTTTTTTTTTCTCGTTGAAGTTCCTTTGCTTTCTTGAATAGCATTCTATTGAAGTTCGTGAGACTCTCATTGATGAAAATTGGTTTGTTTACATTTTCATCGCCAACGTCGAACATGAACGAAGTTAATTTCACCTTCTTCTTCTTGGTTAAAATGCTCCGCTTTAGCTCCAGTGATCTTAACTTCACACAAATAATACCAAGCGTCTTCATACGTGCTGTTGAATCAGGTTTGATGTTGGAGTTGCTTCCCGTAGATATGCTTTTGATGGATTTAACACTGCACGATTTAATGTCAGCATGCGTTATGTTTATATCCAGTCCCTCTTGCAAAATCTTGACAGTACTGTTAGCGCATTAGCGCATTAGCACTATCTACATTTGGTATGCCGATGATGTCAATGCACTTATTCAACGGTTTCTGCTGCAGAACATTCACAGTATGCTGAAGTTTGTTGACCCTATCCAGCAGTGTTTTGTTTTCATTTTTGAGTACATTGATTTCTTCCAAAGCATTGCGGTTCATTTGTTGGAGAGAGATTATCTCTTTATATAACACGTCCAGTGTGACGGTAGCAGGAAGGTTGATTTGTGGAGAATCCACTGGTAAAGGGGAGAAAGGTGAAGAGTCCAACATAGCATCAGTTGTAGTTGCTATTGGCTTCGAGGAAAGCTGAGCACTAATACCAGACAGTTTGGTGAGAGGCGGTGAGCGTAATGAATTACGTCTATGTTTTTCACAAGATGCACAACGATATGGTACATTGTTCTTCTGCATGTAGGCCCAGTCACTTGTTTGAATATTTACACAGTTTTGATGGAAATAAACTTTACAATTTTCACACTGAATTTTAGAGCAGAGACGGTCAACTTTTAGTCCACATTTACAAGGCATTGTAATGTCAAAGCTAGCACTCTTGAGATGAATGAAAACTCTAACAAGCAATTACTACAGAACGCAAATAATAGTAAACCAATCGTCACCAAGGATTGAACCGAACTGATTGAGGATTGGCCGCCTCGGGAAAATTCGCAGCATGCGATTCTTTTGAGGTAGTTTTTAACCGCTTTTTCGCACATTTCGGGCGGTATCTCGGCCATAACTTGAGTAATGTTGGTGTTGAATGCGTCTAGAGTTCAGAGATTATTCGCGTAAATACGGTCTTTTGCGTAGGCCCACAGAAGAAAACGGTGTCAAATCGCATGATATTGGTGGCCAATTGACGTCGCCAAAACGTGAAACTACACGTACAGGAAACTTCCACGTAATAAAGTCATAATTGGTCGTGTTGTGTGGCTTTTTGAACCACTTTGTAGTAAGTTTTAGTAATTTGAACGCGTTGTTCGATTGTTAAGCGATCCATTATCGTAAATGACAAACATTTAACTAATATTATGACACTTCAATTGACAGCTAAGTTTGACAGGTGTCAAATGCCAGAGCTACCACCTTCAAACCAAGAAATAAATGACCCTGTATTACTTTTAACTTTTCAACTATATGAAGCTACAAATTTATGAAGTAAATTGCGGATTGCAACATTTTTTTAGGTGTAGAAAGTGATATCCATTAAGTAGCCACCATTGCAACTTATGCAGTCATTGGCTTTGTCCATACCTTGCTTGATTCTTTGAAATGTTGCCGCCATTTTTTGCATACATTTTCGAATGTTGACAGCTCCTTTAGAGTGAGCGGGTTTTTTTTTTATATAGAGCTCTTTACGAGTAGAGGTTGGACCACAGAAACAATTTGAAGCTGTTTTTAGACATGCCATGGTTTAAAATATACTCTAACAACAAGTTTTTTGTCTCTCGATAGGTGTGCCCAGTTGCACCGTCTGGCTGACATAAAATGTACTCAACATTACTATTCGCTTGCAGGAGTAAATAGAGGTAGTCTCCAGGCATCTTTCTACAGTGGTAGGCTTCATTTTCGATGAAATATTGGTAATACATCTTGTACATGAGCCAATTTGAATAACTTTGTGAGTGCACGGAAAAAATTTTAAGATCAAATCAAGAAAAATGAGCGCAGAATCCCGAAAAGTTTGTCTAGTTTTAGAGCTAAGCTCAGGATTTACTAATTCAAGACTTTTTATTCGCAATTCTATAAATTGTACGAAGTGAAGATATTGACCCTCATCAGTCGCGAATCGCTACTTTTTATTTTCAACGATGCGATCAAATGAGGAATCCATATTGCAATAACCAATCGCAATTTGACACAAATAGTTATTAATTTGCTATTGCTATGGATTGTGAATTGCAAAAATAGTTCGTAAATTACCACTTTTGTGTTGTAAATTCGGATTTCCTCCCTTAACAAATTACAACCATTTAGTCTTGAATTGCAACTCAAAAGCGTTGATTTGCGAACAAAAGGGGTAGATTTACCACTTCAGTAGTTGCAATTTACGAATTCGTAATGGTAAATTGAATCTTTTTTCATCAATTTGCATTTCATATTTTGCAATTTACGATTCTTGAGTAGTGATTTGAGGCATCACCGTATTAACCCTCTACCGCATACAGTGCCATATATGGCTTTTCATTTTTAATGATTTTTTTTTTATTTAAAATGGTACTTAAGTGAAATCGATTGTATCGGTAATTTTTTTTGCACTATTTTCTATTGGAATGCCATGTAAAGAATTTTTGTTGTGTTGCTTTATTTCGTGTTTCAATGAGTTTTGTTCAAGCGTCTCATGTGGGTGCATGAAAGTGAATTTTGCTCAATTTAGAATTAAATTTGCACCACAAAAAAACATTTTTTTTTTTCAATAATAAATTTTTTCCGAAAGAAAGTAAAGTTATTTTTCATAAAAAAATATAATTTGACTGTAAGGTAAGCATAATATATACTATTTCTTACAAAAACTGCGGAAGCCATATATGGCTCTTTATGCAGTAATGATATGTTCTATATACAGTAAAAGCTCGACTCTCTACCGCATACAGTGCCATATATGGCTTTTCATTTTTAAGATTTTTTTTTTATTTAAAACGGTACTTAATTCGGAATGGTTGGCCGAAGGAGAGCTTTCCATTTCAAGGAAATACCAATCTTCCAAGTTTTATTGATAAACTGGAGACGCCAGAAGACTTTTTTAAATTTTTTTTTACCGACGATCTGATAACCTTCATAGTTGAACAGTCAAATCTAGTTGCACTCCAAGTTGACATAAATAGGCCCGCTAATATTACTCTAAACGAAATAGAGCAATTTATAGGTAAGTTAAATTTAACCACATTAGTGAAAAGCTCTAATAAGTTATATTTTTAGGCATGGTATTATACATGTCGTTGGTACAATTACCATCTTCAAGACACTATTGGAATACGACTGTTGGTCAAGAATTTGTACGTGGCACCATGACTTGCAATAGATGGGAAACTATAAAACGTTTCTTGCACTTCAACAAAAACGACGATATGAAGTCGCCAGGTGAAGCCGGGTTTGACAAGCTATTCAAGATTCGACCGCTGCTAAGCAAGATCCGTGATCAATTATTGCTCGTACCTAAGGAGGAACATTTGGTCGTTGATGAGCAAATTATTCCCACGAAGTGCCGGCACCACTTAAAACAATATAATCCGGCTAAGCCTCACAAATGGGGCTTCAAAAATTTTGTGTTGAGTGGAGTATCAGGTTTTAGCTACGATTTCGACATTTTTGCTGGAGCCCAAAGTGATACGTATCCGGAAGGAGCACCTAATTTGGGAGTAAGTGGAAATGTTGTAACAAGACTAGCGGCTACTGTACCAAAAGGAAAAAACTACAAAATATTTTTTGACAATTGGTTCAACAGCCCCAATCTTGAAGTCCACCTTATGAAAAATGGTTTATTGCCTTTGGGTACGGTAAGGATTAATCGAGTCCCTAATTCAAAGATGCCACCTGAAAAAGAATTGAAAAAGCTGGGACGTGGAAGCATGGTCGAAAAAGTAGCTAATATCGATGGAGTTGAAGTTGGCCTCGTCTCTTGGTTTGACAATAAAGTTGTCAATATTCTTTCCACTTACGTGGGAAGCGATCCTGTTTCAACCAAAACGCGTTTTAGTAAGAAGGACAAAAAGTACATCAAAATCAAGTCGCCGAAGGCAGTTGACGTCTATAATTATAATATGGGTGGCGTTGATTTACTCGATTCATTACTTGGACTTTATAAAATTCAATTGCGTACAAAAAAATGGTATAAAATTTTTTTTTTCCACATGATAGATATGTGTATTGTCAACTCGTGGATTTTATGGCGTCGTAAGTAAGCTTATAATAGCTGAGCACCTCTGCAAAGCAGGAAAACCTAACAAACGAGGACGTCCTATGACCACTCCGACTTCATCTCCGACTACAAGCAGAGAACGTACTCCTTCTAGCAGTAAAAGAATGAAGCGCCAAGATTTTCCACTGAATTCTGTTCGAGCGGACAATATTGCAATATTGGACATTTTCCCAAATGGCTAACGAATAGACAACTTTGTCAAAATGATTGTTCTTTCCGTTCCTACACTTTTTGTGAGAAGTGTAATGTATTTTTGTGCTACAATGACAAAAGAAACTGTTTCACAAGCTTTCACACAAAGTAAGCTATATGCATAGAGAGCTATATATGGCTTAATTTTTTTTTTTCTAAACCATATACAAAAAAAAAAAAAAATTCCAAATATATATTATAATAGCCCAAATAAATACATATTTGCATAAAAAATTTTTTTTTCTTTATTGGAAAGATGTTCATGCAGTAGAGGGTTAAATTGAAATTGTTTTATCGTGAAATTAGAAAACTTTATTCTCAATTTACAACTTATATCATATGATTTACAAATCAAAATTCGTAGTTTAATTATTTAGGTTATTTTCGAATACATATTCAAAGCCACATTTTATAATTTGTTTCCTCCTGATATCCATGAAAAGCATACGGCGCCACATCGTCCGGAGACAACGGGATTTGTCTGGGGTGGTTTTTCGGTCTATGCTAAAATTTAAAATACAAACAAATTATTTAGAAGAACTTGCCATTGATGCGAACATTTACAATCGTTTTCAATTACATATGATATTTTAGATTCCATTCCAATTTAAACGTCTTTCTAATAGCCCTACCTACTTCATTTTTTTTTGTATTATTCAATATGTACTTACAAGATATATTCCAAAATTCTTTACAATTTGTTGGTTAGTATCACTACTATTGAAATTGAAATTGAAATTGAGTTATTCTTATAAATAACTTTGTCCCGACAATAACTACTTTAAGCAAAGATTGAATACCGACTGTCTGACTCTAATGAAGCCAAATGGGCATGGTTGGAGCTGTCCATGCAGAAAATTAAAGGAATTAAAAGGGTTTCCTTACATGGACTATGGACATGCTGTGACGTTTCGTTTTTGTCGGCTGCCTGTGCGCACAAAAATTCCACACATCGGGTAGTTAATTCCATGGAAAATACAAACAAATATTTTGCAATTCCCGATTTCTCTACGTCATTTTACGTTTTCAATTTACATGTGTTAAATTATTATAAGATTTCATTGATTCATCACTCAGTGTTTGTAAATCAGCAAACACTTTTTGCAATTTGCGATTGTGAAGTAGTGCTTGAGAAATTGACCCATTGATGTGGTAAATTGCGCCAAACAATATCGCAAACGCTACAAATAAAAGAAGCTCGAATTAATACTTCTAATCGAAAAATTCAACAAGCAGAATTTTGTATTCTACGCCGTTTTCAATGTCGAATTACGAAGTTTTATATTAATCCAAGAAAAAAATCGTTGTAATTTGCGACAAAGATATAATTCGTGAATTGCAACTCATAATTTTGCAATTGGTGATTGTCAATTCTTTCCGTGTGGAGCTTATGCGAGCATTGAACAGACGTGGCAAGTTGGGACTTACTCGTCCGCGTATTCCTCTCCACATTAAAATAGCCATTTATAAGCTCAAAGTCCTAAGCGATTTTCTCAACTTTTCCGCTCTGCGGTGATTACGTCCGATGACATCAGTGCTGTGATCAAGTGCAGAATAAGTCTTGCCAATCGCTGTTTCTGTGGGCTTGAAAGATGAGACGAGTGAAAAGTGCTCACATACAAGCAAGTTACTCGGACGGAAGGCAATCTCAACAAGGATGGCCTAAGCGTGTATGCTTATAGATTAAGCTAATTGGCGAGACATTTGGCTTTATGGATTTTATCATTGACTGATTTGGTTGAGGTGATTTGTTTATTAGATAATTCCCAAATGAATTACTTTTAAAATCTTCCATCTGCTGCCATCTGTTTTTTTGATACTCGTAGTCCGCCGTTTGCGACTGGTAAGCGGTCTTCATCGATGTTACTAGCTTTATCGATTATATCGACGAAGCGGACAGACACGATCCCTAATTCATAGAGCGACTCAGCTCAGTAAATTCCCAGCCAACTATGTCCAAGCTTTCCCAGCAAGTCGTACACGCTTGGACTTTCATGTTTTATCAGCGCTTTTTACGCCAAAAAAAAATTCACAACTTTCGTTGACTTGAATATGGGCGAAAAGTAGCCCTTTTGCAACAAAGCATTCAACCTAATCAGCCCTTTAGTAGAATGAAAATCGTACTTTCTCATGATATATGCATCTACACCACCTCTCCATTTACACGAGTTTGGGAAACAATGCCCAAGAGCAGATCTGTTCAAAAAGACACTGCCCACTCGTTGATTGTTGATTCACAGGACAGATATAGTTTTTGGGATATAATCATAGTTGTATTCTCTTTCCACTACATTACTGTTTTGCAATCAGGGCCCTCATCTTTTTAGTAATCCGACTGTTTTTTTATGATGACACAACTAGCACTTACTCACCCATAACAATTTGTTAAGAGTGTGTCAACAGATTGCGAGGATTGATGGTTAAAGGAGGTAGAAATGTGACAATAAAAGAAAAGTTTGTAACCCCACCTAGTTTATGTAATCCACAGCTCTAACTACCGAACCTATACATGCTACCCACAGCTCTGACAAAACCCTATACAGCACAGAAATGGAAAGAGTGACATTTATCGACTTAGAAGGTATCACAGCACATGAAATCCTTATGCCAGTATAATTCTTCAAAAGACATCTGTGCCAACAACAAAATCCTTTCCTTGATTGATGCCATTCCATTTCCTTTGCTTTATTTTTATTGTGCTACCACCACGACCGAGTTAACCTTATTCCCTGGCTATACCACTCCTCCTCCTTGCCGCCCGCAACTTTCCAAGGTAATAGGTTACTGCCTCCTTCTAATACACTGAAAGCTTTCGTCTATGATTTCAAGGATATTATTTTACACGGAATCGCAAAAGGGACACTTTATTTATGTGCACACACGAAATGTCGTCCTCTATACAGAGCAATGGAACACGTTTCACAGATCACTTCTCTACAACAGCCATATCGTCGGTCGATTCACTTTATGCTACACGGTGTCAGCGCCATCACCAACACAAGTCCCAATCTGTATCCTTTCGTCCTTTGTATAATTCACAAAGGTGGGTATGGGGTGGTGGGTAAAGCAAAGGAAAAAAAAATCGGAAATTTATGCAAATCGAAAGATTGCGGATAGATTTGGTTGCGGGCCGGTAACTTCAGCGATCCTTCTGCAGTCCTGAAATGGATATTAAATCCGATTCAAAGTTTCATTACTAATCCGATGTATCTGTATACACAAACGGGGAACGGACGACAGAAGGGTGAACTTGTTTCCTGTTGCTAAAGCGTGTTTTTTGTTTTTTTTTTTCTGATGTTGTCACACAAGGGGGCGTAAGTCTGATGAGGGTTTGATTTTCGTAATCGTTGGCAATAATTCAAGAAGTCAAACTACGGTCTTAGGTAATTCATCAGGACTGTTTCATTTGCTCTCTGCAATTTAAGGTGAAGGCAATTCTTTGGGGCAAAGCACGTAACCCTTTTGGGTGAAACCAAAGCCAAGGTGCAAAATGGATGATACAGCTGCTGGCAGAAGACACGTGTCTTTTTCAAACCAGTTTCTACGAGATGGAAGTGGAAGTCAATGAGTTTTATTACTTTGTCTTGCGAGAGATGGGGCCAGATTTATCTTTGGTTTTGATTTTGATTATGGAGATGAAAGTCTGGGAATTTTAAGTAGCCTTTGGAACTATCTCTTTGCTGAGAGAGCAAAGAACTTCACTTTGAACGTAAACTGTAATCTGTATCAGAATGGACATATAAGGTCGTAAAAATGTTGTGATGACTTCTTTTACAATCACACACGCCTATCCTCACTTTTATAGCATTCCGAACACGATGCGCCTGACTAAATGGGCTGAGGGTATGCAAAAGTTTAAAGACGGATTTTGACAGTTTGTCCGTAGATAAGATTGTTAGAGAGACTATCTATAACATTATTAAATTGCGAAGTTTGATCAGTCTACTACTGGTAAAATTAGCGCAACTACCTTTCCTCCTTTTTTTTTTTTTTTAATTTTTCAACTTCTAATTTTTTTTTAATTTAATTGTTTTTCTTATTTTTATTTTCAATTTATTTTTTTTTCGCATTTTCAATTTTTATTTTTTTTTTTTTGTATATAGAATTATTTTTTTTAAATTTGTTTTCTACACTTCTGCTACACTAATTTTGAATTTATTTTTTTTTTGTTTTTTTTCAATTTATTTTTTTTTTCGCATTTTCAATTTTTATTTTTTTTTTTGTATATAGAATTATTTTTTTTAAATTTGTTTTCTACACTTCTGCTACACTAATTTTGAATTTATTTTTTTTTGTTTTTTTTCAATTTATTTTTTTTTTTCGCATTTTCAATTTTTATTTTTTCAATTTATTTTTTTTTTTCGCATTTTCAATTTTTATTTTTTTTTTGTATATAGAATTATTTTTTTTAAATTTGTTTTCTACACTTCTGCTACACTAATTTTGAATTTATTTTTTTTTGTTTATTTTCGTTAGTTGCAGAAAAAACAGAATAAGCATAACTTTTTTGCATTAAATTTGAAAACCTGAATTTTGAAAAGGAGAATTTTTGTGTTAGATTTATGCAGAGCATACTTTTTAAAGCAGTATTTCGACCCGCTTCAGCATCATTTAAATTGCTATGTAGACTTAGCAGTTCGACTAAGGTTATTCGATTCGGAGTAGAAAAATACCTCGCCTTATGTTAACAACTGCATGCAATCCCTGTAAAGTGGCTACGATATTTCCTGTTATTTTTGTAACTTAAGAAACAGGCTTATTTGAATACCGCCCTTTTATGGTGTGGCCTGTATTAGCAGAATTGGCCATTTTTTTATGGATTGCCAGAATCTTCATAGCCACCACACTCTTCAGATTTTTCTGTTCCTTCAAAAGTCTCAGTGAGCCTTTACAGAGGTCGCCAACTTCTGACCATAAGTGATGCTTTCCAACAAGAACAGGGTATAAATTAAAAAAAACTTTACTCATTTGCCGTTTCCTTTCAAATTATTCTGGGAGCCATCTGCTGCACATAGTGGAATTCTTTGACGGATTCCAAACATTTTGTCACAAAATTAAAGACTCAAATCCCTCTTACCTCTGGTTAAGAAATTTAGGGGCCTAAAATTGTTGCGATCACGCAAGTCAATTCCTGGCGATAAATTATTTTCGAAGCAGAATTCAACCACTTGAATCGTGGCCTCAGTGTTGGATAAAACCAGTTATAATCCTAAATCCACTCTTCCTTATTCGTATATCCTCCTGGCTTACTCGGCCGCCTTGTTCGTCCTTCAAAGCCATCTAAATCTAGGTCCCTCCTGAGAGCGTATACATGCTCACAGCTTCTGGCACAGATCAACAAACGTACAAATCATCAGCAGCGCATTTTAAACACGAAAGCAAAATCAAAATATTATCCTCATGCCCCGACAGCGTCAAGAGTCATTCCGAACGTGTTCCGCGCAAAGTAAATCACTTCTCGTTGCCTATCACGACCCATTTTCATCCGCATCATCATCACTATCATCAGCATAGCATACCATCACAACATCAACGCTAACAACAATAGCGCAGAGCGGCAGCAAAAGCACGCCAAAGCACGTCAAATAATGGCAGCATAACAATACCTATGCCACCGTGGCATCCTCATTCTCTTTGTCATTTGTACGCTGAATGGATTTCAATGTTCCATGGCAAAGGAAGCACACAGATTCCGGTTCGTCTTCCTTGTCACTGCGGCGCGGCTTGACTTTTGCTGCCAAAACAAATGAGAAAAATAAAACAAAACCACCAAAGTTGTAAAACCGTGAACCTTCCGACTTTTTATTGTCCCCCTAACACAAAACAGACATCTAACACCGATAATGAGAACACCAGCAAGGAAATCCCAAAACCCATCATCATCCAGTTGCCGTGCCATGGTTTGACGTGAACTATTTCACGGAAATGACAGGAAATGAGAACCACTACCGCTCACGGCCTGTGATGCAAGTGGGATTACATGGCTTGTGTAGCTACATCCGTTGCCGCGGCAGGAGGGTGGGCTCACCATTTTTTTATTCAGTAATTCAATTTCCCCGGGTTTTCACATCCTAGTTCTTTTACACTTTTAACGAAGTCCATATTCTCTTAACCACATTTCACGAGCCGTGAGTCTAAGGAAACCACAAACGGATCTGTATGCTTGTGCTGGCAGTGATTTCAGCTCAGGTTCCTTTGTATGGATGCAATGAGAATGATGATGTCCCAGCATTATGCCCTAAGTGGACGATGAATAGGATTAAAAGGATCGTTCTTTTTCTTTTGTCCAGTCCTCTGCATCATCCTTGCTTGTATAACGATATTATCCCAACGAATTGCGCGTTTTTCCTTTGCACAATGGTGAACGAGGTAAAAGCTGAAACTAGAATAGTCCTAGGCACCAAGGCAGTTTAGAGAGGATAATGACCGGCAACGACGACAAGCTACTATCGATAATAATGTGCAACTGATATGTTTTTTTTTTTTTGTTTCCCATTTTCCTGATGGCACACTTTGTAAATTATGCAAAACCACAAAAGGAAAATGCTTGAGAATTGAGAAGATAAAGACGATGAGGACGTTCAGGAATAATACCTACTAATAAATGGTGTGTGCGGCTGTGGCATGTGCCTCGCTCAAGGAGCTCTCTACCTCGCCCAATAACTGTGAATTGTCTTAGCTGCCCCTTTTTTGTGTGCATTCGAGAGCGAGAGCGATTTAAATTTGTATTAGTCACGTTCTGGGTGGATATTGTGATCCCGGAAATAGAGACACTGTTCAGTATGTAGGTTCGGCTTCGGTATGGATTGTGGTGTATTGTATACACTTGAAGAAAAGTGTGTATAAATTGGAACAGAGTGATTTGGGGTTACTGCTCTTCAAGGTTTGACAAGCTTCCTTGAAGAGAGTTATGAACATGAGCACATGCGGTTGTTGAGTAAAGGTTAAGTTTTCTAGAGCAATTCTTCGAGGCTGATCTACCAACTTGATTATTATTTTACTCTACAATTTCGTATATACTGGACTTTTCAAGTATTTAAATGAGCCGCTAGGTCAGCGATTTGCTTTCCTATTCAAAACCGCCAAGTTAAGGCGTTAAGCTTGTTTTTTTTTTGGCTTCAGAGTTTTAAAGCCGAGTTTTTTTTAAGTATGCACTGACAAAAAAAATGCATGCACCAGCTACTTGAATTATTTGCTGCAATGAATAGTTCCTCAGAATCGTTTGAGTGAATCTGGCACAAGCTGCTAAAATATTCGCTCTTCGTAGTGTCGAGTGCAGGATTCTTTATCTCGTGTTTTATGAATGTCTTAAGTAACCTAGTTCTTCCAAAAGGATATGATTTTGCTGGTCATTGAGTAGTTCAATACTTTCATTAAACATTTAGTTGTCCAACAAAAGGAACGGAATGACGATTTTCTTTCATCTTACTAGTAGGTCGAGCGTTTTTTCTATATAGCTTCTACCGTTCGAAAAACGTGGAGGAACATTCCAAAAACAAAAACGCCCCAACATACTATCCAAAAAACATACTAAAACTAAAAAAATACCTCAAAATTGCCCTATAAAGCGCTACGAGAAACTTCCCAAAAATGTAAAAGATTCATGCTAAAAAAATGCATTAAAAAAATACCGAATAACCGTCACAAAAACGTCGTAAAAAGCATCCAAAACGCTCTGAAGGACTTCCCAGAAATGTCTCAAGAAAAACAGACCAAACATCGGCCAAAATGTTCCGAAAAACGCTGCAAGAAGTAACTGGAACTTCCTAAAACGTATCAAAAAATTAACAAGCGCGCTCTTAAAAGCCTCGAACAAAACGTTCTGAAGAACCCCGCAAAAAATGTCTTCATAAACTCTTTGATAAACAGCCCGGAAAATGCCGGAAAACACCTACAATTTATGTTTCGAAAAACCCTTTAAAAACGTGTCAAATGTGTTCTGAAAAATGTGCCAAAAACAGACGTTTAACCACCAGTTTGTGTTGCCTGTGAAGTTCCTTTGGATTGTCATCTGGAGCCTTTACTTATTCTTTTATTTTTCAATGACATCCGAATTTTCTATTTATTATTTCCAATATTTTTTTATAGTGCCGACTGTCGCTGGGAGTCCCTGTGATTTCGGCAGCTTGAAGCGTTAACAACATTTTCAGTAAATAGCTAGTCCTAAATATCCATGTCACATAGGCTGGTTAAAACCAGTGCCATGCATTTGTGCTAAAGTGGTCGTATAAGTTGTAATTTTGTCGTCTGCCTCGGCGTTAGTCCTATTGGTAGTGCGCCTAAACCCTGCTCACAAGGCGCTGGAAGCAGTTTACTAGAATAGTCATCAACACATCACCAGAAAGGTGTCAACATGAACTGCTGTTGTAAATTTGTCAAGTCTGGACTGATGTGACTATGAATGAACTTGGAATAGTGCGAATCTCAAAAGTCTCATGTGGAGTGTTGTAGTTAGTGTGTGATAAGGATTCTTCTTCAATTCAATTCAATTTTTATTTTAGTTCTTTCTTTCTTTTCAATTTAAGCTTTCATTGGTTTTTCTGCAAAGCCGGAAGGGCTTGTCTGCAGAAGTCTGTTTACAATTTTTGTTATACTTTTGTTTATTGCTGAGTTCAAATAATTCATAAAAAGTTATACATCAAATTAACGTGCAAGAATATATTTTAATATCAATTAATTTTAACAATATTTACAAAACTAATTTAAAAACAATTACATATACATATTATTTATGTCTTTTATGAATACATATAAAATTCTTTGGCTTTTTTAACAAATTCTTTTCTAGAAAGTCTTAGAAGTTCTCTTGGGAGTTCATTAAATACAGATGGGACTGCCACGTTGTACGTCCTTCGGCCATAATCATTCCAAAACCTCGGAATTTCGTACATGTGCTGTTGTCGTCTTCTTGTGTTCACTCTCTGCTGTGTTTATACTTTATAGGTGTTGTCGCTGTGAAAAGTTGCTAGTATTTCCAGTTCATAGATTTTGGCGATATTTAGCATATTAACTAGTTCATTTCTGTGTGCTCTCTGCACAATTTTTTGCAGTCGTGTTTGCACCCTTTGATGTTGTTGAATGCATGAAGCTCTTCCCCATGCTAATATGCCGTACCTTAAGTGCGATTCAACAAGTCCAAAGTAGCATTGTTTTAGTACACTGTATGTGCAGAGATTGCTCAGGTGGAAGAGAGCGAATGCTGATTGGCACAATTTCTTTTTCAGTGCTTCAATGTGGTAATTCCATTTGAAGTTGTAATCAACCACGAGTCCCAGATATTTATATGTTGAAACATTGTCTATATATCTGAAGTCGTCGTCTTCTTTTATTGTTCCGTTATAACAATCTATGTCATGCATTTTTATCTTTAGTTTAGTTTTTTAGGCCAGTTTTTTAGGCCAGTTGTGTGCAAACAATCTATGTCATGCATTTTTATCTTTAGTTTAGTTTTTTAGGGCGCATGTGCATTACCTTGGTCTTCAGTGCGTTGATAATTAATCCGTGGTCGTGACACCAAGCTATCACTCTGTTGCAATCTTTCTGCATAAGTTGTTCAGCGTCGTCAACGATCCTATGGCTAACTATGATCGCTGTGTCGTCCGCATAGGCATATCCCGTACTGTACTTTAACACCGACAGTAGATCAATGACGTAAATAATAAAGAGAAGTGGACCCAACTTTCATCCCTGCGGGACCCCATATTCAATCTTTTCATCTTCACTTACATGATCACCAATTTTCACCCTTAAGGCTCTATTGTTTAGGTAATTTTCAAACCATGCTAATATGTGTCCACGAATTCCAATCTTTTCAAGCTGTCTCAGGATTTGTTTGTGGTTCAGAGTGTCGAAGGTCTTTTTGAAGTCAATAAATAGAACTACTGAGCTGTGATTTTTTTCCAGGCTTGGGTACAGTTTGTTGGCGAAGTCTCCAAGCAGTCTATTTATACTTTTGCCTTTACGGAAGCCAAATTGATGTTGGTTCAGAATATTGTACTTCTCGATGAATTCATGCAGCCTCTTTGCCACCACATCGTCCATTATTTTATCGACAGCTGATAGGATTGAAATTGGTCTGTAGTTTTGTATTTCATCTTTTCGACCACCTTTGTGTATCGATCGAACTATTGATGTTTTAAGCATGTTCAGAATTGACCCCTGCTCTATACTCATGTTAATCAGCTTTGTTAAAATTGGAGATAGAGTTAGTGAGTTATTTTTTAAGTCAATCGGCCTTATTCCGCCTATCCCCGCCGATTTATTGCGGGGATAGGCGGAATATACACCTCTGCAACAGACGCATGCTCGGCGTAAACAGAATGCTGTATGCTAGTTGATTGCTCGCAATAAAATTGGCAAGAAATTCTCTCAGTGCAGTGCACATGTGCATCCATTCTTCCAATAACATTTTGCAGAAGCATCTCATTTTGCACACATTCTCCAATGAGGACACTCGAATGTTAACTGATTGTTCGTTGTGGTGGTCCTTAACAATATTCCAATGATGTTGGGTTAAACGTTAAACTTAATGAGGACAATTCCGTACAGTAGTACAAACTCGATGATGGTCGATTGCAGGGCGCAGTCAAACGCATCATCTAACTTTAGTTGGGTAAGGACTGCAATTCATGCTAAGGTGGCAGGGTGTTGTTGGTTTGAATTTGTTCCCCTCCTTGTGCCTTCTTAAAGTTGTCATAATCATATTTCACCGGACGAGGATGCTATCCACTTATAAAAATATTTGTTGCTGTTGGCTTTTTGAAGTTTCTTTGTATCATTGGAGGGACGGTTACAGAAGTGTTATTATTCAAGTAGTATTGCTGACATTTTGAACGCGGACGAATAAAATTAAATCCTTTTGACAAGAAACCAGTTCAAAAGAAATATATCTGTTCGAAAGTGTGCAGGATGGTGCAGGGAGCGGTGAACGATTTAAGTCATTTCGAAACGACCGACGAGGTAATGGCTTTGAGGGAGAGATTATTTAACAAGATACATGGCAACATGTCCCTAACATATATCCTGGCTGACCGAAAGAGAGGCAACGTGGTGTATGCAATTTGATGTTCAGAGGAGTGGGTTGCCTCGTTCTTTTAACATGGCTTACACCCTCTTCGCGATCAAGCAACATACACTCGTTTTTACCAGTTCATTGGGTATTCACTGGTTAAAGGAGACGGCCTAATGGGTTGCATTTCAGACACGGGAATGGGCACTAATTTTCTTCATAACTTCTTAACCGATTCCGTCAAATGGCACGAACAGACTAGAATTTCTGGCAACTATACCCCAAATCAGAAAGGACATCAAAAATCATTTCACCATCAATTCGCCTCATTCCGTCAATGGCTCTATAAAGTGCGCTCAGAGAGTGTGCCGACATTTTTGCAAAATCGCGCATAACAATATAAAATAATCAAAAGCGACAATGCTGGCTATGTTTATGTGTGCGCCACGGTTGAAAAAACAAATCAAAATCGCTTCTATTGTCTGAAACAGGAAGCTATGTGAAGTATAGAAGTTTCACAAACCGACCGGATGCGCACACAATACCAGTCACCATCAGAAAATCCCCGCACACATAAAACCATAGATTTATATTAGAGAGCATAAAGATCCTTTTGCAGCAAATAATCCTTCTACTTAAGTGGCATTCCGAGACACTGGGGCGAAATGAAACGTTCGCAATAACGGTAATAATGAAAGCGTTCAACGACTACAACGACGTCGACTGGTGGTAATAAATGCTCATGCAGTGAAAAGAATATACTTTGCCTGGGATATATATCCTTCAAGTTCCGAAGTTGCGTACAAAAAATAATGGTTCAGATAGGGGACATGAAATCATAACAATAGAGAGAAAAGGAAACGATGGACTAGTGTTTGTTTTCTTTTTTCTTGGGACTTTTGTATAGAGAATGCCAAAAAGACCAGGCATTTTGATGGACAGAATGCCACCAAGCCTTACACACAATTGAATTATGTGCAAGGATAATAGTGGCGGGGTAGCGTAGATAAATGTGGAAAATGAAGTTAATTATTATATCCCTAAGACGGAGGATACGTTAATTTTACTTGGGACAGTTGATTTTTCAGACATGCCGATGTTTTTTGTAAGGACCCTATCTTGGTCCCTCAATATATCTTTGTTTTTAATTTAAGCTGTGCATTGTTGGTGGTGAAATATGCATCGAGGTACCCTTAAATCACAATCACGGACAGATACCTACCAGGCAAATGGCACCATGCTCTTTTTGTGGCAATACCCACTTATCGTGGCAATATGAGTCCTCTTAGGTACGTCAGAGTTAAGCATTTTTCCGATTACCCATAGACCGTGAGTCCTTCCGACCTCATGGGAAACGCTCTTGACAGATGAGCTACTAAAGATATACATCAGTGACTTAACTGAACGAAGAACGCTCGCTCTTTTTTGGGTTTACCGATGAGATGTAAAGTCGGACCTTCATATTTTATGAGGCCAGAGTTTTGGAAGTCTAAACAATTTCTGGATTCGAATGCTCCTGCACAAACGGGGATCCAGAAACGTTTGTAGTAGTATGAGTTTTCTCCCAAGATCTAAGCCTAAGCCTAAGCTTTAAACCACCTGCTGTCTTTCTTATCACTGTCATGACGATTTAAGAGTCCCTCTCGTTGCTAACATATAATGTCATATCTGCAGGGGATTTCACAATTTTTACAGACAGGAAAAAAACAACATAGAACCATTAGCTTCGGTCTTTTAACAGCTCTTAATTACTACCCAGCCAGTGACGTACCCAGAGGGTCTCAGGTGCTTGCGCCCTCCGAAACGTACAACCATTGGCAAACAGTTCATCAGAAAATTAGGGCTCAGCTCCCACCTATTCTAATCTAGGGACATTTCGAAGACAATTGAGGAGGTCTAGCAGTTGAAAGACGGTGGTATTTCCATGTTATTATGAAGCCGATATACCCCTCTGCGTTCAATCTGCTTGATTCGTACCGTATGTCGATTTAGAAAGCGCTGTTTGCCTTTGTTTGTCTATAAGAATGTGTGATGTTCTAGATTATACGCGCCAGGGGTATGGGAAAAGATGCGTTACTTCGAAATAAGTTTGTAAAGTCGTTCTTAGGGCAGCCTTGTAAGTCGTCTGCACTATTTCGAAAAAGCCTTCTCTGGAACTGTGAGCATCCAGATGAAATATGTGATCGAATCTTGCCTCTCGATTGTCATTATCGGTTGCATTTTGAGACAAACTAAGTCTCAATGAAGTGTTATTTGTATGTCCTCAAAATTCGTCCATCCGTTCCGACTGTTCGACATGTGGGAGTATCAATTCATTACGATTTTATCTCAGTACCTACACTTCCATAGTTAATTTGAGTAAAAGCAAATTTCCAATTGGCGTACTTTAGCACCCTGATCGGGATGAGCTGAGAGATGAGCGCGCTGCTCGTTGCTCTTTTCAATGTTATTTCGATATCAATTTTGCTCGTCAATCCTTATTATTTTGGCAAATCACTAACCATATACAGTGCCCACAGAACCCTCCGCAAGTTCAGGTTGATTGGTGTAGACCCCCGAAGGGCTACTGCCTGTTTCTGTCATAATGCCATGAATGTGAAATCATTTTATAAAACCCTAATCAATATTTCACAGATAGGAGAACATCCAATTAAATCCACATGACAGCTGGTTGCGGTGCACGCGACATTAATTACCACTACAATTTCCAAATTCAACAATTCGCCAGGTATGTCAGACAGGCTTAACCAAAAATGTTCCCAAACAGCGAATGCGGGAAAAAAGAACTTTTTAATTAAACTTCAGATATACACACCCGTCACCGAAATAAAATCACCGCTGCGCCCTCGTGCTTATGGCAAACGTCAACGATAATAAATAAATGACCCGTCTGTTGTCCATCGTCAACATGGTACACATGTACGAGTTGCTATAGAAATGCAGCCGCTGTAATCTCCTTTACAGGATTTGCCACTGAACACATTCATCTGAAACTGAAACAGAATTTTGACATAAATGCGGTCACCATTTGCAGGGTCGAACGGCCTGGATCGGCAGCCGACGGACAAACATGCCGGTCCATTAAATTCAATTTCATTAAATCGTCCTTAATCATTATTGTGATGACGATGACGGCGACTGCGGATGCAGATTCGGTTGAAACTCCTCTCCACACCAAGCCACACAGTGCCAGAGTGAGAATATCAAAAAAAAAAAAAAAAATCGGACACCGTCCTGCGCAAAAAAAGGATACAAATTTCCATCATCATATTCGGCTATTGTGGCAATCAACATAATTCCTGTATGAGTGGTGTAGCTTTGTAGCTCATTTCATTCCGGCGCAGCATAGGGTATACGATACCGTATACCGTATACACTGCACAGTTCCCGCCTGCAGCAGTGACTCCATAAACACCAGGTCCCACAGGACATACAGCAACCGTTGTAGTCTAGTGGGTTTGAACTTCAACCAGCATAATCCTGAAAATTATTCATTCCCGGTATGTTTCGTTTATTATCCTTGGAACGAAATGTGCAATTATATTCCATTTGCCGGATGGTTTACCTTTTTCCTACTGGACATGGGATGAAGCCAAAGCCGGCAGCACCGACGATGGCGGGATGGGTTAAAAAGTTGTTATCCCTTCAGCCAGTAGTTGTAGCAGGATTCATTTTCTTTGTCGTATTTCATCCGAACAAAATGATTGTGCACAACCGAGTGTATAAAATGCTTTGCACACTCTTCACACAACACGAATCCACACACACAGTCACATTGTGTGCATGGATGTGGATGGACGGAGAGTTCGCCAGCATGTTTGAGCGCAGTATGTGCGCTTAGTGTTTGTTTTACTTTCGCTGCCGTCCAGCAAAAAAAGGATACAAATGTGGAAAAGGTTCTTAACATGAGGAAAAACTGTTATAGTTGGTCAACCGTTAAAATAAGGATAAGCGCCAGGCACATAGAGGAGATAAATAATTAAATCAAAAAAAAAAAAAAAAGAAAGAAAGACGAAACAAAATGGAGAAAATAGATTTAGTATGAACGGAACAGATCCTTTAAAAAGGATTAAGTTTTAAGCTGTGTTATATGAATCGTTTAGGGATATCTGTTTGTGTGTGTATGCTAATCGCTGGAGAAAAGTTTAAAATTTGTGTTCGAAAGAGTTAACTTGAACCGTTACCACACTTTGCGGAGCTAACCAAGTTATCATGGAAGCGAAATTCCGTACGGAACTCAATTTTTTAGTATTCGCAGCTGTTCTCTGCGTTCTACTATCAGGAGGTACGAGTAATAGGGCTAATACAATATGTATCTAAGGTTGGGTAAATGTTGGCCCGAGGAAGAATTACATTGAGAGCATTTGGATACATTTTGTGAAACCAATTTCGCAGTTCCTTGCGATGTTCCAATAGTCCATGCTGTTTGTCAAAGTTTTATTTTTATCCTAGATTTTGTCGACATTGATCAATCAAAAGGTTGTTTTACTTTTTAAGCATTTTTAACGCGTTTATTTGAGTCGTTTTTCACGCCTTTTTCGACGAGTTATTGAAGTGTTTTTAGACGCGTTTTGAGGAGGTTTTTGAAGCGTTTTTGGAAGCGATTTTTAACTCGTTTTTCGATTGTTTTTTTGAGGAGTTTTTAGAAGCATTTTTGAGGCGTTTTTTGAATCGTTTTTTTTTCACGTGTTTTTCGACGCGTTTTTTTGAGGCGTTTTTCGACGCTTTTTTGTGATGCAATTTTTCACTCGTTTTTCGAAGCGTTTTTGAGGCGTTTTGAGACTCGAGTTTTCACGCGTTTTTTTGAGGCGTTTTTTGAAGCGTTTTTTCACGCATTTTTCGACTCGTTTTTGAGGCGTTCTTAGACGCGTTTTTTCAAGCATTCTTTGACGCGGATGTAAATTCTGCTTTCAGAATTCTGTCTTCTCATGCTAAAATTCTGCTTGACTAAATTCTGCTCTTTTAGTTCTGTTTAACATTGATCTTAGAGTGATAGCCTCAAAAGGTGCACCCCAAGAACGAGTTATATTCCCCTAACTATGGGTCCTTGTCATAAACAAAATACTAGTAAAATCCGAAACTGAAGTAACTGCTTATGCAGATGATGATACAGATAAATTTCTACCTACCGTAAGCGAAATGCTAAGAACACTTAATATGTGTCCAAAACAATACGGTCTTGGAGTCAATCCACAGAAGACTGAATAAGTCTTGTTCAATAGCAAAGTAGTGATTCCCAACTCCGGTCCTCCGTGAGTGCTAAATATCTGGCTACAATCTTAGATAGGAAACTGAATTGGAAATTAAACGTCGGAACTAAACCCTAAAATGATTCAGTGGATGTATACGGCTATTATGCGTCCAATTCTAACGTAAGGAAGCCTAATCTGGTGGCAAGTCACTACCAAAACATCAAATCTCAAAATAGTGACCAGAATACAAAAACTGGCATGTATAGGTACAACCAGCGCAATAGGCTTGAATGGAGGCAATTGTCAACCTGATACCTTTAGACCTATATACATGCAAGAATCAGCTGCCAAATGTGCCCTCAGGATCAGCCAAACCAAAAGCTGGAAAGCGTCAATGTATTAACTGGTAACGGCCCTAACGGATCAAAACTTCCTAAGAAACCACACAATAAAATTGAAACTCAAGAATGAAGATATATGCAGGGGTTGCGGAGACGCGGAGGTACACGAGGACACACCTCACTTCCACTGTCAATGCCCCAGTCTTTGTCACTTTGAGAACAGAACACTTGGAAGATACTACTTCCATGACATACATGAGCTTTCGGATGTCTCTTTATCTAATGTTTACAGGTTTATGCACACCTCAGGATGGCTGGATAAGGTCGAATTACCGTGAGGGAGTAAACACCATCTGACCTGATGTGGTGGTGCAGGGCTCGCTCTGCCGTACCCATCCACAAACCTAACCCTAGTTCTACTTTACAAAATTTAGCTTTTCAAATTTATATATTTAAAATTCTTCTTATTCCGCTTTTTCCAACAAATGAATTTGTTGTTAAAAAGCTGGGAAATAGGAATAAAATTTAATTTAAAAAAAATTACAAAAAAAAATTCTTTAAAAAAATATCACTTGAAAAATTATAAACATTAGAAAAAAGAAAATGCACAAAATTCTGCAAGCAATAAATAAAGGTTTTGAACATTTTCCCAACTATTTTTATTTATCATTTTTTTTCGAAATTCTGCTTTTGAAAATAATTCTGCTTTACAAAATTCTGCAAATAATAAAAAAAGTTTGGAAAATGTTCAAAACCTTTATTTATTGCTTGCAGAATTTTGTGCTTGCAGAATTATGAAAAGCAGAATTTCGAAAATAGAATTACGAAAGCAGAACTTCGACCCTAAGTCAGTTTCGCGTTCTTTTCAAAACGATTCTCACGCTGAGCCGATTTTAAACTAATCATGCCATTTTGATCCTTGTATAGGAGTAGGTACTTGTCTTACAATGGACCTTCCTAAATTCATACTGAAACATTTAAGTTTCCCTCAGTTTTAGGTTGCACAATATTTACAATCAAAATTCAACCCAAAATACCATCAAGCCGAAATGAATGTGTTCTTAAACACACCTTTTCATTTGGATAAAAATATTAAATTCCAATATTTTCAATTGAAATCCACCACATCTTCCAAGACACAAATACGAACCAAAGTTACATTTTAGCTAGCTATAAGTGCAGAGACGAGCAACTCATCCTGCCATTGCCATTCAGCAAAAGGCAGGGCAGACATAAATAAGCAGGATGAAATTGCTTCGAAGAAATTTGTGAAATTTAAATTCTTCATCTGTCTGTCTGTGGAAAATTTCATTTTGATTCCATGCCCTTGTGCAGTTTCCACTCTACGCGAGATGAATCGGATTCAGGAATACCCTTGAACGTAATAGCAAGGATCAAGTGTCTGCAATTTGGCATACATAGAAAACATCAGCTGGAACAGGCTGCCTGTAGCTCTATAAGTTAGCAACGTGCGAGAGAGCGTATTTGAAATTCAAACTCTGACTACTATGGGCTATCCTCTTAATCCTGCTGCTATGATTGCCACCGTTTTAAACACAATATCAAGTCGTTTGCTTTTCGTTCGTTTTGCTGCTGAAAAGAGATTATTTATTTCAATTTTATTCAAAGTAGCCAACCCCTTTGCCTCTGGTTTAGCGGGAGGATGCACCGTTTGCCAAAGGACTCAAGTCGGACATCCTTACCGTGGACTTGATGATGAATCGTCTTAACAATTTGCCAACGAATGAATGTGGGGCAGAAGACGATGACAGGGCATGGGAAATTGTGTGCCGGGTTAAGAAGTACACCGTATACGGATGGAAGTAAGGATGCGAACTGGAAAATGGTATCTCAATGCAAAGTGATGAGAGTTTCAAGTTTCAACTGAATTTGAATGGCGGATCTGTATATAAGTTAACATCGAGATGAGGCAATTTACATGGATGATGCTTTTTCAGTTCAGTGAAGAGGAGTCCAATTAGACGGAAGGCAAAAATTAAAAAAAAAATTACAAATAAAAAAAAATTGTTTGCAACAAAAATTAACATAAATTTAAATGAAGGCAATTAGTTGATATATTCAGTATTCGTGAAGGAGCAGCAGATTGGCTGAAAGGTAATTTGTTAAAGTCATTTAAAGGGGAGTCCTGGAAACGCTGATTTACTGGTACAGCGGCTATCTGCAGCAGCTTTGGGCATTAACTTCGGTATCTTTTCTATCGACTCAATCGTCAGTCCTCTTTGACAAGTAGTTTGTTGTGATATGGTCGATATGGAGTCACCATTGCCACTATCCATTTAAACAACATTGTCGGACCTCGTAAGTAGGCCTTCTTTTGAAGTGAGAGAATGCCATCATTTTTGTGTCGCTATAACTTAAAACGGTGTGAGCCTCGCGTCAGGCCAATCAAGTCACAGGACTGTTTTATAGATGAGCTAGTCTTAGGGTTCTTATAGTTGCATCAGCGTCCTTTTAATCAGAGAACGATTTCATAGCGCACTTCTTATGTGGTAAGGGGCAGACTACGAAGCTATAGTTTTTATTTATCGTCCTGTTTTCAAGATGTTTATCATTCACTTGCCTTTGGATCTTAGCAAAGTCTTAAAAATCTCATACAAATGGATCCCATCTTTGGAATAAATCGTCTTACAATACTATTTGATTTAAGCAAAACTACACTGAGGACATTACTAACATCGATAGAGAATAGGGGTGATCCGTCTAGAGAAAGACCACTTGGAAGACGTCCTACACCAACATGGCTACCTGAAGTTAGTTTGCTTGAGAAACATGGAGCTCAAAACCTACTGTGATTGGTCTATCTATCAAAAGAACAAGTAGAGTGGTTTTTAAGCTGTTGATTTGTAACGCAGTAACCTACCCTACTAAAGTTCGGTTTGGGTTTAGTCTGCACCCACATCCAAACAGAATTGTCACCTCTGTTCCCATGAATGTTTAAAATACCCCCATAGTGAAGCATGCTCCCAAAAACATTTGCTCGTTAATATTTTCCACCTTGAAAACTATGCGTACTACGCGCTTAACCCCAAATAGTTGCTCTAATTCCCCCATAAATTTTCCAAATTAGACGAACACAGCTGTGTTGCGAGAAATTGCAATCGAATTTCTCAATTTTCCTCCATAGCGACGCGACGTGGTAATCAGTTTCATATACCCTCTCTCCAAAGACATGGTATCTCCGTAAGACGCCATAAGAATGAACATCAATTTCAGCTGTTTAGCGCCCAAACTATATAATTATCCCATGATCGTCATCATCATCTTCATCAAGGAACCTCGAAATCAAACCGAAAATAGTTGTGTGTCTGTGGGTTGTGAACATTCCTCACATCTGACATTTCACACCACATTAAGTTGTCTCCCAAAGTTAGAAGCGGTAAATTAAGTGGTAGGTGCGACTGCGACGCTAAACCACCAAAGTATCAAAACCGGAGGCACTACACTCATCCAGGCATATAATATCTTTTTCTATAGTAGCGCACATCAAAGTGCCAATATGTCGGCATTAATTTTCGCTAACGAGTTCAAAGTTTCGCACAGCACCTGTGAGTTTGCCCAAAAAGGATATGAAACGATAGAGACCCGGATATCGTACGATGATTTGCAATATTCAATCAAGCGGAAGAATGAATCTACAATTTGTGATGGAATTCGCAAAATGTCTCCCCAACCATCAGTGGAGGTATACGTACGAGTATGAGTATGAGTATGAGTATGAGTACAGCTCGTGGATGGTAGACCGAGTGGCAATTGTTAATTTTGCACCAAGACTGAGGCAGTGTTGCTGCGATGACATCGATAATAAGGAAAATTATAATTAACGACTTTATTAGCGTTAATTAGCCCATTATGGGGTTTAGAATTGCAAATGAAATAGCATTCGGCCGGATTATGGATGTGAGTCGAAGCGATTTCAATTCGCTTAGCAATTAATTGCGGAAAATTGGGGATGATGGCTGAGTCATGGATGGCTGGTTTATAATCACTTGCTTGTCTGTATACATTGTTTGTAATAATAATTAGTTCAATTAAAGTATTACCTCGATATGGGCGTTTAGAGGGGTGAAGGTAGTGCGCTGTGTTGCAAATTGTTCTGCTAATTCGTTTCATATTCGTTAAGGACATCTGAATATGAGCGATGGCTTCTCCGATGACGTCAATAGGTATGCGTTGTTAGGCTAAACGTTGCTTTACTTGAAAATTGGTAACTCAGTGACTTTTCATTAACCATAGTGGATTTATTCCCGTCGACTGCAGTTCATAATAAACAAAATGCTTTCACAAGTAAATAGTTTAAACGACTAATGTAACATGTGATTTGTGGGAACGGTTGTTTCCGTCGGCTTTTTTGGTCATATGCGTTTGAATGAAACTATATTAGTTCATTGATTTTTTCCCGACGTTTCGGCAGAGATTGCTGCCTTCTTCAGGGTATCTTTATTGTGAAACAAAAATTATTAAAAGGTACTGTTTGGGTAAAGGCCAGCAGTGCGTCAAAAACAAACGATTTATTGAAATTAACTTCTTTTTTTATTTTATTTAAAAACAAAATGGTGCCGGCGGTCTTGCCGCCATGAGAACAAAGGTAAAAGACTTATTCTTCAAAACAATGGTGCCGGCGATCTTGCCGCCATGAGAACAAAGTTAAAACTCAAACTTTATATTTTAAGCGCAAAAGAAAAAGAGCCAGAATTTACTTAACGCCAAAGACTATATAAAAATGGCACAGAGGAAACCCACTCTCAACAGCTTCCAGGCGCATGGGAAGGCAAAGAGAGTCGACTGGAAAGTTGGTGGGTGTGCTCAGTCCGATTTTGATTTCAACAGGTACATAAATGGAGATAACGTGAAACTTACAATATTTAAAGAAGTCAAACTGCTTAACCAAAGAACAATATTATAAAATTTAGCACAACGTATAAAACAAAAATTGATAGACAGAAAATTAACCCACTTTAAGTGTAACACTTCAATTGAAGTTTAGTCTAATGTTAGGTTTTTCTATCAACTTGGGAGCTATATATAGCAGATATATTTTGGATGTCCTGTTTCCGGTTCATGTTATTCTTGTTGTTTATTATATGTGGCGTCTCAAGTGTATACCGTTTCGAGGTATGCCTCTCCGTCTGAAGCACAGTTGCATTGTCAATTTCTGGGTTATGGTTCATTAAAATGGAGTGGTTGGCCAGTGGCGTTTTTCCCCCGTTTTTGGACTTGATGTCCGACCGGTGATTGGACATTCCTTGGGACATGAACTGTTTTGTTGCACACCGATGTAGCAAAGGTTACAGCTTTCATTAGTGTTACCTATGCAGTTTATTTTGTACACTACGTCGGTACGTTTTTGCTTATCAGTTGTGGGTTTAAGCTTGGAGAACGAAGATGCCAGAGTCTGATTCGACTTAAACGCTATATGAAGGTCTTCGAAACTGCTGCTGATCATTTGTTTAAAGTTCTCGGTGAGTCTGGGAACATATAGACAACACTGCTGTAAACAGGCAGTGTGCCTTCTCTTCCTTTATCGCGTGGAGCCTTGCGTTTATGATTGAGGATTATATTTCGTATGAAACCATCTGGATAATTATTGTCCTTAAGGATTTTTGTGACTTTGTGTTCATTTATAATATGAAACTTCGCCTCACTCACGTAAAAACCTTATGGACAAGATTTGAAGCAGACTTAAAGTTGACGAGTCTTCCAGATGCCGTATCTTTTTGATGCCAGTTGAATGAAAGCTGATGTTGGTCGCGACAAATTAGAACATCCAAAAACGCTATTGAACTATTTTTCTCCATCTCAACAGGGAATTGGATTTTCTCATGCAATCCATTAAGGCATCCCAGCATGCTGTCAATGTCCTGTTGGTCAGTGACAACAAATACATCGTCGACATATTTTGCGATGAATATAGGCTTGGATGTCATTTTAAAGCATTCATCTAAAAAGTGATCCATTACCATATCAGTAAGAGTGGGTTACCCGTCAGCAAGCCAAAGATTTGTTTATATAGGCCCTCCTTGAATCGTAAAAAGTTGTTTTCGTTAATACAAAAATCGAGGATTTCAAGAAACTTAGATTGGCTCAACTTGGTGTTTTCACTTATTAAATCCCATTTATTTTTGACGACAGCCATAGCGAGTTGGACGAGGATGTTAGTGAAGAGTGAAACCACGTCATATGAAACCAAAACGTCTGTTTCTTCTAATCGAACGACTCTCGCTTTTTCAACAAATTCATATAAATTTTTAACAGCGTATGTCGAATTCATTCACTGTAGAATTCTGCCTACGTATTTGGCGAGTTGGTAGCATGGGACTCCTGTCGGTGACGTAGTTGGACGAAGCGGTGTGTTGGGCTTATGAATTCTGGGTAAACCATAAATAGAAGGCATCTGTGCTGTATATGTTGTCATTTTTGCCTTTTCTCTCTCCGTAATGCTGTTGTTACGGTGCAGCCATTTGACAATGTTGTTGTTTTTAGTTTGTAATACTGCCATTGGATTGTTTCTCACTCATATGTATACGGAACCAACCATTTCCCCAAATCACATATAAACACCAAATTGGTCAAGAGCTCTATCGACTAATGTTACGTTTTCCATAATCGATTGAATATTTTCATATGCCTACTTATGAAGTGATGACGATCTTTTTAAATAAATTGGACACGAGTTGCCCACATTTACTTATTCGGTAGTACATCGTATGATAGCTTGTATTGGTTGCTCTTTGACTTTTTTAAATTGTCCTATCAATTTATTGTACATCATATATTAGAAGGTTACACGTAGCTATTTTTGTCGTACCGACCAAGGAGTTGTTTAAATCGGATTTTTAAATGAAACATAAGACAAATGAATGAAGATAAATTCACGCAAAATAATATTGTGTAAAAAACGAAGCCATTTTGTAAAACGCACTGTTGTGAATTTACATACTCACACAATGCTATTTAAATAGTCTCTAGAAAGTGGTCACATTTTGGCCGCTGTTTTTTTTACCACTGCCGGATTAGTTTTTCCTATCGCGACAAATAGTGTCCATTTACCTATATTTTGCTTCCTTTTTATACCCACCACAGGAAGATATATTCACATTGTCATTACATTTGTAACGCCAAGAAGGAGTCACCGGCGACCTCATAAAGAAAATATATTTTCTGAATAAAGATCACATCGATTTAGCCATGTCCGTCCGTCTGTCTGTCTGTCTGTCTGCCTGTGTGTCTGTCTGTCTGTATGTCTGTCTATCCGTATGTCTGTTGAAAGCACGATAGCGCCCAAAGGAATCAACCTAAGCAAATGAAGTTTGGTAAAATGACCTATTTTCATTGTCGTCAGGTTGGTATTGAAAATGGGATATGTCAGTCAAGTAGTTCTGGTACCTCCCATACAAAACCAGTTTTGCATGACTTGTATGCAATGGAGGGTATCAAAGCATCTTTAACTTGTTTCTTTTTTGTTGTTTAGACTTAGAAATTTGAACCAACGCCAATCTGGAATGTATTTCCGTACCAACACACATCAGGAATGCATTTCCGTACCATTGAATTTTAGGTGCTAGATGAAGGACCGCTTAAGATCAACTGTTTGTAGAATTCAGCAGATGAACATATAAGTTCTAACAGAAACTGTGTTGTTTGCTATTCCCTATTGTTGTTCGCGAATTATTTTGGGCACTTTTCGTCTGTTAAATCGAGGACTATACAGATATAGCAGCAAGACAAATTAAATTCTGTTTTACAACATTGTGCCAAATGGCGTTTTTGCAAAAATGATTGTCAACATTTGTTTTTGTGTTAATATTCTATTAATTGTTATAAATTACCATAAATAACCATTAAGGTTCCTATTATATTTGCTCTCAGTTATGACTGTGTTGGCAAATATTTGTTTTTTTAATTAAAACAAATAGTAGAAAGCCACACAGTCAAACTATATGATCCACTGCAGCCCATTATAATAAATAAATAAATAGTTGGCGCAACAGGGCCGTAGGGACCCTAGGCCCAGCTTCTCACAACCATTGGTCTTGTGTGAGAAGGGATCTACAATTTTATGCCAAGTCCAAATGGCCAATTGAGAAGCTCTTTCATGGCAGTTACACTGTAGTAAGTTTATCAGAGCTTCGCGCAGTGAAAAAAATATTAAGTTGGAATTTGGGTTTTTTCAGCATTCGAACCCCTCTTAGTAGTCCAACACACTTAACCACTGCGCCGATAAAATATTTAATAAATACATATATGAAAATGCAGTCAATACGATTGTTATTTGATATAACTTCTTACTATTGCACATTTTAATGGTCCAACTGTGTTGGCTAGCCGACAGCCACTTCAACCTGATATAACCTAACAATTGGAGGTCAGTACATCACATCCACGATACCAAAAATTAGTAGCTCAAACCGTTTCAAAGTCCCAATAAATAAACTTCTAAGAGTGACAATTCACAACATTTCCCTTCATCCTTTGGAACAAGAAAGAAACACTCCACACACTATTGCCGAAAGCAAACATATTCAACATTCAACCCGAAGGCTGTGAACTTCATATGTTTAAACTTCACTTCTGCAGAATTTATTTTCCTCATGTAACAGGCACTTTAGGCTACATACGAATGGTATTGCGTCGCTTCGCCTCCGTACAATGTTGGTATCACAACCGAATGGGAGAGAAGTTTTCTCAAAACTCCTTAGAGCGGCACTCGACGGTGCGAAAAAAAATCTTTCCGTTCTTTATGCAAGTTCTGACCATAAGCCTTATGCTATGTCAATTGCTGGTTGGTAGCTATCTCTCCTTGGGTGATGAATCCCTGCACTTTTTCTATGTCAAACCACACACTTGGAGGTTGAATTCAATTAATCCTTGAACTGGATCATTTTGCAGTTTCATTCGATTAGGGATTTCGTGGATATGAGTGGTTCGAAGCAGCGCATGAGGTAGATTTATTTCTAAATGGATAGTGTTGCAACAGGCCCAGGTCCACCCCGGACTGTAGCGCCACCTTAAGTAAGTAAGTAGTGTTGCAACAGTTGTACTCTTTTAAACATTTTTCTTTTATAATCAATTTGTGAAAGTTAAATAAAATTTAATTAGTTTATCAAATTTACAGCAAACGGACTGAATTCGGCCGCAATTTACATGGCTTCAGCGTTGTTGTTGCTTTTGGGAGAATTCAACAAAGCTCGTTTCAGCAGATGTTTTATTGTCTTTTAGCTCTTAGTCAATAAGTTGTCAACGCGGTGTCAACTGGCAAGTAAGTAATATCCAACTGAGTTGATAATATCCTCATCTGTCACCATCTTGAAGCAGAGCTTAGGTTTTGACTTCAAAAGAGCAACTACAACAATGCGCTGGCTAAAGCAGCGCGGTAAAAACTAGCATAATATTTCGCAGAACTAACAAAGAGTTGGCAGCTGATCATTTTACCAGACAACACGGCTACGATCTAAGGCCGGCTTTATTCCCCAGTGATGAGCAAACAGAAACATTGTACTTATGTTGCAGGTGCCACAATAAACACGACAACCCGCAGTAGGTGGGACAACTCTTTACGAGAGAAAGGTAAAATAAACGAAACAAAAGTATGTATTTAGATAAAAAAAAACTCTCCAGGACTCACAAGAAACAAGAAATTTGAAACAACCCCCTGGAAATTTGTTCTCACAAACCAATGATCTGACTTGCGACAGGATCATGCATTTTAATTGATCCACTTATCCAATATATTGTGCTCTGACTTCTACTTGCTTCATGTCTCTGCCAATCCTGAAGATAGTCCCTCGATTCGGAGTCGCACACACACTGTGCGTCGCTCTTACTTTCATGTACCTACACCACTTCAGTCTGTTTGCACAGTTTTACACATGAGACCACATCCTCACCAAACACACCACACCCATCAGCACATTATAATCCAATTGTCAACGCAAATTGGAAAAGTCTAAATATTACCCATCTGTCTAACCGCCAGCTAATACCACAGCTTTACACTCTTAACCCAGCATGTCCTTGATGATAACAAAAACACATATCTCCAAACCAAATCCGCATAATTCAACAGCTACTGGTGAAAATTTGTGACAATAGGCTAAAACCAAGCAAAAAAAAACACTCACTCCTCACCCATTTGCATAAATAGAACAAAGTGTCCACACTCGTATCAAACAAGGATCTATATCCTCTAACTCTTGCATGCGGACATTAAAACACACCATTGTTGTATCGCATAAAGCCCAATCTATATACGAAGGATAACACGGGGATAATTTATTCCTTAACCCACTACTTTTGGTTTTATCTCTCTCTTTCTCTCTGTCAAATTTGAATTTCAAATGCGTGTGTCCGTCAAAGGACTCCTTGTATCATGCGGACATTGTGCTTAACATCTAATTCCATTAAAATGCCCATTCGGGGAACCAAACAAATAAGCAGAAATATATTTTTCACATCTCTTAAGGACACCCATCGCTATGCACATGTGTGTGCCACGTGGAACAAACAGTTTAACCGTTCTCATCAAAATAAAATAAACTTTCTCCTAGCACAAACGGAGCAATGAAAAATTAAATTATCAACAATTATGCAGCGCAAACTTTTCGACATAAAGGATAACTCTTTCGTCTCATGGAAAGGATTAAAATTCAAGAAAAAAAAAAAACCAAGATTAGAAGATAGCTATGAAGGAGAAAAAAGAAAATCTTCCTATTTAACATTCACATTATTATCCTCTAAAGATGGTTGTCGAAATCAGTTGGAAAGTTGTGTGCCTGGCGTGTGCGGGCAGATGAAAAGCAAGGGATGGTTTAATGAAAAGTTTCATTTATTGGACAAGGACGGTGGAGCAAGCAGAGAAAAGGAAAATCACTTCAAATGAGTTTATTGTTCGTGATTGGATGAAACTGCGATTGTTGCTATTCTGACTCGTGGAAAAATCAACAATTTCAACTGCACACAGACACACGTTCTCTCAATGCAAGCAGCGCTCAAAAGAAAAGCAATTACTTTATTTGACTACCTTAGACATAGGATTGGACACCAGTTCAGTTGAGATCAGACTGCGTGTCTGTGATTATGTTGAGTTGGATAAATCCTTTCTCATTTATGTAGGTAACCTACAAAACAAACAAAAACAATATACAAAACAAACCTACTGAGACCACCAACTTCGGCCGATTTCCCGTTACTTGCCTACAAGCTATATTTTTATGGGGTGGCAAATGCTAAAAAATATTACATAGAAATTCGTATTGACAAATAGCCAACACACTCGCACCTTGCATATGCCACTTCCGCTGTGGGCAAAGTTGTTGACAGCGTTCATAGAATTTTATCCGTTAAATTTGAAATTATTCGTTACGTGTGGATAATATTTTTTTTTTAGGAATAAGTGAACATTTGCTTAAAATATTAATAAAAAATAACAACGTAAATTGGTTGAAGGAAAATAAAAACATTTTGAGCAAATTTTTTTCAGTTATCTAAGAAAAATTAACACATGCAATCGAAGTTAAAGATATTCAAAAGCAGAAAAAACGCAACCATGTTTGTTCTAAGTTTCTAGTACATAGAACATCTCCATTAGATAGTTTTATTGATCAAAAAAAATTATTCGCCTTTTAACCATTTATAATAATTAAGCAATGGCATTCACTAATGAAAAAATGTGGTATTCCCGAACTCTAGCACATTTCCCCACGGTTGCCGAGGTTGGCAGCATTTATTTTTGTATTTTTTGTATGTTTTTGCATGTCACACGGATTCTAAATTGACAAAACACCGATGGGAAAACAAAATGGCGAATTTGAAAATAAATTAAGGGGGCCAGCGGCAAGAGGATTGTGAGTTGGGGGTCTCAGTATGATTTGTCTATGCTACAAAATTTTGAATAAGTTAATTGGGAAAGTGAATCTAAACTGCTGAAAAGCTACAATAGTTTATACCCACTGTGAATTTGCGCAAACCCAAAATGTTGAGTATTCATTCTTCGAAGGTAGTGTAGCGTTCTCCGCAGGTGTCAAGTTTTTCGTTCACTCATTGCGATAAACAATCCTACGCCACTGGCGTAGCCAGTGAACAAAGAGAAACGTATAAGAGATCATCATCTTTTAATCTCAAGGCAACTGAAATAGACGGAAATAGTCTTATGTTACCTTCCACATACGCCAGACAATTTAGACCTTTCCAGTACTGAGTCACAAACCCCTTCCAGAGAAATGATCATACAAACAAGTAAACAATAGCTGTGCTGATTAAATTTATTTACCCACTTAAAATTATACTGGTAAAGCTTAAGCTACTGCTTCTGCTTCTGTTACTACGGAATACGACAGAGTTTGGCGATTCCAACTTGTATATTGCGACAAATGGATATGGGCGCATCATAAAATGCTGAAACCATATATTTAATAATCGCCATCCTCATTACAAACCATAGTCAACATGTTGTAATACACCTACCCTTGTTTTTGATGCAGTTGTTGGTCCTCAGCCGGCGCCTACAATTATCATTGCCGGTATTCTTTCCGCATACTTCGACTGCCTTTTCTCTTGGATCACATGTAATGGTGCAGGCCTTCGATTGCGGTGCCAGCACAAAGCTGTAAGGCGTTACCAACTATTTAAATATCAATTCCAAAACAGGCTTTAGACTTTCTTGCCAATAGCTGCAAATGCGATAGCAAACTTCAGTTTGAGTCTAGATGAGTTGTCCTGCGACTGATGAGTGGTTCTGGCATCTCTTTATTCTACCACTGCAGTGGATCATAGTTTGACTGTGTGACTTTCTACTATTTGCTAAGTAGGAATTGCGACGGCTTGGCATAGGAACTTTTTTTGAGCGATAATCCATCAGAGGACCTATTAAAGGGAAGTTATTTGAATTTTCTTATCAGCTTTGTGATGTAGTCGTCTACAACCGGCAGCGAATATTCTATAAAAATACAGGCTTGTTATTATTACAAGCTATAAAATTCTATTGAACTATAAAAGACCAAGGGGTTCCAAATGAAACACCGTTCCGATATAATATTTAAATTGTACTTTCAGTCTAAGTTAATCAATGGAATTTATAAGAATTTAAGCGAAGTTAATTACATGAAAGGAAAAGAAGAACTGACTTACAAAGGAATATTAGAATGCAAGTAAACTAAAAGCTTTTAAGAAATGCCTATGTACTACATGGCTACTAATACAGTGATATTTCATATATGAATTCTAATTGTGTTTAATTGCTTCCGCTTTAATTTTCAACACATGCGGTTAATGTGAATGGTTCAGTGCGCAACAATTGTTTATCAATAAGAGGTAGATATAAAAAAATAATAATGCTAAAATTGCGATTGGCCCCTAATGTCAGTTCTGTTTTGACATTTGTGTAGTAAACACATGCGAAATACACGTTAATAAACAATGTTACGCTACACTGCTCCAGAACGCGGAATATTGGTGACTATTTATTTGAGCAATAATCGGTCGGTGACTTTGGCACAACGTGAATTTCGTCGCAGATTTCCTAGCCGTCCCTCGCCTACTGGTGAAACACTGCGACGTTTAGCCGCTCGCCTCGAAGAGACTGGCACAACACGACACGTTGCCAAGAGTGGCGGGCCCCGGAGCGCCCGTTGTGCCGAGAATATCGCCTCTGTTGACGCGGCCATTTTTTTTTTCGAGAACGCCGCTGGTCAAACGACAACAGTGAACGGTGCGCGCTATAGGGCCATGTTTACCGATTTT
Source organism: Cheilosia vulpina (assembly GCA_916610125.1). Taxonomy (NCBI): domain Eukaryota; kingdom Metazoa; phylum Arthropoda; class Insecta; order Diptera; family Syrphidae; genus Cheilosia; species Cheilosia vulpina. The sequence continues at coordinate 65,741,775 of OU744277.1, forward strand.
TTTCTACCGCAATTGGACGATTTAGGACTGGAGGACATGTGGTTCCAAAAGGACGGAGCTACGGCACACACTGCGCGAGCCACAACCGATATTCTGAAAGCGGCGTTCCCGGGTCGTTTTTGGCGTTTTGCACTAGCCCGCAAGATCGCCTGATTTGACCGCTCCAGACTTCTTTTTGTGGGGCTTTTTGAAGTCGCGGGTTTATGTCAACAAGCCTCAGACTCTTGCAGCTCTTAAAGACAATATCCGTCAAGAATGTGAGGACCTATCGCCGGAAGTTTTGGCCAAAGTGATGGAAAATGACATAAAAAGGGCTCAAATGACAATCAACTGTGGCGGCGGCCATTTACATGACATCATATTCTCGACTTGATGTAAAAAAAATTAAAAGACCAAATAAAAATAATCCACAAGAAGAATCAAAGTTTTTCATTTTTTTTTTTTTAATTACAGCCAAAAAACATCGGAAGGTTATTTTTGCGCCACCTTGTATAACGAAGGAAAAACAGGGATATCGCCTCAGGTAGACAGTTATTTGGAAAGAGGAACGACACCGCTCTTACTCAAGTCAACAGACAAGCAATTGCGGAGAAAAAAAGAATAGACGATTACCAAAGTGATTGTGGTCCACGGTGGTTGTTTGCGATTGCCACGTAGAATGAAATAGTGCAGGGGTGGGCTAGCTCCAAAAAGGAACATAAACAACTTCCGTTCTCCTCAATGACCACTTTTTTTTTCTCTTTTACAAATCTGACAGGGTAAAACGCGCGCCTATATAGAATATTTGTGGAACATAAAATCAGTATGGAATTTTGTAATGCTTACTCCTCTGCTGTTGCTGAGTTTCAGCTGGAAGATTCCAAATAAAAAGAAGTGAAATAAAATATTCTTGCCAGATTGTGTCATCCTATAACCTCGCAGATAGTCACCAGCATAAGCATTGGTGTAAGCCGAACTAAAGCTGTAGTAATGTTGAAAGTTAACATTCAAATTCTTCTCTTCCTTCAATCCGTCCAGATCTACTCTTTTCAAACAACAATGTACCATTAGGACTGAATGTTACAGGGCATTCAGGTTTTCAGGTCAGTGAATCTGTTTAACTGCGGTAGGCCTGCTAGCATTAAGCCTTCCTAGCTTGTCAGATGGGTGGGATCTTGCTGCAGGGACAGTATTACGTTTTTCTTTCAAGCCTTATCCCTGGTTTTATTCGACGGGAAATATTGTTACCTTAAAAAAGTTGCACCCGAATTAGTTCGATATTTTTTTCGACGCGCTTTTTGTTGGAGAGCACAGGTGTTGAGAATAAACCCTCCCCTATCATTTGGCAAAAGAAACTAATCTTCTGCCAGAATAACCCTTTGTCACTACATATACTTAAATTTGCAGTAATCCCTTCTGCTATCTGTAGCATATGTCCGCAGCATACATTGCTGCTACGGCGACCATATGACCACTGCTATTTTTTTTTTTTTTTTTGAAGGAAGCGAAACGATGACATCACACTATTATTGATAAGTGTTATACATAGCACACTCCATTCCATTCACCTCCAATGCTCCCTTTCTAACATTTTTCTTCCGGCTGCTCAGGGTTGGGTCGTGGGGAGAGGTGACGGTGGAAATGAATGAGGAGAATCCGATAAAGAGAGGATTGAACCATTGCTACACTCTAGATCAACTGGGGGAGGGGATCGCTTTAAGGAACAGCTACTTGATGACGAGTACAATTTGTACACATTACCAGAGCTGGTTCAGATTGGTATTTGGGCGCGGGTAGTACAGTTTTGCATGATAGGTCTTATCTCATACTGCAACTAAAAGTGCTGAAGGAGTAGATGGGGACGACGTTGATGGTGAAGATGACCGACGAAGGAGGGGGGGGGGGGAATTTAGCAGAACATGACTACTCTCATGCTGCTCACAACAGGTGTCGTATACATGTGATAATGCATAAAATTACCAGAAATCAAAACTCAGGAATTTGTTATGATACACATACGTAACCGAATGAAATTTCAATTTATTTATGAAATGATGTTTGCATGAATGAATGCATGTGTGTATATATATATATATACCTACTATAATATATAGTTATTCGAGTTTTTTTTTTTTTTTTTTATTATGCCTTACTGAATGTATTTTGAATAAGAAAAAAATGTGAATGACTGAAACTATGTATGTATGTATGAATGGTATGAATGAAATAGATGACAAATGTTATGATTTATATAGTTTTAATTAAGAATTGTTTAGAAAGTATGGCAAAGAATTTTTAAATCTGACTAGAAAGTTATGGCAATGTTATAGTGGTGATATTAAGTTAATTTTGTGCATTACCTGTGATTTCGGCTCGATGATCTTCGTGACATGTCAGGAAACATCTTGAGGCAGGAATGATGATGCTGTTATTTAATCATGATTAAACCACTATAGCACTGAGTTTATACCCTTTCTCTTTTTCCTTTTTTTTTTTTTTATATGATATTAAAGACTAATTTTACGCATTAACAAAATTAGGCAAATAGGTAATTCATAGGGAACAAATTATAGGTTAAATAGAAATATATATATATGTAAGAATGTAGGTAGCAAATTATTTAAACTTTTCAGATATTTTACGAATTTTTAATTAGTATTTTAGGTTTAGATTATATATAGCAACTAGGTATTAAGGCAATTCACTTTTTTTTTATAGATTAGGCATATATGTATATCACTTCTTTGCACACGTGCAACACTCCGGAACAAAACGCGATTTCCTGGCTTCTAGTATACGGGTCTGAATCGATGTAATGCAGGTGACAACGAGGATCTGACTAACAGGGTTGGTGAGTTTTGCGGTTATGCGAGCAATTGTGCAATTGCATGACCTTGGTGCTGTAATGTCCGATCTGTGGGAGCTTTGGCGGATTTCCCCACGCGTTGAATAGATTCGCTGGATTTTGGGTGAGATTTGGCGATTTGGTGTGGCGAAGTATTGTGTGCAGCCTGATATACTTGGTAAAATCAGCTTTCGCAACAAAAGGTGGACTCCGCTATAGTCACCACGTGGACGGACCCATGATAATCTCTCCAACCAGGCTAAGCAACACGTTCTGCAAATGATTTTGCGACCGACGACCCCAAGAATCTGTCGAAATGCATTATTATGCAATTGGTGTCAATTATAAAGAACAATTTCATTCCTTTATATGGAAACCCTTACCCTTAGTGACTGCTTTATGTTCCTTATAGAAGTTTGAATCTATTTGGTACTATTTATATTTGAAATAGTATATGGGTATACCATTAAAATAACTTTAAACTTAAATTTAGTACTTAGCACTCTTATTTTAAGAAAATAAAAAAAACGTAAGTATCAAAGCTATCAATACTCTGCGACCATTATAGTTCGGAGGTCTTTGAACGAAAGAAAGCTTATAGCCGGAAATCTTTTCTGCTAGACCTTTTTCGAAGTTAGAGATTTTCGAAGTTAAGATTGCTATAGTGCCATCTGGTCGCGAGTATTGAGCATGACCTTAAATTATAGATTAGGCTTATAACACAAGGCTGACCAGAGACTACAAATACATAGATGTTACAAAGCAAGCAGAACGAATGCACCGTCAGTCGTTATGTTTGAAAAAAAAAAAAAAAAAAAAAAATATCCGATTGTATGTGAGGGAAGCTATATAGGACAACGTGGGGCAGACTCACACCCTGAAGTCTCATGCTCTACCGACTGAGGAACCGGGCAGACTTACGGAATAATGTCCTTTGCATGAGCTCTGCAAATGTATTTCCCATGTAGGTCCTCTAAATCATATAAACAGTTTCCAATTCGGCGTTTGATGCGGCATTTCCTAAACTTAGGTGCAAGCTTGGCACTGTATACATTAGGTGCGCTACTCTTGACAAAATTCCGCCTATAAACTATCTGTCCGATAGTAAAGTTTACCGGCCTCGATCGTAAATTATAAGCTTTGGCATGTTTTGCCTGTGCCAGTTTTAAACATTGATATGCTTCTTCCCTAATTTTGATTAGCCTATCATGTCTCTCACCGATCTCAGGAGATTCACCGGACACGGATTCAAACTCTCTCAATAGCGCGTATGTGTTTCCATGTGTGACCATGTGAAAGCCAAACAGTAGATAAAATGGACTAAATCCTGTGGACTCATGTACCACATTCCTTAACGCACAGGATATTGATCCTAGATGAGCATCCCACTCGCGGTGATCCTTCTCTATATATAACCGAACAGCTGTGAAAATGGTTTTGTTTGATCTCTCTGCAGCGTTTGCTTGTGGCGAATATATACCAGTACATACGTGCCTGATACCATGCTGAGATAGAAAACTCTTGAATTCATGCGAAACAAACTGAGAACCATTATCAGAGATAATCTTCTCTGGAATTCCAAATAAGTCGAACACATTCTCTACTAGCGTTTGCATTGCAAGTTTGGAGGTTGCACTTCGAAGCGGCTTTACAACTAGGTACTTGGAAAAGTTGTCGAGAACAACAAACGCCTGTGTGTTACCTTTCTTAGACCTTGGGAATGGACCCACAAAATCTATGTGCAATTCTTGCCATGGGCGCAAAGGTAGCTCTCGTGGAATCATTGGTGGCCTCAAGATCATATTTGGTATCTTGGAAATTTTGCACTTCTCGCAAGAACTGACATAGTTCGTAACATCCACTACCATCCTTGGCCAATAGTACAATCGTTTCAATTTCTCCAAAAGTTTATTGACCCCTGGATGTGCACAATTTGGTGGTTCATGCTCGCTTTTCATTACTTCCTGACGGAACACCTTTGGTAGCCATAAACGCCAACAATCAGATTCGCCTGAAACCGAAAAGTCACGAAATCTAACGCGTTTAAAAATTTTGTTTTTGTGGATTTTCAAATCGGGATATCGATCCGCTGTCTTTTCGATAGATTTTATAAGATTTTGATACTCTACATCCGCAGAAAAATCTGACTCTAAATAACCTGCTTCCCTTCCGACAATCTCCTCCAACATACCCCGCGATAATGCGTCAGCTACGATGTTGTCCTTGCCTCTTCGGTGCACTATCTCAAAATCAAATGGCTGCAATTTAAGTGACCATCTGGCCAATCTACCGTTGAGATCTTTTTGAGACATCAGCCATTTTAAACTGGCATGATCAGTGACAATGACAAACCGAGTACCTTCTATGTACGGTCGAAACTTTTGAACACTAAGCACAGCAGCTAAACACTCCAGTTCGGTAATGCTGTAGTTGCTCTGAGCAGTATTCAGCTTCTTCGACATAAAAGCTACTGGCCGATCAGTCCCACTTTCATCCAACTGAATCAAAGCACCTCCAACGCCTGCCGTAGATGCATCGCAATGTATCTGGAATGGTTTATCAAAGTCTGGTGCAGCCAAAATTGGAGCTGTCGTAAGCATCGTTTTTAAACTTTCGAAAGACAACACAGCTTCTTTCGACCAATCCTTCTGAAAAGCGTTTTTGCCAGTGAGTGAGGTAAGCGGTGCCGCAACAGCAGCAAAGTTTGGTACCATTCGCATATACCACTGGCACATACCAAGGTAACGTCTCAATTGCTTGATGGTCTTTGGTTGCGGAAATTCTGCTATGGCTGATACCTTTTTGGGATCGGGTTTTAACCCGTCTACTCCAACTATATACCCCAGGTAACGTATCTCACGTTGGCAAAATTTGCTTTTTTCCAGATTGATGGTTAGGTTGGCTTGTTTTAAACAGGAACCTACTTTTCTCAAAAGCTCTGTGTGCTCGTCAAAAGTTTCGGAAATTATCAAAAGATCATCTACATAAGTGAAAACATCCTGATGCAGTTCGTAGGGTATCACATGATCGATCAATTTGCACATTGACTGTGTGGCGTTTTTCAATCCAAATGGCATTACTTTGAACTGAAATAACCCACGACCCGGCACAGGGAAAGCTGTTTTCTCTTTTGCAGATGAACTCAACGGAATTTGCCAAAAACTGTCTTTCAAATCCAACGCTGTAATGAATTTGGCCTTCTTCAACCTTGCTAGAATTCCATCTATAATAGGGAGAGGATAAGCATCCTTAACGGTGAGCTCATTCACCTTCCTAGCATCCAAGCAAAGCCTTGTTTTTCCGTTTGGCTTCTTCACAATAACTACTGGTGAGGACCAACTGCTCTGGCTTTTTTCGATAACATCGAGCTCAAGCATTCTATCGATTTCGGCATAAAGTAATTTTTGCATGGCTGGTGAAATTGCAAAATAGCGCTGTTTAATGGGTTTAACATCCCCCACATTTATCTCATGCTCTACTATAGATGTTCGTCCCAAGCCAAGTTTTTCAAATGATGGGATTGTAGCAATGCATTCAGCAAGTATCTTTTGTTGATCCTCAGACAAAGAATGCGAATTTGCATCCGGATTACGGGTGGATATTTCTTCCAAAAAAGTGGGGTGTAAACCAAATGCAAACCAAAAGTCAATGCCTAAGGTTACCAGTCTCTTAAGCGAAGGTGAAATGAAAAACTTTATGGTTTTCGAAGTGTTGTTAAAAATTACAGGTATATAAACATATCCGATCACGCTATGGGCTGATCCGTCAGCTGTACAAAGATCTGATTTTAATGACAGGTAAGGAATGTCAAGCTCTTTCAGAAGTTCCATGGCTCCATCTCCTAAAACTGAAATAGTGGCTCCGCTATCTAATAAGCCCATTACGGACTTGTTTTTGAGCTGTATATTTGCAAAAGGACGACCACTAATATCTGATAAGAGTCTGGCATGTTTGACCTGTCTGATATTATGTTTACGTGCTTTGAAGTACGTTATTGTTCGGTTTGGGTGGTGCAATCTCTGTTTGAGGTCGGTCTGTGTAGAAGACGAGCATTGTTTTGGGGAAATGATTGGCTTGCATTCGGATGTCGCACTCCCCTTTCTCTGCGAACATCCGACTTGCAGTTTAAATTGTTACACCGGAAGCAGTTTGGTTTGGTGACGTTCTTAGCTCCACATGAGTAACAAAATAAATTTCGTTGATCTTTCGGACAATCAATGAAACTATGCCCTATATCTTCACAATTCCAACATATGATGAAGTTACTTTCTTCAACTTCAAAAGTATTTTGATCAGTTTGATTGACCGAAAAAGAAGTTGATTGTTCAGTTGAGAACGTTCGATCATCAGAGTTCGGAACATGTATAAACTCGTTCACGTGCCTTCTTCTCGTGAATACTTGGTCGTCGAGAGTTTCACCTATATCAATTAAACCCTTCTCAATTAGCATACACTTTTCCTTCAGATCGCTAACAGACACAATGTGCTCGAGTATAAGTCTTTTGCGCAAAGCAGGATGCATATTTGACTTTAGTATACTGATTTTTTCTGCTTCTGAATACGAAACTCGAAGCATCGAATCAAGTGTTTCAATTGCCAGCTTAAATTCCGCGAATGACTCTCTATGTTTCTGTTTCCTATTCTCAATCTGTCGTCTGATTTCCTGATCTGTGGTGTAGGTTTGAAACTCACTGATGATTGCCCTTCGAAAATGTTGCCACTTCGGTGTCCTATTTCTCTGGATATATATCCAGAACCAGTTGTTGGCATTTCCTGACAATAGTAAATGCATAGACAAACAAAGCTGATCTAACGGGATTCCTTCCCCTCTAGCTAAAATTTCAACTCGCATTACAAACTGCTCAATAGTAAGGACACTATGAGAACCCTCATACCGAAGCTTCCAATTGCTTACGTTGCGTAATCTACCCGAAACATCGCCTGAAAATTCATTAGCATATTGGAAAGGTTCGGTCCTAGCTACTAACTGATCCTGATCGAAAGAATTCTGGTCCTGAAAATTTACATAATGAGAAGCTGGCTTCTTATATGCATTTTCCCGTTGTTGCGCTTGAATTGGTGGTACTGCTTTCGGCAAAGCATAACTCATGTCATTCATTGTGAAGCCCTGATTATGCAATATTTGCCTTGCAACAAAGTTACCACTTGTTTTATCATGTGGTCTTAGATGATCGGGTTTAGAATGCCGAACACCCGAAGTACGTTTTGGAACGGTACCAGAATTTTGGTTTTCGATGCTTTGTCCAACACTACTTGAAGATGGATGCAGTAAAGAAACAGAACGGTTATTGATCTTTCCTACTTGCACAGAAGTAGCAACTTGAGACGTTACTGGAATCACCTGTTGTGGTTGGACTAGTTGCTGTTCTACGTTGTCCAATAGCTCCACGAAATGCAACGGTGAACTTGGACCTGCTCCATTATCAACGCTCAACATATTGTCGATCAAATGTCTCAATTTGGCTTTTAGATTTTCAATCGAGAGTTTGAAGTTTGGTTCTCTGCTCGCCAAAATCTCAAGCCTGTTCGTAAGATGAATTGCTTTGGAAACAGCTTGTTTTTCGACCTCCTGATTCGCAGATTTAAAGCACTCAGTTACTAACGATTCTAGATGATCGAACTTTGCTTGACACGCTTCCATTTCAAGATTTGGACTGTTTATAGCAACGGGCTTGAAAGTTCGAATGCCTTTGTGTTCCTCGTCAGCAATTTTCTTAAGCTCTGTAGCCATCTGCCTAACCGTACCTGTCAGTGGAAGCCCTCGCAACTGATACTCAAACCTAATCTCATCTGGATCTAGACACGCAAAATCCAGACACTTCATTTTAATAAAATGAACTTTAAAATGTCACTAATGTATAACAAAAGATTCAGAAAACAAAAAAATATAAATATATACAAAAAAAAAATTGTTTGTTATCAAACAAGAAACCAAAAAAAAGAATTTCTCAAATATAATTATAATATCGGTCATCTCCATCACCTTCCATCATCGTATCAACTCCTCCTTAAAAACTGTACATACTGAAATCCAACTAACTGCACCACACCAGAAAACTTCGTTTGAACTGCATTCTTGGAGAAAAAAAATATGAAAAGAATTACGAACCATATAACCCTATTCATAAAAATCTTATTTCCACATAGACGAGTGATAGGAATGTTAAGGAACTAACACTTCTTCCACATTTCTAACTATCACCTGATGCACAAGTAAGGATAGCAAACAAATAAATTTTATTTCATTGCATTCTAACTCACTAGGCTGTGCTTAACACAAAACACTTTCCACTGATTTTACCGGACAAACTTGAAGCTAACTGATGCATGCATATGCTCCGGTCAGATCACGATGTGAATGATTCGCTAAATTGTATAAGCAGAATTAATATAAAGTTGTATGCTCCACATAATAATTTTAATTTTTGGTTTTGGGCTGGAATAGCCCCTAATTTGGGCGCCATAATAACTGTAGCATATGTCCGCAGCATACATTGCTGCTACGGCGACCATATGACCACTGCTATTTTTTTTTTTTTTTTTGAAGGAAGCGAAACGATGACATCACACTATTATTGATAAGTGTTATACATAGCACACTCCATTCCATTCACCTCCAATGCTCCCTTTCTAACATTTTTCTTCCGGCTGCTCAGGGTTGGGTCGTGGGGAGAGGTGACGGTGGAAATGAATGAGGAGAATCCGATAAAGAGAGGATTGAACCATTGCTACACTCTAGATCAACTGGGGGAGGGGATCGCTTTAAGGAACAGCTACTTGATGACGAGTACAATTTGTACACATTACCAGAGCTGGTTCAGATTGGTATTTGGGCGCGGGTAGTACAGTTTTGCATGATAGGTCTTATCTCATACTGCAACTAAAAGTGCTGAAGGAGTAGATGGGGACGACGTTGATGGTGAAGATGACCGACGAAGGAGGGGGGGGGGGGGAATTTAGCAGAACATGACTACTCTCATGCTGCTCACAACAGGTGTCGTATACATGTGATAATGCATAAAATTACCAGAAATCAAAACTCAGGAATTTGTTATGATACACATACGTAACCGAATGAAATTTCAATTTATTTATGAAATGATGTTTGCATGAATGAATGCATGTGTGTATATATATATATATACCTACTATAATATATAGTTATTCGAGTTTTTTTTTTTTTTTTTTATTATGCCTTACTGAATGTATTTTGAATAAGAAAAAAATGTGAATGACTGAAACTATGTATGTATGTATGAATGGTATGAATGAAATAGATGACAAATGTTATGATTTATATAGTTTTAATTAAGAATTGTTTAGAAAGTATGGCAAAGAATTTTTAAATCTGACTAGAAAGTTATGGCAATGTTATAGTGGTGATATTAAGTTAATTTTGTGCATTACCTGTGATTTCGGCTCGATGATCTTCGTGACATGTCAGGAAACATCTTGAGGCAGGAATGATGATGCTGTTATTTAATCATGATTAAACCACTATAGCACTGAGTTTATACCCTTTCTCTTTTTCCTTTTTTTTTTTTTTATATGATATTAAAGACTAATTTTACGCATTAACAAAATTAGGCAAATAGGTAATTCATAGGGAACAAATTATAGGTTAAATAGAAATATATATATATGTAAGAATGTAGGTAGCAAATTATTTAAACTTTTCAGATATTTTACGAATTTTTAATTAGTATTTTAGGTTTAGATTATATATAGCAACTAGGTATTAAGGCAATTCACTTTTTTTTTATAGATTAGGCATATATGTATATCACTTCTTTGCACACGTGCAACACTCCGGAACAAAACGCGATTTCCTGGCTTCTAGTATACGGGTCTGAATCGATGTAATGCAGGTGACAACGAGGATCTGACTAACAGGGTTGGTGAGTTTTGCGGTTATGCGAGCAATTGTGCAATTGCATGACCTTGGTGCTGTAATGTCCGATCTGTGGGAGCTTTGGCGGATTTCCCCACGCGTTGAATAGATTCGCTGGATTTTGGGTGAGATTTGGCGATTTGGTGTGGCGAAGTATTGTGTGCAGCCTGATATACTTGGTAAAATCAGCTTTCGCAACAAAAGGTGGACTCCGCTATAGTCACCACGTGGACGGACCCATGATAATCTCTCCAACCAGGCTAAGCAACACGTTCTGCAAATGATTTTGCGACCGACGACCCCAAGAATCTGTCGAAATGCATTATTATGCAATTGGTGTCAATTATAAAGAACAATTTCATTCCTTTATATGGAAACCCTTACCCTTAGTGACTGCTTTATGTTCCTTATAGAAGTTTGAATCTATTTGGTACTATTTATATTTGAAATAGTATATGGGTATACCATTAAAATAACTTTAAACTTAAATTTAGTACTTAGCACTCTTATTTTAAGAAAATAAAAAAAACGTAAGTATCAAAGCTATCAATACTCTGCGACCATTATAGTTCGGAGGTCTTTGAACGAAAGAAAGCTTATAGCCGGAAATCTTTTCTGCTAGACCTTTTTCGAAGTTAGAGATTTTCGAAGTTAAGATTGCTATAGTGCCATCTGGTCGCGAGTATTGAGCATGACCTTAAATTATAGATTAGGCTTATAACACAAGGCTGACCAGAGACTACAAATACATAGATGTTACATATCCCATATCAATGACCTTCTGTATAGAGGTTTTGGTTCATCTGTAGGAAGTCTAAACAAAATAAATATAAAAAAGGACGATTTTATCGTAATAGTTTAGAGCTTTAGCCTATTCCTAATCATCGTTTTGATAATTTTGTCAACTCCTTATATGATCTAAGGTAGGGTTTCCATAAAGCAAATTAAAAAAAGAGAACATTTTCAATTCACCTCGATCCAATCCATGGCCAACCTACCTCCGCTTCCTCCAAACTCACAATTAAAAAATTTCAAGCAACATTTCTTAAATAAATTATTGATTTATTAACACAGTCAGTTTCTGTTATAAATGTACACTTGTCACTAAAAAAATAAATATATTAGGTACTTCAGTTCATTTTTCGGAATCTTATATATAATTTTAAGGAACATCAATTAATAAAACACAAAGGAAAATTAAAAATTATCACTCTTCCTCGTCTGATGTGTCATATTTAACAGAACTTCGTATCTGCGATAAAAATTTCTTTTCATTTAAAAATGTATTATGAAACTGTTGACAGCTTAAATCTTTTAGATTATAAGCTACTAGCAAAATTGATTTAATGCTTCCAACTTTTAAACGGTTCCTTTCCTTGGTCCAATGAGAACCCATCATAGAAAAAATTCTCTCAACGTTAACATTTTGTCCCGGTATACAGAAGTAAAATTGACAAATTTTCAATATTTCTGAATAAAATTCATCATTATTTGAAGAACGAAAAAAATGAGTCCATTTTTCAACACAACTTTTTTTCTTAAAATCTTCAGATTGTAGCTCACCCTCTAAAAAGTTTTTAAGGTTGCAAATTTGGCCGAAAAGTTTAGCATCGTCTATTGAAACATTTTTTGAAATTAAATATTGGCAGCAATTTTCTACATCTGTCCATACTGTTTTTTCTTCCAATTGCATCCAATGAAAACATTGGAATTCTTTAAATTGATCTGTCCATTTTTCAATATATTCGAAACATTTCTTATAACAAATGAAACATTCTTTCTTGAAGCATTCTACTTCACTTTCAAAACCGTTTTTAGTTAAAGTGTTAAGAATAGATTTAGTACTCAGAGGCAGAAAAGACTGATCATATCTATTTTTTAAATTTATTTGTAGGGAATCTAAAATCGTTGAAATTTCTAAAAGTGAATTTTTTTCTTTTTCCATCTCTTTAGCTTTTTCAGTAAACAAAAAAGAAAGAGAATGCACAAAATATAAAAACGCTTCAGATAAATTTGATTCAAAAAACCTTTTCAAAAGAGCGGGACAATTTTCATTAGATAAAAAATATGATTTTAAAGCCGGATATACTTGCAAGATCCTATTAATAGCGGGAAATAAAGATAACAATCTAGTGGTACAATGCCGAAGCAAATCCTTGTATTCAACTTCAAGCGAAGCACAAAATTCTTTCAAGTTTTCTGCTCTTATTGTGTATATCGCGAAATAATTATATATTTTGATAACAGTTATTTCAATGTCAATTGAAAATGTGTCGAAGCCATGTTTAGCTGCATTTGATATTATGTGAACAGGACAACCGATGCCAATTAAATCTCTCTGCATTCCAGCCTTAAGTCTAGAAAATACGTTTTTCACTCCTGCTCTCTTTAAGCCCCCAAAATTTGTATTGCAATTATCCGCACTGAATGCAATACACTTTTTATCTATATCTAACTTTTTTAAGGAATCCAAGATAAAATTTGAAATTGTCTCTGAGTTTTCATTTGACAATTTATCCAAATGAATTAGTTTGGTTTCAATGCCGGTTTTTTTGTTGAAATATTGCACCAATACAGGAAAAATTTTTATGTTGCCATGATTGTTTCCATCTGTTGACACTGACAAGAATGGCGTTTCGGCGATAGCATGGAAAACACTTTCCATGCAAAATGGGGCTATCACATGTTTTTGTATTGCTCTGGTTTTTGTGTGAGCTGATGAAATGCGTTTGGCTACATCGGAATCATTAAACAATTCTTTGAATAATTTACTGGAACAATCTGTTGACAGGAAACTGTAATGATGCTTGAGAGCATGAAAAGCTAATGTTGCCTCGGCAGCAGCAACTTTGTCATCGAGTTTGGTATTTCTTGGAACAAATAATGAAGGAACTTTTGTGGACATTTCACCTGCTTGCACTGCACTTTTATGTTTTTTTGATGATAAATGTTGTTCCAAATCATAACGCCCTTTGTTGGCTACGGAAACTTTCGTTTTGCAAATAGTGCAAAATGCTTCATGTTTTTGGTAGTTTTCTTTTGCCGTGAATTGTTTGAAGTTCTTTTGAAGCTCTTGGTTAAATATACACTTTCGTTTGCTCATCACCTGTTAATTTAATTGCATTTGATTTGAAAAGCTACTTCAATTATATTTTTCACAAATAAACTTACGAATTAATTGTTTTGACAGAGGACAAGAACGATACACCACCGCCGCGGCTGCCACATACCAGAGAACAGACAAACAAAAACAAAACAAGTAGATACATACATATGTGTGGTAGTCTGGTAGTGGTTAGACGTTAGAGTAGAGCAAGCGTAATCGGGAAAGTCCCGTCTTTCTGTTATTTTCGTCAAGTAGTAAATACCTCGTTTATATGCAATAGTTGAGTTGAGTTGAGTTGGAATTACATCTTGTGTGGAAAAGGTCGAACTGTCAAAAGTGTTGCCGTATGGAATTCAATTTGAACTCTTGTTCATTTTATGTTTTGGAAATATAGAAAAAGAGACTAAATAGAGGACATAAAACAAAAAGAGGACAAAAAAAGAATTTTTGGAAAAAAGAGAGTGCAAAATAGATCTGAGTTCAGAAAGAGAACATGTTCTCTTTTAAAGAGATGTTCTGGAAACCCTAATCTAAGGAGAACGCTAGAGAAACGCCATCAGAAGTTCTCTTTCTGTAAAGTTTGAGAGCTACAAAAAATATCTATACACCCAGAGAAAAAACAACGTAAAATCAAAGAAAACCACTTTGATTTAAATATTTTTCGGAATGAGTAGCATCGACCACGACAATTTTTAAATCAAAGTGGCATAACATTAATTCATGGAGTGGGGTTTCCCTACTCTAAATGCATATATTTTTAATTTGATCTAACCACGTATGCACCTTGATTTGAATCAAGCTTAAATGTAAAAGTGAATACGTTTCACTTTGAATCTACGTTGACTTAATTTAAAATTACACTGCGTATTTAAATCAAATATGTTTTAACGTGAAAAGGAATATTCTTTATTAACGTTTGTTCAACGTAAAATCAAATAGAACATATTAAATTTTAGTTTGCATTTTTTCCCTGAGTGTAGAAAGCTCAATTGATGGCGCGCACAATTATTCGAATTGAAAACATTGACAAACTTGGTGTGCAGCACTTGATTCAGCCAGTTGGAGATCGAGCTGTTCTGGACACCCTTTAGCTATCTTTTGATGGTTGCCGTTTCGACAACAACGATCACTGTCATAGAGAAAGATTTTAATCAGCCCGGAACTGCGCAACCCTGAAAATTGGCTTAACAAGAAGATGTTTAAATCGTAGGGCTTAATAGGTTTCTACAACACTTTTATAGATCTGGGTGGTTCTGAAAAGAAATCTTTAAGAAGACTGTTAACAATTTCTTCATGAATTGATGTGATGAAATGGGATCCAATGGTCTAGAGGTATCTACGTACCATAGTCAGTCATGGAGTAGGTATGTACCAAAAATTATGCAGCGCAAAAGTGGGTTGTTTCGACAGTTTATACATTCTTCAAAGTCCTTACAACAGTGTATCGAACACCAGCCTCATGCGTGAATGTAGTTGTGACAAGCAACAGAGGTTCGTGTTCGATGGTTTGATTTTCGTCTTCAGAGTCTGGTGAAAGAACTCGGACGTGAACAACGTCTGGTGAAAGAAAGTCAATAAAGTTTAATAAGTGTGTTTTTTTTTGCTAATCTCATCCACTCTAAAACAACAGTCTTTCATTTCTAAATACAATATTTAAGTTTGGAACTGAGCTACGATACAAACAGTAACACTGATATGGACCTTCCCTACCGAAAATTGACAACAGAGACCTCACCGTCTGGCCATCTCTCTTTCAATCATTGAGCTTCAGTCACAACTTCCTATGGCGCCAGCTAAACAGAACACAACATTGTCCCTGCAAAACAGTTTGAAGGATACAGCAAGATACATTTTAATTAAAAAAAAATTACCGTCCAATTGCAATGTGAGATCACATTTCCTTTTAGGCATGTTCAAGTTAATTGGATTTTTCTTCCATGCAAACAATAAAAAAAAAAAAATGACTCAACTATAAGCTAACCATCCACGTATGTAAGTGTCCTCTTTTTGGCAGCAACAAAATAAAATTAACAACAAAAAGTCAACACCAACTTGCTAGCGATTTTCCACTTGGAGCACCGGCCGCTAACGTGTAAGGATAACATGTCCCGGGGGTGCAATTAAAATTGAACATCGCACGCGAGTGCCGGGTTTTGTTTGTCGCAGGACATACGGGCCATTAATTTACAACCACCCCACCCATGACGACTGTCACTGTCGAACAGAACACCAACCGCACAGTAACATTCCGAACCGATATGGCATGCCAGCGACCAAGGCGCATCATAACAACAATGTTACGAATTAATTAAGGCTGACGGCACGGCCCATGGAGTGCGCGTCAGAGCAAGAAGGATAGAAGCCTTGCTCGCTAAGTATAAGTGACCCACAACCGGTGCCAGGTGACCGCATAAAAGGATGCGTTATGCAAGAGCTTAATTGGTACACATGGAAAAAAGAATAATTCAGGGAGCGAGATTCTGCCTGCAGATTCATTAAGTTAATCGGATTTTTGGCTTTTCGACGGTTGTATCGTTCGCTTACTGTGTTCCGGTTGAAAGATGTCTCAGCCAGAGGATAAAGGCAGTGTGAGTAATGGTGATGTGCGCACTCGTTCAGACGATTTGCACGACTGAGAATAATTGTTTTGCTGTAGGTATTGAGAAGGATTACTACTCGCATCAACGGAACGTGTACTGCTAGCAACTGGCCATTACGTGAATTAGCCAAGGGAAATAAATCTCTTTGATACAGTTATGCGATGAGGTAAATTTAAGATACCTATGTACTCCATATTAGTAAACGTTTTTGTCGCAGTTACATCGGGCTAAGAAGGCAACTAACAACATCGCTCTATCAAGGAAGTGAGAGAATAAATGAATAGAGACATTGAAGGCCAGTGTTTGTATAATTTTTGCTCATTGTCCTCTTTAAGACCTAGTCAAAATTCCCACAAATTTCCCGCTTGATAAATTAAAAAAAAAAAAACTTAATTTTCAATAATTTTATTAACAAAAAATAAAAAGAGGCAAACAAATATTCTATATTTCAGTCATTTCGTTAGGTCACATTTTCACAAGTAATAAAAAAAAACAACATATAATTCAGTATAATATCACATTGTTTGTGTATTTTAGCATAAATAAAATAAGTTAATAAAAAATAACATTTGGCCCAAGAAATCTCTATAATAAAAAATGTTCGACAATGAATAAATAATTAAAAAGCATATTTTAACAAATAAGTCCTTAAAAGTAATACCACAAATTAATATTTTAAATTTATTAATATAAATAAATTAAACTGAACCTTCATATTAGTACCTACAGTACACTGTGTGTAAATATTTTTGTTCATTAATTTGTAATGGTCTTCAGATGGTTTGAAACTTTGACAAGTTAAATTTTGATTTTGAAATGATGACGCAAATTGAATTCAAACAATCATTTCCCATACTATTTCTTTTTTTAGTTTTCACATCCGTTACTATAGAAAAACATTTCTCGGATTCTGCATTGTAATGTGGTAATTGTAGGTAAGTGGCGCAGTGGCTTAGTGGTTAGTGTGTTGGACTACTAAGCGAGGGGTCCCAGGTTCGAATCCCGATAAAAACCCAAATTCCAACTTAAGGTTTTTTTCACTGCGCCACCTCTCGCGAACGTCTGACAAACATCCGAGGGTATAACTGTCATGAAAGAGCTTCTCAATTGGCCGTTTGGACTCGGCATAAAATTGTAGATCCCTTCCATTCGTCCCAAAAATAAAAACTCACACAAGACGAGAAGCTAGGCTTGGGTCCATACGGACCTGTTGCGCCAATTATTTTTTTAATTGTAGGTAATATTTGACGACACTCAATAAATTTGGCAAACATTTGGACCCATCAGATTTTTTCTTATTTTGGAAATTTTTCTCTCCAAAATGCTTTTACTTTTAAATTTTGAAGTGATACTTTGTCAGCACTTGAGAATTGAGATCAATGCAAGAAATCCCCGCCACTCTATGTCAACTTGAAATTTATTACAGTCATCTATTTTCTCTGCTAAATGAAATAAGCTACTGCAGTTAATTCGTTTTATCGGTTGCTATAAGCGGGTCCAATAATTGCAATTTCGATTTCACATTATTGCATATTGGAAGTCTTTTTAAAATTTCGTCAATTGCAATAAAATTTAATGCAGTGCGCAATGACTTGTTCCCTCCCAGGTTCATTAAAGTTTGTATTTAAGAACAGAGAACATTCAGGACCAACATAAATTTCGTTTTAAGGAAGTAAGTGCTCAATGTAATTGCCATGTGAAATACTTAAATCATCTAAAACTTTTGGTTTTAAAATATTTTCAGCTATTTTTTTTAAACTTTTGTTGGATTCTTTACTTAAAATATGAATTTTAAAAATATTTGCTTTAAAATAATTGATTGAAATCATTGAAAAATCCGAAAACGTATTTAAAAAAAAGATTAATTATTCTATTGTCATTTCACAAATCCTTACTATAATAAAACTAAAACTTTTTTTCCGCCCGTAAGGTGTTTGCCCGTATTAGATTAAAAAAGTACTGCACGAAAATGATTCCGGTTTTCACAGTTGCATTGAAAATTGTCGAAATTAAAAGATAGGTTATGTTTTATCATTGTCCGTTGTCCAGAAGCGGAGATCTAAGCTGATATCTAAGAAAACTTGTAACACTGGAATTCCTTCCAGCTCTTAGCTTTGGAATGACTCATCCAAATTAAATTTTTTTTTTGTTTTAAAGAAAGTAAAGATTTTACGATATAAATCATATTTGTACGTTATACTGAAGTTGAACAATAAGTTTTATAGTTTATAAATTTTATATAATTAAAAAAATTAAAATGTTCGATTGATGCTAGATCGTTGGATTTTCCCAACGTTGAGTGGACCAAATTTTGTGTGCGACAAAATCTGTTTCTCTCTCTCTCTGTACCTTTTGTACTGTTGCTGTATGGTTTTTCTTTATTTCTTTTATGCACCTTTTGAGCTTTTTGTTGTTTTTGCTCTCCTTTTTAAATTGAATTGGAGAATATAGAGTAGAGTAGTCGAGTGTCGATCTCGATCTCGAGTAGAACGAATGTGGCAGTGACGCATTAGATTGAGAGGGAGTCACACTCACACCTCACACTCAATTGTGATTTAAAATGTGCTGACGAAGCAAGGCGAGCACGGTTCGGCTATTCATTAATAAACGCTGAATTTGAACGATTATTTTCTGATACTTCGAAAATAAAAAAATGTTGAAGAAGAGACCAATTTTCTAGTATTCGCGCAAGCGATGGTTATATTTATATGCATCCTTGCATAGATAACCATCGCGTTTTAGAAGGAGCCAAAAGTTTTTTTTTTCTACATAGAAATACTCCTGGAACTCTCTAAGAATAGCTGAACTTTTTTAGCTCTGCGAAGTAAAGCTAGACAATCTATGCATTAACTTTTCGCATTCTTCTGGGAGCTCACTACAAGCCTTACTGGAGATGAGCGTTGATTAATGGCAAATACACGAAAATAGTTCTGCGGTCACAAGGCAAAATCTCTTAAGTCTTTAAAGTTGTTTTACTCTATTGACTCTAGTGACTTAAGCTGTTGTTTTTTTTTTTTGAATTTGTGGCTACTTTTTTAAAGATATAAAGCTGAAAAAAATGTACAAAATAGATTTGGGTACGCTGAATTAATGGCATCAAAATCTCAATTTCGTCTTAAGTCGACTTAAGCGGTTTTTACTTGTGACCACAGAGTTGAATTGGTTGGCTAAAGACAGAATTTTGTTTCCCTATCATCATCAGCGGCATTGCCACTACCAAAACCAACTACATTTGAAATCGGGATTTTCTTTTCACTTAAACAATTTTCTAGTGAAGAAAACAGGGAATCTGCTCTACAGTCCACGGGGTTAAGTTCAACCAATTCAAGAAGTTTAGTTATGGGCTCGAAATGTTCATTTACGTATTTCACCAAAACGCATAAATGTTTAAAAGCACTTATAATATTGAAAACTTATTTTCAGTTAAATCTCTCACTAAATTGTCGGTTTCAACTTTTGCAATGACATTGGAAATTATTTTCGTACATTTTGTTCGTCCTAAGCTTAAATCAGCAACTATACTCCAATCAGGAAAGATATATTTTAATAGTGGAATCAAATGTTCCAATGCATACCTATAAAGTAACATTGTTTTACTTTCAATGCATGTTCGGAATTTGTTTTCAGAAAGTCCGACACAGGTGTGTGAGAGAATGCATTAATATTTTTAAAATGCTTAGTACCTTTACTATGCTTCTCAATTTCACTTTTTCCATATTGAAATATGGAATTGCATGGCTTACAAAATGCCTTTGAATCGTCTGATGACACGGGAGATAACCATGTATTGAATTCACCTTCATTCCGTAACTTTTCACATGATTATCAGTTAGACCTCCAAAACTAGAAACCGAGTGATAATATTACAAGTTTGAGAGATAAATCCAGTTCATTTTCCAAAAATATAATGAAAGCTGGCGTTTGTCAAAAACAATTCGAGCAGAATATAACAAATTTTGGTGACCGAAGTTTCAAAAACGATATCGTTTAGACGAAGTTGATTACGGAACCTGCCTCTCTTTTATTCTCGGATATCTGAAACAACAATTTTTTTATTTTAGCGACAACTAATTAAAATTCAATTTCACAAATACACGTCTTCGTCAAAAACAATTCAATTTTACCCAGCTAATAGGGCAGCAACAAAACAAGTCAGTTAAAAACATAAGCACCAGTGGAAGTTAAAAGTAGAAGTTCAAAATGTGTATGAAAGAGAAAACAAAAAAGGTGATACTCTTATCCTCTTAGGTATAATAATAAATAAATAATTGGCGCAACAGGTCCGTATGGACCCAAGCCTAGCTTCTCACAACCATTCGTCTTGTGTGAGTTTTTATTTTTGGGACGAATGGAAGGGATCTACAATTTTATGCCGAGTCCAAACGGCCAATTGAGAAGCTCTTTCATGACAGTTATACTCTCGGATGTTTGTCAGACGTTCGCGAGAGGTGGCGCAGTGAAACAAACCTTAAGTTGGAATTTGGGTTTTTCTCGGGATTCGAACCTGGGACCCCTCGCTTAGTAGTCCAACACACTAACCACTAAGCCACTGCGCCGACTAGGTATATGTTTTGTAGTGTGTAGTAGATTTATTTCATAACAAGCCATTTAGATCAAGCTTGTTTTGTGAACACAGAATAGGGTAGTAGAAATATGATAGTAGGTTGAAGTGTGATGGAAACATTTTTGTTTGTAAGTCGACCAAATTTCCCACAAAATCTTACTTTTTTCCTTTTTCCCACGAGACGGTTTCCTACCATTGAAATTTCCATGAAATTTGTGAACAATTCCTTCGGAGAAACACTCTAGCCCGTAAATAGCATACCTAAGTTACGACGCTTAGAGGCCTATAATCTGATTATGAAAAAAGCCTCTCCAAAGTTTACCCACGCCGCAAAATAATACAGTCGCAGTAATACTACTCATCACATAAAAAAAACTCGCAAACAATATCAATTAAAAAATAAACAACAAGTTTGAACAACCCCTCGAGTCTGGAAAAATAATTAGCAGCAGCATCTCTCTCCAATTAATTTCCGAGTGGGCTGGAATACCATCCATCTCCTTGGTTGCAGAAAAATAAGGTACCTACCTACCTTCGCAGAAAAACAAGTCAATTAATAGAAACGCAATTTACAACCAAGTCTCAAGGAGTTACTGCGGTAGACGATGCCTTTAGTTCAACGCGAAGACAACCTCCTGTAGGGGCACAGTTGCCTAGGGCCCTCGCCAATGTATCATCAAGTTTGCACTTTTACTAATTAATATCCATGCCCTGGTATAGATAATATTCCAATCGATGGCTGCAATCAATCTTCTCTTTAAATGCCGTTGCTCCGTACGCCTGTCTTTGGAACATGTCCTCCATTACTTCAACTTCAATATAGTGCAACGACAGCTGAACGGCTCCTTTGCTTCTGTTGTTGCTCTGCGTCTTTGCTCTTTGTCAATGCACAGAATCATCGACCTATCCATCCTCATCCATATCTCTGTGGTTCGAGGGCAGAACTTGAACATCCTGGTCATAGCTGAACACATCCTGACCGATGAAGTATCCTAAGACCATGTTCTGGTCGTCTGTACTGCTTCCACACATCTTACAAACATCAGATTCCCCACGTAGGTAAGTGTGTGATCATATATCCCCATATCGACTTATCCTTATCCTGTATTTTCACATAGCGCACTAAAAGCCAGCCAGCATCCATACACCGTTTCCTAGAGGCATTTGGTATACCTTGGTTTTTGTTCGTTCACTCGTAAAAGGACAGTGCATACAGTGTGACGAGGACGATTTTGTTTTTATTCCATTTCTGCGCTCGCTTCACTGCAGATTGAAAATGTTATATCCAGGTCAACTTAAAGTGGCTTACCGTGTGAAATTGAGTTGGTGAATTGAATCCGTCATCGAAATCGAATTGGCTGCGGTGCGGTGCGGTGAGTAAAGCTCAAATCCTTGCAGCAGCATACTTCCAATATTCTGCTGCATCAGCCTTTAAGTCATTGCCGATACCACTTAAGGACCACAGGATTGCTATCTCCCTCCCTCTCTCTCTCTCGTCTATACCACTTTATTCCTTTCGAATATTGGCTCGATACCTCGCTCCTCGCCCCTGAACATCGCACCAAGGAAGTGATGATGACATTTTGTCGCAAACGGTAAAACGACAGCAAGATGTGCTGATGTGTGCTCGAAAAAAAAAAAATGAATTTAGCAAAAGAAGTAGAAAATTACAACTTCCGCATCCTGCTGTTGCCATTTTAACAATTTCTTGGATGTCACAAGGGAAAATTCCTTGACAACTGTATTTTGCTGATTGATGATCAAAGCTAATGCGATGGGTATTGCGTGATGCTGTTGTACTATGTGAGTGTGTTTCCAAAAAAAAAGAAACATCAACGACAATGTGAGGTACTTTGAAATCCTTTTGTCGAACGAGGATTGGTTGACTGAGTTTAGTTGGAGGGTAACTCGAAACGCAATCCAGGGAAGCAATTCAATTTGTCCCCAGCACCGACATTGCAATAGAGCGATTTCGTGTGTTGAGTCTTAGGTATGCAGCTGTCGGGTCAATTGTTGTCAAGCAATTGCAACAGCTCTGTGTTGTTATGGAGCAAGCATCAGCTGTTGGATGATGTGCAGGACCATGGATTGGTATTGACCAATTTAAATGCACTTTTGTAACATTACAAGGTTAAGGGATTTTCTTCAAAAAGGGAGGTGGCAATTACTGACTTCGGGGAATCGGTGAATTTGAATTTGAATTTTAAAGGGGCTTCAATGAGCAATGTGAATAATAATTATTCAAGGCAGTTATGGTGGCTACTTCTGGTGCTGCCTCGATAATATACGGTGAATTTAAAAAAAAGTTGTTAAGGGTCGCCTTGTGCATCCTACCTCGTGATTCTTGTACTAGACATTGGAAGCGAAAACGATGACAGTGACAGATGTAAAATACAAAATTTTGAGGATCAGCATCAAAAGCATCGTCAAAGACGTGGGGTTCTAGCTAGATGGAACCCCACCGATGGAGTTCCAGCTAGAGTACTCTAAAAGTGTGCACCTTTAGAACTTGCATCTTTATTATGTAAGCTGTTTAGCTTCTCATGCTTCCAGAAGGCCTTTTCCTTTCTCTATGATAACCATTACTTTCAAGTGATGGACACAAACCAGAAGACCGTTTTTGCAAGAAGACTGCCCAGCAATAGCATTAGTTTACATGCTGTAAAAGTTTAAGAAAATGCAGAACTACGGTGATTAAAAACAGTCAGGCCGTAAATTGTTCACAGCGAACTTTCTATCAATGATCTGTTGACAACCGAAAAGTGAATCCACTGTTCACTGTACTAAAATTGAAGAAAAACGCATCCATCTCAAGGAATTGATGCACCTTCTTGAAGTCATAACCGAATCGGGAGTAACTACAATAACTAATATCGCAACATCAGTGTCCACAAAGTTATGCTACCTTTTCAGCCCGAAGCAACTTCTTATTCTTACAGATCAGGCATCAAAAACTGATATGAAACTTGGTCCGGAAATATTCACTCATCCTAATTGACGGCATACAGAGATAAGCATTCCGAAAAATAGGATATCCTCCGCTCATATTAGATCTAAGACTGGCTGAAGACTAGCCGCTTACTAATGCATTGTCCATAGCTACAGGTTTCTGTATTTTGTTTTTGTATAGACTTTCCAATAAACTTACCAAGATTATCCCTGGAACGCACCACAAGAAATACAACTAATGGACATGAAAAATCAGGACACGTAAAAATCAGGAGGACAACTTTTTGCAAACCCTGCGAACTACAATTCCAAACTAAGTTAAATAAACAATCTGTTCACACGCACTGAAAATAAAATACCAGGATAAAATACCAGCTAGGTAATATTGACAAAAATTCAATTGAAAAATTTCAATAAAAATAGCTCTGTTGATCAGAAAAATAAATTGTTGTAATGATAAATGAAATTTATCAATACAACTAAAGTTTTATTAAATTGAACGATATTTTGTCAAACGGATAAAACGTTTACTACAAAATCGATATTGTATCAATTGAACAATTGTATTGTTGAACTTTTTTTTTTTTTTTTTTTTTTATTTGTTCCTCTCATTTTTTAATTTTTTGTGATGACTACGACTAAGTTACCTTAACAAGTAGTTTACGCTTCTGTAGTGTTATTCACATTTGGTAGGTAGCTTTCCAGCGAACGCACCTACTAATGCCGTCATTACATGCGGTTTTTCCTTATGGCGCTAGGTCGAACGGTCTTGTTCTTTGTAGTCGGCGCTCAAGGTTTGTCACGTCCAGAGTACGGATTATTTCATTATTGCAGTGACAATGAATACGAGTACGAAGTTTGCGAGCAAAGTTAGTTACTTCGTTACTCACGGTAGCAATTCCTAGATCTCTGTGAATATCACTATTCCTTATATACCATGGAGCATTCACGATTGCTCTTGGCGTTTTGTTTTGGAATGTTTGTAGTATAGTCATATTGCTTGGTTTGGTACAACCCCAAAGTTGTATACCGTATGTCCATGAAGGTTTTAGCACTTGCTTATACAGGAGCAGTTTGTTGTATACGCTTGTCTTCGAATATCTTCCGAGTAGCCAATACATTTCTCTAAGTCTGATTGCGAGCTCGTCGCGCTTTTTCTTAACGTGTGGCTTCCACTTAAGTTTTGCGTCTAGGGTCATGCCTAGATATTTCGCCTCGTTTGCGTATGGTATTTGTACCGAGTTAATGAAAACAGGTAAGTTGTTTATCCTTTTGTACGTGAAATTGACATGCGTCGACTTGGTCTCGTTAAGGGCAATTCGCCAGGTCTTTGTCCACTCGCATACTTTATTAAGAGCCCGTTGGAGTTTTCCAGTTGATGATTCGACGGACTCATCTATTGCGAGGATAGCCGTATCGTCTGCGAACGTTGCTACGATGGTCCCTTCATCCTGTGCTATATCTCTTGTGTAGAGCAGGAATAAGATTGGGCCGAGAACGCTTCCTTGCGGAACACCGGCGTGGATTTCCTTGAATTCCGAGAATTCAGTCTCATGTCTAACACGAAAGAGTCTGTTCTCAAGGTAGGATTTCAATATTTTGTATAATTTTTCCGGTAGGATTGTTCTTAGCTTATACATGAGGCCTTCGTGCCATACCTTGTCGAAGGCTTGCGATACGTCGAGAAAAGCGCTAGAGCAAATCTTTTTGCATTCTAAAGCTTTTTCAATTTCATTTGTTATTCGATACACCTGATCGATTGTGGAATGTTTAACCCGGAAGCCGAATTGATGATCTGGTATCAAGCGTCTTTCTTCAATTACTGGTTGTAATCGTTTTAGCAGAAGTTTCTCATAACCCTTAGATATTATCGGCAGTAGCAAAATAGGTCTATATGATTTCTTATCATTTGTATTCTTCCCTGGTTTCGGAACCATAATGACTTCGGCTACTTTCCATTGTCTTGGAACATATGAAAGTCTCAGAGAAGCATTTATAATGTACAGCAGCTTAACTAGTACTCTTTTCGGTAGCTCCTTTAGAACTTCGGCAGTGATTAGATCGTATCCTGGAGCTTTGTTATTTTTCAACTTTCTTATTGTCATTCGAAGCTCGGACAGAGATACGGCTTTTACTTTATAGATGTTGGGTCCCGTATTAGCAATCGGTTCTTCGTTTAAAGGTCGTCCATCGAACGGCCTGAATGTTTCTTCTAGATGCTCGGCAAATAGATCCGCTTTCTCTTTGTCTCCTTTTGCCCATTCGCCGTTAGCTTTTCTTATTGGTGGCGAGTGCATTTTTGGTTTCCTTATGGACTTCAAGGCTTTCCAAAGTGAGTAGTTTGAGCTCTTTTCAGCAGTCAAGCCCTCTAGGTAAGCAGAAGTTTCGAGATTTCTTAGATCCTGTAGCTCATTTTTAAGTTTGTTGCAAAGATGGTTCAGATAAGTTTTATCAGGGGGTGCGCGGGATTGTTGCCATCTCTTACGCGCTCTCCTCTTTTCTCGTATGAGGTCTTCTATTTCAGGCTTGTACTTGACTTTATTGTTCCGTGTAGCTATCTTCCGGAAGGGAGTGTTTTTCCACGCTGCGCTCTGAATGGCTTCCACGAGATTGTCAACTTCATCTTCTATTTCGAGCGGTGTCTTTAGTGGCACATTTAAAGCAATATTTTCTTTGCAGTCTTTTCGGGAAACCTCCCAGTTAGTTTTGTTATTATTTAACCTGGGCGGTCCTACATTTGTTGCTATACTTCCACCCATTTTCAGGGTGACTGCTGAGTGGTCTGAGCATAGATCGTAGCATTCTTCGACTTCCGTCAGAGTTTTGTTTAATCCTTTTGCAATAAAGAAGTCTACGAGGTCAGGTATTTTATTTTTGTCAGTTGGCCAATATGTTGGCTTTCCCGTCGAATAAAAATCCACACTACGCTTCATACTGGCTTTGTACAGTAGTCTGCCTTTCGTTGAGTTGCATCTTGAACCCCAAAAAGTGTGTTTCGCATTAAAGTCCCCACCGATAATAAAATTAGAGCCAGATGAGTCAAAGAGGTGGTCAAGGTCGTCGTCTGTCAGTCTATATCCCGGGGGGAAGTAACAGGATCTGATAAGATACTCTAAATGGTTTACTTCAACGGAGACTGAACTTATTTGCATAGAATCAAGGACTATTTTTATGTCTGTTGAGTGCTTAATACAATCTTTGATGTAAAGAACTAACAAAGTTTTTGTTATATCCATAAAAACAGAACCAAAAATCGCTTTGACAAAACTTATGCAAAAACACACAAGTGTTGAATTGAAGAAATCGATTTAAAAAAAAAGTTAGTTTAAAAAACCCAACTGACTGTGAAAAAAGAGAATTAAAAAGATGTGAACAAGACACATTCAAGTACCTTTACCTAACTAATTGACAATCGGAGATTACATACCTACACAGCCTAACAAATATATGAGTATTGGTTCCCCTTCGACTGTCAAATAGTAAGGTACCTATACCTTACCTTGAATGTGTCTTGTTCATACCTTTTTAATTCTCTTTTTTTTTGTTTTGGTTTTTTAAACTAACTTTATTTTATTTTAATCTTTTTAGCCTATGACATCCGCGGAAGCATACGAATCTAATGCCACACCTCACTATTCAAAATCGGTCAAGCCGCTAGGCTACACGGCGTCACGTATGAACATGCATAGGATACGCGCGAAAAACATAACCCTCCCTGTGTTCAGTTGGGTAATAATAGGTCTATTCGCATACTTTCCCGAGCCAAACACTACAAATCCGTCAATTTCAAGAAATTTACAAAAACCCTGAAATTATATGCCAAAGTACGTGGATAGACTGCGAGCTACTTTGAGCAACTTTCATCTTTCACATCTAATCCATATCACATTTTGCAACATATGAAACGTTCTAGGGCAACATTCGACCACCTCCGAAATTTCTTTATTTTTACAGATTGTATTTTTCTGGTGCAAATCATTTTTAAGACACATTTTGAATTTGTTTCTTGACAACTTTGTGCATTTGACATATTTATCAGTACTTGCCGGTTGAAATTCTCTGAGCTCTTTCGAGCCAAGAGAGGAACCACACGTTACTCGTTATTTTGCTAGTTTTCTCTTTTTCTGTCATTTTTGATGAGTACGTGTATAGATTTTGTGTAATTGCGATCGATTTATATCGCGTACGCGAACGAACCTAATGTATCTATTTAGACTATATAAACTTGAACCTAACACTCAACATAATATTCGTTTGATGGTAACACTATCCACTAAAAATAAATGAATCGATTTTTGGCAGTCAATGCGATGTTGAGTTGAAATGTAGATGCCGATAGGTGCGAAACTAGGCTGGGTATGAGTTGCGATGCTATTCTGAATATATCAGAGCGTAATTTATTTCACAGTTCAATGTATTCCATATCTTGACATTTCTCACTGACATTTGCGTGACAATTGTTGTTTTTTCCCGTTTTTCCTAAAATTTAAATTTACATCTTTTTTGTTTAGCCTATGACACTCCGGGGAAGAATACGAATCTTATGACTCACCTCACTCTTCAAAATCGGTCCAGGCCTTTTCTAATTTTTTTAATTTTATATATATGGGTTTTTCAATGAGAGGTGTTATTGTGAATGACCCGCTATTTCGGTAGCTGTCACTTTTGAAGCTTTTATTCTTTGTCATTTGACAAGTAGAAACTACGCCATTACTAAAAATGGAACGATACACGCTTCAGCAACGCATTGAAAGTAATAAAATTCTCTACAAAAATGGTGAAAATCATGCAGTCACAGTTCGTAAAACTGAAGCATTTTTTGGTCGTCGTGAAGCACCTTGTCGGACCGCAATACAGGAACTGGTGGAAAAATTCAAGCTGTTGGGACAAGTTAGTGATGTGAAGAATAAAACCCGTGCACGTCGCTCAAGAACAACTGAGAATATTGCTGCTGTAGCCCAAAGTGTTGAAGAAAACCCTGGTTTGTTCATTCCTCGTCGTTCTTTGGAAGTGAGCATTCCACAAACGTCATTACACCGTATTTTGCATAAAGACTTGGGTCTTAAGGCTTATAAAGTTCAGTCAACACAAGAACTCAAGCCGGCCGATCATCAACAACGTCGTGTCTTAGCTGATTGGGTCCTTGAAATGCATAAAAATGATCCGGAATTCCATCGAAAAATCATCTTGACTGATGAGGCCCATTTCCACCTCGGTGGCTACGTCAACAAGCAAAATTGTCGCACCTGGGGCTCGGAAAACCCAAGAGTTATCGTTGAGGAGCCTCTCCATCCACAACGTGAGAAAGATAAGGTCTACGCCAAGAGGCCAGCATCGATTCAAGACCTCAAAGATAAAATTAGTGAGGCTATCGAGGACATAGGGCAGCCACTTTGCGATTTTGGTTATGGAAAATTTCATGAAAAGGATATGGTCCTGTATGCGTGCTCGTGATGGCCATTTGGCTGATACCTTCCTCCCTTATTATGAAAAAAACGTCCGATCATTTATCTCAAAAATTGGCATTTTTCTTTGAATACCAAAATAACACCTCTTATTGGAAAACCATTTATATGCATATTTTGATATTTTCTATGCTGTCCAGTAAATAAAATTTTATATAATTTCTATAGTTCCTTTCTTTCAATAAATGTAATTGCTAAACTTATTGGTTTTGCCTATCATTTAGTAATACGTAATGCTATATATACAACAATTTATTTGTTGAATCAACAGATTAAAATTATGGAAGTGTGCTAATAATTCTATATAACCAGCAAAATTTTTATAGATTCAACAAAAGACTATTTCTGTAATATCAAAAAACAATTTCGATGGTATTAATAATCTTTTTTTTATTAATTAAACGAACAGATAAAGGTGGAATCGATAAATTTCTTCGCAAAATCAGCAGCATTAAACAATGTTGTTACCATAACAATTTTTTTGTTATCACAACAAGAGTTTTAAGACAAAACAAAAACTTTATTAAAAATATTTGTTTTGATAGAAAAATTTTGTTGGGCATACATTGACAAAAAAACTGTCTCATTTTTATCATTTTATACTAGGATTTTATTTTCAGGAACAAAAGATGAAAATAAGAGATTGCGCCATTAAGTCAGTCAGAATTTTTCTTTTGATTAAATACCACAAAAATGATGAGCACCGCAAGGCTTTCTTTATATTCAATACTTAAAATGGGTAGTATTTTTTTTGTAATGATAAAAACGGTTAAACTCTTAAGCTAAAGTGGTAATCCTTAAGATTGTCTTAATAAATTTAATTTTAAAAATCTCCATCTATACAAAATCCATATATCACACCGACCATTTCTTTCCGCCGTCACACTCTGCTGGCCGACATCAAATTACTCAACAAAGTTGATGAGCAATTCTGCTGCCTCATCTTTTCGTAATCCGGAACACAAGACACACCATAAAAGTCTCAGAATAGCTCTGAATAGTATAGACGTCCATCGCTAAAGAAGTATAGGGCCGGCAACGCAGAGAACCGCATCCACCTTCAACACAAACGCTAGGTACATTAAATCGGAACGATGCGATGACGACAAGCGGCCAAGAATAGTACCTATAGCAAAGGCAAGATGTAGCAAAGCAATGCGCCTGCAAAAGGCGTTTGGTTCATTCATTACATATGAGGTCAGGCTGATGGTGTTCTATACGACGACTGATACAGGTGGTAGTGGGTGGATGCACTCACTAGGGTATGTTGTGTTGCTATTGGCTATTCATAATTTATTTCGTAAAAATCTTCGGTTTGCGAACACTTGGAAGATGAAAATAGTTGCCAAAGGTGATTTAACTGCTACCATCGATTGACACTACCAAAAAACTGAAGAGAATGTACATGTACAATGCTTCTCTTTTTAAAGAGTTGGCATCAAGAAAAACGCCTTTTTGTGCTGAAGTCCACGATGTCCTTATTGTCTTTTGGGTTTGTATTGGTATCATTGAGATGGTATAGGTTTTAAGGATGCAGGTTATACAGGGTGCTCGGTGGCGGATCTGTGTCATCAAAATTGAATAAAACACTAAATATGATACGTATTTTTGTATGAGGGTACCTCAAAAGTTTATGGTAATAACCTGCAGTCTGTAATGGATCTGAAAGAAAATATCTGCAATGAAGTTAACGTCATTCAGCCAAGCCTACTGCACCGCGGGGCACGAAACACGATGGCCGGCTTCCAACAGAGTGTGCAACTAAATGATTGGGATTTGGAAAACTTAATTTTTTATTAAATAAAACCAGAATTCCTTTCATTTTAATTAACTAAACAATAAATAAAATACATTTCATATTTTTAGTTTTATTCACTTTTGAAAACATGAATCCGCCACCAGACACCATGTACAAGGTGGCGCAAAAATAACCTTCCGATGTTTTTTGGCTGTAATTTAAAAAAAAAATGAAAAACTTTGATTCTTCTTGTGGATTATTTTTATTTGGTCTTTTAATTTTTTTTACATCAAGTCGAGAATATGATGTCATGTAAATGGCCGCCGCCACAGCTGATTGTCATTTGAGCCCTTTTTATGGCATTTTCCATCACTTTGGCCAATACTTCCGGCAATAGGTCCTCACATTCTTGACGGATATTGTCTTTAAGAGCTGCAAGAGTCTGAGGCTTGTTGACATAAACCCGCGACTTCAAAAAGCCCCACAAAAAAAAGTCTGGAGCGGTCAAATCAGGCGATCTTGCGGGCTAGTGCAAATCGCCAAAAACGACCCGGGTACAACGCTTTCAGAATATCGGTTGTGGCTCGCGCAGTGTGTGCCGTAGCTCCGTCCTGTTGGAACCACATGTCCTCCAGTCCCAAATCGTCCAATTGCGGTAAAAAAAAATCGGTAAACATGGCCCTAATGGCCGCGTCAACAGAGGCGATATTCTCGGCACAACGGGCGCTCCGGGGCCCGCCACTCTTGGCAACGTGCCGTGTTGTGCCAGTCTCTTCGAGGCGAGCGGCTAAACGTCGCAGTGTTTCACCAGTAGGCGTTGGACGGCTAGGAAATCTGCGACGAAATTCACGTTGTGCCAAAGTCACCGACCGATTATTGCTCAAATAAATAGTCACCAATATTCCGCGTTCTGGAGCAGTGTAGCGTAACATTGTTTATTAATGTGTATTTCGCATGTGTTTACTACACAAATATCAAAACAGAACTGACATTAGGGGCCAATCGCAAAATTAATAGCATTTTCTGATATGAGGATTACTTATGCGCCACCTTGTAGTTTAAACTGGTAAGTTTTCTCTAATCAAAAGTATAGTTGTGGCATTCACAGTAGCAGTACAGTCTAAAGGCATGAAAGCATGTGTGATGAAGTTTTATTAACTATTTTGTGCTCCTAGTCTCATGGACACAGAACACGAAAATTATTGTCAACATGAACTACATCTGCCAATTTTTTTCCACTTGTGGAAATACTTTTGTAGCAGAGCTGTGTGCTGAAGATTTTACCTTAATAGCAAATATAGGGTGATTTTTTAAGAGGTTTAGAACTTTTTTTAAAAAAAAAACACAAAAAAATCGAAAAAATGAATGAAATATTTATTTGAATCGATAGTTTGAACCATGCAATTTAATGTTTAAAGATAATTTCATGCAAATGTTGACCGCGGCTGCGTCTCAGGTAGCCCATCCGCTGAGTCCAATTTTGGCATACTCTTTCACACATATCGGCCGGTATCTCACGAATGAATGCATGGATGTTGGCTTCCAGTGCGTCAATCGAAGCGGGCTTGTCCCTATACACATTAGCCTTGGCATACCCCCACAAAAAATAATCTAATGGTGTCAAATCGCACGATCTAGGCGGCCAATTGACCGGCCCGAAACGTGAAATTAACTGTTCACCAAACTCGCCTCGCAATTGCGCCATTGTTTCGGTCGGCTGGCTTTAGTTCTTGCACCAGCTGTATCTTAAAAGGCTTTACGCCCAAATCCTTCCGCAAAATTTTCCACGTAGTGCTGTAACAAAGGCCTAACTGCTGGGAACGGCGCCGAATCGACATTTCGCGGTCTTCTGTCACACTAGCTGATATGGCCGCAATATTTTCTTCACTACGCACAGTACGTAAACGTGTTGGTGGTTTAATGTCCAACAAAGTAAATTTGGTGCGAAATTTGGTCACAATCTTCCGAATAGACTGCTCAGAAGGTCGAGAATGCCGATCATAAAATGGAAGCAGCGCGCGATGAACATTTCGAACCGAGCACGAATTTTGATAGTAAAATTCAATAATTTGCAAGCGTTGTTCATTTGTAAGACGATCCATGGTTAAATTGCAAACCAAACTGAAGCTGTTTGACAGTGACACAAGGTACTAAACACACGTCAGCTGTCAAAACCGATGTTGCCAAAACCAAACCAGCTAAAAAATCACCCTTTATAATCAGTAAAAGAGGCTCAATGACCAGTCTCGGAAGCTTCGAAATCTTCAAACCAGAATGGGAATGGTGAATCATTGTCATTAAAAATATCAAGAGATGCCAAGGAGAACTAAGGTCCATTTAAGACCCTAGGACCCTTCTGCCTGAAACTGATAAAATAACATTACAAGCTCGCTACAAACACGGTCAGTACCACCATAGCTTACCCTATTCCCGATACCTCTTCGAATGGGTCAGTGCAAAAAAAAAATCGAAGAGATGAGCAGAGAAAGAAGCAGCAAAACACTGAACACTTTGACTTCACCACGACCATAGCAGCAGCAATAGCATAGGATCCTTCGAAATGAGTTGCAGTAGAAGTTGGATTTGGAGTAATAAAAATACCTTTTTTTTTCTGCCGTCGTCGGTCGCTTTTCTTTCCTTTTACTGGGGAGCCCAGTCTCTTCATTGTTCCTAATGGGTTGAGATACTTTCACTTGGCTTTAATGCTTTGTCAAAAACGACCACCGGATTTCGAACATAAACAATCTGTTCTAATGGCAGCGGAGCAAGCTCAGTGGAGGGTGACTCTGACCATACACTCGTGCACTTCGTGCGCCAGGAAGTTCGCTTTTGCCGAAGTTATTGTTAAGACGAAGTGGGAGTTCGGAGTCCTTTCTGCAAAGGTAGCCATACAGGATGCGGATGTAAAACCAAAAGAGCAGCATTTCTGTGGTCAGACACATGGAATCGTTGAAGTGCCGAAATTATTATCATTTTTATTGCTAGCAATGAAGTTTTATGTTGTGTGCGGACGTCCTTGGGTCTGGCCAGTCGGCGGCGGCGGCATCATGGCATGGGGCGGGACACTAGTCAGAGAGTATAGACAAGTTAAGTGGTATTTAGAGGTAAAAGTTAAGAAATTGAAGATTCAGCGGTTAGGGCGGGATTTACGATGCACTCAAATGCACCGAGGCTTAGGACGTCTTCTATTGCTCGATCCAATCGAATCCATGAAACTTTACGGGCTTTTATCGCAGCTTGGTTAGCAAAAAGATACACGATGTTAGATATGTATAGATTTATGTAAATTCTCTTGTAGCAGTAATCGATTCGCATTCAGTCACGCACCAGAGAAATCCGTTGAAGATAAGTTTGATTTCACGAAAGCATCTAAACAGAGCCATATCCGAATCCGAACGTTTCTTTTCCCTGCACATGGAAAATTATGGCTCAAAATCCAACATCTACGACAACAAGTACCAATGAAGCGCTATGAGCCTGTATTGGTGCGACTGCGAATCTTGTGATCTTTTGTTTCACATCCACCCAGCGTCATGTCGAAGGATGGTATTCAAATTTACTCAAGGTTTTTTTTTGGTTGAGTTCTCTTCGCTGAAGTTATTTCGGTTTCCTGTTCCTTTTCCTTTGTCTTCCCCTTCATCGTGCACGTTCTATCTTTTATTTAACTAATAGGACTCAATTGTTTGCTTTCGATATTTGTGTTTCAAGCAAGTTTGTTCCGTCTGTTGGGGGTTTATAATATATACGGGGTCGGGGTTGAGGTTCTCTTCGTGGTGGCGGTGGGGTGGTTCTTTTCTTAATCGGGCGGCGGCCTTTGGAACATCAAAGGCATCCTACTCGTGTGCTGTGCGGATTGAGAAAATATATTTTCGCCTCGACGGATATGAATTGAATTCGATTAAATTTTGCCAGTGTGTATTGTTCGTGATTTAATCGACGACCACACTGTGTGAGTTATTTCTTTGCGCCCGTAAATTCAACCGCTTCACGGTTTTCACTCACACTTGTGAGCCGCAGCATTGTTTTTTCTTTCCATAAACTTCATGACATATATACCTACCGTTTCTTTTCCTTTTTTTTGTTCGTTTTTCTTAAATAAGTCAGTTGCAGTGTTTTTTTTTTGTTACTCTTGTTTAGACAGTCTGAATGTACAGACCGTTGGCTAAAATAAAATCTCTCAATTTATATATAGTGTTTTTTTTAATTTTTCTCTACAATTGCGAACCCCGCTATTCTGTACATTTTTTGGTGCCTCCTGTGAGGAATTGGTTGCGAATATTCCAGAATATTCTTTTTCCGCAATATTGCATACCGTGGAAATACTTCAACAATCTCCCGGCATATTTTACATCTCTTGTGTCACCGAATTTCGCTGTCTTTTGACGATTTTGGCTTTTCCATTTTTGCTTCAATTCCTTGAATCAACATTCGTAGGCGCGTTGGATTTGTCTGAAGACGATATCAAGTTCATACGGTACTCCCAAACGATGGCGGATCTCAACAAGCGTACCACGGCAGTTACCGCAATCAGACGTATCACTGCGAAAGTTACTAAAGACGATTTCTTTGGCGACGAATTTGGCCTTCAACAAGAGGTAAGCACAATGCAAATGCATTTTGATCGTTTTGTGGCTGCTCATGACGCACTCATTAGTGCAGCCCAGCCAACCGAACTTGAAACACATTCGGAGCTGTGGGATGAGATCGAGGCGAATTACAATACCGCCATGGCTAAATTACACCGCATGCTTTCCGCCACAACTGCTAAGCGGATTTCAGAACAATTTGAGGATGCAGCATCGCAACGGTCGATACGCTCAACTGCAATGGATTTGAGGTTAGATCCATTGACAGTTCCCAAATTTGATGGCACGTTGCAAAATTGGCTTGCATTTAAAGATGCATTTGAAAC
The DNA here is from genome assembly GCA_916610125.1 of Cheilosia vulpina. Classification (NCBI taxonomy): domain Eukaryota; kingdom Metazoa; phylum Arthropoda; class Insecta; order Diptera; family Syrphidae; genus Cheilosia; species Cheilosia vulpina. The sequence goes on from OU744277.1 coordinate 65,777,845, forward strand.
ACTAGTGCATTCGCAAGATTTCCCTGAGGCATACAAGCTTGGCAAACTACGTGAAGCAGTAAAGGGTGATGCTGTGGCGTTAGTTGGTGGCATGTACACTGGTGGCTACGAGGAGGTCTGGAAAGCTCTAAAGAACCGCTACCACAGCCCAAAACAGTTGGCGGAGATTCATGTGGCAAGATTCACTGGCCTCAAACAGCCATTCATTGAATCTACCCCATCACTACTTTCCGTAGTGGACACGGTGAGGGAGTCTTTCCGTGCGTTATCAGTTATGGAGTTGCCCGTGGATAAATGGGATGCATTGGCGGTTCCTCTTATAACATCAAAACTTCCCATCGCCACCCAACAGGCATGGAGTATGAGCCGAACCTCAACCGACATCCCTAAACTTGAGGATTTATTGTTTTTCGTGGAAAGACGAGCTCATAGTTTGGCAGCGGATGTATTGCAACGTAATCAAGCTGACAACACCAACCAACAAGGCATGAAGAAGAATGCGGATACTTCAAATCGTCCCCTTCGATTGGTAAAGACCAATTTAGCTGCAACCGCACCAGGTAATTGTGAATTCTGCAACGATAAATCTCATCGTATCAGCAGATGTCCATCCTTGCTGGCATTACCCGTGGCTGAACGTTTCCAAAGGCTCAAGGGATCCAATCTTTGCTTCAATTGTTTAAGACCAGGCCATGCAACAAAGGTATGTGGATCAACAAACTGTCGTCAATGCAACGGGCGGCACCATACGTTACTTTGTCGCAGTGCACGCATAGACGCGAATACAAGTGGGGCGGTGAGCTCGACTTCGAGGACATCAACAGCGACGGTGCAGGCTACTGCAACAGATCAGGCTCCTCGGAATTATACCTGACTAGATGGCTCTATATCGACGTTTGCAGTTGTCAGTAATCGCCTGGTTCTTTTGGCTACCGCATTTGGGCGAATCACAGATGGCTTCGGAGAAATACATCAGTGTCGATTACTTTGTGACCCAGGCTCACAGGTCAGTTTTATGACTTTGCGCTTTTTTAATAATTTGTCTCTCCGCAGGAATAAATGCGAATTACGGGTAGAAGGTGTGGGGAGCTCTATCTTGACGTACACTCGTGGCCGAGCAGTGGTTCGGCTGTCTTCGAATTTCGACTCATCGTTTGGCATCAATATTGAGGTGCACATCATCGAAACAATAACTTCCCCTACACCTGTGGCTAACATTGCGGATGATTGTTGGCATCATCTACGGAACTTGCAGTTGGCAGATCTTACCTTCGGCACGACTGGGCGAATCGATGCATTGATTGGTGCTGATGTGTGGGGTCAAATTATCACAAAAGGCATTGTGCATGGCGGTGATGGAGAGCCATTTGCCCAATCGACGAGACTTGGCTGGGTGGTGTTCGGACCTGCAACAGTTCAATCCCCTGCTACACCCACGGTAAGATCATTGACTATCCAATCAGCTGTGGATGATCAGCGAGTCGATGACTTACTACGTACTCTGTTTGAATCTGAGGATATGGACGAAACGTCTACTACCACTGTGGAGGCAGACCTGTGCGAGAAAATATTTTTGGAGACTCATACCCGAGATGCAGATGGCCGTTACAGCGTGCAGATTCCATTCAGATCTGATGCATCATCACTCGGTAATTCACACAAGTTGGCATTACGACAATTCCATCACCTGGAACGCAGACTGGCTGCAGATCCTGACCTGCGAGAAAAATATGTGGCTTTCATGAGGGAATACGTAGATCTTGGCCATATGCACTTAATTCAGGATCAACCAGGCGATCCATCGCAATCGTACTATATCCCACATCATGCCGTTGTTACCAAATTTCGTGTGGTATTTAACGCCTCAGCGCAGACATCAACAGGAGTGTCACTTAATGAGACCCAATTAGCGGGCCCCGTGATACAAGAATTACTGGTAAATATAATTTTTCGATTTCGACGTTTTCCCGTTGCTTTATCCGCAGATGTGGAGAAAATGTTTCGCCAAGTGTTAATCGACAAGCGGCACAGACGATGGCAGCAAATCTTATGGCGGGAATCCCCTACTCACCCATTGCGCACATATCAGTTGGCTACCGTCACCTATGGCACAGCGAGTGGACCCTTTTTGGCGATTCGCGCAATGCAACAGTGTGCCTTAGATAACTGCAAGAAGTTACCAACAGAAAACCGGGCTGCAGAAGCTCGGAGAAGTATATTTCGGGACTTCTACGTCGACGATTTCCTCAGCAGCGCTCCATCGGCTCAACAGGCCATTCAGACGGCCAGAGATGTCGACTTTGTGCTGAACCATGGACATTTCCATCTACGAAAATGGCAATCTAACCACAAGGAAACATTGGCACAGCTAACGAATACACCGATCACTGACGATATTGAACTGCAGGTGGCAGAAACGACTGTTCTTGGCTTACACTGGGATCCCAGCGCAGACGAGCTTTTCTACAAAATTAAATTGAGAGCCGATTCACCATCTACAACAAAACGGCAGGTGCTGAGTGATACTGCCACTCTCTATGATCCCACCGGCATGTTGGCACCTGTCATTATCGTGGCTAAGGTATTCATTCAACGACTCTGGCAGGCAGGTTTAGCGTGGGATGAACCATTACCAAAACAACTACTTGATGAATGGATGCAATTCCGTGAGGAATTACATCGCTTGGAGGAAATACGCATACCACGATGGCTTGGCATCACCACTGATACAATTCCACACTTGCATGGTTTCTGCGACGCAAGTATGAAGGCTTATGCGGCTGTCGTCTACCTCAGCAATGGGCAAGGAGTTTCGAGACTGATCACATCCAAAACGAAGGTAGCTTCGATGAAAGCTACCACGATTCCGCGCCTAGAGCTGTGCGCTGCACATCTTCTCGCTACTACGATGACAACAATGAGGCAAGCACTGGAGCTCAACAACGTGCCATACAGTATGTGGACCGATTCGAGTATTGTACTCAGTTGGCTTCGCAAGTCGCCAACACAGCTCAAACCGTACGTGGCCAATCGCGTCAGCCATATTCAGCACTGCTCCGATGTTTCAAATTGGCATCACATTCGCTCGCAGTCTAATCCGGCGGATTGTGCCAGTAGAGGAATCAGTGTCGACGCACTTATCCGGCATCAGCTTTGGTGGGAAGGCACCGAGCCTAGCAACGAACAGTACCAGGCAGCTGGCATGACAATGACGGAGGATGAAACGTTGGCGATGGAAACGGAATTTAAACCAGTCAAGGCGAACGCAGCGCGTGCTCTGGGAGGACTTCGTATTGAAACACAATTTAGGCGCGGAACAGATCTTGTCATTATTCCCTTGCTGGAGCGATTTTCTAACATCTCAAAATTGCTTCGCACAACTGCTTACATCCTGCGTTGGAAAAAATCACATCACAAATATAGATCAGAATCCATTGTTAATGCAGACGAGATAGAGGAAGCACTACACTGGCATATACTTGCAGAACAACAACGATATTTTGAACCTGAGATCCTTCGATTACACAAGGGCCACAACGTGTCCGCGGGTAGCAGACTTATCACTTTAGCTCCATACCTTGATGTTGAGATGGAAAATATTTTGCGTGCATCTGGTCGACTAGAAAATGCGGAAATGGACGAGTGTCGTAGACATCCAATTATCCTGCCAAAGGAAGGTGTGTTGTCATGGCTGATTGTCAATCAGGCACATCGTGACACTCTACATGGAGGCATACAGCTTATGCTACAAATTATTCGGGAGAAATACTGGATACTTCACGTACGTACCCTTGTTAAACAGTGTATTCATTTATGTACTATTTGCAGAAGGCATCAACATAATATGGCGAAACAACGCATGGCATCATTACCTCGCTCCCGTGTGTTGGCATCCCCACCATTTTCAATCGCAGGGGTTGATTACTGTGGTCCGTTTAGCATTCGCATTGGTTCAAAACATGTCCGTACTGTGAAGAAGACATATGTCGTTATTTTTGTCTGCATGGCATCAAAAGCTGTGCATATCGAGTTAGCAGAGGACCTATCAGCGGAATCATTTATAAATGTCTACACCCGATTTGTAGGTCGTCGTGGCGCATGCTATCACTTGTACAGCGACAATGGGACCGCATTTGTTGGCGCTAATCGACTTCTACAGCAAGATCTGAAGGAATGGCACAGTGCTTACGCGCTGCAGAACTTGGCTAACAGAGGAACAAAATGGCATTTTATCCCTCCTGGCGCACCCCATCAAGGCGGCCTCTGGGAGGCGGCAGTTAAATCTGCTAAAAAACATTTACTACGAGTTGTTGGGGCTCAATCAATTTATTACGACCAACTTCATACGTTGCTCGTTCACATAGAGGCCTGCTTAAATTCTCGTCCAATAATGGCTTTACACGACGATATTGATGATCGATTGGCTCTCACCCCAGCCGACTTCCTTATTGGCCGGTCTATCATCGCAGTACCTGATAAACCAGTATTGGCAGTACCTACGCAACGACTTCCTTATTGGCGGCAACTGAGGCAGATGCAGCAGCATTTTTGGAGGCGATGGCAGGACGAATACTTATCCACCTTACAGCGACGTTCGAAGTGGCATGCGTCAACGGACGACATCATGATAGGCGATGTTGTTATCATAAAAAACGAGAATCTACCAGCAACACAATGGCGACTCGGTCGTATTACTCAGCTTCATCCAGGCAAGGATGGTCTTACCAGAGTCGTCACTATCAAGCATTCGCAGGGCGAATGCACTCGGCCAATTCAAAAGCTATGCAAGATCTTGGATAGTCCTAAACGTACCCGTCCAGCCGGGCAGAATGTTCGTGATTTAATCGACGACCACACTGTGTGAGTTATTTCTTTGCGCCCGTAAATTCAACCGCTTCACGGTTTTCACTCACACTTGTGAGCCGCAGCATTGTTTTTTCTTTCCATAAACTTCATGACATATATACCTACCGTTTCTTTTCCTTTTTTTTGTTCGTTTTTCTTAAATAAGTCAGTTGCAGTGTTTTTTTTTTGTTACTCTTGTTTAGACAGTCTGAATGTACAGACCGTAGGCTAAAATAAAATCTCTCAATTTATATATAGTGTTTTTTTTAATTTTTCTCTACAATTGCGAACCCCGCTATTCTGTTCAATGAGGAACCTAATGGCAATTGGCGGCGATGGTTATCGATTGAATTCAAATATTTTCGTTTGCTTATCGTGATGCTCTCGCCATTATATCCATAGGCAAGAACATCAAGGAAATTCGATATTCCTGTGAGTTTGTCGATTTGTCTGCAGCGGATGGGTAGGAACTGCGCCATGGACCGAAGGATGCGGAATCGTCGAACACAAGTTTGTACACCGTTCGGATCATTAGGCAATCGACTGAGTGATGAAATTTAAATTTATTGAATGAAAACTGATGGTGGAATTCATTAGGCAGCTTAACGAGGATGTTCTGATGAAGACATTGGAATGCTCATTCAATGACGGTCGTTCTTTCGTTATATTTTCGATATTTATTACGTTTGACATTTGAATGGAATTGAAATGTATTTTCTTTTCTTTTGTGGGTAGTCATATTTGATTTTTTTAGAAGGTGGTTCACGGAAATACTTGTCAGAAAGTACTCACATACAGAAAGTTCTGGAATTTTTTTTTTTACATTTTTGTAATTGTAAAACTGTGACAGTAACCGCGTTTGTCCGGAGTAGGTTTGAAGACTAGGTACTGCTCGAAATTGATTTCGGTTTGTACGGTTATATTGCAAATTCCCAGGAATGGAATATTGGATTATGTTTTGTCGCTATCTTTTGGCAAGAAGCCAGAAGCTGATATCGACAGTCTGTTGATGAAGACAGTTATTTTTATTAATATGGTACTGTGTTGTTTGTCACTTTGTCTACTCTTATCAACAATAGTGTTTTTTCTTCTTTCAAAACGTTTCCCATTCTGCGTTAATACAATGTAATATGTTGGATTGTTGGGTTTCAAGCTTTAGAAGTGGTAGACTGGCAATTTGGGGCCACCACGGGGTAGCTACCACTTAATATCTCTGTAAAAATTGACCGATTAAAATCGCAGAACTTAGAGATGTTAGGATATTTTCGAAATACTGAGACATAAGAAAACTATTCTAAATAACTACTATATATAAATGCAGGACGTCCTTTAAATTTGTCAACTTTGGGCGGACACATTATCAGTTTCATAAAAAGACTCTCTTCTCCAAGTCTGAACTGTGTGTCCAACGACTTGCCTCCATCAAGCGCATCAATAGAGACGGTAATATTATTAAAGTTCCCAAATGTTTGCGCGTCATTTTAAAATTTTCCAAATAAACTTTAACTGCAAAACTTTTCCATAATTCTGTGGAATTAAACCAGCATAAGTCACTTTTAGCGATTTTTCAGGAGCGCAGGTTTGACTTCAAATATGGAAAAATGGCATATGCGTTTTTTTCTGATCCATAACACAGCAACCATAAGAGATATTGGAATGAAAAAAAAATTGACATATAGAACAGGGTACTGCGCATCCGATGGCAACATTAACTCAATTTTGACATAAGTCGACTTTTGCTGTTTTTCCTTACTGTCACAGAATTGTCTTCGATTAACCTCTTATAGTTTTTTTTTTGTAGTTTTATAATCTTGTGAATGTTTACATGTTTCCTTTAAATTTACGGACTACTTAAGCGATTTCTTGGAACGTTTAACAGAGTATACCCTATAGTGCCGGTAGTGCTAAAAGGATAGAGATATTTTGAATGGAATCCGATAGGTGGCATTTTTGTTTTCGGAGACCAGTTTAAGTACTTTAACTCAGGTTAGAAATCAATTTCATAATATTGACATGTCTTCGATGCATGAAATAAGAAATGTACAAAAGGGGAATAGGATAAAAAAGAAACTAAAAAAGGACTTCATTCGTGAGATGTACGAAATTCGTCGTCTTCGTCGTTAGAATACGAATTTGTCCAACAGCAGCTGATGGTAAATCAACGTCGTCCTTGTCGTCGAATATTGTTTATTACCCATATTGTTATTACCCACATATTTATGTACATACTCATACCTAATTAATTACCTAATATTGTATATCTATCTTACTCTATCTTATAATACTTATATATACCTCACTTAACTGTACATTTAATACCTAACTTAATTATATACTACTGAATTCTAATAAAGAGTTAGTTGATCTAGTGCAGACATTGCGTTCACAATTGCCTCCTCCGTACAGGCACAACAAATATATCGGGCTTGCGTCGACGATTACGATGTGGTATGTTTTCGGAAATATTTCCGGCTGAAAAAAGAGTCATTTTGGAAGCTGCTATTCGATGATTCGACAGAAATTTCGGCACCTTAAAATATAACTGGGCAAAAAAACAAATGAAATAAATTTCCAAGTGACAAACAAAAAAAAAAACAAATGCGATTTTTTGTAAAATTTGACAGTACGCAGGTTTAAAACGAGTTACAATCGGTTTAAATTGGCTTTCTCTGTCAAGCGATTATTCTCAGCCCAGTTGAAAGTTATGTGTCTGTTTGTCACAATCGGTCCCCTATTCGGGTTTAAGTAGTTTACAGAAATACTCGATCCATCTGTGTGAGATGTTATTTACATCAAAAAAAGGGAGCACCATTAGCGTGTCCCGTCGTTGTATGAAGAAAAAAAAATTTTCGAATTTTGTATCGAAAGGGGTATTAAAAGTTTCGTATTAATAAGTAGATTCTGAATATGTACTTACTTTTTGATTTGGATATGACTTTTGGGGCTCTACCGAGGCATAAAGGTCGTATTTTATTTCATTATTTTAATTTATTGATTTAACATATTTTAGTCTTCTTGAAACAAAAAGTTCATAAAAGGACTTAACGAAACAAATAAATATATTTACATTGCAAAAAAGTTAAAAAATAATATTTACATTAACACTGAAAATTGACCCTTGAAAACAAAAGAAGGCATTTTGCTTCGTGAATCTATTTTATTTCTTATAAGTCCTTCCCTCGACTTTGCTCCGATAACACATTGGCTTGTTTCGGTCACAGATTTGATGCATCTTTCGACACTTTGCGTGCGACAAGGAAAATCCGGTATTTTCAGTTGTTTTCTTTGCACCAGCAATGAAAGTTCATCATTAGTCAATTCAGCTAGGCAAGGTGGTGGAGTAACTTGACATTCATTCCAATAAATTATGTCCATGTAGTCCGTAGCGTTAAATTTAATGTTTGGCGGCTTAAATATTCGGTTTGATGTATGAGTTTGCCTCGCTTTTATAATTCGTTTTAGAGCAAGCTCTCTGACATACACCCTTTCGTCATAGAGCATTGCCACTAAAATGTTTTCAGGATGTGCGAAAAAAGCGTTTCTCTTTATGACAGGATCAACGATTGATTTTAAATTGTCTGGCAAGCATCTTGAAAAAGAGATGAGTTGAAAAACATGTTGCGCGCCATCTATTAATAACGGTTTGTTTTTTATCGAAAACCACACTGGTGCATACACTTTCATTATATACTCCACAAGAATTTTCAGGTTTCCAGATGGGTTACTTGAACTTATGTAAAGTCTAAGCAATCTATTTGCTGTTGTGACCCATCTGAATGTGCCATTTTCCCAGGCTGTCGATTTGCTAGTCCAGGAGAACAGTAACCTGTTTTTATAGCTTGACATATTTCGAAAAGATATTTTTGTTCGGTACTCAATTGATCAACGATTTTTTGCTCGATTTCAGGTACATTTCCGGTCACAGGTGAAAATTGAGCAACCTCAGTAAGTTCGCAATCGGTTAGTAACTTACTGATAGGCCCAGAATATTCACGAGGACCCGAAGTAGATCCATCTAATTTCGTGAAGAGATGTCATAGTGGCAGCTCATTCGCATGAAGTAAGCATATTGCCCACTGTAATGGTCTACCTAATTCCATATCTATGTGGCGAATTATCCCTCCTTTCCAGCCAGTATTGGTTGCAGTGCCTTCACATCCAATGCAAAGAATTTTTTTCAAATCAAATCCCTTGTTTTTGAAAAAATTAAGCATTGAATTACTTATATCTTTTCCTGTACCAGATTTAGGAGTTAAATGGCCTAAGAATATGGATTCTGGTTCTGCAAGAATGGAAATATGCTCTTCAAGAACCTCCTTCCGATAGTATCGTCCATCTTTCTTTTCGGAGGTAAGAGTTTTATCTTTTCGCCCATCAAAATAAATACTGCGAATTACGACATTATCGCATTGGTTTGATAGGCTTTCTCTTAATTTTGATGAAGCTCGATGTATTTTATTTTTATCAATAACTAGAGTTTTATTAGTGTTTTCAATTATTCCGACATCCTGGAGTACTGCTGAAGCAACTGCTGCAGCAGATCGTACGGAAAGCCCATATCGATCACAAACTCTTGCTAAAGATGGTAGAGTAAGTAAATTCCGCTTTCCTGATGATGTTGACGTTGAGGGCTCTGATAAAGATAGCTGTGGCTGCACTACTTCGATTGGATGAACCATATTGACTTGCTCTAATGTTACGTTTGTATGTACTCTATCGGAAAAAGTTGATACAGTAGTAGATTCAGCTCTTTGACTACCTAATGCACTACGCTTTCTGTCTAGTCGCTTTTGAATTTTCTGGGTTTCAACTTTGTCAATAGCACCGATCACCATTTTTCTGTCATTTATCTGGTCCACTAAAAATGATCTTTCACTAAAAGTAACTTTTTTATCCTTTACACAATGACAGTCATTAAAGGAATCACACTTACACGATGCAATGTCAAACAATTTTGTGTTTGAAAGTGCAATAAAATCTTGCAATCTGTTGTGATAGATTGTATTTTTTTTCGAATTCGGGTATCTTGTAAGTGTCATGTATTTATCAAAGTGGATTTTGATTATTTGTAGTATTCGACTATGACACACAATTGGAATCGACGCCTTCTTCCATATCTTTTCGATTTCTGTACTTACAATTACAAAAACTTCAGAATTAGATGGATTTCTGCCATTGTATTTTATTTTGAGATCACTTTGTATGAAGAGTACATATTTGATTACATCTTTTACTGTTGGTAACTTATTTTTGTTTAGTTCACTGAAGGGGCCGAAAAAGGGGCACATTGTTTCTTGTCGACGAGGTCCAGAACTCATTTTGATTTTACGTTTTAAATATTTTTCAGAGAAACAACACAACTTAACACAAAACAAAAATTAAGAGTTTCTCTTAGAGAGTTGCAACAACAATACACGAGACAAAAAAAAAATACGATGTCATATTGGTTCTTTTCGACGAGTTCAAGAACTTACTTTGATTTTACAACTTTATATTCTTAAAAAAAACAAACAACTTAACACAAGAATAATACGATTATGCTTGGGAAGGTATGGAATTAAAAAAACAAAAAGCTTTTTAACGATTTTTTTAAGAAAGTAGAATGATAAAAATACCTAGTCAAGTAAGTAACTGCAGAAATTATTGATAGAATATCTATATTTTTATAAATATCAGCGATCAATATATATAAAAATGGGTACAGTTTACATCTTCAATGTTAAAAAAATAAAAAAAAAATTTTTTTTTTAATAATCTCAAAATTTCGATTTATTTTTAGTTTTTTTTTCCGTAATATGCTATTCAATACGCATCTTTTGCAGGGCCTTTCGTTAAGATAATCTTAAAAACGAATAAAAAAAATTAAATAAAATGAAGAAAAAAAAAATATTTTTTTTTAAGATTTTAGTGTGCGGTAGAGGCCCAAAAAAAGTACCCTTCGATTTTTTTTTGGTTTTTTGTCCCGTTATATGCTATTCATTACGCAACTTTTGCGGAGTCTTTCGTTAAGATACTCGAAAAAAAAATTTGACGGGACAGCCTAAGCACCATCTTCTTCATATAAAAAAAAAACAGTCAAATGGCAAAATTTATATCGTTTGCCATCGTTTGGTCATAAGCCAAACTATCATTCGATTTCAAGAATTCAACGAACTTTTCGATGAGCTTTAGTCCTTCTTCAGGAAGTTATCTAAAACACTGGAGTGAGTTCATAGCAACCAGCCTCTGTGCGACTGTTTTAAAACTTCAATTGCTTTTGCAGAAAACCCCAGAAGATGATTCATTTTACCAAAATAGATTTTACTGATTGCTGTCACGATAAAAACTACCTTTCCATTCAAATCCAACTGAATTATGGAATTCAAATAGAGGCTGTTGCCGTCCCAACTTCCTAAAATCCTAATGCCAAATCATTCACGATACACAGCCCCTTGGCTCTAATTACGGATTTATAATCCGAAACTCCATAATTCATTTAGCTATTGTGACAGCAAAACAACCAACAAAATCCTCCTAGCAGTAGGCCAGCGCTCAAGTATTGCTTTTCATTTCGAAAGCGATGAACCAGAAAAAAACTTCATAAATCATCAAAAGGAATTTACGTTTATTGATAGAATCCTTATGCGAGAGTGGATTTTATCGTCTAAGGATTTCTTATATTTCCGGTTACTGCTAATCTTTCTTTCGGCTCCCCTGTACTGTGGTTTCCTTTCCACCCAATTCATTTGCTTTGTCGTCTCGAACGAATTGTAAATCAGATTCCTTTCAAAAATCTTCACAGTCTTTGGGGACTGATCCTTTCTGCCACCGCCGCCCCTTCTCCCCTTTTACGTCGAGATTCGTATATATGAGAATGTTTTGTGGTCGTTAAGTAAAAACGTTATTGTGCTGTGATCATAAAACTCGGCTAATCCCTGAATGAGGAGATGAAATCATACGGAATACGAGGGGATAATACTGTACACAGGAAAAAGCTAGAAAAACACTCGCTCTCAAGGCCTTTAATAAATGAGAGCGCCAATCGGCAGCTAGTATTTAATTCAGTCCTTAACTGGGGCTCTATTAAAGAGTACCGTAAAGAGGTAGTGAACAAATTCAACTGTCAATCAGAATTAATTTACGGCAATTTATTGCCTCTGCAACATATGAGAATGCCAATATAAATTACTACGTATTCACGATATGCACACCTGCATTGCAGAGGAAAAACAAAAACAACAAAAAAACCCCACACATGTAAATAGAGGTATGCCGGTCTCCGAGTCATGTGACTAAATGCATTTTTGTTGCATTTTTCCACAATCGACTGTTCGATATTTTTGAATTATTGCCGCGTTTCGAGGGCGAATTTGTTGCAAACAAATCAGCCTCTGCGGACGGCATTCTGCACTGTGATTTTTATGAATAAATCACGAGCGTTAAATCGATTTGCGCACTCGTATTGGTGACCCTAAACAGGAATGAATGATTGGAGGTATATTTATGATGTATTGATATATATTTACTTGTTTATGTGTGCGCGACAAAATGTTTTATATTTCCGTTGAGGGGAATAAAATCGACGAAATTCATGGCGTGGATTAGAATTTGCCGCGGAAGTGTTGCATTTTTGAAAAATGGGCTGTAAAACTTGATATTTCTATAGCTGAGTGTAAAGCGTCCTTTTGCTGCGAGATAGGAATGCTGGATCAGGATTTTCGTCTCATATGTTGGCAGTGCAGGAAAATGAAATTTACATAAAATTGAAGAAGTCGAAAAGCTATGGAAAATTTGATAACGAGAAGAGATGTATTGGAGAACTAGTTTTTCATTCTAGGTACCTAATGAAATTATAAAGTATGAATTTGGAAATAAGCATAGTCACGGTTTTAGATAGTCATGTTGCGAAGTAATAGGATGCACATTCCTAACAAACAATGTCCACACCCATCCACAAAGGTTGCTTTCATCAATGACATTTAAATATATAAATAAACAAACAATAACAGTTGACATATACTTGTACAACAATATATTTTGTTAACAACATAGATATTATACAAAAATTGGCTTAGTGTACGAAACGAGTGTACAATTAATTCTTGACATCATTCGAATAAAATCTTTATAACGTTGTGAACGCTTCGTCTTTTAATCTGTCCTTGGTTTCTTTGTTCACCAGTAAAAACACATGTCAGTCACAAGTCAGCAGAAATTATCAACGATAATTTCAATGTGGCGTACATCTATTACAAAGGTAGCGGGTGTATAACCAGCATCTATATTTTTTCGGCGCTGTCTAAAAATTAGTAAAACAATCCCCGTTCATAAATGCATCTGCGAAAATCTTGCGCTACATATTCTGTAATAATTTAATTTTCGTCGCGGCGAATATGTGTAGAAGAATCGGCAGCGATTCCCCAAAACCCACACGGAAAAATAAAATGCGAACATCAAGACGAAGCAAATGCGAATGCATACCAGAAAATCAAAGAAGAAGAATAAGCGAACTATATGTTAAAGCTCCAACTTTTTCCCCTAAGGGCTTTCAATGTTTGAATCGATGAGAACAAAAATGCCCTTTTTTCCCATGGCCTTGTTAGAAAAACCCCACGATATTAATTATAAAAAAAAGAAAAGACACTATTCTTTTTTTTTATTGAAGCCGAATGGTTTTTCTTCAGACTCTGTATTTGAAATGCCTTTTTTATTGTTCTGAGAGATATACAAATGCCCACGAATGGGTAATTTCCCACGATCTTTTATCACTGAATCGATTCTTGATCACTAGGGTTCGGATTTTCATGCACTAAAGATCTCAAAATATTCGCTTAAAATATGTGCTTAAAAATGCAAAATATGCATTTAAAATATGCACTTAAAATTAGATAAACTTAATTTCGGTTCAATTTAGAAACACATTTTCTTCAGTCTATAAGAATACGTTAAATTTTTTTATTTTTATTATTTAATAAAATAATAACTTAAAACGAGATCAACATTTAATAAAAAAAAAACAAAAACACAGTTAACGTCTTCCTTTGTTTAATAAAAATAAATAATTAAAAACAAATTCCTTAATTCCTTAATTCATTTTGAAAAGTTTTATTTGCATAGATCATGAAATTTTTTTTTAAATTTTCGAATTCAAAACGTTGGCGATTCGGTCTTAAGAATGCCTTATACAGCGAAAAATATCTCTCGACGTCAACTGAAGTTAGTGGAGCATTTTTTAAAGAACAAATCTCATCGACGGTGAAGTTTTTTGTGTAAATTTCGTCATTGCAGTCCAATGTAAAGGTGTTACTTACATTTTGCATTATTGTAAATCCTTCATTTTTTGCCAGAACGCATTGAAGTTTTTTTTTAATGACTGCCCCCGTTAGTCCTTCAACCGCATTTATCTTTGCAACAACATCTTCAATTAAATCAATTTGATTTTTTAAGGTGGTCCTGCCTTCTAGCTTTGTTATGGTGTCACATAGGAAACTGAAGTTCGAATTTATAAATATTATTTCGCTTTTTAACAATGGCTGGTTCATGACTTCTTTCGCATTTTTTATTGCCACTGCATCGGGTCATCGAACCCATTGACAATGCTTTCAAATGCTTCATAATTTTGTGTATAATACTCAACAGCCTTCAATCTTGTAAAAATAGGCTGAGGCGGAAGAGGAGTCAAAGGATATTTTTCTTTAAAAATTTCGACGCGTGATGGTGCCTTTAAAAATATTTTTTTGCCGTTTGAAATTAATCCATCGACGTTCCGAAAATTACTCCTTATTTCTTCTGCAACTCGGTGCATTACATGTGCTAAGCAAGTGACGTGCAACAATTTTGGATAAAACAGTGCTAATCCACGAGCTGCCTTTACCATATATGGCGCAGCATCGGTCAAAAAAAGGAGTATTTTGCTTTTATCAATTTCCATTGAATTCATGGATTCATCAAATGCGCGAGCGATGGTAAAATGGTTCGTTTTTTCTAATTGGACTATCGTTCAAGATTGTGAAATGAACAAAAGAAAAAGATAATAGTTTTAAGCTTCGTTTGCACTGACATAAAGGGGATATTTTTTTACTGTCTAGTTAACTTTTTGAACAATATACTCCAAAAATATGAATTAATATTATAAAAAATATGCAAATATAGTCAAATATGCACAAAAATTGCAAAATATACATTTATAGTAAAATATGCAAAAATATGCACTAACGGTTAAATGTCATTTTAAAGGAAATTTCATGATACGTATACATAATAAGTTGCCTTGCATCCAAGGTGTTCATAAAAAAACATGAATTTGCATGGAAATCCGATCCCTATTGATCACTAACTGATGAAATTATAAAAACATCTCCAGCACAAATAGTTGGCACGTTTACTTTCCGTCTTATGAAATTCGAAAAAAAGATTGGCACTCCAAAGTAAACAACCAAGCTCAAAATTTATTTCGATATTGTAAAAGTGTTAGACATATACATTTAAAAATAATTCTTCATAAAATAATAACAGTTCATTTAATGATTAAATAAACGAAATTATTGTAACTCATATAACGCAAAATAGTTGACCCACTCTTTTACCGACGCAAAAAGTTGGCCTAATACAAAAATAACTGTCTTTTACCACAGAGTGATGTCACCTTTGTTTTTAATAACGGCTGTAATTCGATTTGGAAGGGTTTCCACTAAATTAAAGCAGTATTCAGGAGTTATGCCATTCCAAACTTCTTGGATCTTTTCCTTCAATTCATTCAAGTTTTTTAGCCGTATTTGTCCTTAATTCATTTTTCATGTTTCCCCACAAAGTCTCAATTGAAGACAGGTCCGGGCTATTTGGAGGCCACGTTAGAACTGGAATGTTGTGTTCTCGAAGCCAGCTCATATTTTACTTGGCTGTATGACATGATGCGCCATCTTGCTGAAATGTAAAACTGCCATCTTCTGTTTGCAGCCTCGGAATCGAAGGTAAAAGTTGGTGCTCTAGGATGTCTTGATACCTACTGGCATTCACAGTACCATCGATGAAGCGAAGGTCATCTACTCCTTGAGCTGACATACATCCCCACACCATTACTGAAGCGGTAAATTTAGTTGTTCGTCTAAAGCAGTCTGCGTGAAATGCTTCAGCTGGCGTTCTTAAAACTCTTGATCGTGAGTCTCCAACACAAAGTTCGAATAGAGACTCATCGCTCCATATTACAC
The DNA here is from genome assembly GCA_916610125.1 of Cheilosia vulpina. NCBI lineage: Eukaryota > Metazoa > Arthropoda > Insecta > Diptera > Syrphidae > Cheilosia > Cheilosia vulpina. The sequence goes on from OU744277.1 coordinate 65,793,876, forward strand.
TCCTCCATTGCCTTAGCGTCCAGTTTGGATGATCACGAGTCCACCTTAAGCGCTTCTTTTTTTGGAAAGGAGTTAAAAGTGTTTGACGGTTTTTTAGAAGAAACAATTTTCTAAGTTAATAAAACAAAAACCAATTTGGTTATAAATTACTGTATAAAATTTGTATCCCATTTTCTTCATTTCTCGAATGCAGGTGTCTCTTGAAACTTGCTTTTTAATCACATTTTTCCACTCTAAGGTGATATTTGCCGTTGTAGCACGACGGTCTTTCTTGAGAATTTTTCTTAAAGCCCTTCTGTGACGATCGTTAGCAATTGATGGTCTTCCAGTTTTCTTCAGTGGGTTCACATTTCCAGTCTTCTTGAATAAATTAATGTTTCGAACTGAAGACCTCGATATTTCCAACTTGTTTGCGATGTTATATGCCGAAACGTTTTTTTTTTTGTACGCTTTTATTATTAAATCACGTATGTCTTCCGAAAAACACTTGCCACGCGCCATAGTGAACTTTGATTGCGACTGCAATCAGTGAATGCCTGACTTGAGACATCCGCACTTAAATAACGCAACAATAAACGGTAAATGTCAAGAGACAAAGACATTATCCAGCTTAGGCCAACTATTTTGCCGCGAAAAACTAACGGGCCAACTATTTTGCAAAGAAAAAAATGGGTTAACAGTTGAAATTTGTGGCAACAAACATTAACTATGTTAACTTATTGATTGCTTTGTAAAGAACACATGTTCATGGATAATACAGCACGCCCTCGGTAAAAGCAACCCTCGATAAACGCAATACCTCGGTTAAATCAGGACCTAAAATTTTACCATTAGTGACTCAGTAATTGCAACTTTTCAAAAAACTGTGACTCGATAAACGCAACTTTCCATCCATGCTCTTATTTCATTTAATTTTTGTTTGGTTTTTTTTGTGATTGGTTTTACTGTAACTGGGCAGTTATTTTACAGCTACTTCTCGCAGAATTTTAAACACATAGATCGTAGGTGCATTTTTTTTTGCATCATACAAGAATAAGAAAAGGAGGGGAAAATGTTTCGTATTTCTTACCATAGTTCATGCGATTTTTTCGCGGTCGGTAATTGTTTTGTTTCGTGTAATAAAGAAATCATGGCTATAGGAAAAAAAGTTCCCAAACTGTCTATAAAGCAGAAGGCTGAGATTTTAACCAAATTGAGTAACGGTGCATCAGTAAAATCGCTTTGTGAAACATACAAGTGCAACAAGTCAAGCATTAGCAGAATAAAAAAGAATAAAAATTTGCTTAACAAATTCGTATCTAATTCTGAGTCCGGACCGGGAAAGCGCGTAACTGTAAAAGCCTGCGAGTATCCAAGGATGGAAAAAGCCTTGTACAATTGGTTCCAGAGACAACGCAGGCAAAACGTACCCATTTCCACAGAAATCCTTAAGTCAAAAGCATGCATGCTTCACAAGAAAATTAAAGAAAGACCAGGAAATTTTAATGCCAGCAATGGCTGGTTTTCAAATTTCAAAAAACGGAATGGAATCCGAATGCTTAAAATTTGCGGAGAAAAGCTGTCAAATAAGCCAAAACTGGTGGAACCATTTTTAATTAAATTCGAAAATAAAATTAAAGAGCTCGACTTGTTACCAGATCAAATTTACAATGCGGACGAGTCTGGCCTATTTTTTAAGCTTATGCCAAACAGAACGTTTGTGGGTTCTAAAGAAGCTACTGCTCCTGGTAGAAAAGTGAGCAAGGAGAGAATAACTTTTCTTGCTTGCACTAATGCGTGTGGAACGCACAAAGTGAAATTGTTCGTTATAGGAAAAGCTGTTAATACAAGAGCATTTAAGCATTTCGAAAATAAGCCCGTCGTTTACAAGGCCAACAAAAATGCATGGATGACACACGAATTTTTTAAAGAATGGTTTCATTCAACTTTCGTGCCAGAGGTAAAATTATTTTGGAATTGATTTTGTAGAATTTTAAAATTGTTTTCTTTTTTTCCTTGGTTTAGGTAAGACAGTTTCTGGAATCCAAAAATTTACCAAAAAAGGGTCTACTTCTATTGGACAACGCGACAAGTGATGATGGTAAGATTGTTACCATGTGTTTGCCAGCAAACTGCACCGCTATTATTCAACCAATGGACCAAAATGTCATCAACTTGACAAAACTGTACTACAAAAAGGGACTTTTGGCACACTTAGTCGGAAGCCAAGGTTCAGATTTGGAGAGTAAAATAAAAGCTTTCAATTTAAGACATGCCATATGCCTCCTGGCTACTGCGTGGGACAAGGTTAAGTCTTCGGCTATACAAAAATGCTGGAAGCCTTTAATGTCTCCTGACAGTGAGTGGGATGAGGAGGATGAGCTGCCGTTGAGGATCATCAGCGATAAAATCATTAGTGACCGCGAAATGATGACATCCATTAATGACTTGCTTCAAGATTTATTTGCCACTGAAACTTTTGTCACCGAGGAATTAAGCAATTGGATTGCCAAAAACGATATCGAGCAAGTGCCTGTTTGCACTAATCTAGAAGCCGAAGAAATCGAGAGTGAAGAAGAAGGCACAGGTGCAAGTGTAAGTCCTCCACGGCAAAAAATCCAAACAGAACATGCTATCCAAGCGTTTAGTATTTGTCTTCAATGGGCTGAAGAAAACTCGGTTCCACTAGAAGATACCTTGACTCTTCAAAAACTGAGAGAGCTGGCCGTTGACATTAATATAAGTTATGGGAATGTATCAATCATATCAATAAATCCATAATCAATAATATGCACATAATAACCACTGTACCATAACATGGATTATCAGCTAAAATTAAAAACTGCACCACCCGTTGCTCGAACATAATTCTTACCTAGCAACAGCGATATAGCGTCGATAAGCAACATATAACAAACATATGACAACAACATATAACAAAAAAACCAAAGCTGTTACCATGAACCATGGATTAGCGAGAGAAGCACTTGCGACAATAACTGCAGTAGACAACGCTCCAGCCGACTTTCTTGATAGCAACACAGACTGAAGAAAGCTCTCATGTTGTCGATAAGACTTCCCCTATGTGCCTAAGTTGTGGATTGAGTCAGTCTCTTTCGTTAGTGAAGACTATCACTTGTAAGTTCCAAGTGTGCACATAAGTTCTCATTGAGAAATAATTACATAATTGTAAAGGTACATTAAAAATGAAATATAATTTTTTATAAAGACCGAGTGTTTCATTTAATTATTACTTATATCCTCAAAGAAAAAGCAAACGAACATTTCCCAATATTTTAAAGCAATTTAACCAAAAACTATATTAACTGTACTACATAATGTATAAATATTTTTTTTAAATGAATTAAATTATATTCCTTTTCTTTTCTTTTACGACGAACAATATTCTTTTATTTTTGATACTATGGTTTCACCTTAAATTCTAATTCAAGGCACATTTTTTTTGTGACTCGGTTAAAGCAACACCCTCAATTAAAGCAACTGCTCGAATTTCCATCGGTTGCTTTTACCGAGGGCGTACTGTATTAAGAAAAAATAAATCAACTTTTTATTAATTATGCATAATAATAACGCATTTGCAAATGTATGTGGTAAAAAATACAATACTAGGCCAACTATTTTGCGTTTGGGCTCGTATGAGTGCGCACACATATTCGTTTCATATTTATTTGCCCTATCTAAGACTCCCTTTAAAATGGCAAACTAACTGAAAAGGCAAAGAACTGTGTCGAGTATTTAAATCAACCCAAATAACTGCGTTAATTGTGTTAGAAGTCATTCACACGAACGAAATGCATCGCACGAATGTTCACCTACAGTGGAAGCTGAAATTCGATGCACGGAAATTATCAGGGATTTCCACGGAAACAGATGAGTAGGCGAAAAATGGATCAGCCCCAACTGGAGCGAGTGCGTACTTTATGCAACGCACTGTGAGGTCGTTTCCTTAATTGTCTTTGTATGGTGTGCTCGTTCGCATGCAAGAGCGTGTGCTCCCAGCAGGTACAAGCAGTTTGTTGTGCGGACCGAAGTTTACACTCTCTATATGAGTATTACACAAGTAAATATGAGTATCCTTTATCCTTTGGTGCCGTGTATTCTATTGAAATGGGGCAATGTGTTGAGCATCCCTCGACAATCGTGTAACAAGTTCCTTGTTTTAGGCCTATGCAGGTGTTCTGCTCACCAACAATTGGACAATAACATTGATTGTGTGGCGGATTTTGAATGAGTATAGTTTTTAGTTATATTTGAAACACCTTTGGATGATAATGACACAGTGGGGGTTGTTGTGGGGTGAGTTGAGTTGAACATTTGCTTCTAAGTTTTACTTGATTGAAACGTAGAACATTTTTATACAAATGGAGGATGTGGAAGGGAATCCAAATTTTTTAATTGTTATACGGGGACGGGAATTCGCTTTTCAATTATTTCGCCGTACCTAGTCGGAATGAAAAAACGTAAGGCCGTAACTATGGCTGATGGTGACGATTCCTTATTTAAATCAATCCTTATGACCTTATTTAAAATCAATCAGCTGTCGATTAAAAACTACCAAGTAATAGTTTTAATATAGCTCCTACAGAGTTATCGGAATAAAAATAACCGAGTCAAGAAAACTCGGATAGAAATAATCGATTTATTAATTTCCTACAAATTTTCTCAGTCGTAAATAACCAACTAACTCTGTAGAATTTAAACAAATGGTTGATAATAATCTGGAAAATTGACTGAATACAATTGATTAAGTAGGGGCAATCTATGCTTGGGTCCATTTAGTCGGCATATCGATAAAATCTTGTATCCAAATTGGAGCAAGCTCTCTACCAAGTCAACAGTTAAGATCTTGATGGGCCTAGGCTTAGGGTTAGTCACAAATGGACAAAGTTTTGGCTTTCATCGTTCGTTTCTCGTTCTTTATGGTCCAGCAGGAATCAGTCATAATAATGTCGTTCACTTATTTTCCGCATCCATTTAAGATGACAACCATATTTTCGATTGAAATACTTGCACACCCCTAAAATTTCAGTGTAAAATTCCATGCTCAGCAGTTTTGGTCAGTTTCGAAAAACCATTTCCTCCACACAATGGAAATTATTTCAATGCCCATGTTCGCACAAATGCCATAAATGGACCCATGGGATGCTGTTATATGAGCCATCGGTTATGATGTGTATAAAGAGCACACAAAACATACCACCTGATCCAGTGTGTCTGGTTTTGCTGCTGAAATGGTTTCCTTGGCCGGAAGTTCTTTATTGCTTGCGGACATTCAAAACCGCTGATGGCGTAATTTGCTTTTGCACGATTTTACAAAACTGTTATGTGGGATATTTCACTTGGCCCTGCTGACTGTAAAATAAATATATCTGCGAGAGAGCAAGGCGACCATCTGCATTTTATTGCCAGGACATACGCGTATACGTGTACCCAAACTTTAATCTATTTCCACAAATCAATTGTATTTGGGGGAACTTTTTCGTCGACCTTTTTGAATTACGGGCGAATGGACCTGCGTCCATGGAGCACAGTAATAAATCCTTTATATAAAAGTATCCTTCCAACATTAAAGCCTGCCTAGACAAACTAAGGAATCAACACTAGAACTTCATGGTGTATACCATGACAACTCTGCCGACGACTGCGTTAGGAGCAGTACCTACTTCGAACTTTGTACTACTACAGATTCGATCCACCAACAAGTAGTTTCTCCCTCAAAAAGTACGTCTTCTATTGTCCTACGGATGTACAATGCGCCAATGGCATGGCAATCCCTTAACTTTTGCCCACTTGGTGGCTTCTGCATGAAGAGCGAACGGTACGTGTACATAACATTGTTTGGTGATGAATATTATACCGGAGAGTATTATTTGAAAAGTTTTCACCATTGCAAGCAGCTCGTAGTCCATAACGGTGTAGTAATGGTAGTTCTACTACACGAATTGCAGTTGCATTTCCTGTGAAGGAGAATACTGCCGTCAGAAGTTTACTTCCAAAGAAATAGCCGAACGATGGCGAGAAGGACATTAATTTGCAAACAAAGCGAATGAAAACGGATGTTTTATTTTTGTTTGCAATGTGTCCGTGTATATAATATTCCGAGGAAGGATCTTGCAAGGATGCGACGACACGGTTCGAACTGAAAGTACCTAAGTTTCGTTGTTGGATTGTTTGGATTTTTGTTTTAATTAAGAAGATACTTTTGAGTAATGAATTGTTTTCAATTAGAGTCGGAACATAAATCACATTGAGTAACAATTTTTACATTCACAAACTTTGGTACGAAATTTTTGGACAGAATTAGGGGATAATTATCTTTATGTCATTTGAACAGCAATTGGTTGATAAGAAGCTTACCAATTCGAAATAATAACGAACGAACTTCTTACTAATTGCGGTACCTATTTAAGGGCAGTCCGTTGCGAACACCACGATATCTCATAAAATATCCTAAGAATTGGATACACAACAAATCAAAAAAATTATGGAGATAATTGACCACCCCCCCAATTAATTGGTGGACAGTCTATCGTTTTGGAGTTTGAAAAATATTTAATGGTTCAAGGAAAAATAGCTGTCGCAAATTTTAACTTTCATTTGGGTGAGCTAAATTCATAAAAATAATAAATTTAATTTGATTGGTTCCATGAAAAATTCCTGTGGCGAATTTTTGTTTTCATTTGGGTGAGCTAAATTCATAAAAATAATAAATTTAATTTGATTGGTTCCATGAAAAATTCCTGTGGCAAATTTTTGCTTTCATTTGGGTGAACAAAATTCAAAAAAAAATCTTAAATTTAATTTTGGGCAAAAATGTCTATGTGAAACTGAGGGACGTTAGCGTTAGATGAAAAAAGAGAGAACACTGAGAGAATTCTCTATGTCTATGCGGTTAAAAACCTAAAGCTTATTGAACCAAACCATTCTAGGTAGGTTTTGAACGCTTGACAAACTTGAAGAAAGCTTTGCAGTTGTTAATGGTTGCTGCAAATTTAAGCTACATGAGACAAACCGATTTACAAATTGATGATGATGGTTTTTTGGCTAAAGGCTTGCCTTGGTCTAGGGCGTAAGTGACGACAAAAAATTCCCGACCAAGCTAATCTGGAAACTCTTCTTTAAAACTTTTCCAATTATTGACACAGATTGCTGGGTGAAACCTGTAACGGTCGGAGTATCATTATTATCCTTCCACCTTCCACAGGAACCTACGGATGTTAAGGGTGGAAGGTTGTCCGAACGACTAAAGCGTGGTAGGCATGCTGGCATATACACGGACATAGCTCGTCGTGGGGTGGGGTCATACGCCAGTCTACCGGACTTCCGTATTTATTTACAAAAAAAAAAACAAGGAAAAATATAAAGGGGGAAAACATGCGGGAGGGGAAAGAAAAACAAAAAAATGTGCTTAGTGAAAGGGATCGGGATTAGGAATGGCATGGACGGGAAAATAATTATACGGAGAATGTACCTCCTGAAGGCCAACCATCCTTAACCATACCATCTTCCTCGCTTCTCTCAAAGTTCGGTAACTAAGTCGGTTCTTCCCTCCCCTCTACCCTTCCTATTGCTAGGTTGGGTTCCATGGTTGCCACTGGCCCTGGGTGTATGGCAACCCCGAAGTATTCTACATATATGTATATGCTCACCAGATCTACTGTAGTCCATGCCCAGTGCTTCTGTCACCCCTTGTGTATCTATTTACCAAGCCATCCTGACCTGCGTCAGTCGACCTAAAATGGTACGGAACTCACTTCCCAAGTAATTAACCACGACCATGTCAATAAGCACCACCAACAGTTTTATAGTTCATCCTAACAAAACTGACTTTATTTCCCGTATAAACAATTCATAATCCCTGAAAACTAAATTTCTACCACTTATCAGCTACGCTTAGAAATAAAAATGGAAATAAAGATGGGTCCTCCGCCGGATATACCAAACCACCATTAGTCCCGTCGTCAACCGTAGCTGTTTCCGGTGATCACATCGGTTATCGAAAGTAATTGGAGGACCTATTCGTTGAGTGACCACCGTGACTAATTTCCGCTTCGAGTCATAGCGTTCAGCACCTCCTTCATGGTGCGGGATAGGACAAGCGATTAGACAAACACCTGCCCCTACAAACCTAAGACATAATCTTGTTTGTAAAATTAAGAGTAGGTATAAAAATGTTTCTCAGTAAGTTTTGCATATTTCTAAACCTGGCTTAAATTACCTACATAAAAGGAATAACTGTAACGATTGCGAACTCCGGTAGAATATGCCCTTGTTGGTCAAATGCATGAAGAAACTGAACTCAATATCATTGTCGCATTCATCGAGTTGTGCAGTCCTCCACTTTACCAATAGCAATAGGAAGAGTTTCCATAGTATGTATTCATTAAAATAACTCATAAGTGTTGCCACTTTAGACTACATATTTTAAATATCAGCTTCAGACAGTCTTCGAGTTATTTCAGAGAGTACCTTTCAGCGGACTAAATGATTGGTATTATTATAGAGGAATTTAATGTCACCCAATGCTAGAAAAAAATGAATCGGGGAGTCTACTATCAGCAGTCGATGCATTGTTTACGGAGCTTTGGTATGGGTAGATCCCAGGAATGCTTTATATCCTGGTACTAATTTAGGTGAGTCAGGATTTGCTCTGAAAGTCTGTTTGCTTTTGAATAGCATTGTTGAGCCAAAGTCAAAGTTTGGCTAATTTTAAACAAATTAAGTTCGTCGTCCATTTTGTTGACTGTATTATAGGTTCCATTTTTGTTGCCTCAAGATGTCGCTGATAAGGCAGTAATAAGCGGTATGGCAAATAAAAAAAAATAAAATAGAGCCGCTTACTATTTTATACAGCAGCAGCCGAAGACTATGTTGTGACATGTATTGGTACATTTGTCGATTCAACCACAAGCAGTTTTATTGTCCTATTGGATTTCAGAATAAGTGGTTCCCCAAGGGATAACGATATACAAAAAGTTGGCGGGTTATGTTTATGCCAATATATGAAAATACTTTACAAAACGAAACAAGCGAATGAGCTTAGTACTTGTAACTACCGAATTTTTGGTGGAAATTTTAAAAATTAGCTTATGGAAACCTAGTTTTATTTGATAAAAAAAGTATGAGCAGTATTATGGAAACTGGGCTCGTAGCTTGGACTCCCATTACCAATTCAAGTGAACAAAGTTGTTGAAGACATAATAATTGAATGTGAATGTCCAGCCCTTTTTTTTGAAATTCGAAGGAGTATTCTAACAATTTGGTTCCGAAGAAATGAATAGATCCTCCGATTTATCAAGAAAATAGAAAAGGTTCTGCCCCAAATACTTTTCTGATAGCATAATAGATATTTTTAGGTCAACGTATACCAACGTGTAAGTCAGAAGAAAACAAAAATAAAAGATCTTTCTCAAATCCGAGGGGTATGACGGTTGGCCTTCGATTCATTGTTGAATATTTTGCACTTAGTAGATTTAGACACTAGATTTTGATTTTAGATTTGGAACTTACATTCTAAACGATCAAAGTAGATGCTTTCGGGATTTTCGAAGACTCCACCCTGAATGCGATGAGATGAAGCAAAAATGTACAGTAGCTGGAAAGACTTCCCAACGTTTTGGTCTTCTCCCGTTCAACCAGGCTGATGATGTTATGAGCTATCAATCATTGATATACTCAGTGCACTGTTTCTTTTTTTAAAAACCTTTATAAGGATTGAAAAATCTATAGCGCTTCAACAACGCCTCGAGATGCTTGCAGATAGGTGATAAGTTAGGTTTGGTTAGGATAAGCGAGTTTACGGTTTAAATTATTGTAGTCCTTTGGAAATATGTTTCCGTGAAGCGAATTCTAAGTCCTGTCTGCCAATAGGGTAATGTATTAATAAATTAGATTGTTAAATGATTCTTGGACACTCATCTCTCCTAATACTAAGCTCTTCAGCTCTTTGAGTGAAACAAAAATTTCCATCAGTCAGAGGTAAACAAAAATGTGTTCATCATACAGCCGGAAGTATAAATAAAGCTTAAGTGAACTTGAGCTAGCTTAAAAAACATAATCTCAATAAGAGCAGGAAAATACGTAACTGAGTACCTAGACTTGATCTTGAACGGCATTAGTTAGCATCTCATCTAAGGCAAACTTAAGCCAACTCAATAAACTACATTTCAGGTTGAGCATGATTCAAGGAAACTTTAAAAAAATTCACAAAATTCTTAACTCATCATAAGTGAATCTTAGCGAAAAGACCCCGGAACTTAAACGATAGATCTCAGCTTCTGCATGCTACGGTTCGTTCCGAAGGGCTCACAAAATATAGGAACGCCTTGCACCCAATATCCTCGATGTACTATAGATATCATTTAACCCCTCCTAATGGACAAATAAATTCTCAATGGTTTTCTCCTGTCTTCCATATACCTATATGCGCCCGGTCTTTTTCTGTGTTCGCTCTATACGTCCTTGTGGCTCTTGCAGAGCTTTCCACATTTGCCCACAGGTGTGGAACATATTTCAAAAATATTTTCCGTTCCTTTTGCGTTGCTACTGAAATTGCCAATAAAATCGAACAACTACCCTATCCACTCTAAGTGCCACCCTCAATCCTTATGCTGTAACTCAACTTCCGTACTCAGTTGATCGACCCTCTATTCTGACCCCGCTACCCCGCACTTAAGGGAAAATGAAGTGTGGAAAAGTGAATCAAGTTTATATGGTAATATTCCACTAGGCGGGAATTTTTTTTTGCCCTTGCATCAGCTGAAGGTAAAAGTTTCTCACAAAGGAGTTGTTTTTGTTTGTTCGACAGAGAAGCGATTTCCGCTGTAACGCGCGTATCCCTATCACAGGTATTTATGAATAAATCGCTTTGCACTCACACGCGAAGGAAACGCTTCCATCGGGGATTCCCTGTAAACGATTCGAAAATATTGTTGCGCGCTCCGATGAATGTGTTCGCGTTAAAGAGGCGGGTGGCATTGGCATCGGTGCTCATATGTTGAGTACCCTTATCGTAATCGAACCGTATACATAAGTCGTCCTCTTTCGTGTGTGCGGGTGTAGGGTAATATTATATATATTTTTTTTTTTCTCAAACCCCCAACACATCCATTTAGTTAAACGATAAAATTTGCAAAGCGACGAAGCCGTTTGTGCAAGGATGTGTTTTTTTTTTCTTTTTTTTGAGTCCCACCTTTTTGACTTTTTTATGCGTAGCTTATTCAAATTTGTTTGTCTCCACCTGGTTGGATGGGACGAAATGGAAGTTTCTATATAAATTCCCTAGAGAAACAGGAAAAGGATTCGCTTACATTTGCATTTTTTGTGGGGGGGATGGGGAGGAAATGGATTTTTATTTTACCCGAACTTTAGCTTCGAGCTAAGGTGTTGAGATTTTGTATTGTCTTATTTAACGGAGTGTTGTTAAAGGTAATGAGCAGAAAGGAGTATTTTTGTTCTTTAGGTGGGATACAAGCAGACCGTTGGAGTTGTGCTAAATGACATTTGGCTCGATAGTTGAGGCTGTTCAAGGGGCAAACAAAAGCTTAAGAAATATTTGGATGCCAGGGGGTAAAAGTGGTTGATATTTGTTAATATGACCGTTAAAACATATAAAGTACAACAAACGCAAGTTCTAGGCAGCGTTGCAGTTTAGCACCTTTTTGACCCTCAAGACCCGTCAAACACATTTTTTTTAAATGATAAAAATGGCCCCTTTTTCAGTTTACATAAGATTTTATTCTTTATTGAAAGAAAAAGAATGCAAAAATGTAGAAAAATTCCTTCGAATTGAACACACTTGAGCTTGCTGCCCTTTTTATTCCCCTTTTAGATTTTTTTTAGCGGCAGCGCTTGTTTTATGTTCTGCAGATGGAATGGAAGTGGCATTCGTTCTCTTCTATGGGAATATAGTTTCAATTTTTTAGGTAACAGAAACACTTCTGTACCACTATAGAGCTTCGTAGCCTTTGACTAAGTGTAGCTCTTTAGTGATGCTATGAACGGCTTTGCTATTATTTCTTAACTTTTGCTACTTTTGGGTAGAGGATTTTTAAGTGGTTAAGGCTGCTGTACTTCTGTCATCTTTAGTTGACATTGGACCTTCATACAGGGTGGTGCACCAATTGTGCTACAATAAGAAATTCAAATAACTTTTTTTTTAATCGATGTATTTCATTTATTTTTTTTTTTATTGGTTAGAAAATTAAATTTTATTTTAAATAGTTAGTTGTTTTTAAAGATTATAGATCGCAAATGACCTCCACGCTCTCCCACGCATATGCGGCACCTGATCAAAAAACTATTCATTGCGGCCTGAAGAGTTGAAGTTGGGATCGCCTCAATTATTGTCGTTATGGACTGCTTTAATTCAGTTAAATTCCTGGGCTTTGTTTTATACACCTCTTGCTTGACATAACCCCATAAAAAGAAGTCTGGTGCAGTCAGGTCAGGTGACCTTGGGGGCCAGCGAAGAGTGGAGTTCCTAGAAATTAATTTGTTTGCGAATTTTTTGTTTAGCTCCGCCATAACTGGTCTGGCTATATGTGCAGTTGCTCCATCTTGCTGAAACTAAACGCTGTTGAATGGTATACGTCTTCGGCGCAGTTCTGGGTAAAAAAACTCCTTCAACATCTTTAAATAACGGTCCCCATTGACAGTAACGATTACACCGTTTTCTTCAAAGAAGTACGGCCCGACAATACACCTTGATGAAACTGCGCACCACACAGTGACTCGTTCTGGTACCGTTGCACTATCCAAATTCTTTTCTCCGTATCCCAAGCATCCATTTTTATAAATCTAAATAGTAACCTACAGAATAAAAAAAAAATAAGCCGATTACTCACACAGAAAAAAAGTTATTACGTTTTATTTTTGTAGCACGATTCGTGCGCCACGCTGTATCTGTCCTTGTACTGTACAGTACTGAGGTTTGGCTGTAGGCACCAATTTAAATGTTAATGACCGTCGTGGTGATCAGGCGCATTCTGCTTGCTATCAGTTTTTTTCACAGTATAATCGACTGCTATGCTACCATGCTCATCCGTACAGGCTTTTGTGCGGGACCGTTTTACCGCTCAGTATATTCGACAGCCCGCTTTTGATGATTTTTCTTGTTTCTTCTGAAAAATCCATGTTTCTCCCATATTTTTTTGCTTGTTTGCCTAAGCTGACTTAGTTACTTTAATTTTTGTCCGCGCTAGTGATTGATGTGACATTCCTCATCGAACAATGTGTTTCGTTATATTCGGCAGCGGTCCTCCGAACAGCGATATTAAACGGTCTTTTAATGCACCTCAATTCTCTGTGCTTGAAGCTGGCCATATATTTGTTTAGATGCAAAGGGACAAGCCGTCGGCAAAAGTTTTGGCGATCTATTGCGAGAGTAGCCCATATAGTGTCAAGTTTTGCATTATCATCCGTTGGGTTTTGGGGAGTGATTTGTATCCCTATCCGCATTTTGCCTACAAGTTAGCTAGCGCGGGAATCGTCCGGGGATGCCAGACACGAAACATGGGATGTCTGGAGGTTTTTGAGTTGCTGCCTGCTTTGTTCCCTGTCCTCTTACCCACCGAGTACTAAAATACTTCCTTAAGTGCTCATGAACTGAAGGACGTGAGCTGTTTATTGCTTCCGCTATCGAACTTGTTGGGACGTTGATTTCCTTTCAATTAACGTCTGGACAATATTTTGACAGACCTTGAGTTAGGTCTTTACCTCATATGGTATTGCAGAAATCTGAAAAAAGGGTTAACCAAACAGAGGTTGGTGTGGACTTTATTTCTCGTCCGGTGATGCTTCAGTTTCTCCGGTAATCAAGTCTACTTCATTTTGACACTTCTCCGCATATTAGTTTTTCATAACTACCACGTTCAGCATAGCTTTCAGCTTTCATCTAGGGTTAGGCTGTGCGCAACAGCGAATTTTCGCAGTTGTCTTCCTGGTAAGCTTAGATTGTGCGAAGTCATTTAGTAGTAAACTTCGAATTTGAACACATATCCTTCCAATGAGCAACCATTGACTAATAGGACCGTTGAAGCTGAATCAATTGCACTAGTCCATATAGTTGAAGTGAATGTTTTTAATTTGTTAAAAATAAAATTCCTCAAAGAAAAATACGACCACCCCTTTCCTCGACAAATCCTTATCAACTAAAGCCAACTGTAAATGAACACATTCACAAAAGATATGAAACTTCTGCCACACGTCAATCGCTCTCGTTCATTTTACGAAACTGCTTTTTAACTCAGAGTTGCATCATAAAAACTTTGTACAATCCAGATATCATTTTAAATAAATCGAGATACCTAATTTAAAACTTCTTCTGCGCTTAGCGAACTATCGCGCAGAACCCTTTAAGAAACAATTCATCAAAACCGATTCCAACCCTTTGTACCCTCGCTTTGATAGCTCTCTTCAGAAAGTAGCAACGCCACTTGAAACTTAAAGTGCCCTCCTCTCACACTGAGCACCATCTTTTGCTGAACGACCCCAAAAATAGCAAGCACTTCCACCCACCAGCAGCTCGCTAACAATGTTATTGCGGCAATCTACTTAAACCCCAGTATAACGCATAACTTATATATACAAAACAATGATGCTACGAAGTAAGGAGCCTTACAAAGTGTTGCGGTTTTCAGAGCTGCTGTGGATTAGAAACAGTGAAACATCGAAAGGAACGCCACTTGACATGAAGTGGTCGAGAAAAGGCAAAACTTGTAATTGAGGGATTAGATGTCAGTCACCTTATCCGAGTATTTTACAAGTGCGATGTGACACATGTCTGGGTATGATAAGTCTGTTCGACTTTTAAGTGTCTTCGGTGATTAATTGTTTTCATTGACTCGATTTCCCAGTGTACTTGCCTTGCCATTCGTTAAAAAGAATAGTTACCCCCAGAGGTGCAATCTAACTTGGCAATTGAAAACTAACGTCCCTAAGTAGTCCTTAAATTAAAGGTACTCGTGGTAATTCGTTTTCTTTCGGACTGTACATTTTTTTTTCTTTTTCTTGTTTTAGTTCTGGTTCGTCACGGAGGTAATTTGAACTGGGAATCCCAGCAACTGTTCTACTTCCAGCGACCAGAAATGAAGAAATTAATGGTTGCTTGGAAAGAAAAAAAATCACTGCTCTTGCTTGTGCAGCTTCTTGTCCTCATTTAAATGGTTACAAAGTGAAATATCTTAACTTTCGGCTGGTTACTTCCTCAAGGAGGATGTTAAAGTTGCACCGGAAGTAGGAGCTGTTGCACTTTTATGTTCTCCTGGGCGACAGCGTCGCTCTGCAGATTGGCTCTGCATTCGCCGTCGTGGTTGAATGAAGTTTCCAAATTGCAATTAGACGAGTTGATAATTTGACTGAAATTATGGTGAAAGACACTCTGAAAGATGTTCTTAGAGCTTTGTTAATTTCAGTGCGGATGTTGCAAGCAGATACCTGAGGGAGGTTCCATTGCAACAATATTTTTATTTGTTTTGAACTTTGCATTTTTATTGTTTGCTCTCTGGAAGTTTACCGATAAAGTTTTGTGTTGGATGTTTTTCATGGACCTCATTTAATTATATTGAGAGGTTGCGCTTGATGCTAGCAGCAGATGAATACAATATTGTGGAAGCCATTACATGTCTGAATGGTATTCCGTAAGATCGCGAATTTTAATTTGAAACGTTAAAAGGTGTGGACTGGAGGAGATTGAAACTAAAAGTTGCAATTCACATGGCTTATACCTCGTTTTAATTCGAGCTCGAAAGATGAAAGGAGGAGCGCTTCCTAAAGGCTTTCGGAGTAGCCTTTTTGTACTAAATGTCGAACTTTTCGATGGACCATTACCATAGTTATAATTGCAATTGTGTTAATTTTTTTTTTTTTCGTTCGTGTTCTAGACCTACCATTTTAGCCTTTTAAATAAAAATAAATAATTGGCGCAACAGGTCCGTATGGACCCAAGCCTAGCTTCTCACAACCATTCGTCTTGTGTGAGTTTTTATTTTTTGGGACGAATGAAACGGATCTACAATTTTATGCCGAGTCCAAACGGCCAATTGAGAAGCTCTTTCATGACAGTTATACTCTCGGATGTTTGTCAGTCGTTCGCGAGAGGTGGCGCAGTGAAAAAAACCTTAAGTTGGAATTTGGGTTTTTCTCGGGATTCGAACCTGGGACCCTCGCTTAGTAGTCCAACACACTAACCACGAAGCCATTGCGCCTTTTAGATATTGAAATTTATTGTACTCACCTCGAAACATTTTTTAACAAAATACCACAAGCAACGCTTCAAAAAACCTTTCAAAACAAATACATAAAACGGCGCAAAAAATACCGCAAGAATAGTCGTAAACAACGCATATAAAAAAATAACTAACCCAAAGACCATCCGAAAACCGGAAATTCGCTTTATTCTGGAAAACGCGGTGAAAAACGCCCCAAAACCCCTTCAAACAACCGAGCAAAATATCCACAAAAAAACGCAATAATAAAGGCCACGGAAAACTCTCGAAAAAATTAAAAAAATTACATACGTAAGTTGCCCCGAAAAATGCCACTTAAGTGGCATAAATATCCCAACAAAAAATAACTTGGAAAAAACCCACAAAAGGCTCTAGAAAAGACCGACAAATATAAAAAAAATACACCCTTGAAAATGATTAGAAATGAATGCCTGAAAATGTTCTAAGAGAGGAATAACAGAACGCGCCTAAATCAGTTGTGCAAATTGTATCCAAGAACGACAAAGAACACATCGAAAAATTCAAAAAATCGTCGAAAACCTAAAAAAATCACTAAAATGATACCCAAAAAGCGCTCCATCAAAACTGCATCTCAAACAGCACAAGAATCCGCACCATAAAACATCCCGACGACGGACCAAAATATGTTTCATTAAAAGAAACACTGAAAATATCTTTCGAAACTGCAACCAACAATGCTCCAAAAAGGAGCTAAATTCATCCATATACAACCCTAAAAATAGAGCAAATGTTTTGTTCAAAATTAGTTCTCACCAAAAACCTTCTGAAGATCACAAAAAATTAAAAAAAAAAAATTTTTTTTTATTAAGGTAGTATAAGAAATGCAGAAAAATAACTCCGCAGCATCCTTTAGAGCCTCCGACAATCACCACACAAAAAGCCTAACAGAAATCCCCAAAACACGCTTTAAAAAGGATCCTAAAACTTGACCTTCATATAACGCACCAAAAGTCGTCCGAAAAAAAAACAAACCCATACTAGAGGCTTCAAAAAACATTCAAAAATGCGCAAACCCCGACCTAAAAACATTCACTAAAACTGATTCAGAGCACTACCTACATAAAACCGTACATAAGTCACACGAAAAACTGCGTTCCTATAGCTAAGCAAAACAACACAAAAGCTTGAAAAGCAAACCTAAAACGCGGTCAAAAACGGTGCGAGAAACACTCCTAAAACGTCCAGAAAATAGCACAAAAATGTACAAAAAACAAAACACACAAAAGAAATATCCAAAAAGAGACCAAAATACTCGACAAAAAGGCATACGGAATCGTCCTCAAAAACTCTCTGAGAAACGCACCACAAGTCTCCCAAAAAAAGTCAAAAACGACTTCGAAGGTCAGGTTCTCTTAATTTTAATATTTTAGCATCGTGTTTTTCTCAATTCGAATTAGCAAAAGCTTGTAGAACACTGACATAGCTGTAAAAAAAAATAATTTTCATAAGCTCGCACAATCTTGGATGGACCTATAGCTCACAAGACTCAAAATATTCTGCTTTTTAGCTGTTACGCCCATAACAATCGTATATGTAGTATATGCATAAGCCAAATAGCAGGTACCTAACCCACCAACTTTATGAGCAAATTTCAATGTAGGCCACGTACCTGCATAAAAAGGGCTGCACTACTTGTTCCCATGTCGCCAGTTTGACTATCATTATCGCTCTATTTTAATGCACTTTTGTTATTCTTTTCTTTTTTCCGCCATCAATTTAGTGCAAATGCTGCACAAGAGAAACTGGATAAAAGAATTTGCTAAAAAATGTACCCCAAAAAAAAAAAAAAACCAACCAAGATGGGGAACAATTTTAATTGGAAAACTTTAAACAAAAACCTTCGACCACGAGCAAAGCACAGAAAATCGACAGAGAAAGAAAAACGAGATAAAAATGAAAACGGCAACAAAAACTCATAGAAAATGCAACAAAGGCGAGTTTGGTTTTAACTTGCCGACACCCAGAAGGTGGGTTCGGAAGCGCTAGGCAGACATCCGTGCACCAAACTTTTCCACCCACACACACACACACACCCTAATGAACTGCTGCTTAATGAAGTGTACACAATGCGGTAGGAATGCTTTTCGAGTTCATTGGTGACGACAGCCACATCACTGACGCTTCGTGTGCCGCATTATTCGGTCACACTCATAGCATGTGCTCTAGGAATTATGTTAATTTCATTCCATCAAATGCTACCGCACAATGTAGGTTGCGAGAGCAATGGTGCGACCCGTGGCTGCGTTCCGAAACAGATGTTTAAGCAAAAAAAAATCCATTGATGGGGGTATTACGTATTAGGCTTTGAACTGAAATTTATAGAAGCCGGCTGGTGTTTACTTTTATCGGCACAATCTATTTATTCGCCGTTTAAGCCACGCTGTGACAGTGGAGCAGAATATGCGCAAAATTTATCCTTGGCCTGAAACTCTTTTTTGGCGAATTTTGATTGATTCTGCGGTCTTTTTTTCTTTTTCTTTATACTGATATCGGGGGATGCGGCCGCAAAAAGGATTTCCTCGAATTATCCTTTCTGTGGGCAATCTATTTGAATATTTGGCGTTAATTAAGTTTTATGGTGCTGTTAGTTCCATTTAGTAGGAATTCGCTCAGATATGGATTTATTCATGAGGCGGGTGATGCAAGCTGTTCAATGGTTTTGGAGTTTTCTGAAAAAAAAAGAGTTCGATCAAATGATGTTGTGGTAGTAGAACCCACACCTATTATACGTAGTTGTTAGTTTTGAGTCTTTTGGCTTGGGGATATCCCCTGTTGCTCGAGCATTCTTATAGTACGATTGTTGGATGTTTTATGTTTGTTACGAGTTGGACTGATTTTAAAAAAAAAATATTTTCAAATACTTCTTAACACTGAAAAGAGGTGATAGGCTATATCGTGAATTGCCACGCCTACTTTTTGAGGGCGTTTTAAAACGAATATTTTTTTTGTTACCTTACGATCTTCAACCATACCATTATTGAAATTATTCATTATTCATTCCAGTACCTATACCTAACTAATTGACAATCGGAGACTATATACCTACACAGAGTAACAAATATATGAGTAGTTATTGAGTACTATCCGACTGCCAAATAGTTAGGTTTATGTACTTGGATGTGTCTTGTTCATATATTTTTATTTTTTTTTTCAGTCAGTCGGGTTTTTTGGTTTTTAAAATTACCTTTTTTATTTTTATCTTTTTAGCCTCCTCCCTCCGGGGAAGAATACGAATCTAATAACAACTCACTCTTCAAAATCGGTCAAGCCGTCAAAATATACAGTGCGTTACGTAGGAACGTATATAGGATACGCGCGAAACACATAACCCTCCCTGTGTGCAGTCGGGTAAAAAGAAAGCAAAGACTTCCGGTACAAATTTTATGTTATCAATAAGCTTTCTGGTAAGCGGACTTCGGCAGCAGAAGTACATTAACAAACACTGTTCCTCTGTGTCGTCTTCTGAGATGAAATGAAACAAATGCGAAGCATACGACGTGTGCATGTAAATATTATCAACAGCAACAATGCGCAAACGGTTGATGGTACGTACATTAGGGTGGAACGAAAATGTTTTTTTTCTTATTTCTCCATATACATAAAAAGGATGGGTGTTATTTAGATTCCCAATAACGCGAAAAAGAAATTGAAATCAATAAAAATATTTACACATTTGAAATTCTTAAAAACAGCAATAATAGTAAAAGTTGTGGATTTGTCAGATTTAAACCGACTTTCATACACTTAATCATTTACACATTGAGAATTCGAAAACTTTATGTATACAAACTTAATAATAATATTATAATATTATATTATATTATATTATATAATATAAATAAAATTGGTGTAGTTCTGTTCGACTAAGATTGAATTTGACTGCATGTATTTAAATGCAAAAATCTTAGAAACTGCTCAGTATATTCTGGTGCACTTTTCACAAGCCTATAGAGGATATCCAGGCCTACAATCTCTATTTTGTTTCAACTCTATATCTATATAAATTCCGGAAAATTGGAACAAGAGTAATTTATTTTTTCTTTTCGTTTTGCTTTTTTCTTTGTCACGCTTTCCGTTCGAAAATACTGGGAGCATTCAAGTATAGTAAGTACCAGCTTATAGAGAACATCTGCAGGTACAACTTAGGATATCCAATAACTCAATAACTTAAAAGGTTTTTAAATAAAAAGGCAAAATCTGAAACATTTCTATGATTTTCACCTGCTTGAGTGGATATGCAGTTCATTTTCGAATAAAAAAAAAAGCCATAAAAGAAAAGTCAAATATGTAGCAAAGGAATATGAAATAGGTACAGGTATCAGTGATACCAGATCGTGGTATTATTACATAAGGGAAAATTCCTGATTATACACGTCGTACCTGTTTATAAATGCTATTTGCAATTAAGATGAGGCAGTTAATTACCCGGTCGAGTTTTTAAATAGAATTACAGTCCATGGCCTGGAATAAAAATTTGGAGTTCACATTATGTTGCTTCGCAATTTGAATCCCCTAAGCTTTGTAATGGAACCAGATTGAGAGTGATTTCGTTGCAGAAAAACGTTATTGAGGCGTTAATTTTAACTGAGTCTGGTAAAGGAGATACGGTGTTTATACCACGAATACAAATAATTCCCAGCAATTATCCATTTCAGTTTAAACGAATTCAATTTCCTATAACTGTTTGTTCTGCCATGACAATCAATAAGTTAGAAGGTCAAACTTTAAGAAAAGCGGGAGTTCAATTAATCAAGAATTGCTTCAGCCACGGGCAGCGAATATCACTATCTTAGTCGATAGAAACCGCTAATATAGTATACAAAGAAGCGTTACAGTAATAAAAAAAGATGAGCTATATATTACAAAATTATTTTCATTGTCCAAAGAATATTAAATTTTTGCCGATTAGTCCAACGACAAGGTGTAATGCCATGAAGATAAAAGCGGAGTGGGTCCAGTGTACTCCAGTCCCTCACTATTGCAGAACGCTCCCTCGCGTTATACCTCTGCAATGTCTATTGATGATTTCTCCTTCGAGCGATTATAAACAAAAAACAAAAATGTGTCCCCTACAAGACAGCAAATTTAAAAAAAAAAAATTTCCATCAATTGTTCTGAAACCACATTTTGCACGGGCGAAGCCGGGCGGGTACAGCTATAGTATGTAATAATTTTAATATTAAAAATTAATATTTTTCTGAGATATTTTTTTAAATATACGTGGTTTCCTGAAAACGTATTCGGTTTTTTTTTGTAAATCAATTCATGTTTGCCAACTTTCAAAGAGGTTAGGAGTTCTTAAATACTATTGTGATGTGCTTTTTATATTAGGCTGAGGTTAGCTCGTCGGATCGCCAAGTTCTTCCCTAAAGAATCACGAACTTTAGGAAGAGGAGTGTCTTTATTACATTTTATTTGCAGAATAAAAGAATTTTCACAATGTAACAAAAGTAAGTATTTTTAATCGGCGCGGCTACGCTAGTCCTGGTCGTCTGGGGTGGTAAGCGGCTCGTTCCTTCCTTGCGGCTCGGTTGGGCGTGGTATAGCCCCGGCGGTGTATAGGTCCGTCTTGCGACAGTCCCGGTAATCCACAGGTCCGCCTTGCGGCAGTCCTGGCACTCAAGGTCCGCCTTGCAACATTCCCTGCAATCCACAGGTCCGCCTTGCGGCAGTCCCGGAAATCCACGTCTCGCGTCAGTCCTGGCACTCAAGGTCCGTCTTGCGACAGTCCCGGCAATCCACAGGTCCGTCTTGCGGTAGTCCTGGCACTCAAGGTCCGCTTTACGGTAGTCCTGGCACTCAAGGTCCGCCTTACGGCATTCCCGGCAATCCACAGATCCGTCTTGCGACAGTCCTGGCACTCAAAGTCTTTCTGATCGAAGGACTGGGCATTCGCCGAGCAACAAAATTCGCAAAATAGTACAACAACTATTTGCGGAACACATTTTTTGGTAGATGAGATTGGTACGTTCAACTTTGATGTTTTGCTCGATTTGTTGTGATCTTACTGGTGGTCTGATAGTGTTTTAGGTCACAAGCTGGTGTGAATTCTATCCACCAACGCAAATGCCATATTGCGCAGCCATCTGTGCATATATCGCCAAGCAGTTGTCAGAGAGAGAGAGAGGTAGGGTAGCCACGGCAGTTGGTTGGTTGGTCGGCTGGTTGGGTGCATGTGTACACTGTGCGTAGTGCTCATGCATTGCCTCAGTAACTTCTGGGCAGCGAATGAAGGGAGTGGTATGGGGAAAGCGTTATTGTAACGAATGCATCGTTACACTGTCTGTAATCTTAAATGTATGGCTTTTCCGGGCCAATCGGCAAAATGTTGGAGTCTAATGAAAGGTCGCATATTGTAGAATTTGTACCAATTGAAGAAATACTTCATGTTTTACCAGATATTACTAATACAAATGATCTAAGCTGTGACCGAATGTACTTGCAAATGTAGGTTCTGGAAAATGTTCGGCTTCAATGTTATCAAGAAATCTCCGCAAGTTATCACATGCTCGTTGGCTGACTCGGCAAACAGAATTATGAGACTTTTTATTGGAAATAAGAACCCATCAAACAATTTAGTAATTTTAGTAAAATAGTCGTGTTTATGCCTCGTTATGGTTTCATATCAATAGTCATCCTTCTTGCAAAGATGATGCGCTTCACTTATGGAAAATGATTACATTCTCACGATATCTGGACTCGAAATTCAAAAAGACCATAGATCCTGTCATCCAACGAAATTCATTTTATGCCCATCCGCAATACATACTTTTAGCTATGATGACAGTCCCAGGCAAATCGATTCGCGAGCTGGCACTTCAGTGAGTGATGAAAGCTCGAGCTGAAAAAAGTCAAATAAATTTTCGAAAACTCAACTTTATGTAGATTTAGTCAACTGGCAGGGCATACAAATAACTGAGCACCCTGTAATGAAATTCCGTAGCGATGAAAACATTTCGGACATTGTAAAAAGCGGCGATTGTAATATTATTGCTTTCCCTCTGTTCCCATGTCATACGCAAAGTGTGGAACGTTGTGTTCATCTAGTAAGCGAAGCTTCTAGCGAATTATATGGATTCCGAAACAGGAATGCGCTAATAAGAGCTAGAATCGCATCTCGACATTTATTTCACTCCACCCTAACGTACATCTCAAACAATTTCTCACAAACTGACTCTTTCCGTCGCCAAAATATAATCTTTAGGTAAAATAAATAAATAAATAAATAGCTGGAGCAAAATTTTCGTGTACCTCTTAGGCTTAAGACAATCTTTCGTTTTGTGTAAGTTTTTTATATTTGGAATGAAATCTTTAGATGTTAGGAGCAAATATTGAGAACTGTGCACAATTTCGACTGAAATATTCTACCTTTTGCAGTTGTTGACCCAGGGAGGACTGTAATTTGAAAGCAATTTAATAGACTCTTCCATGTTGGCTGGTTCTATTTTTTAGGGCACAAATTCCAGAACTAACAAACGATTCCTTAAAATACTCAAACTCGTCCCACCCCACAGAACGATTGAATAAATTCAGTCCAATCAACAGTTGGCCACAATTTCATTCAACGAATTGTGCCACTCCACCCGACGCTGAGCCGTGGAATAGCTACTTGATCATAGACGCAATCAATCGAATCGTAGCAGTCACTTCACGCCAATTATCATGCCCACTAATCTGAAATCATTTGCAGCACGATTTGTCAACAGCTAGACGAAAAAGGATTTTAATCGTCCCATCTATATTGTGGCCCCCTGCGCACGCACCTAATTTCAATTTAATTAGAACCAAATCAGTCATTCAGGGGTTTCTAAAACGGACCCATTTATGCATTCTCAGTGTTTAGCCCGTATTCGTCCGAGCATACATTCGCCCAACCGCAACCGGAATAAAAATATCCTTCCTGCCAACTATACTGCAGGAAATTAAATAAATCCAATGAACTTAAATACTCAATTTTCTGTATATACCAGAAATACATATTCAGCGCCCCACCATCTGCGTCTGGTCGCCGGCCATCATCATCCGAACACGCACACTAAACATCATCTGCGGTCGGCAATTGAATTGGTAATTGCATTGCAACAGATACATTATTTGTCGCACCATACCCAAGCCTCCTTTCGTGTATATACAGGCACACCAGTTTAGGATGGCGAACCGGGTCGATCATTAGTGTCAGTATGCGGAGAATGGATGCGTTCATGACGGGGCAGGGACAGCTCATTATGGGTGTGTGAGCCAGCAGCGGTTTCAGTTGTTTTGTTATTGTTGTCGTTGCCACAGAGAGTATCCAGAGTTGGGTGTGTCGCAAATGAATGCATATTGATGAGTTACCTGAAAACATGCTGGGAATGCCTTGGCAATGGCCTGTCTTGTCCAGGGGCTATTTGTAAATAGTTAATTTTGGGGTTTCGCATAAACACTCAACAGCCCCCAGGCCAAGACAAGAATTCGTCTTTGTTTCGCTGAATATTGTTCAATAATTATTACTGACTAATGGAAGACCGAATGACAACATTGTCCAACTTCCCAAAGTCACCTCACATTTAAAGGCTAATAAACAGAGATATTTCATGATCTATTTAATTTTCTGGCCGACATTTTAGCTACACCACAGTAGCGCACGCCGTCGTCCATCTAACGGCAACCCGCCACAAATGAGCAGCATCATCATCATCGCATCGGTGAGTCCGCAATGCCTCTCTATCCTAGACTGGCTCCTCTGTCCTCTCCATTTGGGAGGTTTTTCGCAAATCGGTTAATTTTTCGAATTTAATTACACAAATTTTTCCATGCCATTAACATTCTCGCAATTAGCTATCTCGTCCTGGGTGCGTCCTTCGCCAGCTTGGTGTCCATTTAATTCGACGTCAATCAATAATTGACATCAATCTGAGTTGTGTACGAGTTGCGGGGTGCGGGTATATTGGTATTTTTGGCATCTTTACACTAAGATCGACAGCGACCCGAAAACAGTTCATTGAATTAATTGATTTTAGGAGTTGGACCCTTTTTTCCTGCCCCAAAGGAATTTTCCAATTAAATGAAGTCTACATCAACGCTTGGCATGTATACGCACGTTTGGCTTTTGGTTTTAATGAACTTTGTGAGTTTCCACGGTAAAAATTGTGAAACGAAAAAAAAAAAAAAAAAAATGTTCATGGCTGACTGCTGAGCACGGTGCGTAATGATGTGTTCATGAACCGAGTACGCGGTCGGGAGTGGGCTTTTTAAATTCCTTCGCTGTTGGTGTACGCGGACGGCTACAATATAATATATTTATGTTAATTATCAGAGGGTCACTCCGCTTCGCAGAGTCTCCACAAAAAGGCATGTGGAACATTTAGAAATGAATCAGCGAGCACATGATTTGAGAACTTAAAACTTTCAAGTTGTTTACGCGAAATGAAGGTAGTGCACTGAAGTTAGCCTGGCTTACAATAATAATTGTGTGGTGGTGGTTATATTTTTATAAGGACAGCCTAATTGCTACAGTGGAAGCCGTAAATTGTGAAATCTTTCGATGCGACCTTAAAATAGGTACCTACCCTTTGCTGATATAATCTCGATTCCTTGAAATTATTACTTGAAAAGTCCTTCAAACCATTGAGCCACTACGGTATTGGGGTCCAAATTTTGGATGGGTCACATTCTTTTTACAAAATGCTGCTTTCAAAATTCTACCTTTACAACATTCTGCAAACAAAGCAAAGAATAAGAAAAGGTTTCAAAAGTTTACATTTTCCAAACCTGTTTTTTTTGTTTGCTGAATTTTGTAAAACAGAGCCTTAGAGACCATCTCCTTTTTTTTCAGGAAATGGGAAGATGACCACCTTGCCAAATACTGGACGGAATGCAAAGGACAGAGGCACTCAAAGACAACAAAATTACTTGAGCTAAGCAAAGAAGATCTAAGGATACTAACGGGTTATCTTACTAGTCACTGGCCACTGAGATACCATCTCAAAAAAAATGGGACTTTCCGACGATGACTCCTGTCGACTCTGCGGAGAAGAGGAGGAAACAACGGAACACATACTCTGCGAATGCCCTGCTGTAGCCAGGGGCAGAGTGATCCATATGCAAAGGGCGTATTTAAGTCCTGCAGACATAGGAAACATGGAACCAAGAAGGATACTGAGGTTTATATAGAGGCTCCCTGGGTTAAATAAAAGAGGCCGACACAATAGATCTCTTCTTGTCGCATTGTACAGGGCCTTACAATACAATACAATCTCCTTTTTTTAATTTGTATTTTTTTCTTCAATTTACCTTTTTGTAAAATAATTTTATTTGTTTTTCAATATTTATTTTTATTGTGTCTTTTTAATTCAAATTTAATTTTTTTTAGTTGTTACTTTTTATAAATTTAAAATTGTTTCTTGAATATCTAATTCTTTTTTGTTGTTGTTTATATTTGTTGTTAGTTGGAAAAAAGCAGAATAAGCTGTTTTTTTTTTTGCTTTGAGTTTGAAAAGTAGAATTTTGTAAAGCAGAACAACAAAAGAATTTCGAAGAGCAGAGTTTTCGTGTGAGAAGAGAGAATTTTGCAAAGCAGAATTTCGAAATCAACATTTCGGACTTCTTCCGCCACTGCGCCCACATCATTAAACTGCTGTTATAAGTCGAAAAATAAAACGATGTTTGACAACAATGACGGACTATGTTCTTACAAGTGAGATGTTGGAAGTCTAATATAAAAGCGATACTAACAGGATAATAAGTTCACCTTCAGGTAGCTAAAGATGGAACTTCTCTTAGATAATGCCTGCTGACCATCCTGTGTAGACTTGATTTGAGCTCAACCTCTACCTATCGTAGCTTCAAAGTGTGGTAAGTAAATTATTGTGTATTCAAAAGATTTTGTAAAACGTTTGGCGAGATTGGACAAAGCGCGGGTCATCGCACACAAATGAAAAAAAGATTTCAATCTCTATATCTTATTTCATGAAGGTTGCGAAGTGTGGGCGGATTTATTGCTCGAGATGTGCCGCCCCCAATAAACCCAAAAGTTTTTCCGACGCTATATAGCCAATGCCAACCAACGGATACCAACCAGTTGAAAAATGGTAGACGACAAAGGGGCTTCGTTTCTTATGAAATTACTAATGATCGAAAAATTTAACAGAGAGGCAACGACTGCTCTGACCTATCATCAGGGATAGCGCAATGAAAAAAGGACTCTGCTTTAAAACCACCGTAAAATAATTAGATTTACGAAGATGGATTTGCAGAAAAAGTGAAAAAGTGCTAACTTTGATAGGCAAACGGATTTACGAAGATGGATTTGCAGAAAAAGTGAAAAAGTGCTAACTTTGATAGGCAAACGGATTTAACGAAAGCCCTGCGTATCATAAACAGCCTTAAGAAGTCCACCAATGGGTCGAGACTTTTGATAAATATTTATGATTCTAAAAATCGATTGCCTGGTGAGAATAGATAAGTTTTGCACTTTCACCAACTCCTTTAATGGTTCCGTTGGGGAAAAGTAGGTACTATTCGACTTTCGTATATTTCTGTGAAAAATTCTTTGATGGACTCCATTGGACCTCACAAAATTAAGTCGCAGATCCATACTAAAAAAAATTGGTACTTATTTCTTGTAAATCTTTGAAGGACTTACCACCACACCTTTGTTTTGAAGGAGACTCTGTGTGTGCACCTTGCTTTTGTTAAACTGTTGGGCTCTAGAATTGGCCATTCCTTGAAAATTTTTGCATTCTATTCTGATGTCCTTTTATGTGAATTCTCCAAATAATTTCTTTTCTCTTAGAAGCTTGTGAATTTGATTCATATGTCGGACACGTCTGCTTGAAGCTCTTCACATACATCTTCAATCTCCTAGGAAACCATTTTTGCATTTTGAAAGAAGTGCCACAATGAATACATGTGAGTATAATACTAACTGCATATATTGTATCCTCCTCAGTGCGAGAATAAGAAAATTGCTGGAACATGCAACAAGCCGAGATATGTGTGTACAACACAGCAAAGAAAATTCCATTCATTTCAAATTATGAATTAATTAATATGCAGGAGCTCAACTAAAGCTACTGGCATTCCACAGAATTTCATTTTGTGCATTCCCTTTCTACCCGACTGGTTTGAACCCAATTGATTCCTGCGGACTCCAGGGAATTAATTCCCGGAACTTCTTTTGTATGGGTTATCTAAAACTCTTCAAAATAGGCACTTTTTCGTATGTTTGTGATAAACCGGTCAAAGATATTCTACCAAGAAAAAGGTTCACAATCATGTGGATGCTTGTCAGTTGAACAAATTTCAACATTTCCAACTCTACTAACAATGCCTACTACCAACCACTACTAAGATATAAATAAAGGATACGCACACGAGCTCGAAATCGCAATCCCTGTGCATTTACTTTAAGCAGACACATCCCGAGAAGGCAACGAAATCGTAAATTAAACACAACGAGCCACCACAATTTGCGAAACTTATCCTTGCCGCAAGTAATTTCGCGAGGACGTGTCACGGGAATCTTTAGCATACTTCAGCAATGTACCATATACGCACACCCGCCGCAGTACATCCTTTGTCTATATCATTTTCACAACGAAAAATCATTAGAGGACATTTTTCTTAGCCTTTGTTAGCATCGCACATTTACAGGGAACGGCATGTCCTCACGCAAAGTGCCATCGTTGAGGTAGGGATAAATGCGAGAGGATCCATCCCTTGGCGCGGCACATTACGCTCCTTATCGCATATCCGCACACACAAACACACACACGCACATACACAAACCCTCGAACACATGATCGCACATGCGAGTCAGCATTGTAAATAATTTTAAATTGCTCGTAATTCTCAATAACAAGGATTACACGCTTCACATGTAAATTTCCTGCATGTCTCCCATTGTAGCGTGTCATGTTGTGTTTTCCCATTATCCTTCGTGGTGGGGTTTGTGTTTTTTTCTTTTTCGCTTAACGTGTTTTTTCTCTGTTGTTTTCCTTTATTATGTTTAGTTGATCCTGCCGCTCTGCGTCTGCACTTCATTGTTCTGTTGCATTTCGGATAGAGCAGCAGACCTATGGTCCTGCTCTTGGGGGAAAAGCGAAAGAAGATTTAAGACGCGCGGCCTAATGCAAACAAAAAAATACATACGCGTGCACGGCAAACAAGAGAGTTATAAGAACCGAACGTCATGCGAGGTAGATGGCGATACACATACACACCGACGAATGGTGTTTTGCTCTCGTTTTCGCGCTTATTTCGGGCATGAAGTACAGGCACTCTGGCAAAACAGCGCTAATGGAACATCTATGTGCTTCGCACCATCACCATAGATGTAGAACACGTTGTGCGGTTTGCCTACAGGGATAACGCGTTAGCATTGCTATGTGCAAATGAGTAGAAAGCAACAAAAGAAAGACAAGTGGCGTGTGGTGGCGTGAGGAGCTGGTGTGCTCTGACTGGTAGCGGGTGGGGGGCTTAAAGCATCGTACCATGCAAAGGATATGACATGCTAGCTAGATGAGTATGCAAATGGAGTGCGTGTCTACAAAGGCTCGTTTGTGCTATACTGACGGTGTGATTTCGCTTTGTATAGCTAATACGCAGTTAATATGCCTTTTTGTGTTGCACCGCTCGGGGTAGTGAAATTATTGTCACATTAACAGGTGGTATAATGGATGGATGTGCATGACAAATTGGTAAAAGGTGCGTCAATGGCGCTGTTGTGCTCACTTACAAATTGATTTGATGATAGTTGAGAAGTACGTTGAGTTTCAGGGGAATTAATTGGAAGTGGCTTGCAGAGTGGTTATGTAAAATTGGTATCTGGGTAAAGGGGTGTTCTGGAAATATTTCAACCGACAAATGGGACATGTTCACCCCTTCTTCTGTTTCATTTGACTGTAAGTATG
This sequence comes from Cheilosia vulpina, assembly GCA_916610125.1. Classification (NCBI taxonomy): domain Eukaryota; kingdom Metazoa; phylum Arthropoda; class Insecta; order Diptera; family Syrphidae; genus Cheilosia; species Cheilosia vulpina. The sequence continues at coordinate 65,824,015 of OU744277.1, forward strand.
TATATATTTTGGTGATTAGTACCATTTGTAGTAACAGACTACAAGCGGGAATGCAGCTACGGAAAGCAGACCTTCATAAAAAAATAAAAAAAATGTCTCACTAAATTCGGGGTTGTAATAAATTAGCCTTCTGTAAGATAAAGAAAACTACCTATAACAAAGGAATTGCTCAATTACAACCGTCTCCGTCGCTATCATAAGAAATTAATGACTTATACTGCCTGAAAGTGAGATCTCCGTCATAATCGCTATTGGTTTTGACAGTTATCCTTTTAAATTCTCATCCCCCACTGTAAAGTTATACAAACCCAAATTTGGCCGACTTTATTTCAGACGACAAAATTTATATTGCTTTTGGAAAAAAGACCTCAATTCTGTTCTCAGATTTCTGGTAGCCTACAATGTAGACAATTTTTTATTATTATTATTGTATTTATTACTTCATCTTGCTATGTACAATATATAAACTGTGATAAGAACAATTCAAAGAAATAATTAAAAAGTAGAACGATATTATAAACAATTCTGAAACCATTAATGGAATTTAATTTGAAGCGATCTTCAAAACAAAAATAAATCATATTGAAAGACCTAACAAAATTCGGTTAAGACACTGTTTTGCTAAGTTTAAGCTTCAAAAATATTCGTATTCATTCGTCGACTTAGTCAAGTGTGTAGGATGAAAAAGGAAAGATATATTTTTATTGATTTTAATTATGGACTTAACTGAATGAAGATATTGTGTGTTCAATTTGAGTATGATCATGATTAAAAAGTCAAGATTTTATATTGTGTAGGAAAGGTGTGACAAAGGTGTGACTTAGACTTCTGATAGAGTAAGGTAATTCTTTAAAAATTGAAAGAGCCCCTACTGTGAAGGATATTTTGTAGTGATTTTTATTGTACGCTGGGATAATGACCAATATACTACTTTGGTCAAGAACCAATGGCTTAAGCTTGAATCCAGCCAAATCAAAATGCGTGATTATTTCGAGAACATCTGTTGATACCTCTACTTTGCCCAAAGTATATCTATGTGATGTACCTATTGATTTTGTTAATACGGCTAAGAACATGGGTATAACCTTCAACAAAACTCTTACATGGAATAACCACATTAGGTTGACGCTAGGAAAAGTATATTGGAGCCTCCGAATGTTATGGACAAATCAAAAAATTACACCCATTCAGACGCGGATAATACTAGCCAACACATTAGTCATCCCAATTCTATTGTTTGCTTGTGAAATATATGGAAATTGTGACTTTGAACATAAAAGAAGAATTATTGTTGCATATAAGAGCATTGCACGATACATTTACGGACTAAGGCCTTTCGCTGGAAAATCTGTTCTAGGACAATGAATCTACTGCACAATGTTTTACATACCTGACAACCACTCTATCTTTACAATATGATACCCACTCAGCGATCCAGAACGTCTGGTCTTGCGCCAGTACGTTTCTCTTATTTAGTCTCTGAGCGTCAATTTTTGGTAAACGCAATTAGGCTGTGGAATTCCCTACCACGAACCAAACGAGTAATAAGTTGTACATCTCAGGTCAAGAGCAGACTTAGGCGGCATCTGGATGCACTTTGAGGTAGTGATGATGAAGATTAATTTCAATAATTTTGATTACTTTTCATTATTTCATTGTACTTTTCTTTATTTTTTTCATTTCTATCTCTGTATTTTAAATTAGTCTTAGGAACATAGTATAATGGTAAATTCTATCTACTGAATTCTTTGTTCTCTCTTGTTTTTTCCAAACAGTAACATATAATATATACATTATTGAAGCTTGCACAACTTTAAAAGATACTGTATCTTCCTGTGTTAAGATTATTGCAAATATATTAAATTGAAATTGTAATTTTAATTGAAATGAAAAAAAAAATAGTTTTAGAACTTTAAAGTGGTAGAGATGCCTTAGTGGAAGAACTTTTAGTTCCTGGAACAAAACGAAACTTTTGTGATAGCGATTTTTCTTACAAATAATACGCACAATATGTTTTTGCAAAACAAGAAGTGGATTGATCTTGTGCAAATAAGTCCCACCCCAACAAGTTATCCCGTACTGAAGCTTTGACTGAACGATACCGCAGTAGATCATAGTTAAAATTTTTTGTGAGCAATACAAGTTACGATTATAAATGGAATAGGTACTTTTTCAATGCTGTAGTGTGATCGGACCAGTTCAACTTACTGTCAAGTATTAATCCAAGGTATTTGAAGAACTGAATAAAATTCACATTAAAACAATGAACCGAGCAGGGTTCTTTGCAATGAAATGTATTATTGTCATTTAAATTTAAAACGAATTCTTAACAGTTAGGGGAATGATAAAATAAATCACAATCAACTTTAGTAGGCGAGCCTGAAAGACTAAAGAACATTAGTTTGGTTTTATTGCTAAACACCATTTTGTGAACATCAAACCAGCGCCATTGAATATCCAAGTCAGCGTTCATGTCCGAAATTAAGTTGAGCAGAGAACTGCAACTATAGGAGAAGTAAAGGCTGTTATTACGCGCCTAAAATTCTTCACAATATCCAGGGATTCCAAATTGGTATTTACAATATCAGAGCCAATGTATTTATTAAAAACACCGACACCACCAGCAGAATAGGAACTGTTACATGTGGGGAAAAAATCATAGCCCGGTATTTTATAATTACCTTTCTCGTCATCAAAGCAAACCAAAAACAACTATTAGATCAGGCTTATTTGAGTATGATTCTATATGGAGCAACAATAAGTCAAAAATTTGCAGGAAGTCTGCGAATATTTTGATGAATAATAAAAAAAATATATTTACGACTTTTTTGAAAAACGGTTGGTGATACATCACTTTTAAAATTACAAAACGAAACTACAAAGTTAGGAAATCTATCAAACGGCATTAAATTTAAAGGTTATTTTTATCTTCTAGACAATTTATTTTAATAACTTTATCACCTTCCTTTTTTCTCATTAGAAGTTCAGAGTTTTGCAACCACAAAAACTTGTAGTCTTTGGCTTTTTTCGCGATCTCAGCAGCTTTACGAAGTTCGCGGATGTGAAAAGATAAGCTATTATTTATGTATATAGTTTTGTCGTTGTAGTTATTTCCAAGTAATGAGTCACAAATCCCTCCTGGAAACAATCGTTATACTAGTTAAAACCATTGCCCAATGTCAAGAGCAAAAAGTAGTAAGTGTCATCAGTTTCATGTCTCTACCTGTTGGCACACTCCCAGTGCATTCGAATCATATTGCCGTTGCCACCGGAGGCGCGTGTGAAGTCATATTAGACGAAAAGGCAATTCGCATAGTGGGACCAGCCGCTTCCTAACGGGAACTATATTTTTGAGCAGGTTAGTCTTAGTCTTGAATTGATGTAGAACGGTTCAGTGATCATCATTATATTAATACGTGAACATCAAAAGTTTCGGTACACTTTTTAAGTGTTTATTATGAAACGAGGAGAATAAAACTTATATTGTTCAAAATGTATTGTGCCGGAGATGTGCACAAACCAAAAATCGTGGGTAATTGTCACTGGCAAAATGAAGTAATGAATTCCCCATACAAAACAGGTAATTGAAAGGATTTTGGTGACATTCAATTTGTTGCCGCCATAAATTACCATAGTAACGTATTCAAAAAAAAATCATCGTTGATTAGAACCTGTTTCCAATGGAGCAGCTCATTTGCGTATTTTTTCGATATCTAGATGTCGCTCTTTACGTTAATAACAAAAAAAAAAAACATAAATAACGAACGTGGTACGTTTTTTAGTATTACATACTTATACAAGGAATGGTCGATTTTCGACCACAAGCGATACTTGTTTATTTTTTTTGATAAATCCCGGCAAGGATTTTGTAAGTTGCTGCTTAACTATATTTTTTTAGAAAGATAGATAATCTTTTATTTCTTATACATTCATAATAAATTAACAATAGTTCTTAAAATTTAAATTTAGATAGATAGATAATTTTTTATTTCTTATACATTCATAATAATTTAACAATAGTTCTTAAAACTTAAATTATTACTTTAAGTATATCAATAAGAAATATAAAGACATTCTGTATTTTTGGTATACTAAGGAGTTACGTCGGACACGTCACTTCCCCTCACATTCAACGGCATACGCCTTTTTGCTTAGTCGGCATTTTGTCGGACAACGGCACTTTCCTTCCCCACACTCCCATTTAAATTCCACAACGGATTCCCACACCATTTTTGCATACATTGCAAAAACCAATCCTAAACGGATGCACCCCTTTTCCCCTCTACCTAACACGAGCGCGGTTACTTGATACCAACAGGTAAACCGTGAGATAGATTAAGAAGTATTGTTAGACTTAAGATATTTTTTGGAACTCAGTTCTAATTCGACAACTAACCTGTGAGGTGCAGCCTAGCTCTGGACAGCGGCCTCATTTGTTAGGATAATACTAAACTGAATAATAAATAAAAATAAAGAATAAAAAAAAAAAAACTGTTTGTTTTTTTAATACAAACTGCGATAAAGCAGATGTAAATAAGGATAAAATAAAATTGTTGAATGCCACATTAATGGGCTCTACACAAATTCAAATTTTTAAAACAATTGCCATTATCAAGATATTAATTTAGCAAAACTGTACTAGAACAACAAGTTTGTCTGAAAAATTAACGTTGTTTCAAAAAAAAAAGTGATTAGTTTACTACAAAGAAATAATAAATAATTATTGTACAATTGAAAAGTTTTACTGAAATTAAAGCTAAACTCAAAAATGAAAAATCAAACCAGAATGTCAGAAATAAATGCTTCAATATTAATATGCTTGAAATTTAAAAGCCATAGTTTAATACGTTATAAGGCCATTCCAGGCATTGTTATAGTTCTTATCGATTGCGGAAGTTTTTTAAATAAACGCCATGATGAAACTGTATAAAAATTACAAAATGCAGTATTGCGAAATATTGGTACAAATACCAAGAGAATTGGTACAGATGCCAGAGAAACGGCGTCCACTTCAAATCACACTGTGTGCTTGCGTCATGCTTTAGAAGCTGCAACTATTTCGGGTCTCCTTGCTGCCTATATAGAGCGACACACATTGGTAGTATCAATCGGTATATTGCGGCATATTCTCATGTCCACCTCATAAGATGCTGAAAGTAAAAATTTTATAATCAGCATCTACATTGCGAACCAAAGTCAGCATGTCCTTCACTTACACTTATCATGCATGCAATTGAAGGTGTTCAGTCTGCACAGGTTTGGGAAGTGCCGTCATTCTGTCCGCATACTGCTTTTTCGATGTCATTTGGATCGCATTTAACGGTGCAGGTCGTAGATTGCGGTGTCAACACAATGACAATCAAAGCTGTGAGGTTTTAGCAACTATAAAAATAGAAATTCTAAGAAAATGTGTTCGACTTCCTTACCAATAGTTACAAAGTTCTGATGGTTTATTAGAATCCCTAAAGTTCAACTGATGTCTAGATGAGTTGCCTGGGACTGATGACTTTAGGTGGTTCTGGCATCTTTTTATACTACCAGTCGACTGCAGTGGATCATAGTTTGACTGTGTGGCTTTCTACTAATAAAAGAAAATATTTCCCAACAAAGTCATAACTGAGAACAAATTATACCATCAACTCATTTATAACAACTAATAAAACATTAAAACAAAAACGAACGTTTAAACATCTGTAAATTGTTCCATTTCGCACATGTAGTGAATACTTCATTTGCCTTGCTTCCATATCTATAAAGCCTGGATTTAGCAGACCGAAAGTTCTGAAACTACTTCCTGGAGAACAGTAGGAAAGAGCTAATAGCACAGTTTTTGTATAACTTATTTGTTCGCTTGCTCCAGTCTACACACGTTTTGTCTTTAACGTAGCTAGATGAAACTAAAAGTAATAATTTATACTTGTTTACCTTCTGCCTCACCAAGGTGAATGAAAGCCCTTCGACCTTGAAGATGTCCTACTGAGTCGGCCTAGCAAATCAGCCGTTTAAAACTCAACAAATGTCTGAAAATATATACAAATAGTGGGAGGTCCTAGCGAAGTGGACTGGCTGATGTAACCCGCCATTAAGTGTTTCACTAACTCATCATAAAAGTGGAATACCCCACAGCCACATTCACATTTAAATCACAGAAGTCCTTATAAATCGATTGAATTCAATGACCCACCTGCCAACATAAAAACTGCACTACCAGCTTAGAAAATAAACACTGAAACTGCCCAATCAACAACAACAATAATAGAATTCCAAAACAATATTTACTCGCATATAATTCAAACATTTTATCGGCAATAAAATCAAAATATTAATCAAGCGTAAATGTGTGGTCTCCGTGCAATCATAAAGTCCCATGATCACCGGGTATCTCCTCCATAGCAACCCCAACAATTGGTAATAGCATTAAACCGTGTATAGTAAGTATTTGCTGACTACGTACTGTTTGATGGTTCGTATCTACAGTTTTTACGCTCGACATGAACCATAATAATTTCTATGTTTGATTTGCGATAATGTCCTCATGAAAAACCGGAGTTCTGCCATTGAAACCAATAATTTATTTTGCTCTAGCCCCTGCACGAGAATTTTCCAAATTTTGTAATAAATTACCGCCGCTCACCATATGCAAGTGTGGGGATGGCGAATAATATTTATTGTAAGCGATGCTTTGTTTGAATAGCGGCCGCAATCGACCAACGATGAACGATTTCACATGTCGAAGGCTTGGATTGTTGTGGTTATTTTTGGGGAAATAAGCATAATTGTCCCTTTAGTTTGATTGGATTGGGTTCGCTGTTGGAATTGTGCTTAAAAATGCTAATGAAATGAAAAATAAAAAATGTTACGTATACGCCCGAGTATTTTTTTTTACTGCTGTTGGTGCTATTGGACTGTGTATGGCCACTATAAAATCGTCATTTATGCTCATCTTTGCAGTGAAAGAAGGCATATAACTGACCTCCTACTGACGTTAACCCATATTATGCCATCGCATAGGGGTATAGCGTGCCTGTCAGCATGACGTATAGTAGAGAACATATTGTGTCTTGTATAAATTTTGACTTACTAAATTACTAAGTTCGGAGTGTACCTCGGCCGCACCCAGCACGGGACACAAGTCTGCCAGATCTTTGACTAAATACCTCCGAATTGCTCACTCCAAGTTGATTGAGATCCACATTTCCCTCAACTGTGTTTTCCTTCTAGATTGCAGTCGAACACTCTTAGCAAAATTACAGTCCTTGTAAATAGATTATGTCTAAATTACCTAAGAAACAGGATGGGCGCTGACACAAAACAAACTGCCCCGGAGAACAATTAGCTATGACTGCTACCCCGTACAAGCGAACTGCGAATCATTGGAAAACATTCATTCCACCCATTTGATTCCACAAGAGTATTTCCCAATAAAACGATCTAATAGCCAATGGCCATTCAAACAGTGTAACAAAGTACCGCCAACTACTTCGAACAATGTCGGCCACAAGTTGTAGCACATAGCCCACTCAAAACCACCTATTACTCTGTTGTCCACTCTTGACCCCGATTTGTGACGCTCTCCCTAAATCGAGTGCTCTATTTGAAGTTTTTTAAAGTACACTTTTTTGTTCTTTCTAAATATCCCAGCATAACAGAAAGAATTGTCTTTGGAGTGGCCTGTATATTCATCGAAAACTCTCCTTGCCTACCATTGAAACTCAGTCGCTTCTGCGGCAGCAACAATGACTATGCGAAACGAAGATGCGTGCCCAAGCTGGCTATGGGCACGTTTTATACTCTTCACAGCCACTTCCAAGCAAAACAATTGCACACTCCAGAGCTCACAAGCAGCACCAGCTGGAGAGATGAGAATTTTTCACAAGGGCCAGATCATTGTCGTGTCAGTGCTCAGCCTTGAACTTTTCTACGGTATCCCATTCCAGTGGCAGCAAAAAAATACCGAAATGAAAACTTCAACGCGCCTTACTTGCGGGCTTATCCATATCGATTGATTACAAAAGCAACATTTGCATACATTTTTGAGAATCCTGAACGACAACAGAACTTGGTTCGCATATATTCGAATGAGATACGACTATGATATCTGAGAGGGTGTTTTTTTTCGAAAATTTTAGATATTGTCTGCTGAATCTGCAAAGGAAAAGCAAAGCTTTTTCATGAGACACAGCAGCAATGCTGCTGCAACAAACTGCTCAGGTAATTTTTGTTTGGTTCGTGTTTCTAAACAAAATGTCAGTGTGACGTTGAACTTGTTTGGGGAAACGTCAATAGATATATGTGTGCGTTATTTGTTTTTGTAAATGGGATTTGCTGATTGCTGATCCATTAATAGGGATTTATTGAAGTATCCATTTCCTTGCTGTTTTGGTAAAAAAAAGAGTCTCCAATTTAACGTTTTGTACAGTGGTTTCCCTTGTGACGCTTTTAGTCATATAAATGACCGCCATAGGTGAGTATACTGGCGCAATAAACAAGACAATTCCTTTTGAATGGCGGTATAGGGGCGGCCAAACCCATCGGTTGGGGACTCAATGGTATCCAGTAGACCTTTTAATATTGCAGTTAAACATATCTGTTAAAAATATACTTGGTGCTCCGTCTGAGGACTGTGCATTTATCGCAAAAGCGTGTTTTTGTTCAAACGCGATTTTAATTGATAAATTAATATTTTTGAATAGATTGATTGATTTATTATTTTAATTCATTATTTTCTTTATCGGATACATCAGTAATTGCAGTGGTTGATTGTAAGACCGAGATAATAGGCTTCTGGTACGAGAAATAAGATATTATGTTTTCAAATGAAAATTAGTAAGATATCTAGAGAAAACTGCAGCGATTGTTGTTGTTAACATTCAGCTAACATTCTTGTATGATATTTTTGTCTTCTTCGCATAAAGTCTCACTGATAGAATGAAATGCAATGGAAAGATTCCGTTATCAGGTTTCTTTTATTTCGATAGAAAAGTGTGCTTTATTTCTACGTCATCAGGTTAGCACATGCAAATTCTTTTTCGTTGATCTTCCACAGTTGAACGCGTGTGACAACCAAATTTTTTTTGCTACTCAAGCAGCATATTTCAATTAATATGGATAAAGAAAAATCGCTATCTGTGGAAGAGAAATCAAAAATTGAAGCTTATATGGAGTCAAGGTTGTGGGTAAGTGAAATATCGAAAAAGATCGGTAGAAGTCGTAAAGTTATATCCACGTTCCTGCGCAATAAGCCCGGATGCGGTTAAAATAATAAAGGCGATAATAATAGAGTGATTTCCGAAGCTGTTAAGAGAGCAATTTTGTGAGAAGCATCGAACTCGCCCGAATTATGTTCCTCGAGGAATGAAAGTCTTTGTAACGTAATATAGATTTATATTTAATATTTTTATTTAAATTACTGATTACTTAATTTTAGATTGCGTCTTAATTAAGTGACTGCTTCTCCTCGACTGAACTTCACTGTTCCTCTTGGCTCTTTTCTCGTAGCAGTCGATGCTGTTGCTATTGCACTGTTGATGCTGTTGGCTTGGGTAGAATACCGGATTACTTAGCAGCGGTGCTTATGTACATTACAAGTTGTTTGTGTACTTGCTACGATCAGACCATCGAAGGGACGCCAAACTAGCTAATCTTTTGTGTGGTGCTGTACATTGTAATTTGTTTTGATTGTTTTTATGTTGCGTACAGAGATTTAGCAGTTTATGTATATATGTGGAGATAGGCCGTATCGTTACTCCTGCAAAGATCAGGGCAAATGTTAATGTTAAATCGAGCTTATTCACTATTCAAAGAGTGGTAAGGAACGATCTACATTTAAAGAGAATAAAATTGAAGAATAAAACCCCACTAAATATGGCTCGAAAGGAAATGCGCTGGAATTCTGCACGAGCGCACATGACATGGAATTCTGATTGGCTCTACGTAATCGTTTCGGATGAAAATAAGTTTCATTTAGAGGTTCCAGACGGGAACAGTTACTACTTCCATGATCGTCGCAAGGAGGAACACCGGTTGGATCGCCTTCGTAGTCGGGTAGGGGGTGTAATGGTGTGGGTAGCCATCTCATACTATGATACGTCCGAGTTTCAGTTTTTAACAACAAATATGAACTCAAACTCTTGTTAAAACGTATAAGTTTAGAAATAAGTTCTTGGGTTAAATGTTTAATAGAAATGAAAAAAAAGTGGTTTGTGCTAACCTGATCACCAAAAATCCATTTTTTTGTGTTACTTTTCGGAAAAAATAAATTAAAAAAGAGTATTCAAAAAATAAGGAGCAATACTTTTTGTTTTATATAACTTGTTATTTAATCGACAATAAGCCACAAAACTTTAAAAACGTTAACCCCTTTAATTTTGCTGTGTAAGTATGCTAACCTGATGGCGCGCAGTGTAAAAGAAAATGTCCGCTGCGCTCTCTTTTGCTCCCACAGTGCGATACAGACAATAGGCCACGGTTGCCCCTGCAAAGAAAAATTAGCTACCAAAATTGGAAAAAAAATTACTAAACCAAGATCAAATTTACTAAAAATCTGGAGACGTTGATAAAATACTAAGAGGAAAACATAGCAAATCTATATAGTCTTGAGCCAATGTGAAACTATCGAAACTATCACTATCCTAAGACTTTTCTCCGATTTACGAACATAATATGAAAAAAATGGCATGGCAGTGTAAAAACGACCATTTGCTTAGTCTTCAGAGAACCTAAAAGGAAGGTGTAGAATGCGTAGCATTTTAATTTTACACGCATTTTTAAAACATAAAAAAACGCAAGTCTTTTAAAATATTCAATTAAGTACTTTACATTGTGAGAACTTAGTCAATCATTAAGTAGTTAAAAAACGGCTACTTTATAAAATAAAGTAGATAAGACTTAACTTACTTATGTAATAGTAATATCTACTTTAAATAATTTTGCTGACCAAAAGCATGATTTTCTAAACTCAAATTATTTTATTTGATTTTTAAAATAATTTCTTGTTTAAAAACAAACATTTACAAGGCATAAGATTTATCAATTCAATAAGGAACCTTGTAGGAACTTTGTCTGTCTCTAAACAATTAAACAACGTCAACAACATTTTGCTCAAAATTACCAGCTGCTAAAAGGCATGGTTTCATCTACCATTTTCGAGCCTTTTTTCTAATAACAAACCTTTCATAAATTAAAGTTTAATGCCTGTGTAGGTTAGGTTAGGTTGAAGTGGCTGTCGGCCAGCCGACACACTTTGACCTATGTCTGTATATAAATAGGATGATTAATTAACCTATCCATATCTCAATGAAGTTATAAATAAAAACAGAAAATATTTCGAGGCTCACCACTGTCAAAAAATGAAAATGAGTGCATTTTTTGAATAATGAATAAAACAGGTTTATGTGGATGGTGATGACGCATATGCAAATAATGCAATTCATTCACTCAGAAACATTAAGGCAGCATTTAAATGAGGTAATATCTACTTCGAATTTTTCGTACTCCTGCTCAAAAAGTTACCAGACATAACCAAATAAAAATTACAATATTTCCAAACCTCAAAAATCAAAAAAAAATTATCAAATTTTTAAAAAGAAAAACCGTGCAATAGGCTGCACTGTTTCTTAGATATACAAAACGTAACTGGCTATGAGAGAAAGAGAAAAAAAAATGTGTGCTCGTACCTCTTTCTCTTTAATACACGAAACGTAACTCTCTCTTTCTATCTTCACTTACTTATCGCTCCCTCTCAACTGCCGTTCGCACATTTCCGTAACGCTCTCGTCTCGCATTCACCAGCGTACTCAACAAGTCAAAGTAAAGAAGTCTTTTGCTTATCCAGCCATACAATGTATGTAAAAACATGGTTAATAGCACACCGCGTAGCTAATCTTAATAGTAGGCTATGGTCTAAGTTGTTACTTGATGGAAATGACAATGCATCTGCACATGATGGAAAAGTACTTAGTAAACAAGCATGACGAAGTGTTGCCTCGCATACATTGGCAACTAGCAAAACCATGCGAGCTTCGCTGAGCAAATTTTAATAGGGGCTGTTCCCTCTAAAAAAAATCCAGTTTAATTAAAAGGCGTTAAATTCTTTCAATTCGTCAGGCTTGAGAAATGCCAAAGCTTAAAAGAGCACAAAGAAAACTTTGAATAAAATTAATAAAAATACCTCACATCTATGTATATAAAAACTAAGTTGATATTTTGTGAGCTTACATATAATTTTCATAATTTTCAACGAATTTACTTGGTTCTAAAAAAACTCCTTCCAATTTATTTATCCAAACAATATCCTTTCAACAAAGAGAACAAAAATCCTAGGTACCTATTAAAAACATTCTCATCTCTTCCCCCTTCTCTTCACAGTCAAACCACTCATTCTTATTAAAAACAATGGCACGGAATATTATACTTTGTACCTACCATTTCATCATCCTTCAATGTAAATGGAAATGTTTGAAATAGTCCACCAGGGGTACAATTTTACCGCAATTTGTGTGCGTTTGTGTGATTTAATGAAATAAAATAATGAACTGAAGTATTTGCAATAAAACGTTAACCGAAATAGAATGAATAACTGGTCCTTTGATAAATAAAGCATTTAAAGGGGTGGGCGGGATAAAGGCGAACGTTTTTGAGCCAATATAAATTCATATTTCCACGAGAATTGTTTATCTATGATAAGTGGTACTGGTGCACTTGAATCGAAACTCAATTGAAAATAAAGTGTACTGTGATTTTGAGAGATTTTTCCCCGTCAAAGGTATAAATTGGTCCGCAATCGCTTATTGAATTGTTAATGACGGTAGGTTATTTAGATTTCAAAATCGATGAGGAATTTGTACGAAATCTAACTTTGTGTGAGTTTCACACATCACGGTCTGTACTCCAAGTTGTATATCGAAATATACTTTGATGTGAAAGTAGCTTCTACTCAATAAAACCACCCTCGGAGAAATATTTACAAATTGTAATTGAGCATGTCGTGTAGGCGAAGGATGGTCCCGTTTTAGTGTCTAGCAACTGTTGGTCTACACAAATAAATTACTGACAGGTGGATTTTCCCAGCGGCATTGGGCACAACGCCCTTGGGCTAAATTAGTGAAGAAACAAATTAAAGACGAACCCTCGAGAGTTAGTTGAAGAATGTCAGCACAGAAAACTGCTTAGGTGTAGATAATTTTATTTTGGATCCAGTTGCTTCATAGGTGAGTAGGATGTCTAAGCCCTGGGCGCATTCTTAGATGTTGAAGGCGCTTTCGACAATACCGGATTCGACTCGATTGCTAGGGCAATCAGTTGTAAAGGTACTGAAGACTCGACTAACCGATGGATACGGTCCATGCTGGAAATTCGAGTTATAACATCTTCATCAGGAGGAGTGGCCTTGTCTGTGACAGCAGTCAAAGGCTGCCCCCAAGGAGGAGTACTTTCTCCATTGTTGTGCTCACTCGCCATAGACAGTCTATTAGTCAGACAGGTTATGATGCCATAGGATATGCCAACGACTTGGCAATTATCATCATTAATAGTAGAATGACGAATGCTCTACTACATGTGTTAGAATGGTGTAATAAGGAGGGTTTATCCATCAACCCTAACAAAGCTTTTCTAGTTCCTTTTACCAGAAAGAGACTGGTCAACTAACAACCCACTGTCCTTAATAGAACTACATTAAACCACGCCAGCGAATTAAAATATCTCGGAATTATGGTTGACGAGAAGCTGAACTGGAATTTACACATCAAGTCTGCCACAGAGCGTGCCACTTAAGCCATGTGGGCCTGTAGGAGTCTGTACGGCAGAACTTGGGGTCTTAATCCCAGAATGATACACTGGTTATACACAATGATGGTAAGACCCATTCGTACGCGGCAATCGTCTGGTGGCCGAAAGTACTTGAACAAACCACGGCAAACAAGCTTCAGAAGCTGCAACGGATTGCCTGCCTCGGCATTACAGATGCAATGCGCACTTGAGGCCATTATTGCGGGCTCTCACCAATGCAATTCTTCATTATGAAGACGGCTGCTAGATCCGCCATTAAACTGCAGCTCGAACATAAGTTTAAATCAGATGAACATGTGGGACATCTGAAAATACTTAACCCAATCCCAAACTTGGATATGCTCTGCTCCGTACCTGACACTATGGTTAGGGAGTATAGTTTTGGCAAATTATTTCAAATCTAATTTCTAGATCGTTCTAGTTGGTCCAATGGGGTTCTAACACTGGACCCTAAAAGTTTAGTTTAGTACAACGATGTATCAAAAGTGGTTTCGGGAGTTGGAGCTGGTGTCTTTGGACCCAACACCAAAATGTCGTTACCAATCATGGGAATTTGGCACACGGTTTTTCAAGCGGAAATCCATGCAATAGAAACTTGCGCTAATACAATTTCCAGTAAAGGTATTAAAGGCGCCATCATACAAATTTTCTCCGACTGTCAGGTCAGGCAGTTTTACAAGCTTTAGCGTCAAATACAATGGATTCCTATACTGTTAAGAGCTGTCACGAAGCCCTGCAAACCCTAGCCAAACACAGCAAGGTCATGTACCTTTGTGTACCTGGTAATCAAGGTATTGCGGGCAATTAACTTGCTGACAAACTTGCTAGGGCTGTGTCCGAAACTGTTCTATATGGACCTGAACCTTACTGCAGAGTCAATTGGGCTACTGCGCTAAGACCAATCAATGAATGGGAACAACACCTTCGTCTTAACCACTGGAAAAATGTCCCTGGTCTAAGACAATCCAAACAATTAATCAAGCCCTACTCCTGCAAGAAAATCCCTAGACTCAGTAAGGATAACATAAGACAGCTAGTGGGCTTCCTCACAGGCCACTATGGCTTAAGATACCACCTAAACAAAATGCGACTTTGTCCGGATACAGAATGTAGATTCTGTCTAAAGGATGCCGAATCCTCTGAACACATTTTTTCATTGGTTAAGAAAATGTGTATTTAATAGAGAGACTCGTAGATCTGCAGATCTAATGAACTCTGCTACTGAGCACTTATTGGCCTTCATCAGGGAGGTCACACGTCTCTCAGAATAACTTTTCCCCATTGATACAATAGATCTTGCAGGTCACAGTTTCAGCTATCAGGGCACGGGATTTAAAAAAAAAAAAAGAACATGTCTAAGAAACGCCTTCTGTTTCTAACAGTCGAACCAATATTTCCACAGCACTTGCTATGTGCGTGGTCTGAGTTTTGGCTAGACTTTACTGACCTTACTAACACAATTTGGTTTTGATCTACGGTGTCTAATGAGAACTTACGCACTTCACCTACACCTTACTCCACAAAGACATCTTCGAAAAGTGATTAAGGCCAAGAGAACTCTGGAGTTCCATTTCCAATAAGACTTCAACTTGCAACAGTTTAAATGCAGAATCTGAGTGTAAGCTCTTCCGGAATTTGTTGAACCACTTCCGGTTTGCCTTTTACGAGAAAATTCGCTGATGTGGTGCTCCACAAGCTATGGAAGAGGAGATTAATTCCTTTTTGCCCGCAATGATGAAAATTAGGATTAAAATCAAACAGAGTATTGATTCACGGCAAACAATCGAAGGGAGCAAAATGGAAGAGCATCTGTTTGCCAGTGACCATGGTCAGGGGTTGAAAAAGCTGAGCCATTAGTTGCGGACTTATTTTTTAATGGATGATTAGGTTTTAAGTGAGGGGGCTGAAGTGCGAGTAAACAATTCTAGGAGTAGAACCATCACGAATTACAGTCATAAATGCGCTTAAATTGAGTCTTACTTGCTTGATTCATAGTATTATCCTTGACCAGACAGCCATTTATTTGCCCAGCTTTAATGCAATCACAATATTGACACATTGTAAGGAGAAAACCTTCCTCGATGAAAGCATCGTTTCGTTTTTCACCAGTCATATAACACTATGTACTATTCTTGTGCATTATTTTACAAGACAACAGAAAACAGAACAATGCGACAGGGCCTCATCCAAGCATGTGCCGAGTCTACAACTGACAGGCAGCATTGGAAACAGAAGCAACAGCACATGGCTGACATACCCAAGAATGTGCATATTGTTTTCGTGAAGTTTTGCATATCCTTACAAGGATGTGCACGTTAACTTCATTTCCGTTCATCAGTTTTCATGCATGAGAAGCATTTCCATTTTCTTACAGTTACGCGTACCGAAACAAAAGGACCAGAGCAGAGAGCTGCACAAAGTGTGAGCGGAGTTAGAATAATCGATTTCTGACTGACACCTTTGGCATTGGTACGACATGACAAAGATGCGAGATACCATCCCACCTGAAACTGCAAACTCAATGCGCACACCGGAACTATGCAGAGCCAAAGAGAATAGATGCACAGCCCTGGAAGTGAATTTCTTATCGCAATACTGTGCTGGATGTGATGAGATCCAGTGCACAGCAGATTGCTTTTGTTTGACTCGATTTGGAGGACGAATGGGAGTCCTGTATATGCGCCAAGACGGGCGTACAGTCAAATTGATTGCCATGTTCGATGTTGCAGCGTAAAGAGTGATGATGTTTGGATTTTAATAGCAGCACAATAAACGGAAAACAAATACACGATGACGACGATTGATGTGAGAGCTTTTAGGGTAACTATTTGCTACGAGATTGATTGTTCACTTGTTGACAAGGGAAAGTGAATATTACTCGCACGAGTCCTGACTTTGCAATACCTTTCAGAGCGGATGTAGATTACATGTCAGTAACAGATGCAGTTTAAGCAAATACCGATAATAGCCTCCAAACAATATCCGTTCACCCCCCCAACAACAAAATATAGACATCCGTTGACGATATCATTTCCTATCGATTACCTGTAAAATCACTTCCCTAACATTTATTCCAATTACGTGCC
Organism: Cheilosia vulpina; assembly: GCA_916610125.1. Lineage (NCBI taxonomy): Eukaryota > Metazoa > Arthropoda > Insecta > Diptera > Syrphidae > Cheilosia > Cheilosia vulpina. Next base: position 65,840,889 of record OU744277.1, read on the forward strand.
ATAAATTCCGGCATTTTCCTTTAAAACAAAAAACCCGCACCGCTATTCCGGAGCCATTTTCACTTCCAGTTATACAGAAATCTGTTACGGAATAAAAATAATTGCTGGCCCAAAATCACCGAACCTAATTTGTAGTTATAAACAAGGCCGATACCGGAAATAACAGCGTTAAACGGTGACGACAACGGCACGTTTTCACCTTGTTTACATTCCGACCAACGAATATATTCTCGTTGTCGTCTTCGTTGGCGCGGATGTGATGTGAAACTGATCCCAAAAAAAAACAAAAGAAAAAGGAAAGGGAGAAAAACATAGCAGAAGACGAACATCCGAAGTTATTTACTTTAACGACACATCGATGAATGTGTCCCCCCAGGGAGCGAACAAGATTTCCTGACAAGAATCATTGCTCCACTGTCGTATGCCAAGTTTTTTTTTTTTTTTGGCCACCCTGTGGTGTGTTGTAATTTTTCTTTGTCATAGAACACAACGACAACGACACTGCAGGTGAATTCTATGAAACACACACAGCACACCAATACACCATTCGCATGTCCAGAGGGTGAAAAGGAAAAGAAGGAGAAACTTTGTATTTGTCTCGTTCGTTTATTCTGTTTTCTCAAAGTCTCTTCCGCAAGGACATTAAAATTTTATTGGTCACGTTTGGCATCCCCCCAATCGAGAGGGAGAGGCAGCACGGACTCACCCGTATTTACTGCCACTGATGGCCATTTATTGATTGTTGTAGATCTTTTTGTTTTTGTTCTTGAAATTGTTTTCGCCATTTCTTCAGCAGCTAGTAACCTCGTTATCCACCTCCGGCTCAAAATCTGTTAAGGTCACGTAAAGTTTCGTTTCTTTCTTCGGAGCACAAACAGACAGGGATATGTTTTTGCGCCCATTAAAAAGCCCAAAAGTGGGAGTTGTGATGGCTATATGGCTTGGGTGGTGTTTGTCGGAGATTTTAGTGCGATTCTTGGGTCTTTGGATTCTTTTAATGGTCACTTAGATTTGTAATTAACTTCGGATTGAGGGCGGAGACCGAGGACGGATGTTGCTGGGTGTGTTGATGGATATCACTAAGTAGTACTATTTACGCGTGGGTATATGTGTTTTCTTAGGGGAACTGGCGATAGCAGCAGCTATTACCAGCCAGGAAGATAAATTCAATACATTTTATCTGTTCGATTTTCGAACGATTAACAACGGTATAGTATGATGTCAGCTCGAGCATTTGATTGCCCTGTTATCATATATTTTGCTGGCAGTCGTTAATGGTAGCAACTAGAGCGAGTAAGGGGTGAAGTCCCTTTTGCTTCTAAAGGGGACATCTAGAAGTTGGTCTTAAAAGCAAAGAAAAACTCACTTTAAAAGTCAGATGATACGTTTCTCAAAGGTATGTGGAGTAGATGAGATCAAGCTAAGAATCAGCAACAAGCACAAGGACGAAATTAACAAAAGCTGTCAATTGAATGATTTCTGCACCATTCGAGGAATACAATCCGCAGAAGAAAAAGTCTCACATTGTATTCTTACTGAAAGACAAATAGAACTGGCTAAGCTGTCCCGGGTACGAATTCGACTCAGGTTTTATTTTCTCAAATAGACATTTTAACTGTACAGCTAATTTTGTCGAGCAAAATTTTCAATACAAAATTGCATATTGCGACCTACACAATTTATAAGGTGTAAAAATGATTATTAGTAAGGCGCATACTCTGTGAAATAAAAGTGTACATATAGCCCGATGATCTTAACCCTTGATAGCTTTCCTCTAACTTGTACTAAGTATACAAGCAAGTAACGCAAAAAAAACAGGCTTTCACGGAAAGAGGGTCACACTTCCGCCTACGCAACTCTGGTGTGGGCAAATTCATTTACAAAGAGGGAACGATATGGAATCCCTTTCTTTCACCAAGCATTTTGACTCAGTTGTCAACGGTTTTTGGAACACTTGTTATTCTGTTTCGTTGCGTTTTTGTACCAATTTTCGTTGTTTTTATCAATGCATTTTTGCACAGATTTTTGTCACTTTTTTCGGTGCTTTTCTGACCTGTTTTTTTTATTATTTTTCGATTCTTGATGGAGTTTTTTGTAGCTCTTCGACGCATTTTTGGCATTCGATAACATTCTTTTTGTACAACGTTCTTTAAAAAATATTACAGACGATTTCTCAGGAACTGTTCAAGTTTTTTTTGGCATTTTTGTACTAGTTTTTCGCTGCGTTTTTTTTTTTTGACTCGCTTTTGTTGCTTTTAAGACGCATTTTTGTGCCGCTTTTTTAACCTATTTTCATTGAATATTTTTGAAGCCTTTTTGCACACTCTTTTCAACGCCTTTTTCGATGCATTTCAGACCGTTTTTTGGAGGAATTATTCGATGCGTTTTTCGAATCTTTATGGAATTTTCTGAACCATTTTGATTGCACATTTTTGGCGTTTGATTACATTTCTTTGAAGTTCTTTTTAAAATTATAAACGTTTTCTCAGGAACTTTCATCGTGGTTTTTTGTCATTTTTCGACTAGTTTTTCAGTGTATTTTTCGACTCGCTTTTGCTGCTTTTAAGACGCGTTTTTGTGCCGCTTTTTTTAAACCTTTTTCATTGTACATATTATTAGAAGCCATTTTGCACACTCTTTTCAACCCCTATTTCGATGATTTTCAGACCTTTTTTGAGGAATTTTTCGATGCAATTTTTCGACGCTTTATGGGATTTTTTAACCCGTTTTCGCTTAGTTATTTGACTCATTTTTAGGTATTTTCGAAGCATTTTGCTACAAGATTTTGTGTGCTGGTTGGTTTTGACGTATAATTTACGTACCAAAACCCTCTTTTTAATTTTGCACAAGGATATTCTACACAGCGTAATGTATGATAAAAAATATCTCCTAACGAATACATTCCAATCAAGTTCGTCAAACAACCACAAATCAAATCAATCAACCGAATAAAAACTAAAAGTGGAAGAGAAAACCCTCGAATTTACAAAAACATGTCCTTTACGCTTTGAGGGATTTCCCGCATCTTAGAATAGCGCCGAAATGACAATATTTTTGACATGTGGTATTTTCCATGTGCGACGCTGAACCATTGAAGCGCACTACATTGTAGGTGGTGAGGAGTATTTTTTTTTTTTCAGTATTTTGCATGTTGATTGCTTGAAGCAAACTTTGCTTGAAACACAGTCACCCCAAGCCGAAGCTATTCGCCTCACGGTCTCCATACAAGAGCGGGAAAAGTCACCAAAGTCAAAAAATTTAATTAGAAAATTGCATTCTCTTGTCGTGTTTTTTCTACAGCAGAACACCACCACCACCAAAGGGATATTCAAACTCTGTCAGGGCCTCACACAAAATTGAAAAAGCGAACTGAGCGGCGGGGGCGGCGGCGGCGGCGAGGTTATTGAACTCGAGTGTTTGCTTGATTGGAGGGACCAGCGCCGCATTGGTTTCCAATTGACTTAGTTCGTAAATTTGAAGAGTTGAAGTTGCGAACAAAGTTTTAGCTTTCATTTTGGGCAAACCAAAAGCTATGGGGCAAAGGTTGAAAAATGTGTCCTTAATTTTTGATGGGGTAGTTCCTGTGCTGTGCAGTGAGACCTACATAACTGGAACTTGGTTGGGCGGGCACTGGAAGTATCTTAACTTTAGTTAATTTTGAGTTTTCAACTGAAAAGGATAAAGCGGGTAGTGAGTTTTGATTTACTGTAGTTGAAAGGATTTTATTTTTTTTTTTGTTCGTAAAAATTTTATTGAAATTCTTCGACAAGTTAAGGCATTGTCGTGCGTCTAAGAAATGATGAACCATTGAGTGAGTTGGATTGCAATGAATTGAAGAATTGAATAATAGGTTCGGAAGGCACATAAATAAACACACACTCCAACAGATGTGAGGAGTTATTTAATGGGTCTACCTAAACCCAGAACCAGTTTCGCAGTATCTTCCCTCAAACTGTGCACTTATCTCTCCACCAAATATTTATCTTTATTTGAGAGACCCCAGAAAAAAGTTTTTGAATAAATTCTAGGGCTGTCGTATGTATCATAATTTTAAATTATGGCATATAGTCGTTTACAATACCATCTCGTGTTGGAAGAGCTGTGCAACCTACGCTATAGTTCGTCCACATAGAAACACATGCACAGCACATCCTTCCCATCACCACCCACCGCCACCAATTTTCATAAATAGGTACCGAGGAGGATATATTTTTGTTGAGCTCATCTCAAATTTTCATTTTTTCCTGACAAAGCCTGCTGCTCTCATGAACTCCTCTTCAACATAACATCCATTCAATTTTCACCAGCCGTGTGCGGTAAAATTAATTCGAAGTGCAATTACGGTCGGCAAATCAAATTTAATTTTTACATTCAAAATCCCTGCAAGGATTATCCTTGTAATAGAAGTGGTTGAGTACTATTTATGTATGTTGGCGGGCTTTTTTCTCTTCTATCTCACATTTCACTGCTCGCATGCTAAAAGTCAAGGCATTGACTTGACCTTGGTGTGCTTGACGAATTTTTTAGGTTGCAAATTTATTTTCGCATACCCCGGGTGCCAAATAAAAGCCATTCAATTGCAGCGACCGGAACGTCACATTGGCGGTGAAAAATCAAACTCTATAGGCAATTACTTACCCACACATGCGGCTGTATTGTCAGTGCTAATTATCGACTTTATTACCTCCAGCTAGGAGTTTTGCCGCTCCACTAGTAATAGATTGCAGGACATAAAACTTAGCAGGGAAAAATATGCAATTTGCGCACATAAGGCACCCACTACGTCTGACTGTTGATATCCACCTACGCGTCCTTCTCCTTCGGCGAAATCCTATTTTTTTGTTTTCGCGTGCACATTTCCCATTGGTATTTGCTAAGTGAACCTCGTAATGCAGCGGCAAACAGGGAGGTATACACGACGACGAACGGTGGGAAGCTTATTAGCATCGCAGGGCAGCAACCCACCACCTGTTGCTGCAAGGGTTCGATGTTCAAAGAGGAGGAATCGATAGTATCCATGGGAGCGCGCTGATGAAGCAGGAAACCATTGTTAGAGCAGCGGTGTTCCATGCGGGGATTTGACATAAATGAACTTCCAATTTACTTAGCTGTCGTCATCGTCGTCGTCATCAGTGACAGAAACTGTGTGCAGGTGCGGTGCTGTACGACTACGAGTATTTGTGGGTGTTCCTGTTCGGTGCGGTGCACACGATATGATGGAATTAGGTCGCGAATGGAAATCTATCGTTCGGCTGAAGGCAGCTAGTTGCAGTCATGCATGCGAAATGAGAAACGTCGTATTGAGGCTGCATCCGATGGGTTGATTTGTTAGGCAGAGGCGACACCTTAAAGCCGCGCAAAAGGACAACGAACTTGAATGACAGATTTAAGGGGTGTTTCTCCAACAACTGTTTAGAGTTCGTTAGCATATCTTTGGCAATTGTAATAGAGTTGATGATTTAGTCAAATATGACAGCAATATTGTTCCTGACATCAATCGCACTCATTAGCATA